>CP126893.1:79995000-81210000 GCA_030440675.1 Furcifer pardalis | reverse complement strand
AGAAACATAAAAAACCCCACTGAGAAATAGCCAACAATTTAGATTGTGTAGGCAAAGCAATCACACTTATATACTGCCCCCTAGCACTTGGTGCACTCGCTGGGTGGTTCACAAGTTAATTAGCATTTTGTCTCCAACATGCTGGGTACTCATTTTACTGATCTCGGACGGCTGGAAAACTGAGACAACCATGAGTCCTAGTCAGGACTGAACCCACAACCTTCTGGCTGCAGTACAGCAGAGTTCCAGATGCCTTAGAATGCATGTGCATGCCCATCAGAAAACAACAGAAGCCTCACATTTTATTCCTCCTCCATCCCCAATAACGTTATAAGACATTGTGATATGACTTCATTGTGTTCCAGATTTTCCCACCTTTGACCTAAGCATAAAATCACATCAGGAATTTTGCTGAGACAGCCAAGGAAATACCAGAAAGAAAGGTTCAACCCTATAGATAACCAACCAAAATAAGTCTCACAATGAACTGGACTAATATTGTTGATGATATGAAAAAATACAGCCACTACAACAAACATCAAAGTTCTTTTTAAGATTCTGTTAAACCAAAGAATCAAAAAACACTTTTAAGGGACTTCTAACTTTATTATTTATTGGCTGAAATCCCATATCTTAGCATAGTAAATTACACTGGAGCAGGCCTATTAAAAATATGGAGATGTTGATTGCTTTCCAGCAAGGGCGATGTTTACATTTACCTAATATGGTTTTCATTCTGTCAAACTGCAATCAAAAACCAACACAAATGTAATGGACATAAAATGACTATGATGAGAGCAAAGCAGAAATACAAGCACCATCTAGAAAGCAGAGTTATTCCTGTTAATTAACCCTGAGAGGATTAAGGGACACCTGGAGAATTGCTTCATTTTAAAATAAATAAAATTAACAGGAAGTAATGGATTTGAGCCCAGAGGCAGAACCATTAACATGTTAGCAAAAGCCTGGTAAAAAACTACAATGCCTACAAATATTATTTCACCCACTAAACATAAGGGAGTGCTAAGCAAGTAGATATGTCTGCACTTACTGGTATTTCTTGTCCAGTACGCTTAGAATAAAAATGTTTGTGATATCCTCCAGCTATCAGATGGATGAAACATACCTTAGGCCAGGGATGGTGAACCTTTTAGAAACTGAGTGCCCAAGGAGGAGGTGGCACACAGGTAGGCACCATGTGCGCGTACTCACGACACTGCTGGTGCATCTTGGGTGACATCACATGGGTGCACATGCACCTAATGCATGAGCACATGAACCCACAATATCACCAGTGTGCCTCATGCAGTGCACATGCACGCCACCTCCTGGGTGGGATTTCAGCCTCCCCTCTTGCCTCCCCATTGGTGAAGGGAGAGGGGTGGTTGGGGAAGTGGTGCTGCCATTGGTGCAGGCAGCATGGGGCTTGCCCATGACAGCACACATGCCAATAGAAAGGGCTCTGCTTGCCACCTCTGGCAAAGCTTGTGAAAAGTTGTTATTGATGTCATTGTATGTGGACTTTGTGTGACATAAAAGCATGAGTGCTGGGACTGTATCTACCTTTCAAAGTACTAATAGCCAACTGCTAGGGGAAAACCAGCTACTATTCAAGCTGCCACATTTAATGGTCTTCCCTTACCAAACAAGTGTTTTTAAATATTCTCTCTTGTTCTGCATGTATGTCAATTCTCTGCCAATTTCATAATGTGGTGCACTCTATGAAAACTGAGTGTAATCACACTTCCTCTCATCTAACCACATGGTTTCACCTGCTGTCTGCTCATTTTCCAGCTCATTCTCTCTCTCTTGATATATATGATGCTCTCATCTCTTCAACACCTTTCTTTTCCCCCCTCAGTGTCATAAGCTGTAAGTTAGCCAATCTTAAGAGTCTAAATTAACTAGCTCTTTGAATTAGTCTGATTCCCACACTGAATAATTCTATGACTGAGCCCACAACCTATTTTTAAACTTTAATCTTTTTTCTTCTTGCATACATAGAAGCTACCAACTCTCTATCTGATCTTGAGAATGGGGAAAGGATTAATAACTAAAATAGACCCAAAAGGAAATTATCTCATATGTATTTAATGGTCTCCATTATATGATTTTTCTTTTTAATAGCACCATGATTTTACCCATCTGTGAAATGAACAGATTTATGTCTGCACAGAAACTGAGTCCAAAACTATGGCTTGGTCCAAGCCTGGTTCATACTTCTGTCTTCAAGACAAAGGATACAAGCCCAATCCTCTAGAACTCAAGGTGTTTGACTGGAGGGTGCTAGATATTATGCAGCAGTCCAATTTAGATTTAATGAAGGCAAGCTATGTTGAATTAAAATGTAAATATGAACAGTAGAATAAGTGTCTTAAGTATTTTATTTATATAGATATTGTGTTCACTTCATTTCAAATGTCCTCACAGCTGCAGTTCAAATAGTCAGATCTTTAAATCTACAACTGTATTACTACAAGAGGAACTGCTGGTCTTGGCAGCTAAGGAGTACGACAGCTGTTACTTTTTACATTCAACATGCTAGGCAGGGAATTCCCCCCTTTTTTTATTTTTATTTTTTGCTACCCTCAAATTTCCCACCAACATATTCTGTCATCAGTGAAAAATATCAAATTTGGACAGTACTGCATAGATATTGGTTCATATTTTCATCTACAGATAACATGTCTCAGAACATATAGAAGAGGAACACTGATCAGCCATTGATCTTTTACTGAGACATTGAAGATAGTCTACCTTGCTTTTCCAGACTGATGAAACCAAGCAATACGCCAAACAGTAAATGTACCACAGTCCAGGGTACAAGTCCAAAATCAAGCCAAGGGAAAGATATAGGATTAGTTTAGATGACAAAAACATAGCATAAGCAAGCCATAAGACAGATGACCAAGACAGCAGATGACACAGAGTACCTTCAGGAGCTACAGCAAGGCAAGGGTTTATGGATTCAGGCAAGGCACAACAGCAGCAGAACACATGAACCATGAAGTCTTCAGAAGCAGGAACCAGACACACAGCTCAGGAGCCAAGCAACAAGTCTACTAACTTCCTGCTAAGTTAACTTCTGGGAGGAAGATCTGGTTCTTTTATAGCCCAGCCTCCCAGTGGAGCCCATCAACTGCAATAGTGTGAGGCTCCAATTCTGCAAGCACTAGAACAGGTGCTTCCAGATTGTGGACCAACACCTGTAAGAACTAGAGCAGCTGCTGCTGATCCTGACAGACAGCTGAACATTGACCTTATTCTCTACACAACTCTCAGGGTCAAACTAGATTTAAAGGGTGAAACACATATGTCCTCTCATTAATTTTGGGAATATTGTCATTTTCCTTCTAACAATGAGATTTCTTCAGTGATACATGTTACAGCAATCATACTGCAAAAGTAAGCTTATGGTTACTCCCCAGTGACCAGGCAGAAGATTAAAATATGAAAAATAACATAACTGATGTAAAGCACATGACAGATCTCTTTCACCACTTGAGGGAGCACTGTTTCTATGTGCTGAGCTTGTCATTTTATGACAGACCTAAACCTACTTAAAAGCATTTTGATATTCTTATTGCATGACACATTCAGTTCTGAGTAAAAAAAAAAAGTTACCAGAACAGGCTCTCTTCTATGGTTTAGCATCACCATCTGGGATTTTCTAAAGGCTATAATGGTCCTATGAAAGCAGAGGTAAATTCTAAATCTGTGTCTACCTATAGGATCTACAAAATCCCATCCCACTCAAAGCACTAGGGATCAGGGATAGTCCCATCTGTTTGAAGGAGCAAAGGATGGTTAGAAATCCCAGGGATTAATAGAAAATACTTGAAAGAAAGTGTTTTCATCTCATAAGAAAGTCAAGATAACCCATACAACATTTTATTCATTTCAATTCAGTGTTATTTTCTTCCAATGAAAGGAACCAGCATGTTTCACAGATAAGCATTTCTTTTTTTATTAAGATTTTTTAACAAAAACAAAATATTAAAAGAAAAAGAAACAAATTACATAATAACATGACTTACTAAGAAAGAGAAAAATAACAATTATAACAAAACACAACAAAAAAAATTAATTCAAATCTTTTCAATACAACCTATCTCTTAACCATTCTACTTATATGTATATATAAAATATACTTTTATACTTTATTCCAATTATTCTCTTCATCATGGTATTACAACTTTTTATAACACAGTACATATAACACCCAAGTGCACTAAGGTCCTTGAATCTGCCAGCTGTTCTTCTTACAACTCAATTGTTCTGCCAAAAACACATTGCATTCGGTGCAGGCTTGTCTCCTTTATTTTCCCTCAATGTATACTGCAAAAAAGGTCTTCAAATGTCCCAAAATCTATTTTGTTTTAATATCCCCCTTTTTATGTTTAAATCCCATGTAAGTTTTTCATTAAGTGCCATATCTCAAACATCAGTGTACCATTTACCCAGTTCTAAATTCAAAGCACCTTTCCAATTTCTGGCCACCTGTTGTCTTGCCAATGTTAAGAAAATAGCTAACAAGTCCTTTGCATTTTCCTCTAAATTCAGATCCTCTGTCAATAAAACAATTTTTTCATTCAACTTTAAATTAAAATTTAGATGAACATTTCTTTGGGAACAATAAATAATTTTACCTTTTTTTGTTGTTGTGCAGTCGCACAGTCGATTCCGACCCTCTGCGACCCCATGGACCGCTGTCCGCCAGGCACTCCTGTCCTCCACCATCCCCCTCAACTCGCTCAGCTCTGTGCCCATTGTCTCTACAATACCATCTAGCCATCTCATTTTGGGCTGCCCCCTTCTTCTTTTGCCCTCAACCTTTAAGTGGGCACTATTTCAGTGTTTCTGTCCCTGGAGTTTATTTATTGCCGTTATTTTTAAACTGGGATCTCCCTTCTGTCTTAATTATTTTTCCTGCCTGTTAGATTTTAGAGTTTATTTCAATTATCCCTTATGATTTTCATCAGAATGATTCTATTCTTAATCTGTGGTCCAGGACTCACAATCATGAGACAGCAAACAGAGGAAAGAACCTGTGAGCAATGGACACTGAACTGTCCATAGTGCTGAAACTTAAAACTCTGTAGAATAGATTCAGCATGAATTGATAAAGTGAATCTGAAATTTGGTTTTTAAAAAATCTGATTCAGCTTGAAAATAACCTGAAATGTAGCATATTTTTCTATCATAAAATAGGCAGAGAGTGAGTGCTATTGTTAAAGCCAAATAATATAATCTATATGCAAACAGAAAATTCCAAAATATTAAATAAAATCAATGAAGAGCAGATTTGTAAAACAACAAATTCAAGTCAACCCATTGAAGAGCTGATTTGTAAGGTCAAAAATGCAGAAATACTGCATCAAGTTCAAATGCATTTTGCCCATGTAATATTATAAACAGTAAGATAAAAGTAAACAGCCATCTGCAAAACACCTCCAATTTCTATCCTCATTTAAAACCCATTTAGAAGGTGAAAGAATTGTTCAGTGAGCATTGTACCTGATTATGGAGCAGAAACTCTCTACTGTGCCTCCCAACAAAAAGCCTCTGTAGCCTTGGGCAAGCTGCACAACCCCAAGATGACCCCAGAAGGGAATGATAAACCACATTTGAGTATTTTAAACCTAGAAAACCCTGGAAAGGGTTATTATAAGTCAGAATCAACTTGATGGCTTCTTGCTGTTGATGATGATGGTTTTCTAGGTAGAGAAAACTCAGAAGTGACTTAACTCATTTGTTCTTCTGGAGGTGAAGCTTGCCCAGGGCTACACAGGCTGGCTCTTCTGGGATGCACAATGGACAATTGAACTCCTAACCTCTGGCTTTGCATCTGGAAACCTAACTCACTAAGCTATCCAACCATTATTGTTAAGATCATTATTATCAGGCACATGGATGTAGATGTCATGTGTAGATGTTGAATTGGACTTGTGGCCACATTGCACGTATTTTCCAACTATGAGAGAAGCCAATCTAATTCTCATGTCTGAGTTAATGTAAACTTAGTTGTAAGATGGTCAGTTAAGTGGCTAACTCCTGGTCTAGCCTCAGTATATTCTAATGTATGTTCATTTTACAAGTAAAAGCATGCCATTTAATTTGGTTAAAAACATCATTTTCATATTATGATATATATGAAGGCGATCACTAGGAGGGGATATTTGATTGACATTTAAGAATATGCCCTAGTTGTCACCACATGGCATTTTGGAAATTAAATTTAAAAAGGCTTTTTTGCTGAGCATACTCTAAAACAGTGGTTTCCAACCTTTGGTTTTTGGACCTCAATTCCCAGAAGTCTAAGTCAATTCCCCAAAGCACTGATCAGCCAATGCAATGACTTAGGCTTCTGGGAATTGAAGTCCCCCTGTGGAACATGGGTCCCATGTTGGGAACCACTGCTCTAAAATGAAACTCTAAGTGTGGTTCTCCCAATCATAAATGAGAGGAAGTGCTATGAAGTATAGCTAATTTAATTGAAATACTTTGTGCGTGCAGTTCTATGCCAAGTGGGAGCAATTTATCTACCAAGACCACTCTTTGGGCTAGCAATTAGGCATGGCAGGTTCTTCAAACAAATGGTGGTTGGTTAGTTCGACACATATGAGATGTACTTTCATTCTTATTTCTTATGAATATAAGATTGATTTTCTCGCGACTTCCCCCAGTTCACTGCACTCCAAACTGGGCTCCCTTCACTCCCTTCTTATGGGAAAGCAGCCAGGCAGCCAGGTGAAGAGGTCAATGAACCAAGATCCACCCAATTTTCTGTTGTTGGGACACCTGAACCAACAATCCAGTTCACAAAACGCCCTTTTTGGCTTTTGTCAAAACGAAACCAAACCTGGCTTCATTTTCCTTTTTATTGTAGAAGTGATGAGAAGCAAAGCATAATCCCATGAAATATCCAACTGAAAAGCATAGCTAAACTTAAGCTAATAAACTCATAACACATTCTATAAATAAAATTCCCCATTCTTGAGTTTCTAATCTAAATCTACTCTAACACGCAATTTATACTGTAAAATATGAATATGGGCAGATTCTAAGTGTCATCCTGGACTTATCTCTCCCCAGAGTTAAAGTCTAGCCTTGCTGTAATTCTGGCTAAGTGTCCTCCTTGCGAGATTTTGTCTATATCCCATATAGGCAGCATGGCTTGGCCCCATCGAATCAGAGTGACATATACTGATCTTATCTCACTCCGATGTGGGCTTCGCCCTCCTTGAAGAAGCTCTCCTTTTCTTAACAAAATCAGGGTTTTTTAATACACAATTTCCCCCTCTTCCTCCTTCCTTAGGAATTTTCAGGTGGCCTTGGGCTCAGATATTGAGATAACACTTATCTCCTCAAAATCTTTCAAGGTTAAGGCATGTTCGCAAAGTGCCAAGCTCTCATTTTGTCCCCCACTTCCAACTATTTGGCAGGGTCATTGACTGATTGTTTAAAAGGGCACTGAACTTGAGCTGCAAAGTTCACTCCCATTCATTGAACTTTGAGAATCCCTCAGGTGTTTATCTGTCCACTAGATCACTAATCCTCATGATGTAATGCAGGGATTGCCAAACTACGGCCCAAGAGCCGGATCCAGCCCTCAACACCAATTCATCTGGCCCATGAAGCCCTTGACGTTCCTGGAAGTGGAAGTAAAACGCACCTGTACGATCGCATTTTATTTCCGCTTCTAGGAGTGACGAGGGCTTCGCTGGCTGGGTGAATTGATATTGAGGGCTGGATCCAGCCCCCAGGCCATAGTGACTGGTCCCCTGAACTACGTGACCAGCCCACAGACCCAAAAGTTTGGGCACCCCTGATGTAATGCTTCCAGGAATTTCTTTGAATCGTTGCGCTTTTAAAGCTCCATTTCTCAACCCTGAGATATGATGACAAGTAACTTTAAACAAAGTAACTTTTCCAAGTTTATGACAGATTTTACTTCTTTGAAGGCTCACTCTTATGACTTGATCCACAAGAGGTAACATAAAAATACAGCAGTTAGTCTTTAAGGTTCCACAATTTTTTTGACTTTTTGTTTTGTTTACTCCCTGATATACTTCTTGAACAGTTCTTGTTAAATTGCAGCAACCCGCCTGTTGGCATCCTTTCTTCACTACTTCTTTATCAGTTCATTGTCCCTACCATGATGCAGAAAAACACTCTTACCTCAGTATGGTGATACTGTATTTCATCAGTGATAATGTAGATACACTATACATTTACAGACCAACTACTCTTCCCAACACATTAATATTAAAAAGAAAGAAATTCTATGTACAGTGACTAGAGGGAAAGACGAATGTGAGAGGCACCTCTAGATCTCTCCCATCATCTACAAAGAGCTTGTAAGTGCTGCCTATACAGTAAAACCTCATATAACACTAAAACCTGGTTCCACAAGTCTTCGTGTTATATGATTTTTAGTGTTATCTGATCCTCTATGGGATCCATAGAGATACATTGTAACCACACAGGCTTTCGCGGTTGTTATCTGAAGCATCCCATAGGATCTAAATGTTATCTGATGCAATTCTTCCCCCCAGATTCCTTGATGTTATGCGATTTTCGTGTTATTCGATACTAATGTTATATGAGGTATTACTGTACTTGTAATTGAAGGGGAAGAGAATGAAGATGTAAGTTTATCCTGAAATCTGTGGGGAACCCTGCCTGTTCAGGTGCTATACCTGCACAGAGAAGGATCATAGCCATTTTCTTTCTTTATCTGTAATGAGTTTCTATGGCTTTGGGCTTCAGAAGCACAGAATACCATCTGTGATACCAGATTGCTGTAGGATTTAGCTAATAATAGCTGCTGGTATATACTTATTTCCAATGAGGGGCAAGAGTATGGAAGAGACAGGCAGATGGATGGAAATAATGCATCAAGTGACACATTGCCAATAAGATGATGCATCCATGTGCCATCATAAAACTGGAAACTAAAAATACCATATTTATCTGGAGGAGAAGCATTCAGGAATCAAGATTCTTTCCAAATACCAAGCATTGCTTTTAGAAAAGAGACCACACTTTCACTTCTCAACCAAGTGCCATTAGCCAACTAGATGGAATCTCAGAAGGTCAGTTGCTTTCATTTAATGGAAATGCAGGTGACCATCCTGGATTGCAAACTCATGATTGAAATTTACTGTAAATACGCATCCACTGATGGAAGAAAAATGCTTCATTAGAGGATTATTCCAGTAAGTATTATTGAATGACACGGCAAAAGAGACAACTAATGGGGAAAACTAATGTGAAAATGTGAAAGCTTCCAAGCTGCTTTAAATATTGGCCAACATCCACCTACTTATACCAATTGGAGTAGACCCAGTGAATCAGCTGCCAAATGGTAATTCAAAAGATGTGTAAATTACAAGGATTCATAGGTCTTTCATAGCTGAGACTAGCAGTTGGATTTAGGCTAGAGACAAACATAAGGAAACAATACACAAATCTAACATTATTCGTTATTTCCACTAAATAATGAATAAGAGGAGATGCTCTGACATTAATTCTCTGTTTTTAAAAAAGAAATCTGAATTTATTGATGAACCTCACCTTATCCATAAAGTGTACTCTGTGTGTCTAATTTTACTTTTAATGAAATCATTACATGAAGTTGCCAAGCAACACTGCAGAAGAAATTCAACAGTACTAAGGCTAAAATCTGCAGAACACTCCCCACCCCCACATCTCATCTTTGGAGCTAATTCAGACATTTGGGTCAGCAGTAAAGTGTTACAAGCAATGAGCAGTCAGCCTATGCTTCAGGAATATGAACAACCAATATCAGTACAAATGAGCTAGCGCAGGAATTGAATATTCACATCCCCCAAGCAACTACCCTGCTATCTGTAACTGCCTCCCTTTCCCTAATATAATAGAAAACAATGATCAGCAAACAGTGGATTTCATGCACAAAACCACCCAACCTATGAAGGTCTGATGACATGGGATCTTGTTCCAAGAACTGTAAATTATATCATTTCCATGTATGTGATCCTACCAGATTCAATGTAATAATTAGCCATGAATGTGTTGCTATACACTAGTACCTCGGATAACGAGACTTGGTTCCACAAGTCTCGTTGTTATCCAGTTTTTAACATTGTGAGATGCACTGAACACACAAGGTTAAAAAAAAAGTGCCCTGTTGCCCTGGAGGCTGTAGCAAGCCAGAAAGTTGGGATTTGAATTCTGATGTTTTGGCTTGTTGCAGCCTCCAGGGAGGTGGGGGAACTTTGGAAACAGCTTGGATCGGGTCCCCCGATCTGCCCAGAGCTGGTGGGGGGGAGAGAGCCCAAAATGGGTAAGAAAATGGACTTTTTTACCCATTTTCTGGCTCTCTGCCCCACTGCTGGCTCCAGGCAGGTTGGGGGACCCAATCCACAGCTGCAGGGTGGCTGGGGAAGCTGATGGAGACTCCCCGTTGGCTTCCCTAACCACCCGCTCCTGCCTCCACAGCTGTGGGGTGGCTGGAGAAGCCAAAAGGGGAGTGTAAGGCACATCACATTGTTAGGGTGATAAGATGCCAGCTATATAAATTGTGCACAATCAACTAATTACAAATGTAGAAAACAAAGTACTGTACAGTCAAACCTCGCATAAAGAGCGCCTTGCTTAAAGTGTAACTCACTTAAAGAGCAGAATTTTCTCCGAATGTTCGCTTCACTTAACAAATAAAACCAACCAAAAACTCACTTAACAAATAAATTGGGGTTCACAATCCCCCCATAACTGGTAATTTACAATGGTGTTTCGCTTAAAGAGCAAACTCGCTTAAAGAGCAATCCTGTGGGACGCATTACGCTCTTTAAGCGAGGTACAACTATAGTTCTTAACTATCCCCATAAATTCATTTTAAAATTCATAGTTACAAAGTTATTAAGTATACAAAAGCAATGCTGAAAACATACACCTTTCCAATTTTCAAAGAGTCTTTCTAATTCTTACTGCTTTGGTGTGGAAGTAATATAAATGTGTAATCGCTCAAAACTTACAGAATGTGCCACTTGCCATTTTAAGATCTACAATTTTAAGTCAGTCACATGATATAATGAAAGAATGCTCCAAGATATGGGAGACTTTGACTGTTCAAAACTGACAGCTGTTGGTTACATAAGGCTTTTGTATACACACAGCTCACACTTGTATAAAGCAAAATCTCGCCCTGCTGAGTTTTGAATCACAGGCCCCTTTCATAAAGGATACTGGCCAAACAAAACCTTTTGATGGAGGGAGACCAGAGTCAGATGCAAAAGTCTTTTGAAGATGAACATTGCCTGATCTTGTTCTGTTGCTAAGAATGTACAAGAACCCTCCATGAGTCATACTTAGCTCTTGCCTATCCTAAAACAGGACGAGATTTATTGGAACAACTCACTGAGAGCTCTGGACATAGGAAACTTGATGCTAACTAATGAAAGCAGCTGGTCCTTCCTATCCAATCAAAATGACAAGATAAAGTTGAGACAACGAAAGGCTAACACATTAAAAATGCATGATGCATTTTGATAGCTAGCTTTCTTGCCCATTTGGGAAATCAGTATGGAAGGCAACATGCATTTTTTCCCTTCAAAAATCATTCCATGTACTGTATTTGTTTTTCTGGCTAATGGCCTGGTTCTGCTGTCCTTCTAAAGGGGAATTCCCTTTGGGAGTCAACAAAAAGAGATATGGCCCATTAAGAGGTAAATTTTATGCTGCTCCTGGTCACCAGCAAGTTCATGAATAGAACCACCACATTCTCTTTCTCATATTAAGACTGCACAAAAACATAATCCGAAAGGATTTGTGTCATATTTGTTTAGGTAGTTTGCCAATGGGCAGAGAAGAAACCCAGCTCACATACAAGGGGTCCCTATACAATATTGTGCATGAAGCAATGTGACAAAATATGCATTGTTCCAGAAAAGCAGTGTAGGCCATGACATATCCATCCAGCGAGCCAGAGGCTGGGAGCTCAATTCCCCACTTTGATCTTGGGAGAAAATCCAGCCTATGCAGTCATGGAAAAGCTGCACAGTCATAGGGCACCCGCCCCTCCCAGAAGAAAAGAATGGTAAACCACTCCCATGTACTCTCTACCTAGAAACCCCTGAAAGGGGTTTCCACAAGTCAGAATTGGCCTGAAGGCACACAATTATTATTAATTATTAACCTACCACTTGCAACTCTGTCCTGTGCAGAAAGACAGCTGCCTAAAGTAAAAAGGACAGGTGACTTGTTCAACCAACATCTCCCTCGTAGATGAGGTCTATCTAGGCACTAAGTATTGCCACTAGAACTCCCAAGGTACATTCATTAATTTTGATGTCTTCTAAATCCAAAGAGTCTACAATCTTATGTAGCTCAGTCCTGCTGAGTTTAGTACAATTTAATCCTAGGTACTTTGTCTAGTTTCTGCTAAATCAGCTATAAAAATGCTTTTCCTAAGTAAACTAAGACATTCTATCAGTCCATATCTGAAACATGGATAGATTTGTCAAAACATTTTAGTGTTTATAAAAATGTTCATCTTTGTTCATTGGAGTAGCATCTAAAAATTATGACCAGCTGCTTGATTTGATGCAGGAAGTTAGAACAATGGAAAACATGACCATTCTTTGAGATTTTGGCTGGTGTCAAATCAATATGACCCTTGGTATCTGCATTATTTACATTCTCCAGCTGAGAGGGCTCCTTTCACACTTCTCTTCACAGGCAGACATATGGCATTCGTTTTTTTGACTAGCCAGAAATCTCCAGTTGGGAACAGGTCATTTAAAAAAAAAACCGCAGTGATTTCTAATTAAGACTCTGCCAATGTACTGCACACTCCAGTAACTCATGTTTAGAGGCATAAGAAGTATCCTAGCCTAACCGGTGACTTCTTCCACATGGGCACAAGTCAGTAATGGAAGCACAAAATAGAATTCAAACACATGCGTCAATGCAATTTTAATACAGGTATGCCCATCCTGGGGTTTGAACTAGCTAATGATAAAGAACACTAAAAATTGTTACCATAATGTAAGAAGATACTGGAGGTAACAGAACTGGCTTCTGTGTCACATGCCTTAACTATAACACATTCAGCATATTCCTCTGCTTCTCTGAAGGCTGTGTGGAAACATCGGCTGTTTTAGAATTTTGCTGCAAAGTTGTTGATCAGAATCAGTTATATGACACATTCAGCCAGTCCATTTCCAGATACAACTGACAGTGACCAATATAATCCCTAAATGTTTGGGATCTGGTTACTTGATAACGAGATTGAACAGAGGGGCACTATTTTCTGATCCCAAAACTTATAATACTCATTTAGGAAGAACTCAAGAGAGGGCCATCTTAATGGCTGTACCAAAACTGTGGAAATCCCTATCAATGATGCCCAGGGAACAACTAACATCTTCAAATCAGATTTTTCACATATTAAATTGAATTATTCTTGTTCCCACTGCTCCATTCAAGTATGCATTTTTATTTATTGCCTATTATCTTTTTGTCAAATTTTGCTCACTACCATTACAAACAAAAAAGGGAGATATAAGGTTAGCCAATAAAGGTTTTGTATTAAGATTTCTAGATGCATGATTTATCAGATATATTACTTATCTTATTTTACATTTACCTTACCATGGTTGACTCAGTAGCTATAGATCAGGGGTTCTCAACCTTAACGCACCACACGCTGGACAACTCCCCTTCAGACCATGCTGTAGGCCAGATGCAATGGCAGTGGGCACGTTTGTGCATGTGCAGGCACGTTTGCGTATGCGCGTCCACTTCTAGAGGCATTGCTGTGGGCCGGATGGAATGGCGTCAGGCTATAGGTTGTGAATCCCTGCTACAGATGATAGCAAGATTTTTTGCTTCTGTCCACTGATCATGACAACTTAGTCCTTCAAGAGTTAGTCCGCACTGGAGGTGCCAGTGCAACCAAGACATGATACAGCTTAAGGTATTCCACACAGATAGGTCTTCAGAATTCCTGGTAGCCATGATGAAAACATTGAAGCAGTGAAGGAATATAGCATGGGAAGGATCTTCTCCTCCCCATGCTTGCTGTGATCTGATGACAATGACTCTAGAGAAGGCAGCTACCACATTTCTGCATGGGGACCCTGTGAAGGAAATGGCCAAA
Organism: Furcifer pardalis; assembly: GCA_030440675.1. NCBI lineage: Eukaryota > Metazoa > Chordata > Lepidosauria > Squamata > Chamaeleonidae > Furcifer > Furcifer pardalis. The sequence continues at coordinate 81,195,854 of CP126893.1, read as the reverse complement.
CTGTGCCAAAGCATCAGCATTCCTCCTCTTGCTTATACAGCCTACCCAACAGCCATGTATGTTCAGCAATCTGAACTTTTCTCTTTCTTAGTTTATAAAATACTTATTCCACACATTTTCTAAACTACTGACTACCCTTTCTCAATGAAAGAGCAAGTGGTATTTTCTCATCAGCTTCAGTATTAATATTCCTATGTGGAAACATAGATCAATGATATACTGTACAGTTAAAATGGCCATAAGGCTCCCTGACTACTGACAGTCTATGGGACACTTTAGAGTTCTCAGTATGATCCTAAAATAGAACTATTCTGCATTGAGAAGATTAATCCACTTGAAATAGTTGCATTATGTTTCTTTCTTCTGCATCTCTGATCTGAAGATCAATTTAGGCCTTGAAAGTAATGTTAACCCTCCTCTTATATTTTGTACCTAACCATGTGTGTGATGCAAGATGTTACTATACACAATACGGTAGATTTATACTTTTGCAGAACTGTCCAAGCACATATAAATTCATGCACTTCCAATATTTGAAACTGTTATTCCAGTGACAAACTAGGCATCAGGGAGAGAACTGTATTTATCTCCATTAAGATTTTATTGTTATTCAGAGACTACAGACACAGACCAAACCAAGCGTAGGAAAGTTGCAGTAATTTGCTCAGATATTCAAAAGGCTCAGTTAATAGCTATGTTTTATGACTGCATGGAGGCCAGCCTAAATGCTGTAAAACAAAGATCAAATTGAGAAGTTTGCTGTCATTAAGGATGGAACAATTCTTTGCCTAGTTTTCTGTTAGAAAGATTTGCCTTTCCATGGGAATTATGGCTGCTTCAAGGTAAGATCCAAGGCTTATTATCTAAACAACCACTTTGTTAAACCAGCAAGGAGAAAAAATGATTAAAATGACAATTATGCCAATGAATGCTCTGGAACACAGGAAAATCTAAAGGATAGGTTCCAAAAGTGGCATAATCTTGGCCTGCTTGCTAAGGGAACAGCTTGAGGGCTTGTAAAAATGATATGCAGGTATCCAGACACCATTAGGCACTATTTGTGTAGCTGATTTCATAATGCCTATCAGCTCGACACACCACATGTGCCACTTATGTTTCTGTGAGCTTAATATTTTTTTTTGAAAAATGAAATCTCTTCTATTTTAAATTACAAAAGGGACTATAACTTAGAGACTAAATCACCTAAATGTTAACTTAGAGACTAAATCGCCTAAATGTAAGCAATTTTTTAAAATACAAACAGGAAGAATGTTTGTTCCTGAATTTTAACAACCACCAAAAGCCTAGTATTTGAAGGCTTTACCAGTACTGTATGTATAAAGAGACAATGGAAGATTAGCTCCTACACTGAAATCAATTGAGAAGGCACCTGGATCATTGTTACAATCCCCTGAAATGCTAAAAAATTATGAGAACTAAAGAAATCTAGCTCATGACTCCACATGTTCAAGGCCATGTTTTGTTGTTGTTGTTCAGTCGCACAGTCGATTCCGACTTTCTGTGACCCCATGGACCACTGCCCGCCAGGCACTCCTGTCCTCCACCATCCCACTCAACTCACTCAGCTCTGTGCCCATTGTCTCTACAATACCATCTACCCATCTTATCTGGGGCCATCCCCTTCTTCTTTTGCCCTCGACCCTTCCAAGCATCAAGGCTTTCTCAAGTGAATCCTCTCTTCTCATTTGATGTCCAAAGTACTTTAGCTTCATCTTTATTATTTGACTTCTAAGGAGCAGTCAGGGGTGATTTCTTCTAAGATTGACCTATTTGTTCTCCTCGCTGTCCAGGGGACTCTCAAAACTCTCCTCCAACACCACATCTCAAAGGCGTCTATTCTTCTGCACTCAGCTTTCCTAATGGTCCAGCTCTCACAACCATACATTGCCACAGGGAATACCATTGCTTTGACTATGCAAATTTTTGTTTTCAATGTGATGTCTCTACTTTTCACTATGTTCCCCAGGTTTCTCATCGCTTGCCTCCCAAGAATCAGTCGCCTTTCATGGCTGTAATCACCATCTGCAGTGAGCTTAGATCCTAAGAAAGTAAAATCTGTCACTGCTTCTACTTCTTCCCCATCTATTTTCCAGGGACTGATAGGGCCTGTTGCCATTATCTTGGTTTTCTTGATATTGAGTCTCAAGCCAGATTTTTCACTTTCTTCTTTCAACCTAATCAGGAGCTTCTTTAGGTCCTCCTCACTTTCTGCCATTAGGGTGGTATCATCTGCATATCTCAAATTGTTGATGTTTCTCCCAGCAATTTTGATCCCAAATTGTGATTCCTCCATCCCTGCATTGCACATTAAGTGTTCTGTGTATAAGTTGAATAAGCAGGGTGACAAAATGCAGCCTTGTCTTACTCCTTTTCCTATTCCAAACCATTCCGTCATTCCATTTTCTATCCTAACTGTTGCCTCTTGACAAGGTCATGATGCAATATCTTTCAAGAAATTATTGGCATAGCAAAGCCATGATGCTATGCCAATAATTTCTTGAAAGATATTGCTTGCAATATCTCTTTGTGGTGTTCTTTCAAGTAATTATTGGCATAGCTAGGCATATTAATAACAGAAGTCCCCCTGGTACCCATAGAATTTTGTTACTAACATTCTTAGTTGCCTGGAGAGACGTTCCAGGAAGAGGTCATGTGCGGGTAGCTAAGGAGAACATTCACCTCATGCAACTCTTCCAGTGGCATCTATCCTTTGAATTAAATACAGTTAGAAGGCAAAGAAGCACACTATCCATTATGAGCACTATCACCATGAATCTTAGAAATAACACTAATTATATCTACATTATTGATAATAACAGAAACAATAGACGAGAATGTCATCTTCCATAAATCCCTTGAAACCAATGGAGTCTAATTCCTACTCCATCCCAGCCATGCCAAAGAGCCCAAGGGAACAGAACTCATGGGAGCAACAGAATAGAAGGCAATGGTCAAGAACAGAAGGTTATTTTGCAATCTCAGGTACCCGGGTATATTGCCTCTCATATAAAAGCCCATGCAGTACCAGCATCTTCTCCACAAAATCAAGGCCCTGAGAATGAGCTGATGTTTCCTTAGAGACAGAAAATGAAATTCTCAACACCCCAATTCCACACAGATATTCCACACCAATATTGGATCCCTAGATTATTTCATAATTATTTCTCCGACACACAATTAGGCATGCACAAAACTGAGGTCTGAAAAATACTTCTTTCTGAACATTTCAGGGTTAAACATCTCTTCTTCCCACATTCTGTACCTATTTTACACCCTCACAGCAGCACAACAGAAGTGTTAGCCTTCATGATACAAAAGAAGGAAGGAATGGGATAGGCATATCATCTGAACAACTGACCTGTCTTGTCCCTGCAGTTTGAGCATATCTGTGAGTTTGTGAGCAGCATTATTGTCTTGCTTTCAAGCCTCCTCAGCAACGTTATTTCCCCCCTTCTTTGGTTTTATGCAGAGGTTGACCAGGGCTCTAGGACTCTGGGCTCGGAAAAACCTTCCGGGGGTTGCCATGGCAACGAACTAGTACTACAGGTTGCTGTCCATTGAAGGATGTTTCAGACAAATTACTTTCACACATACACACACAAAATTCAGCAGCAGCCAACCAATAAACATTAACAAAGCCAATGTTTCTATGAAATTGGAATTTAATGTCCCAAAATAACAAGGGGAGTCTAAAAAGGGAGCAGATACCATGCCATAGCTAAGATGAGCTGCCTTTCAGATGTATCCCTGTCAAATTATTTCAAAAGCAGCTTCTTTGTCTATTCTTCTAAGACACAAGAAGCTTCCCAAGGTAGCTAAATACTGCCTAAGATTTAAAGGACACCAAGAGAGAAGGTATTATATATATGCCTGATACATTAGATATTTTCAGTCACCTTTTGACTGAAGAATTTTTCTTTTGTTAACACCTAGAGTTTGAGTAGAGTTTGGAAGTAATGTTGCACACATAGAATTTATAAATAAAATCTTACTAATAAGTGACACCATTCATTATACTTGAGGAACCACTGATTATTTTTTTACAAATATTTGGACATCAAATGAGAAGAGAGGATTCACTTGAGAAAGCCTTGATGCTTGGAAAGGTGGAGGGGAAAAGAAAAAGGGGGCGGCCAAAAATGAGATGGCTAGATAGTATTGTAGAGACAACTGAGTGAGTTGAGGAGGATGGTAGAGGACAGAAGTGCCTGGCAGACAGTGGTTCATGGGGTCACAAAGGGTCAAAATCGACTGTGCGACTGAACAACAACAAAATATATATATTACTGTTTACAGTAAAAAAATTCAAGGCTCTTCTCTGATGTCCGCAGCAGAAAGAAAGAGCTACTAAGCCCTTTTATGATTGCCCTTTCCCCCCACATGTCAATTTCTTTTAAGAAACACAGGCATGATACTCCCTTCATCCTCCCTTCAACCTCTAATTATCTGATTGTCTGCAAAAGCACTAAGAATTTATGTCAACACCCCTAATACAGTGTAAGGCCAAGCCAATGGAAAGTTAATCATTGTGTATCAGTCCTGACTTTTCCTAACTTTGCTGAGTGGCAAAACTGTGAGAACACCATAGAGCACAAAACATCTAAATTATAAGAATTTCTACTGCTTTCCCTGAAGAAAGGCTGTTGGCAAGATAGGAACAAAGACACAGTTGAATAATTGCTCAGAAGAGGATACTAACCCTAACAGTGCTGTTATGCCTTAAATACTGTAGAATTCACAGCAGCCTTTACAGAGAAAGAAGCAAGATAGTGTTTAGACCATCCTATTCATAAGCAGCACAGAAAACAAAGCATTCAGCTCTTTGCAGGAAATAACAAAGCTAGAAGCCTATCCAAAGGAAATTTTAACCTACATGTTCATAAACTAACCCAGAGCTCCTTATTCATGTTGAGATTCCTGCCAAAAAAAATCTGCAGTGGGAAAATTAAGCTGCAGTTGGGATCAGGCTGCAACATGAGCTGTAAGGCAGCAGTCCCCAACCTTTGAGTTTTGGACTTCAATTCCCAGAAGCCTAAGTCAATTCCCCAAAGCACTGATCAACCAATGTACTGAAGGAACCCAACATTTCAAAATTCTGGAAATGCAGATAAGGCTTCCAACAAATGTCTTCCCCCAGACTGAACAGGAGCCTTGCAGTCCTGTCACAGGTAGCAGAGAGATGAAGACTCTGGCCACAACTCAACTGAGAAAAACCATATGGAGACTTTTGCAAGTGGTTTTCACAACTTTCTAAACATTTGTACCCAGGCACATGACTGAATGTGTGAGGAATATTCAGGTCCATGACACAACAGTTAAATGACTGCTGCCTTGAGCTTATAGGAAGAAAGACCGCATATAACATAACAAATAGAAATCAATATGTTAGTTTATGGAACTCCATTTTGTTCCTGAACTAGTACCTACTTAAATACTTGTTCATCACCAGTCAGGATGATGATATGGAGAGGGGGGGAGGGGATGCTGCTATATTTTAATATCAAAATAGTACGAGTAACTTGCATGGTAGGTGGAAGTGCAAATGACCATGAACTGCCTTGTTCAACGCTGCCTATTCTTACAACTTTTTTAAAAAAAGATGCTGTTGGGTTTAGATAATTTAGGGCACAGGAGTAGGAAGATCAAGGGCTAATTTGAGAAAGTGGGGATTCCCAGTAGATGACAGCCTGTGCGAATGCAGAGAAGTACAAACTATCTCCCATATGATACAATGCACATGATGCCCCTCAACATGCACTGATGAGGACCTTATGTTGGCAAGAGGAAATGCTGTTGAAGTGGCCCAATATAGGGCAGATGTCATCTAGCCCTTTTTAATTCCATTTTTAAAATATGTGTTAACTTTAGCTTTGTATGTTATTATATGCTGGTGGTTCATCTGCCACAAATAAAGAAAGGGCTTTGAGAGCCTTTGGCTGCAGTTTGCCTCAAGTGACTGAATAGCAATGGACCTCAATTTTGTTACAAACTGTGTGAAAATTTATGTACAGTTCAACTCCAGTGTTTTGAAGCTTCACCAGACTTTTTAAAATAGCCAAGTGTCGAGTAAAAAGAATATTGCAGATGAGAGTTGCAGCTGCATTCTCTATTTCAGAACATTGGTCCAGCTTCACACATCCATTGGTTAACCCAGTTTGCTGAGTAATCTGCACCAACAAACACTTTGACAAGTACTGTATACAGCTTTAACTACATTTCAACCAGTTCTCTGTTGTTTAATATAATCCGACCACCAGTTATTTTGTCTTCACCCCTTCAACAGTCATACTGAAAGCGAATACAAAGAATGAAGAGGATTTTATTTTTTATTTTTTATTTTTGCACACTCATCAGCAACCTGCCATGTTTACTGAAGTTTTATTTCCATTTTCTGGTGCAAAGCTACTGTTTCAGTTCACTGCCCAGCTCTTACAAAACATAACACTTATTCAAAGTTAATTTTAGTAACAGTGTGTCAAAACTGACAGTGTGTAGCAGATACTATTCCTGGAATTTGCCATACCCTCTGTATTTGAATGGTCCAGCAAACAGATAACTAGATTTTTTTGTAGCATTAATATTTAAGAGCAGACTTTCAGCCATGGATTCTGCTGTTGCAGCAAGCTGTTTTCTATCCTTTTCAGTTTATCTTCTGTGAAATAGGCATAACACACCTTACTAATTCCTACAAAATACCTATGAGAAGGCTTGTACAGTAAAACCTCACATAAAGAGCACATCGCTTAGAGAATAACTCACTTAAAGAGCAGAATTTTTTCTGAATGGTCACCTCGCTTAACAAATAAAACCAACCAAAAGCTTGCTTAAGAAATAAATCGGGTTTCACAACCACCCCTACCCCGCCAGAAGTCACAATTGGTCACTTACAATGGTGTTTCACTTAAAGAGCAAACCTGTTTAAAGAGCAATCCCGTGGGACGCATTATTTCATTTAATTTCATTTCTTCGATTTATATGCCGCCCTACTTGGTGAAAACCGACTCAGGGTGGCTCACAACATACAATCAAATACAATTCAATAGAACAATACAATGTCGCAGTATAATTAAGTATCATAGATCAATAATTCAAAACAACAGAATATCATCAAATACAGTACAGTACAGTAAAATAAAGTCCCGATATACATCATAAAGTTACGAAAAACATTGGAACATTACACAAAATGTCCCAAAGAAGAAATATTACAAAAAGGCTGGGCAAGCACATGCGAGCGTCCGGAAGCGGCGCCGGCCTCCCAGCCACCAGCTCCCCGCTGGGCTGGGTCTTTCTTTATGCTCTTTAAGCAAGGTACACCTGTATTACGTTTTACTCCATAAATTCAAAAGTTTAATTTGGATAGGAGAGGGAGGCAAGTAAAGGCATGTGTGATTTTTAACAAAAGATTAGCATTATAAAAGTTGTTTGCCCTTTCTTGTTTAATAAAAATAATTGTATGCTGTCAGTTATGACTTATGGTAACCCCTCCTAAGGTTTTCTAGATAGATAATACACTGAAGTGGTTTACCATTCACCTCTTCTGGAGGTGCCGTGGGCCTATGTAGCTTTCCCATAGTGACACAGGGTGGTTCTTCTCCCTGGAGGCTCAGTGGGCATCAAACTGCCAAAAGAAAATACAGATTTTCTGCCAGACTGAATTTCTCAAAATTAAATATTCCTCATGCAAGACATGCTGGTACACAGTTCACATTTATCAATAAGAGTGGCATGGCAAGCAGTGGATAATGCAGGAAATCTATTGCACATGCACTTATAATAAAGTTGTGTTTCAGCATCTCATCTGCAACAGGATCTTCACAAAATCTGTGCAAAATCTGATTCTGCCTGAAAGAAGCTTCCAAAGTAGAAATGGCTGAAATCCTGTTGCTTAACATAGTAAGTTGCACTAGAATATGCCCACTGAATCAGTAGGGATAGAAGAGTCATCTCTTCTATATGTAAAGGTTGCCCTTGCTCAAGAGCCAGCCCTATCTGACTCTAGGGTTCAGTGCTCATCTCTGTTTATAGCCAAAGAGCCAGTGCTGTCTGTATCTGCTTCCATGGACATGTGGCAGGCATGCAATGAACACTGTTTACTTTCCCACCAAAATGGTCCCTATTTATTTACTTGAAATTTCTTGCTTTCGAACTCCTAGGTTGGCTGGAGCTGGGGCAAAGACAGGTGCTCATTCTGTCGTGCAGTACCTGGGAATCAAAGTCCAACCTTCCAGTCAGTGAATTCAGCATCTTAACCACTTGAGCCACCATCATCTCTTCTATATGTTCCTATATATGGGCTACTCTAGTTGCAACAGTCATTCAAAGCAACAGGATTTCAGTCAACTAATAACCAACAATTAATGTCCAATAGTGAATTTCAAGGACCAACATGGCTTTGTCTTGTGTTTTATTTGCTCATTATTTTTCAGACACATCTCTGGGGAGATTCAGATTACAACAGCCATGACTGAAGTCCTATGTGCCTTAAGGTCAAAAAGGATAGGAGCACTAGCCAGCCACTTTCTGCCCACTGCCATTTCTTATAGTGTGTATTGAGTTTCTACTAAAACCCAGAAATCAGCATTACTGGCCTCTATCTGAATAGGAGACAAATTAGAAATTCTAGTAATGTAGGAACTGATTTCAGGGCCAGGTGTCAAAAGGAGGTTGGAGAATAATAGGTTAAATAGCAGGAGACAAATGGTTTTTGTTCTTTTAAACAAGAGGAAGAGTTCTCTTTCACTTATACATTTGTCTAGCGTTTTACAGCCATAAATGCTAAAAATGCTCTCTTTTCCCCCATGGAAGTGAAATTCCCCAGATGCTGGATTCTGAAGTGAATACTGATTACTTACATAGCAGGACTATGAAATACTCACAGCCCTGAGCTTACATGTACGTGAGAGTGAATGGCATTTCTGTTAGCTGAGACTACAAAAACTGCAAGACTCAAAGAGATTATCTTCAGGCAGAAGAGCTGGGCTAAGGGGGTGGGGAGAGAATTAAAATGGAAATACCGTAGCTGTTTTCATATACACAGTTATTTGGAAACTAGCACCACACACTGCTAGGTTCTTAGTCTGAAACGCATGGAACTGGGAAGGTTAGTTTAAGATTTTATTTTCTTTGCAGAGGCAGACCTTTAAAAGAAAGAAGCTGCAATCATAGCCACAGAGACCATTTCCCATGTCAGGTTTAGAAGTTTTATTTTAGGCTTTCAAGGTTACCAGCACAGCAAAAACCCAGTCCTTCAAGCATGCTTATCTTTCAAAAAGTTCCTGTCAATGTAAGACAAATACGTTCATCTGTTGCCCAAAGAATATCCCAGAATGTCTGTCATCAGCAATAGTAGGATAAAATCAATGGCTGAGAAGGCTGTTGAGCAATTTATAAGGTCACACATAGCACAGAACAAAAGCCAAAGTCTTCACAACTAATACCTTCAAGAAATATTGGCTCTTTTAACAGCTGCAGTTCCTTACAGAGCACTCACATTCTTTCACCAGAATCAAGCATTTGGGATGCCTCCTTTACAATGCATGAGGGGAAGACTATGCTACTGTCAGGTTAAGGAGGCTCTGAGCCACCATCAGTGTGAGATAAGGTCTGTTTTAAAGGTTGCCTTCCAGGCATCTGAAGGTAGAAAGGTTTGTGGGGAAGAGAGAATTCATGATATGAAAGCTTTCTGGGTAAAAGTAGAACACTAAGGAATCATGACCTATTAAGAGGAAGAAATGAGATACTCAGAAGAGAATGGGCAGGATTAAATATTTAAAAAAATAATTTGTTTTTGTAACAAATTTTAAGAGAAATGAAAGACTGTTATAGTACAGTTAACTTCAGACTGAAAGGAATACTGTAGAAAGGGGTCCTATAATCAGGGAATTAGGTACAAATTCTTCCCCTTCTCTAACTATCCTGTATCTTAAAATAGCTTAGCTGTACCCTGTTCAGACTGTCCTTGGGAGCAACCATTAAAACTTTTCTTCATCTACAGACTCTGGCTGCTTTCTTCCTTCAAGTCACTTTAATTGGCATGCCTCTTTATATATTCAGTTGATATAGTATAACAGTTCCTCCTCTTCTGACATACTCTTAAATATTTCAAAGTAGTCCATATACACTATCAAGTTTCCTTTCAAACATATTTGCTTTAGACAAAGCTCATTTAATCACTCCAGGAGGACACACTAACAACAGAAGAGGCTGGCATTTGTCAAGGCTTAACGAGCTGACTCCAAAGGTCAAACAAAGCTCAACAGGCATCAGACTGAATTATTTCACGTCTATGAAAACTCTAATCTAGGATAAAATAAATATTCAAATGAGCAGAGGGAAGCAGTGGTTTCAAGTTTACAGCTAACAGTACAAGTTAGGAATGAGGGACTAGAATAAGCCTCCAATAACTGATGAACCACACTGTTATCACAACTTACCACCATTGGCCAGACTGATTAGGATTGATGGGAACTGGAGTTAAAAGCATCTGGGCTACATGTTCCCTGGGGCCAAATGAGGCTGGTTCCAATGTAATATATTTTTCTAATGTGAAGGTACTTTTCAAGGAGCCCTGCTTCCTAAAGAGTCCATGCGGTTTGTCTAGTGCAATTTAACATTTTTCATTTGTGTTCTTATATGAATCATCCCACAATATTCTTCCTATAGCAGAAAAAAAATGTAAGATTTAATCCTGACCAGTGCCGTTGCCAGGTGGGCTAGGGAGGGCAAAACCTTCCTGAGCTAACAGCCTGCCCCCCCCAACCCACCCAATGTTATATATGTGAATGTGACATTCTTGCCCCTTCTGAATTGTTTTTACCCCTCCTGAACCCTCCTCCCAAATCTAGAATCCTGGATACGGCCCTGATCCTGACCAGAGTAGACCAAGTGCCTGTTATGCTAATGAACAGCAAAAGTGTAAGAGTGGGTGTTGAGATCTAGAGCAGGAGAAAACTCACATTAACTAATGGTTTCTTTTAGGTTTAGATTATATAGATTGAATACCCAGTAAAATTCTATTCATAGGAACTGAATCCCTCTAGGAGAGCCAACTTGTGGCTGCTTTCATAAAATTCAATGTATGCATCTGAGACTCACAATACCTCCCCCCCCCCCAAGAAGTCTTACTACACATAGAATTACATCTATGATACCCTCACTCTTCGTTTCACTGCTAATTCGCCAAGTGTCTCAGCATGCTACTTATTCTGCAAGTCCTTGCCAAAATGATTATTCTGGACAGCTGCTTTGGAGCTGAACACAAAAGGTTTATTGCTTCAGATATGATTTCTTGGCACTCAGAGATAGGAGCACCATTTGCGAGAACCACAAAACACACAACAAACCTTCCAAGACTTTACCATAAATGCCTGGTTCATACTTGTTTCCATGTTAGGAAACCAGTTCTCAAATTATTTGCTCCTTATCTGCTTCTGCCCACTTTCCCATCAAACCTTGACCTCCAAGCAGCAGAGCTAAGCAAGACTGTGATGCCTGAAAGTTCTGTCTAAGACAGTGGTTCTCAAGGTGGGGCCCATGCCCCACAGGAAGACTTCAATTCTCAGAAGCCTAAGTCAGTACAATGGCTGATCAGTACTTTGGGGAATTGACTTAAGCTTCTGGGAATTGAAGTCCCAAAACCACAGGTTTGGAAACACTGGTCTAAGAGAAGATTAAAACAGCATGTGGAGGAAAGTTCAGAACTGGCACTACAGACCCACTTATTTCTGCTTACCATTTGCAGTTGTTTTAAATATTTCCAGGGCAAGAGGAGAATACAGAGAAAATCTACTCAGAGATCCACACCATCACACCTCATCTAGACCTCAGAGGAGCTGCCCAAAGGTGGAGCTAGAGCGAATGCACAAAATAAGGATGGCAGAAAAGATATTTCCACCCCAGTAGTCAGACAGCTGTTGAAGATACTTGGTTGGGTTTGCATCCCTCTTGCTACATCTGGGAAGGCCTAATATTAGAAGCACTTTCAGTAAGACTGCATTTTCATGTTATGTGTACATAATAAGGTAAGAAGGTTCTTCAATGGCATCTTGCGGATTAGCATGCCACATTTTTGCTCATGTCACAGATCCTATAGCATAAGAGTCTATTGATTGGGGTGATATATAAATCTAAATAAATAAATAAATAAACAGCACCAGCAATGTTTTATACACAAGGATCCCTGGCTCTGTTAGGGTGTCCTTCATTCCAAAGAGCCTTTTAATGGTGCCAAATCCTCTCTGTCCCAGAATTTACAGTCAAGAGCTGCCTCTCTTCATCAAACTTGGGCTCATGGGCCCTAAAAGCATCTTAATTCTCCCATTGCTTTAAAGTGAAAAGGAGCAGTGAAATGTGGGCTTGACTTCCAATAGTAAGGAAAGGAAGAAATGGTCTTTGGAATACTAAAGATACAGTCTGTTCAACATTCACTCTACATCTTTGAAATACCAGAATTGCCTAGATCGGCACTTTTCAAGCTGAAAAGAAAGCAAAAATGCTCCCCCACCCCACCACCGCCATTGAGCCTGCAAATGCAACCAAAAAAAGTGTGCAATTCCACCCCCATTGCAAAGGTAAGCATCGGGAACAACCATTCACTGTAAAGAAAAAAAATCATACTACGAAGCACAATTTTTCCTTGATTTCCTTCGTAGTATGATTTTTTTCGTTGTAAGAACCCTTCATTGTACGGGTTTTACTGTACTTGTAAGTTGACCATTTGGTCTCATTTTTTTTTTCAATTGCTAAATTTTCCTCTTCCCTTTACAGACTTTTCTAAAGAATCCTATCACCACACTTCTCTACAATGTCTTTCACAATGTTCTTCAGCACTGATGACACTTACTGTTTTGTTAGTTCTAAGACAGTACAGTTTTGAACTCTTGCTTGTGCACTGCATGTGATGGAGAAAATGTGTAAGCTAAGCCAAAACAAAGCTGTTATATGCTGTTCACCTCTTGCTATGCTAAATCCTAATCCATTTATGTTTGCAGTGAAAGGTTCTATACCCACATTTCTTGAGGGCAGGTGGATCAATCAAACCATTTAACTTATACTTGGAAAGTTTAAATGGACTCAGATGTTTTAGATTGAGTTTGTTAACTTCATACCCATATGGGAGGTTCTACCACTAGCTATCAAAAGTGCTAAGAGAATTTTTTTTCTGGGAAGATTAATCCAGAATAAAGAGGTTTTCCAAGTAGAAGATACACATCACCTATGGCAAACCTTCCTCTACAGCAGAACATTTTTCAGACCTTTCATAGAGTCTAATTGGTTAGGATACTGCTGTTGATCCTACATCAAATACAACTAATAGGAGTTGCTACGTCTATTTAAAAAACCCCATTTATAAACTTTGTCACGTTTAGAATATAAAAAGTTTCAAGTTTCTTCACGAACAAGGAAAGGAGACACAATATGTGTGAGCATATACTAGGTAGACCAGGGATTCTCAACCTGCAGCCCATGGCCTAGATGCAGCCCAAGACACCATTTCATGTGGCCCCCCACTGCCTCCACCACACCAGGAAGTGTCATGTGTCGGAGGAAGGGCAAAATGGCCATCTGGACCCCGAAGCTGTCTGAGGGAGCGTGACCTGGCCTCTGGCTTTAAAAGATTGAGAACTCCTGAGATAGACTATCTTATGCTGACTCTGAATATTATTTTGTGCATCTATTCAGAACTTATGGAAAGAACAGGGACATTGTGGCAAATTGCAGAACAAACAAAACAAATACTGGAAACATTAGTTGCTCAAGGTAACAAAATTACACTCAACATTTGTGGGGTCAACCCTACCTTATAATGTTACCAAAGCAGAACTAGCCAGAAGCAGAAGCTCAGATCATTCAGTTTGTATTCAATTGTACCTATCAACTCTCAGTATGGATCAAATAGATCCTTTCTATACTTCTGTGTATATCCCCTCAACTCTTGTTGGGGGATAAAAGGGCTCCAGGACAGGAAGGAGATATTCTTAAATCCACACATATGGCCTCAAATGGAATCTTTGGTGCTCATTCCATTCTAGGGAAAAAAATGGTACAACTGAGATAAGAAGCACTGAAACTTGTTTAATGTAATATATATCTAACACGATTTGTGCTTTTCTGATTAACCATTCAAAGGAAATAATATGTTTAAGTGAAAAGTAAACTACAAATCAAAGATTTCCAAAAGCTTAACAGTTCTGTTCAGTCTTGTAAACTAGAGATTGTGGCTTCCTCTACTGAGTCAACCTATCTCTGGTTAGGTCTTCCCCTTGCCTTCAGTTTCTTCTAACATCATTGTCTCTTCTAGTAAGTGTTGGGTATTTCCGATGTATGACATTTCAATTTAATAACATTGGCTCCTACTGAAAAAAATAATAGTAGAGTGTTTAAATTAAAACATTCAGAAAACAGCTCCTTCAGACGACCCTGCTCCATATGACAAGCAGTGTTTGAAGAGGAAGACTCAAGCGCAAGTCACACTCCAATACATCTGGACAAAACTGGTACAGATACTTTCACTTATTAAGTAGGAAAGGGTTATATTCTTTCTTTTGTACACTTGTAAATAGTTATTCTAGGACTACTCCAATATTTGGTGAGATTTTTGCCACTGAAAGCTATAACTTGCTTAAGAACTCAAAAAGGCGCATTCTTGTGACATGACAAACCAGTACTGTGGAGCACCAGTTGATGCGTAACATGCTGATGTATGTTGCTTGATTCCTTCTGCTTGCTCTGGAAGCAGGCTCAACAAGCTTTCCTTAAAGTTTTCTCATGGCTGACTTAACACAGTCTAACCCACCAGTCAACTTCTCTAGTCTGATTTATTCTCATACAATAAACAGAAGCAAGAAACCAAGAACAGACCAGGATTTTTAGGAGGAAGGAAATCAAAGGAGAAAAGCTGCCTGATGCCAGCCAATTCAGGAAACATACAGTGAAGATCTGTGGCTTGTTTAGCCAATCCTGCTGATGACAAGACTGATCAACCAGCATGCACCAACATCCCTAGTTACATGACACCCCTACTTCCTGTGGATCCTTGGGTTGTTTTTGCCACAAGAACATACATAGAGAGAATTGCAAGTCCTCCACAAACCTCTTGTATATCCTTCCTTTCTTAGTTTTGTTGACATACATGTATTTTTTTAAAAAAATCAGCTAAGGCCTTTTCTTTCTTCTCCAAAACAATAAATGACGCTAGAAAAAGGGGTTGCTTTAATATACACAGCCTTGACATGGAATTCTAGCTCTGATTGCTCCCTTTCTTTTACTCTACTTTCAGCAGAATCTGCCTGATTAAGTCACAATCTAGAACAAGCCCATTTTTTGGAGGTTAAGTATCCTCTTGCTCTTCCATGTTTGGACAATACAGGTACTGATATTTACAAGGACATTCCACCTCTTCAAATCCAAAACATGCTAGTTTCTGGGCATATAACAGTATGTTTCATAGAAAAGTAAAGTGAGAAATAGTCCTTCTAGAACATCTGAGTTAAGTTATCCCATTCATCTACACCAAGATCCTGGGTCTTGAATATACTTGCAACCATATACAAGAGCCATGGTCCAGGCAATCAGAGTAACAGAGATACCCTTATCCTCACGACAACCAGAATCAAGAAAACAAATACACAGACTGGAGTAACTTTACTTTACTACTCATATTTGCTAACTGTAAGCAGAAGATAATTTTGTTTTATTCAGTACAGACTCAACTAAAAGCCTATGTACACATACAGTAACAGATACAGGTTTGAGTCTCATGAGGTTATTTGACAACATTCTACACCAGTGATTCCCATGCCCCACAAGAGGACTTCATGCCCCAGAAGAGGACACAAGACTCTAGTCAGTAGGTTGGCTGATCCGTGGTTTGGAGAACTGACTTAGGTTTCTGGGAATTGAAGTCCCAAAACCAAAGGTTGGGAAACACTGGTCTACACAGATTTTGCTGGAGGCAAAATGCTTTTTCCCCTAGAACTGTATGAGCAACACATACAGTACTATAGAATTCTGAGCTCAGTCTTCCACACAAGAAGCTATTTCTTCATTTCAGCAGCTTATGAGAAAGAAAGGAGCTATTACAGTCAACAGACTTAGCAGGACTTGCTGGTGCACAACAAATCACTGAGAAGTCTGTAATCTATCTTCAGTCCATCCTTTCCCCAAGGAGTAAGAATATTAAACTCAGTTCATACCCGTCCGATCAACAAAATTACAGTAATACCTTGGATAACACTAAAACTTGGTTCCACAAGTCTTGGTGTTATCCGATTTTTAGTGTTATCCGATCCATGTTAAAATCCTATGGGATGGATCGGATAACGTTAAAGCTCCATAGAGATACATTGTAACCGCATAGGCTTTAGCAGTTGTTATCCGATCCATCCCATAGGACCTTAACGTTATTCGATCCAATTCTCCTCCCCAGATTACTTAACGTTATGCGATTTTAGCGTTATCCGAGGTAAACGTTATCCGAGGTATTACTGTATTATATTTGTTGCTCCATAATCTATGTATGCTGATCCAGGATATAGAGCTGGTGCCTATTATTAGATTTAAAGCTTTGAGTGGCAAATGTATTCTGTTCAACAGCCCTTTTTTATTTATTACAGTACCAAAACCAACTCCTTCCATCAAGGAAAAGAGACACTAACCATATTAAACCAAAGCAAGATCTGCCACCTCTCATTGATACTGATGAATTTCAGAGAGGCTACTGAAAGACAACCAAGCATTGCAAAATGCCTTTCCATCGCAAATAAAACTCTACCAATCCTACAGCATCATCTAACTACCTCATTTTGGTTAGGTCTTGCATTGAAAATAGGGTGGAGGGGTTGGTAATGGGATATTACTCTAAATCTTGCTCAATCGCAGACTTCCCACTTCACAGAGCTATAGCATCTAAGGCAGTGTTTCCCAAATGCTGGTGTTTGGACTTCAATTCCCAGAAGCTTAAGTCAATTCCCCAAAGTACTGATCAGTCAATATACTGGCTTAGGCTTCTGGGAATTGAAGTCCAAACACCAGCATTTGGGAAACACTGATCTAAGGCATGTTTTAACAAAAAATAAAAAAAATGTAAGGGCTTGCCCACTAGCTGCTTGTGGTTTGGTTCCTTCATCAATGGAAGTATATTTCATCCTATAGGATACAACAGTAAATAGATATCACCACCTACCACATGAAAATTACAACACATGAAATATCACATTATATTTAAAGAATACCATGTAAATTTTATTAAGGCACAATGACCATTTTATAAATAGAAAGTGGAAAGTCTTTAAATCTAGTAAGGGATGGCCAATCTTTGTGTTGCAGGTGTTCTTGAACTTCAATTCTCAGAAGCTCTGATCAGCAGGTGAGCTGACATGGGCTTCTGATAAAGTCCAAGAACACCTGGAGCACAAAGGTTGACCACCATTGATTCTAGCAACTAGTTTTTTCCAACCGACAACTAGAACATCTATCCAAAGAACAAAATGCTGCAGGGTGAAAACTGCTTGAAGTGGTTTCTATATTTAGTCCACCATTTCATCTAATAAAGGCAACTCAGTAACCTGGTGACAACCACACTACCTTGAACCCATCTGTTTTCATTTCCAAATTTGGGGGGGGGGGTTAAGTATGTTTTGTACTCAGGTAGGGGTCGCAGAGGGTCGGAATCGACTGTGCGACTGAACAACAACAAAAAGAAACCATCAGAAACCTCCAGGTAGGGATAAGAAGGCATCTCTGAAAATAGATGAAACAAAGATGTACAGTACAAGGCAGATTCCTAACTGAAATATTATTATAAACCATTCTCTCTGAATTTCAAATAAATTCAAGAAAAAGAAATATTTCTCTTTCTTCTCCTTTTTTGGGCAAACTGTCTGTTTGAGCCACCAACCCTAGAGAGGGGTTGACCCACTTAAAGCACACCAGTTTCTATGGCTGCTGAAGCATCGGAGCCATCACTCTCTTCAACCACATTTTGTGATCTTCTTAGATTATCCAGTTTGGGTTCTCATCAGCCAATCAGACAAATCACACAGGTTTCATACACAACCAAGTCAGATCCTTTTACCCTTTCCACCGATTACAGGTAAATTCTTCTTTTGCACTCCCAATCATCCTGCCCCAAAATTTTACCTTCCAAGTCAAAGTGAAATATTTCCAGGCCCTGCCCAGTGAAGCGAGATCAGGCCCAGAGAAGAGCCACCCAGAACAGGCCTAACCAACCCACCACCTCCTTTGCAATTCCCCCCCCCACACACACACACACACACACCAGCCTCAGATTCCTTTCAGGACCCCTCCCTCCCTAGGCTTGTCCAGTCAAAGTCCCGAAATCACTTCCGCCCCCAGTGGATTCAGGCAGGCTCGGCCGCTACTGCAGGGATTACCGTCCATCCTTTCCCCAGAAGCGTGTCACCACCACCACCACCACCTGTCCTAAAAAAAAGCTCTCTCTCCTTTCATTGGACGCAGCTTGGGTCTGTCATCCTCACGATACATCCAAGGCTAGTTCCTTGCAGGGGAGGAGGAGGGAGGGGAGGGAGGGGAGGAGAGGGAAAAACCCCGTTTGCCTCGCTGCGCTTTGGCACGACATCCCTCGGAGCAAGGGAACAGGCGTAAAAGCCCCGCCACCATCCAAGCCACCACTATCGGATCTCCATTTCCCCGAGCAGCCTAAGGGAACCACCCAGAGACCTACTGGTTTCAAGAAAGGCCGCCCTGTCCCTGGCGAGAGGGGCAGGCTAGGCTGCGCTAACGCACCAAGGTGTGACCCCAGGGCCTTCCGAGGAACTGGATCGGACACCGGCCCCCAAAGGGAAGGCGCTGCCCCTGGTCCACCTGCTGCTCCTCCAGGCCCCGAGCCTCCCAGCCATCGGGCGCTGTCCTCCGGGCCGCCTCTCCATGGCGATCGCTCGCCCGTCCCCCCCGCCAAGGCCACCCGAGCTCCCAGCCCCACGCCCGCCAACGCCTTCCCGCTGGCTTTCGCTCCTACTCGGATGGCAAAGGCCAGCAACGCCATCCGAGCCGATCTGTAGTTAGCGCTCGTCTCACTTAGGCGCCCGTTTAATTATTTATTTATTTAGCTTGCGCTCTCTCTCTCTCTCTCTCTCTCACCCGCTATTCCTGCTAACCCGCTGGGGCCTTCCATTACCTTCTGTTGCATAGCTGTGATCGCGCAGGAAACTGTTGTTTATCTTGCGGGTATCAATGTCCTCCTCCATTGACAGCGGGCTTACTTTTGTGGGAAGTGAGAACAAGCAGGCAAGTATCCATCATCGCCCCACCGCACGGCCGGGATCAGCGGAGAGGAGGGAGGGGGAGCTGCTTTGAGACCAACATGCTGCCTGCCCTGCAAGGGGAAAAAATAAAAATAAAAACTAAAAAAAGAAAATAGGCAAGCAAGCAAGCCTTCACCTCCTCTTCCTCCTGCTGCCAGGGACGCTGCTGTGGTCTCAAAGGTCCAAATCCGCTTCTCTTCCTGCCGCTGGTGACGCAAAGGTGCCGATCGCCGTCGCTGCCGCCGCCGCCGCCGCCCAGGGATGGGGATGCGCAAGGTCCAATTCCCCTTCGCCGCCTGCTGCGATGGAGGCTGCCGCACCGGCGCCCAATAATAATGCCCTCCTCCGCCCAAAGCCGCCGCCGCCGCCGCCGCGAGGCCGAGGGAAGCGCCCGCGGCGACCCCCAGCTCCAAGGCGAAGTGGTGCCGCAGCTGGGCCACTTCCCGCCCGCGACGCCCAACAGGTTCCCCTGGTGGTGGCTGGCCAGCAATCCTCCGCATGCAGCAGCAGCAGCAGCGGCGGCCGCCCAAGCCCAGAAGCCGCCCGCCTACAAAATGGTGTCCGTGGACTGCAAAAGCGCGAAACGCTCTCAGCCCTCCTCCTTCGGTGCTTTAAAAGCGATGGGGGGGGGGGGAGAAACCCCACCCACGGGGAGGGGGGGCACGAAGCGAAGCCCGGGGGGGGCGCCGTGAAGCCTCCGCCCTCAGCGGTGCCGACCCAGAAATGGCGGGAGAGCGCGAGGGAAGGTCCCGGGGCGGCGCTGGCGCTGCGGCAGGCGAGGCGGCTGAGGGGCGGCGAGGCGCTGGTGCTACTACTACGAGTCGCAGTTGCCTGGCTTGTGAGGGAACGCCGGCTCTTGGCGGCACCGTGTGGTGCATTAAAAGCCAGGCTCCTCCCCTCTACGGCTCGGCTTTGGCCAACCGCGGCGGCCTGAGGACTCTTCCCCTCGGCACCCGCGGGCGTCCTTTCCCTGCTGCAGTGGCCTCGGAGGAACTTGCGAGGGAAAGCGTGGCCACGAGGCGAAAGGGCGCCCGAACCACCCTGGAAGACATCTCTACCCCCCTCCCCGCCCCATAGCGCTTAATGCAGTCGCTGGGCGGGTTACAGGTAATTCACATGTCGCCCCCCCAAAAAAACATGCTGGGGACTCCTTTTGCCCACCTCGGAAGGATGGAGGCTGAGTCAACCTGAGGGCTCGTCAGGATCGAACTTGTAACGTTTTGGCTTCGGGACGGCAGTTTAGCCACTGCGCCACCAGGGCTCTTACAATCCCCTGGAAAAGGCGCACTGAGGGTGGTTAGTTGTTGGAAAGAGTCGCCGCCTTAGGAAACCGGTGCCACCCTGCGTGGTTGAAGGCGGGATACCGAAATGAGGGGTGGTGGTGGTGGAGATTAGGGGGGGCCATTAAAATAACATGTGAGAGCACACATCGAGGGGATAGGAGTGCTTTCATGCAACGCTGTCACCCCCTCCTCACCTTAGTGAACTCAAGCATATCAACTCTATAGGCCAGGGGTGTCCAAACTTTTTGGGCTGTGGGCCTGTCACATGTGTCAGTGGGCCAGTCATGTGGTTTTGCGACAGGATGAGAGAGATTTTAGGCTATTTTCTCAGCTCAAACCAGGGAGGCCCAAACTACGGCCCGCAGGCTGGATCCGGCCCCCAATGCCAATTCATCCAGCCCACACCACCCTCATTGCTCCCAGAAGAGGAAGTAAAAACATGCCTGGGTTTTACTTCCGCTTCTGGAAGCGACAAGGGTGGCGTAGGTTGGATGAATTGGTGTTGGCCCAGATCCGGCTTGCAGCCCATGGTTCGGGTACCCCTGCTGTAGGCCATGTTTTTTTTTGAATGGGGATGGTTGGTCTTCTTCTATAGCTCTGCTTTTCTGGCATTGGGGGTGGGGTGGGGATACATCAAGAGCTATGACCCAAGAATCACCAAGGGTAGGGGAGGTGGCATTTTAAAAAATCCCCAAAGATTCATTTAAAATCCAGAAAAGAAGCTTTTAACATCTTCTTTGCCACCTTGAGGATGTTCATGGAAATACTGTATCCCAAGTGAAAAACTGAGGTTTTTGTATTGTCATGAATATTGGTATTTGAAAAGATCATAAAGAGATGGATGCCTTAAGGTGTCAACACCTAAAATTAAAATTAATTTTGGGGCTCCACCTCCTAGTTTGCAATGCTTCACCCCCTTTTGTGTAATTACAAGATTAGACGTAAGGAAAATTGGTACCCAATACATCATCTGCCTCTCAGAGCAGTGTCCTGTTATGGAGGATTAAAAGCCCTGAGATGGAGTTTTTGGTTTAGACAATAAAGTGGCCCCGTTTTTCTTCCACACTGGAGTCCTTGTGTTCTGGGGGGGGGGGGGGCGCGATGGGGTGGCAAGGAGTACAATTTTAAGTCACACCATTCTGTTGTATCAAGCAGAGAGCTCTCCATGTTCTTGCAGGTAGTTCAAGTCAATGGCCACCATGCTGTTGCTCCGTTGTGGTTATTCTATAGCTTTTGAACTCCCAAAGTGTAGCGATTAGAGTGTTGGGCTAGGATTGGAAAGAACTTGGCATTCACCTCCAACTCAGCCCTGAAGTTCACTTGGGCCACTTAATACTTCTCAGCCTGGCCAACATGACTGAGTTGTTGTGAACATAAAAATGTGGAGGACCGCATGAATAGAAGGAAAGAGATTGTGTAAGTAGTGGTGATTGTAACTATCTATAAATCTCTTTGAGAACATTCTAAGAAATTGCAGAATGCTTGGATGATTCTGCTTTACCTATATACCTATGAATAATACTGTAGTAAGAAGAAACATCAGCATTCTCCAGTAATCCGTTCTCACAAGGAACCTATTTCTTGCAGGTTCTTTTTCAATCATGCCCACCAAATCATTCCCCTTCTCCTGCTTAACCTATATACCAGGGGTGCCCAAACTACGGTCCGAGGGCTGGATCCAGCTCCTGATGCCAATTCATCTAGCCTGCGGATCCCTTGTCACTCCTGGGAGCAGAAGTAAAATGCGCCCATATGGGCACGTTTTTCTTCCGCTTCCAGAAGCGACAAGGGTTTTGTGGGCCAGATGAATTAGTATCTGGGCCAGATCCGGCCCCTAAGCCATAGTGAACAGCTCCATGAACCACGTAACCGGCCCATGGCCTGAAAAGTTTAGGCACCCATGCTATATACTGAGCAAAGGCTACTGTAAAATTAATAACTTGCTTATGATGTAACATAGCTATTCATCCTAATAAAGGTAGTGCATACATATTTGGTATTTCTTCCTTTCTATTATACCAGCCTAAATTCCATAGAGGGAAATTGGATTAACAATATTACCTACAGGTGTCTTAAAATCTGGTGATCCCATTTTTAATTTTTTTATTTCTTTGGACCATCTAGGACTAGAATATCCCACCACTTGGAAAATGCAAAATACAAAACAATAGATTTCCCTTACTATTCAAACTTCAGATCTTGCTTCTTGCTTGTACATTTTAGCATCTCTGCCAATGTTTAAGAATCTGGCATTTGTCACTCCATATTTCCCTGCAATCTTCAGTTAAGATTTGCTCTCCATTTTAGACCAAACCAATCTGGTACCAGTCACCAGTTGAAACATCTGTAGGTTATCAAAGTAAGATATAGCTAACATGCCATTTGTTAGAAACATGATGCATGAGATCAAGTCTCAACTTTTGAGCTTTGGACACATGATAGAGGAATGAAAAACATTGTTTAATAGAAATATTACTGCATTCCAATGTAATTATTTAAATATCATTATTCATGGTTTGGTTAACATTCTACTTGCAGCAAAAATATTTGCCTGCAGTTTTGCAGCCTGGGGGCTTAATACTGCAGTTTGAATGCAGGTGACATCCTTTAAAGGTTTCATTTGGGGTTTTGCATGCAATGGGCAATTTGACTGGAAACATCATGTTGGAGAATACTGGGATGGCAAATGCCCAGTGCCTCAAAAGATGTGTAAGTATTTACTATCACCACTTGATTAAGATTTGCTATTTAATTGCCATTAGATTTCGAAGTAAAAGTTGAAAATGTAAAATGATGTGCTGATAATAAATCTTGTAAAACATTTTTTAAAAGTCTATGATCAATTTGATTAATTTCACTTCAGCAGAACATATATTTCAATTGGAAAGTTATAACACCGTCCCTATATAAGATTGACCTACATCCACTCCATGTTTTTAATGAAATGGTTTGTGTTAAAAGGCAGTGGGGTTTGTATCAACTGCTTTTTCACAAAAGTACAACTTTAGTCCCTAGCATGTGAAGTTAAAAGGATCTGAGATTAAACTCAGCCTTAGTGTGTCTCAAATTTGGTCCTCACATGTTGTTGGATTTGAGCCCCCTGAGTCACTGATCATAAGCCAGTGCTGGCTGGAGTTTTTGGGTATTGACATTCAACAACTTGTGGGACCCACATTTTAAAAACCATTGCTCCACCCGCAACCTTCAAATATGCTACCACGTTCAAAGTAGAATAGACAGTACTGGGCTTGACAAACCGGCAACGTTACAGATTATGCACAATAAATCTGGACATGAATCTCCATAACCTCATATTTTATCCAGGATAATTATTCAGTTGTGGCATGTCTTTTGCATAGAGCAGAGGTGGCCAACCTATGGCACGTGGGCCAGACCCAGCCCATGGCACCATTTCATGTGACCCACAACAGCGGCGACACACTGGAAGTGGAAGCGTTTATGACAGCCGTAAACACACCTGTGCAAACATGCCCTCAGCTGTCAGCTGTCATAAATGTGTATGATAGCTACAGACACATTTTATGGCAGTGTTTGGGGGGGGGGGCACATGACCAGCCTACTCAGCTGCCTGGAGGATGTGGTCAGGCCTGCATTGTAAAAAGGTTGGGAACCCCACTGGCATAGAGGCTGCAAAAAACAAAAACAAAAGACAACTGGCCACAAAACCACATGAAGGACAGCGCTCCCCACCCAACCACTTGTTCTTGGATGCATGGATATTCTCAAGGATTGTGGGCTCTTTGTTTACAGTTCTATCTAATATGCACATTTTCAGAAAAATTTCCCTAAGAGTAGCAGTCCTTTGATTTCTATAGGTGTCTTTCAGAAGAATTTTTCTTACAAATAGAAATACAGTACAGTACCTGTATTTGAAAAATCTTTAAGACACATCCCTTCTCTTTATTCAGATATCCCAAAATGCACATTCTACATTGCTTTGAATTCGTTCTCAGTATAAATTGTTTCAGTTATGTAATGTAAGTATAACATAACACTACTGTTCAGTACTGTTGATCTTTTGTATGCTATTGTTATGTAAATTTTTGAAAGAGTTTACATGAATTGGAGGTTTAAGATGGATGGTATGTATGTCATGTCACATATATTAAAATTAAGATGTATTAATAAAAATATTATACTTGTTTTAATTAAGCCACTTTGAGAGCAATGTACTGCAGAATGAAACAATATAGAGCCACATACATATTTCACGGAGGTAGTAATAAAAAATGTTGCTAGATACATCTATTACACCAAATACCTGATGACATTAAAGCCCATTGTGAGGATATGTCATTATAAGGACAGAACTGGCCATAAGGTGAGACAAAACAAAATAAAAATGAGAGGGAATTCTGACATACAATGCTAGTTGGTGTAAGAGCACATTGAACTAGCCAAGGATGCTGATGTCCTTACATTAGCAATTAAAAACAAAAGATATTCCCAGAAGCCTTATAATGGATGGCCTTGGAAACAGCTGACATACAGAATCTGCCCAGATTGTATACTCAGTTGCACAAGAGCTGTACCATGGTAGGCTATTTATCTGAAATACAAAGTAACACCTATTAGCTGGCATAGACCCAAGACATGATTTATCCATTTTAATCAGTGCTGTCTACATTTACTCTTAGTTGATCTCCAGAGCTACCTGGAGATGCAAAGCAGGAGCTGAACCTGGTCCTCTGTACAAGGCATCACCAAGTCTTCTGTCTCTTCACGTAAGGCCTAATCTGTATACAAGGAGACAAGCTATACCAGGTGTTGTTTCTTGCCTGTGTTCTGAAAGGCATTTCTAAAGCCAAAGTTCCTTTTCCTCATTGGACACCCTTTAGGAAATGGGTAGCACATTGTAACCTGTGTACAGTTGCACTAGAGCCGTGATGGCAAACCTTTGCACTCCAGATGTACTTGGACTTCAATTTCCAGAAGCCCAGGCCCCCATGACATGAATCGACACAAATCCGCCTATTGGCGTGTTTTACTTCCGCTTCCAGGAGCGATGAATCTGGGCCAGATGAATTGCAGTAAACCCATTCGTGCTCCATCACGGCACTAGAGTCTTCAATTTCCGGTGTGCCAGAATGAAAACAGAACTCGAGAGCAGAGAATCTCCTGCTTGTGACAACTGGCCATGAAGCAAGATGTTATCTCTAAGTGGATGCTATTTAGCGTCTGCTTTTTATTTATTTATTACATTTATATTCTACCCATCTAGGATATTCTCCCACTCTGGCCGGCATATTGCAAATTAAAAGATTTGAACAATAATAATATAAAATCGAACATAAACAATAAACCAAACCAAATAAATTATGGGCAAAACAATAACGATGACCCCATTGGTGACGGTAGGGTATAAATTAAGTAATCCTATTGCTCTGCAACTGGTAAAATCTCTTTAAAAACCTTTTTAAAGAGAAATGCTTTCAATTGTTTTAGGAATATAGGTAAAGATAGCACAGCAGAAAAGAAAACAAATAAAAACACTGCAGCATTTTAAACACTAACTGCTATATTTTTACTGTGAGCTTTCTTGGATCATGTCCTGTCCTTCCGGAAGAGCTTAAAGACCTGGCTGGCAGGACATGTGTGGGGTTCCAGGGATGTGGGATCCCATGTGGGGTGGTTAGTCTAAGGATTTTAACCTTCTGACGACACCCCCAGATACTGTTTTAGTCTATGAATTTTTAAATTTTTTATTGATGTGTTTTAACTTGGGTTGTAAGCCGCCCAGAGTCGGGCTTGCCCGATTGGGGCGGGTTAGCAAGTATGAAATATAAATAAAAAATAAATAAAAATATAAATGTCCACTTCTTCAGATCTGAAAGCTCACAGTATAAATATAGCACTTAGTGTTTAAAGTGCTGCAGTGTTTTAATCTTTGTTTTGTTTTTATTTTCTGATATGACAACCACAGACTAACATGGCTACTATGTAAAAAAATTTCAGGTAAAGATGAGACTTTCATGCTAAATCTTCAGAGGCTCATTCTGCTCTGTGTTGTTCTGGTTATGTGCTGTCAAGTCACTTTTGACTCATGGCATCCCTACTATGGTTTGCAAGGTACGTGAGATGTTCAAGCAGTGGTTCGCCATTACTGTCCCATCAGTAAGTTTCCATGGTCAGCTGGGGATTTGAACCCAAGTCTCCAGAGCCCTAGTCTAACACTCTACCCACTGCACCACACTGTCTTCGTTCTATGGTTACTCTTTCTCACTGTCTTGCAGATTGCACCGAGATAGCTAGCTATCATAGTAAATAAGAGGCATAAGGCCAATGTAATGCAATATTCATTTTGTTTTAATGGTTACTAAGTGGGTAGCCAGTCTGCTTTGTGTCCCTGCTTCTACTCAAGCCATGTGTGTGTGTGTGTGTGCACACACGCGCGCACACGCGCGCATGCCAAAGAGCCAGATGCCCATACTGGAAAAAAAAATAACTTCCAGGACTGGGCATCTGGATTATTGTAGCCAGCCAAAACAAACCCAGGAACTATGCTTGTACCTGAACTCTCATAATCATATTAGCAGATTTTAAGTGGTTTACTATGGTTATTTTTCCAGGGAGTGTTTGCTTGGATGACAACTGAATGGCATAGTAATAATTGTGACAGAATTCATCCGGAATATTAATTCACATGTGACATTCTTCCCTATAAAGAGATCATTTCTGTGTAAGAAAAAAATAGCAAATCATTAGTGACTAAGAGTAACACATGGTTTACTTTGTGTGAATATACTGACAATCGCAGTATGGTTTTTCAGTAATGCTCAGTTTCTTTGTTTCAATATACGTACAGCTTTTTCCAAAACACTAGGGGAACTCAAAGCAACTAACAATATTTAAACATAGGATTAAATACATAAAGGGATGGCAGTAACCATAGGCAGTAGATAGTGTGTCCAATTAGGAGAGATGATATCCAATCTCAAATGCCCACTTTGCTGTGAAAATAACACACAGATGAATGACGATGGTAAACTATGTCTTGAATGTCTCACATACCTGGCAAACCTTATTAGGAATCCCTATATGCCAGGAGTTACTTGACAGAACAAAAACAATAACAAGACATAGGTTTTGTGATTTTCTTTAAAGGCTTTGTTCTGAAGCATGTCGGTTACAAAATGGCACAATAAAATTAACAAATGATACCATGCTCAGTAGACATAAAATTTCATAGGTTTTGGCTTTTACAACATTAGGGCATCTGGGCCTCATTTTTGTTTCTTCATGTCCTGATTCATGGGTTAGTAAGAAGGCCTAAAGGATGCACAAGGTCATTGGCCAAATAATCTAGTTTCATTCTAAAAAAAGCTACCACCACCTTTTCCCTTATAATAAGCAAAAACATTCTTCTTCTTCTGCCATATCTGAATACAGTATTGGCAAGCCTCACTGTGATCAGCTATGAAGACTGTCCTGAGAATATAATGCAGTGGCCTTCCATTTACCTTCCACATCACAGTGTGACACCCATACCACTGATTCAGTTCTGTGAGTCACTTTCTGCTCCTTAGCCCTTTTGGCATGCAAAGTCCTCATCAGCTCCAAACCAGTATTGATGAAGCTGGTGCCCTGCATCAAGATGGATTCAACTGGGATTTAATCCACTTGGGGACCATCACCCTTCCCTATGGACTTCAGCACCCAAGGCCGTTAGTCCTCAGGGTTATCGGATTAGTTAACTGCTGCCTGACAGTGTTAAGTCACTGGCAGTATGGTCTACTCTATTACCATAGCAGGATAACTTGGCCAGACTTTTTTTTTTTGGGGGGGGGGAAGGGGCATCCCAATAACCAATATTTATTCCTAGCAAACTGTAGCCTGAGTTCAAAGACTACAAATAGTACCAGAAATTTCACTGTATTGTGACAAAATCCAATTCTAAACACTGGATTTTATTAAAATTGGTTTTATTAGAAGTTTGATTTAAAAGAAATAACATGCTGGAGGTGTAAGAAGAATTGGGGAACATATCTATGGTGGGATTGTAATTATGTGAAAGAAATGTAGGGGAAAGTGTTCATAAAAATAGAATGAATTCTCTCGATACCCTTGCAGAAGTGCCCTAGAGTAGCATTACTGATGGATTTTAGAGGTAAACAAATAGAGGATAAATAAATAATAATGATCAGTAATGGTAACTGCTATGAGTCTTTCTATAGCTAAGAAATAGAAAATTGACTGTAAAGTTGAATTAGAATGGTGGTGTAGGGAAATATGGAATATTGCAATAAATGACATTGACATCAGAATTAAGAGTAAAAAATTGAATTTTAAAGAAATCAAATTTTAGTGAAATGTGGGGAGTTTTTGGACTATGGTTTAGTAAAAGGGAAAAGAAGAAAACCAGGACAAGAATACACATCATTCTGGAAAGAGGGGACAATTATAAGTTAAATAGATTGTAAATTGAACAAAGTAAAGAAGTACATACACTGATGGGTGAAGGGTGCACATGATATTGCTGTATAATGTTGTGGTGGTGTTTTTGTTGTATGGTTGTTTATTTTAATTTCTTGTCTTTCTTGTATATTATTTAAAAAAAGAAAAGAAGATTAAAACAATATATTTGCCCAGTAGTAGTGACCATGGGTCAGGGAAATCATGGCTGAACACTAGAGAGTCTCTGGAATTGTTAATGGACAATGAGACATTTTTCTCCTGTCCCTATAAGCTTTGGGCTATTTGCAAAGTTTTATAAGACCGGGTGGGCAAAATGTATCCGTTCCCCATCAGCCCTCATCAAAAGAATGAAATAGTGAGGAATGGTAGCAGATGTGATCCAGCCTCTCAGACCTACCTGAAGCCATAAAATGTGGGTGGATAGTTAACATTTAGTTCAGCAATGGTCTCTCTTACATCCACAAACACTTCTGTAGCTTTGGAAAGGGGAATGCACTGTCTATTCATCCACAGCACTGCTCTCCCCCCCCCCCCCGCAAGTTAATTTACATTTTGAAGGATTGAAAATCTTTTTTTAAAAAAAGATTTGAATAAGGTTTTGCTTGGTAGAGATAATTCCTCTATTAGCTTTCCCCGTCCATTAAACAAATATAGCAACAACACAACTCTTGTAGTAATACAGGCAGCATCACACTAGTATTGAGGCAAAATCATTTTGGTTGTACATGGAGAAATAAAAATCCGTGTGGGTCCCGTGAGAGCAATTCATTCTGAATATAAGAAGGAAATCCCCAAAAGCCATTACAGATCTCGAATCATTAACAACCTGAACATTTGGGGATCAGTAGCTTAATTGAACAGGGGAAAAAGAAATCAGGAGCAAAACTAGGCCATCTGGAAACAAAGAGGCAGATACCTTTATTTTGTTCAATGACAGAGGCTTATAAGAGAGTGCCTGCCTGATTTTAGACCTTTGCAGTTCCTTCTTCAGGGACTGGCAGCCAAAAAGATTTTTCACTGCAAATTGCCATAGTTGTTCTGTGTTATAAGGCTGTAGCTATGGTAAAGATCTGATATGTATATATAATGCTTGTCATGCTAAATTTGATACAGTAATACCTCAGATAACGATTGCATCTGATAACGCTGAAATCACATAACGATGCAATTTTTTTAAAAAAAAATTCAATCGGATAACGATCTGTTAGCGTTATCCAACGCAATCGCTCATAGCAACAGGGTAGCTGGAAAGCTGACCGGGGGCTCCCCGTTCTGCTTTCCACCCACCTCGCAGTTGCAGAGGCGGGGTGGCTAGAAAGCTGATGGTACAACCTTTTTATCTCCTTAATTAAAGGAGTACCACAGCTCAGGATTAAGTTCCAAGCTTAACCAGTCTGCGCTATCGTGATCTTTCCCGTATGTGTGGCCAGAAAGAGTCTCCTTGAAGATTGTGGCATTTTTGAACCAGAATTGGGTGCACCCCAGGCAGGGCTGTAGCCAGCATTCTAGATGGGAGGGGAGGGAGTTTCAGGAGGGGCAACAATGTCACACACACACATATAACATTGACATCCTGGGGTGGGGTCGGGGGCCCTGTTAGCTCAGGATCGTTTTTGCCCTCCCCCGACCCCCCTCTGACTATGGTCCTGAGCCCAGGCAATGACCCCTTGTGTCTGCTAATCTTTCCCACACTAGATCAGGAGAAAAGAACTACAGAATGAATTCACCAATGGTGGCATCATTTTGGCAGTCTCATGTCTGGCCTAGCAGAAGACAGTATGTGTGGCATAGTTTTAAACAAATCTTTTGTAGCTCTGCTACCAGAAGACACATTTATCTTTGTAAGCATTACTCTCTCTACTAGACAAGTGTTCTTCTCTCTTCAAATTGACACATCATTTTAAAAAAATTTTTAGACGTTCTCCTGAATAAGAATCAGAGAGGAACTCAGGGAATACAGTAAAACACTGGATAACGCTAAAACCTGGTTCCACAAGTCTTGGTGTTATCCGATTTTTAGTGTTATCCGATCCATGTTAAAATACTATGGGATGGATCGGATAACTTTAAAGCTCCATAGAGATACATTGTAACCGCACAGGCTTTAGCGGTTGTTATCCGATCCATCCCATAGGACCTTAACGTCATTCAATCCAATTCTCCTCCCCAGATTACTTAACGTTATGCGATTTTAGCGTTATCCGACCCAATTGTTATCTGGTGTTTTACTGTACATAAAAACATGCCACTAAAAAAAAATCTAAAGCTTTCACTTCAGACCAACAGTCAAGCCTAATTCCCAGCTTTCCTTCATATGTCCTTCTCATTTCCATCCTTCCCCATTCCCAGAAGCATCACAGCCACCAGCTTCCTTCAAATTCTCCCCTGCTCCAATTCCTTTCTCTACCAAATTTAAGATTTTTAGATTTTAGAGTTTTATGATGTTTTATTTATACGTGTCATGTGTCAGAGTGTTTTATGTTAGTGTCGTTTCCTGCATTGTAAACCACCCGGAGTCCCCTTGGCGAAAAGGTGGTTAAATAAGTCAAAACAAACAAACAAACAAACAAACAAACAAAATGGTTATAGAGCTGTGGGTGGTGAAGAACTACATCTGCCATGGGCCCCTATTAGTCAGAGCACCAGAGTCAGGAAGATGGAGAAACAGATCTCCCTCATCTCTTTTAATGGATCACCAATGCTATTATCAATACTACTTGTGAAGATAGAAAAGGGAAGAGAGAAAGTATTCAGTGGGTCTGAGTTATAAAATGAAGAGCTTATGGGATAAGGAGGACTGGCATGGTTTTGCTACAGTGCTTTTCAGCCATTGAACTCAAGAAACCTATACCTGGACTCTATCCTAGATGTTTACTTATTAAACTCTTGCTTCTTACTAGGGGTGATGGAGCAGTTCTGGTGCCAACTTTGCTCTTCGACTGAAGAAGATAATTATCCTGAACCTTCCTCATTTCTGGTTCTATCCAATTTCCTTTTTGTCTGGTAGAGGGGATTAAAAAAACAATTCACAGCTGGATATACAAACAGCATTAGACAGAGTAGACGTAGTCAAGTCATCCATAGCAAGATAGCATCCTCATACAGATGGTTGGAAGCACTGCATTGTTTCAAAGAATTGTATGTTGCAAGTGACAACCCACTTGCACAACCCAGTCTGCCTTCACAATGCATTCAAGTCATATCATTTTTTCCCTAGGGGAAAAAAAGGGGGTGGATGAGCCCCATGCTTAAAGGTGTTGAAAAACATTCAGATACAGTATGTGGAAATCCCACTCCTCTGCACATTTCCCCTGAGTATCTAAAGCAGTGTTTCCCAAACTTTGGTTTCTGGACTTCAGTTCCCAGAAACCTAAGTCAGTACATTGGCTGATCAGTGCTTTGGGGAATTGACTTAGGCTTCTGCGAATTGAAGTCCAAAAACCAAAGGTTGGGAAACACTGATCTAAAGTGAGCAGCAAACTTGTATTAGAGAAGACATTGTAGCAGGTGTAGCTGAAATTTCCTCTTCTTTACCAGTCTCAATGGTTCAGGAGCCCAGTTCATTTTTCCATTTGGTCACCTGAATCAAGCCAGAAAGGTACAACTAAGGCTAGAAAACAAAGAGGCCATTTTGCATAATGAGTGAGTCCCAATCTTTTTTTTTTTTGGCATGTCCCACCTTTGTTGTTGTTGAGTTACGCAGTCGAGTCCGACCCTTTGCAATCCCATGGACCACTGCACACCAGGCTCCTCTGTCCTCTGCCATTCTCCGCAGCCCACACAATCTACGCCTATTGCGTCAATGATGCCATCTAGCCCCCTCATCCTCTGCCGTCCCTTTCTCCCACCTAAGCATCTGTAAAATCCTGACACTCCACCCCACCCCGTGACATATAATTCTTATTATTAAAAAAGTGATTCATGTGGAGGAAACCTATTCACGTGGAGGAAGCCTAAAATGCTATTAACTTGGTCAAAACAAGCTTCAAATTGCCCCACTTAAAAATTAAAGTGCTCCCCTGCGGGCATGTGCCCACATTGGGAACCATGGCCTTAGATAGTGTAACAATGTAGGTTTCTAGCTGACTCCTTATGGCTCTGTCAAGGGAAAACAGGAACAATGCTTGGGGATTTTTTACTTTAACTTCAACATTATATTCCTTCTGCAACATAATAAGGCCAACTTCTTGATATAATAAAACCTACACCTTGATTTGTGGGTGGGTGGATGGAAGGTGGGGATAGATATCTAATTAGGCTACTACTTTTAAATAAAACAAAAAAATATCAAAGGGAAACACAAAAACCAATAGAAAAGAAAAACCATTAATAAGCAGATATCTGAATAGTGCCCCATGCCCACCCTACCATCTCAGAGTAATAACCTATGTGCCATTTACTTTTGTGGAGCCACATCTTGATTCCAAAATGTTACTCTTTCATGTGCTTTGCCCATTCCTTTATTAATAACAGCCTACCTCATCTTAATCCCCTTGAACGTCTTGTCAAGTTATTAAGAAGGAAGGTAATAATCCTTTGGTACTGTGGGTGGATAGTCACAGACTTAAGACATGATTATGCCTGTGCTAGACCTATAAATCAAAACAATAACTAATAAGAGTTTCTGTTCCTCATTCAATATATAGTGTAGTTTACAAGAACCTCTTGGAGTGCTAGAGTACAGACTGGGACAAGGATTCTTGTTTGAGATCCCAGGAGTATCAATCTAATTTTATATTTCTTTCTAACACCACCCACCCACCCTAATCCTGAGTGAATTTATAAACACAGCAGCCCAAGAGATTAATTTGTCAAGTCTGCTTTCAAAGGAATTTTTATCACTTGCAAATTGCATTAGGTTTGGAGACAAGGCTTTTGGTATATATTGTCTTTCAAGTCAGTTTTTGCAAGTACATGCTGTATCCTAAAGATTCTGCCAGCACATAATTTCTCCTGCTGTTCCCCATTTTTCATTATTTATAGCCGACCTCCAGGAAAAAGTATGTATTAGCCAGTTGCTAAAGGCTGTCAAAATTTGAGATTTATGCCACGAGAGCTTGGGGCATCCTAATTCAGATGGAATTGCTAGATATCCCTCTTTTAGGATCTATTTAATGCACACTCTTAAAGCGCACCACCAAACAGGGTTAAAACTTTTTCGTACTGTGCACCAAACAATAGTTTGGAAGACTCCATCTTGCCTTCTTATCTATTCTAATAATAGTAACATAATGTATGAGGCAGGCTGGGTCTCTGTGGGCCTTTCCAGAATATGCTCTTCTAGCAGTAAAGAACTGCAGTGGTTGTACAAGTCAGATAATGTTCAACCACCAAAATCACAACTTTCTACTGCAGTAACAATGTAGTCTCTGCTGAGAGATATATGCCATCACCACTACCCTGGCAACAAAGGGCTATTCTGAGGGCAAGGATAGCGCAGATGATCAGAGATCACATTGATGCTTTGGTGGTCCTTGCAATCCCAATTTCCACACATATGCTTGTTTTCTTACTCACTGCCCTTCTGCAGATGCAAAAAAGAGAATTCAAATGGGGTCAATATATATTCTATTCTATTCTATTATATTCTATTATGTGCGAAAGCAGGCACATTTATGCCTGATGTAAACACACCTACCTCCACTTTTACAACAGGAGCGAGCATCTTTGTGCATGCACGGGCATGTTTTATGGATGACGTAAATGTGTCCACTTTCACTTCCAGGTTTGGCAGAGATGGGCCACATGAAATGGTGCCATGGGCCGGCCTGTGGGCCGGAGGTTGGGAACCCCTGCTCTACAGTATGTCCTCTATGTAATTGTGGTGTGCTCAGTGTTCTCTCCTTCTAGTATAACATGATGTGTCATATTGGCCACCCAAGTTCACGACTCCCTTTGGGGGGATATGGTGTCTTGACACTGCAAGTCCCCCCACCCCAAATTTTATTCTGTCTTTTCCTGATTTACTTGGCACAAACTGCTGGAGTTGACATTTACCTCCCAACTCAACCTATTGTTTGTCAGTGCTTAGACACATAACCTTTGAAGGAAACACAGATCATATGTCCCATCAAGGCAGCTGCTTCATCAGTGACTTTGCACAAGGTCCTTGTTTCCTTGTTGTTGAATCTCAGGCACCTTGTTGATGGCACAAAGGCTCTGCAGGTTCACAGTTGCCTGAAAAACAGCAGTGAATCACTCCTCTGCCTAAATAATTCTGCTGGATTTAGGAGATGGACTGTGCCCATGCTGGTTGTTGCAGTTGAACAAACAAAGCAAGTAAGGGAGCAGTAGCACATAGTAAATAATTCAAAACCTATTGCTTTCTCAGGACACCCCTAGGGCAACCACTCCACTCTGCATAATGATAGGGCTGGCCCTGTTAAAGATGAAATGATACCAGATTGTTGTGATACCAGATACAGTACTGCACTCAGTCAACTTAAACATGCTTTGAAAAGAACACAAAGATAGGGTGGTAGAAGGACTGTGGTTCGTAGTAGTTATTTCAGGGGTTGCAATTCTGTTTTCAGTGGGCACATGAGCTTGGGATACAAAAATAATTTTCCTCCAAAAATGACATACTGTACCATGGTTTGTGTGCGGTGCAAAGATTCCCCAGATTTTCTATTAGAGAATCAGAATGCATGTGTAAAGCAAGGATAGGTTACCAACCCCTTTAATATGAATGTCTAGGGTTTTCCAGCAAGAGAGCACAGAGAACTATTTACTCTACCCTTCTTCTGAGGGTAGCCTGGGACTTTGCAGCTTGCCCAGGCTGGCTTTTGTCCCAGGAGGCATAGTGGAGTATCAAACTTCCAACCTCTACTCCGCAACTGGACACCTGAACCACTGAGCTAACCAGCCAGCTTACCTCCAACTTATGGCAACCCTATGAATGAGCGATCTCCAAAATGTCCTGTCCTCAACAGCCTTGCTCAGCTTTTGCAAATTCAAGCCGGTGGTTTCCTTTAGAGAGTCAATCCATCTCATGTTTGGTCTTCTTCTTTTCCTGCTGCCTTCCACCTTCCCCAGCATTATTGTCTTTTCGAGGGAAACTTGCCTTCTCATGATGTGGCCAAAGTAGGACAGCCTCAAGAAACCTCCTACCTGGACATATTATTGCAGTTTGTGAAATGGATTAATTTGACATGGCATCCACTGTAAGTCCAAATAGAAAAACTTGTCCTATGGTTCTTATGGGAGAAAACCCATCATGGTTTCTCTTTGTTTCTCCTTTAATTTCACACTGACACTGTCTAATACAAAATTGTGTCCAGTTCACCATGAGCCCAATAAAGGTCATTAGAGTGTTAAGGATTTATTAGGTTATCATGCCATCATCACATATTCAGGAATCTTGTAATATGAAAATTAGTGGCCTGGCAAGTCATAAGTATCTGAAAGTGTTCCACCTCATAAACCCTAAGACAGAATCTTCACATGCTACAAAATTCATGTTTGATCACTGGTGGAAATCAGTCAGCAAAATACTCAAAAGGACATAGTATATTATTTGGAAGCCTGTATACCAAGGTAAATGTAGAAATAGAGTCAATACTCTTAATATAATCTGTTTAATAATATTTAATGTACAAAATAACTATTTATTTCTTGTGGAAATCATAAAATATTTGAAGTTAAGCTTTTGTATTAGAACTATGTAGATAAAGTAACTTTGGCAAATATGTATTTCCCAATCCCTCAAAACACCATAATAGGATAAACTGCACCTGCAAAATTCATACTATGGTTACAATATTGCACCTGGGTCGTCATCATCGGCTGCAACTCGTATCTGAAAATACATTTTTTCCTGAAGCAGGAAAAATGCCATTAGCATAGATTTGTTTAAGGTGGATCCCAGCTTGCCATGAAGTGACCCACACACTATGATCACAGAGCCATCTCCTATGACACATGTGAAATGAGACATTCAGGATCTGACGCCGGGACTACAAGGGACTGCCGCAGCCTTGAAGATATTAACAAGGTGCACATAACACAGCCAGTCCATCTGGCATGGCCTCTTCCACCTCCATGACTGTTGGGAATCAGAGTTCCTCCTCCACTCATTTTGCCATTGGGCCCAATATGATGGTTTCCAGTGGCATTTCCTCCACTCAGGGGGCTGTCACCCCACCTAAAAGGGGCTCATCCACCCGTAGCTACTGGCCCCTTTAGGGAGTCAGGTTATTTACTGTCAGCTACTTGGGCACACAAGTGGAAAAGCTCTCATTTTATAAAACATATCAGATTATTTTCCGAGGACCTAATGCTTTGCAAAAATGCATATTAAAGACAGAAAATCTGTCAAACCAGCAGCATAAAATCAGGGGTTTTAAAAGCTAATTTGTAACAGACAGCATCTCAGAACTGTATGGAGATGGCTGATGCAAATGCATTCAGAGTTGAGTGGCTCAAATCACAATGAATACAGGACAACCCAGGGAGTCTAATAGTGTGAAGGGTCACAGCCTACTTTTGGCAGAAACAAAAAAAAATATTAACTTAAATAAAAATAACTAATCCTCTCTATAGCTTGAGCATCTCTATGGAGGCTCAGACACTGGCTGTGGTGAGGAGTGGCTTCCATCAGCATTGGTTGATTGCCCAGTTGTGCCCTTATCTGGACAGGAAATGTTAAATAACACTGTTACGTGCACTGTTAATTTTAAAAAATAGACTACTGCAACATTCTCTACATAGGACTGCCCTTGAAAATTGTACAGAAACTCAACAAATCCGAATTGCAGGAACTGATCTCAGGACTAGCAAATGCAATCATATAGTATCCAGCCTTGGTTCACCTACATTGGTTCCCTGTTGGTTTTCAAGCCTAATTCAAGGTACAGTACCTGTGTTGACCTATAGAGCCCTTAATTGTTTAGGACCTTGATATTTGTCAGAATGACTCTCCCAGGAAAAAAAAAAAGGCCATTTAACACATTCCTTCCAAACCACATTGTTAAGGGTGGCTACAATGAAGAAAGCTAGAAAGAAGACAATGAAAAATCAGGCCTTCTTGATGGTGGTACTTACTCCATCTGATGTAGGTTAGGCCTCATCCTTCTGAATTTTTAGAAAATCAGTAAAGAAAGAATTGTACAAAGTGGTTTTTGAGAACATATCCCCTTGATTATGTGAACTTTTGATTTTTAAACAGATTTTCCTTTATTTTATTTGAGTTGGCCATCTGCCTGTTGTATGTTTTTTGTATATGGGTGCTGTCTGGGGCATGGGGATGGGTTCACTGGTCTATTCTGCAAATCACCCAAAGTAATGGCTATCAATAAGTAGGGAAGTATACAAGCTAAACAAACAATCAAACAAACAAACAAAATACTTATTTTGGCAGAACAGCCTCCCCTTCACTTTGGTGCTTTCTTGTCCAGTTGCAGCTTCTAATTTGCACTGTTTGAGCATGACTTGCTCTCATAACCAAGAACTATGTGTAATATTTATGTGGCCATCCATTTTGTAATATGCATAAACAACATGATTCGACTCTAAACTGCTACCAGTGCCCACAACAGGCTTTTTGTCAAGCTTCTATATGACTCAGATGCAACCACAATAAAACCTGTTTATTATGCAATATGCATAATGTCGATTCGTGACATTCATTTATTCTCAGCTCCCTCTAAAATCAAGACATACCGTAAGTCTCAGCAATAAATGAAAGCATTAATGGTTCCAAGCAAAAAATGCATTTGAGATGAAAATTTACCAAAGGTCAAAATGAAACTGTCAATGTTGTCCAACCTCCCCAGGTGTCCACCATGTCTCACTCGCTGGCATGTCTTGAAGAATGGAGGCACTTTTCACTCCAGTGGTTATTTGAATAGCTTTAAAAGCCTATCTGCATTATCTTGCACAAGATAAAAGATGGCAATGAAATTATGATTACAGCACACAAAACTATCTGCACCCATTTCAGCAAAACTCACATGTGTGAATACCTTTAACTAAATCAACGCTTTACTTTCCATATCTGTTATCCATTGGTTATAAACAGGAAAAATCAACAAATATGGATTAATGATGAGCAATAGTTCTTTTAATCCACATCTTTTTCTTATTTAAGCACTGTATACAGATAGTACCTCACTTTTTTTCTATTTCAGGATTTAAATCTCTGGGATTTATTTTACAAAGTCAATTTTCAATTAGCTTCTCCTAACCTGTCATAAGCATCTTCCTAATGAGACTCAGGCTGCAATACTATGTACACATATATGGAAGAAAGCCTCACTGACTACAGTAGGGTGTACTTCTATGCAAGGATTGACTGTATTGTGCTGTTGAACATTATCCCACCTCTCCCCACCCCAGCCACAAAATCTCTTCATAGTCAACATTAATTCTGAAAGAGATTGTTCCTAATCCAGATAACAAAGAGATTGTATAGACCCATGATGGTGAACCTTGGCACTCCATATATTCTTGGACTTCAATTTCCAGAAGCCCAAGCCCCCTGAGAATCCACACAAATGGGTTTCCTGTGATTCAACAGGCCTGTGTCACCCTCGTTGCTCTCAGAAGTGGAAGTACGGGTGTGTTTTACTTCCGCTTCTGCCAAGGTTCACCATCACAGGTATAGACTAATACGTTAACTGTAAAATATGCTTTTATGGATCTGGTCCACTTCACCATAAGATCCACTCACACTATAATAAATTTGTTAGTCTATTTGTTAGCCATGCAGCAAGAATAGCACATTTATGTGGCAAACAACAGTAACCCCTTATGTTATTGCCTGCTTCCATTGTGATCACCCTGTCAAGAGATGGATAGATACACTCTATAATTTCATGTGGCCCTCCACCACCCCTCACAGAAGTGGCTGCATTTACTTCCACTTCTGGGAGGCATGGTCCAGCCCACTCAGCTGTCGGGGGGGGGGCATGGTCAGGCCTGCAGTGTAAAAAGGTTGGGAACCCCATTCTATACCAACTAAGCTTACAAGCACATGAACAACATAAGACATTAAGCAGTGGTCCAGTACTTCCATTGTTTTAATTATGACACAAGATGGACTAAGATATGCTATTTTAGTTGAAGCATTCAAGTTGTCTTCATGTGAACACATAGAATATATCAAGAGTATTGCAGTGATAAAGCTACCAAGACCTAAAGCTTTGGATTTATTTTACAAACTCAGTTTCCATCCTCTATGAGAGAGCTCTTTCTTTTGTTGTTTAGTCATAGTTGAGTCCAACTCATTGCGGCCCCATGGACCACAGCATGTCAGGCTCCTCTGACATCCTCCTGAGTCTGCCAAGATCAATGCCCACTATGTCAACAATGCTAACCATCTCATCCTCTGCCTCCCCCTTCTCCTTTTGCCTTTGATCTTTCCCAGCATCAGGGCATTCTACAATGAATTCTCTCTTCTCATTTGGTGGCCAAAGTACTTGAGCTTCAGTTTCGGGATCTGTCCTTGCTAGAAGCAGTTAAGTTGATTTACTTTAGGATTGATTGATTTGAACTCCTTGCAATCCAGAGTTTTCTCCAGCACCACAATTTGAAGGCATCTACTGTGCTCAGCCTTCCTTATGGTCCAGCTCTCATAGCCATACATACTGGGAAGGCCATTGCTTTAACTATGTGGGCTTTGGTGGGCAGGATGATGTCTCTACTTTTTATTATACTGCCAAGGTTTGCCATAGTTTGCCTACCAAAGAGTAAGTGTCTTTTTATTTCATGGCTGAAGTCACCATCTGCAGTGATCTTAGATCCCAAGAAGGTAAAGTCTGTCACTGCTTTCATTTCTTCCCCTTTTATTTGCCAGGGAGTGATGGAACAGGATGTTGTGATCTTGGTATTTGTTGTTGTTGTTGTTGTCTTGGATGTTGAGTTTCAAGCCAGCTTTTGCACTCTTCTCTTTCACCCTCATTAAGAAGCTCTTCAGACCTTCACTTTCTGCCATTAGGGTTGTATCATCTGCATATCAGATGATACTGCATTAAGCATGATATCTGCATATAAGTTAAATAAGCAGGGTGACAATATACAGCCTTGTCATACTACCTTTCCTATTCTAAACCAATCAATTGTTCCATATCCAGTCCTAACTGTCACTTCTTGACCCACAAACAGAAAACAGATATGGTGACTTGGTGCTCCTATTTCTTTAAGGACTTGCCACAGTTTGTGGGGATCCACAATGTAGTCAATGAAGCAGTAGACATTTTTTCTGGTACTCATTTGCTTTTTCCATAATCCAGCAAACGTTAGTAATTTGGTCTCTTGTTCCCCTGCCTCTTTGGAATCCAGCTTGTACTTCTGGTAGTTCTCGATCCACATAATGCACTTGGAGGATCTTGAGCTTTCATCTTCACTGCTTTCAAAAGTCCTCATTTGTTCACTTCCTGAAGCATAGGCCCTTCAATTTTCTTAATGTAGTCATTCAAGCTATGCTTTTCTTCCTCTACTGTCTGTTTCACCTGTGGAAGTCCTCTGCCACCCTCAGGTCTTGATAAATATAGATT
Source organism: Furcifer pardalis (assembly GCA_030440675.1). Classification (NCBI taxonomy): domain Eukaryota; kingdom Metazoa; phylum Chordata; class Lepidosauria; order Squamata; family Chamaeleonidae; genus Furcifer; species Furcifer pardalis. Next base: position 81,154,334 of record CP126893.1, on the reverse strand, counting down.
ATCAATGTTACTTTTTGGGTGCAGGGCATGATATATGGTCATTATTATTATTATTATTATTATTATTATTATTATTATTATTATTATTATTATTATTATTATTATTATTATTGGATACAAACCAACCATTTGATTCACAGTCAAGGACTGAAATAAGATTTACAGTTCATGTCTTAACCAACAATCTAAGAACTGTTAAGGTAACGTCTGAGTATATATGCAGTTCCTAGTAGACTTTTTTTTATTATTGTTAGGATGTTCAAGTCTGATAAGTCCAAAATTTCCAAATATCTGGGGAATCCTCTGGGTATTGCTCAAAGGGCTCTGATCACTATGGATACAACAGCAAATTTCTTCCTCCATAAACACTCAACTTCAATTTGCAAATCACAATATTTTGTGATTTTCTCCAGTTGTGGTAGCGGTAGTGGAAGTAATATACAAATCAATAATTTGACTCAAAGGACTGGAATAAAATTAACAGTTCAAGCCCTAACCAAGGATCTAAAAACTATTAAGGTAATGTCTGAATATATAAAGGTAAAGGTTTCCCTTGCTCGAAAGCCAGTCGTATCCGACTCTAGGGGGTCAGTGCTCGTCTCTGTTTCTAAGCCGAAGAGCCAGCGCTGTCTGCTTCTGCAGATGTTTCCATGGTCATGTGGCAGGCATGACTAGACACCGGAGCGCACAGAACGCTGTTACCTTCCCATCGAAGTGGTCCCTATTTATCTACTTGCAATTTCTTGCTTTTGAACTGCTAGGTTGGGAGGAGCTGGGACAGAGACGGGAGCTCATTCCATCCTGCAGTACTCGAGAATCGAACTGCTGACCTTCCGCCTCCCAGTCAGCGTCTTAGTGACCAAATATGTAGGAAGTCCTTTAGGTATTGCTCCAAGGACTCCGATCACTATGGGAACAACAACAGATTTCTTCCTCCATAAACACACGGCTTCAATTTGCAAATCACAATATTTTGTGATTTTCTTCAGTTGTTTGTTTTCAATTCATGTGTGTCCTGCTATAACAATATCAATAAACCAGACCTTTTTCTTTTCCACAACAGTTATATCAGATGTGTTGTGAGGCAAATGCCTGTCTGTTAGAATTTTAAAGTCCCACAGGATCTTGACTCTCTCATTTTCTAAAACTTTCTCAGCTTGATGTTCCCAATGATTTTTACTGCATTTAAATCCAAACTTCTGGCAAAGTTTCCAGTGGATAATTGTAACCCTGTTATGACGTTGCAAATAATCAGTCTGTGGAATTTTTCTGTATCCGCTGATCAGATGATCTACTGTTTCATCCTTCTCATTACAAAGCCGGCATTTGCTATTGTTGGATACATGCTGTATTTTTGTCTTCATGCAATTTGTTGGCAAAACTTGTTTCTGAGCTGCTAAAATAAATCCTTCTGTTTCCTTCTTTAAAACTCTTGCCCATGTTCAAAACCATCCCCATGTCAGCTTTGGGTCAGCCTTGCCTTCCATGTTTTTCAAGTATTGACCATGCAGGCTTGTCCTTTCTTTTCTGTATTCAGCTTTCTTCTTCACTGTTTTCAAAAGTGCTCCTTTGTTCACTTCCTGAAGCATAGGTTCTTTTACTTTGCTTAATGTAGTCATCATTCAAGCTATGCTTTTCTTCTTCTACTACTGTCTGTTTCACTTGTAGGAGTCCTCTGCCTCCCTCAGCTGTTGGTAAGTACAGACATTCAGCATCACTTTTTGGGTGTAGGGTATTATTATTATTATTATTATTATTATTATTATTATTATTATTATTATTATTATTATTATTATTATTATTATTATTAATGCTTGAAATGGCTTGTTGAGATGAGATTGTGATCTCTCGCTGGTGCCAGCACCCATTACACCAACATTATCCGCTATCACAATATAGCAAGAGTTATATATCAAACTAAGTGCAAATATACCAATTGGTTAGTAGATAATTATGTCCTGAGGCTTTAAGTGGCCTTTTTATACTTCTGTGAACTCATATAATGTAAGTGAGATATATCCTGAAGATGGGAGTAATTTCACCTAATTGCCTGTTCTCATTCTAAGAACATGTTATTCTGAATGACATTATGCTTTGTTATATATGATATTTAAGGCACATGACATATGGCGGTGAGCAGATGGTATAGAAGAGATATTAACTATGTATATCTGAAATCACAACAGGAATAAATATTTAATTCCATGAGTTGGAAAGTAAAGAAGTCTTACATGGTAGTGGATTCTAATGCATGTGTAAATTAATTAGAATTCCTGACATTCATCGCACCAATTATTGTTTTATAAAGAAATGCAATCATTTAAAACCAATATTGACTTCCCCTGCAATGAAATTGTAGCTTTGAAAATGTAACTGAACATAAGGAAGAATTTCACTCAAGCAGAACTAGAATATTTTCAAAGTGAATTATAAAGTGCAGATGTTAATCACCAGAGTTTATATTAACCATATTTTAATGAATCACGGGAGTAATGGGAAATCTAACGCATGGGCTTCAGTAACCAGTGACATTAAACTCCTGTTGATTTCACTGGAAGCCTCATGAATCCTGACCCAAAAAAAGTGGGAAGAGAGAATGTGCCCAATCTGGGCCACAGGTGAGGAGGACAGGGGTCCACTGAGTGCTCCTCCCAGAGTCACCTCTGCCTTTTTATGCTGGGATTTGCACCTCCAGTCCAGTTGGGTAGAATTGGGTACAATAGCTACCATGGTTGGCAGGGCTGCCAAACCTGTGCTAATGAGAAGCTTCCAGCTGGTGTCATTGTTCACAGCCCCTTCTTTGGCCAAATGGGCTAGGCAGGAGGAAGCTGTTCTAGGGGTCTTTTATCCAGCCCTCCATCTTTTTGGAAGTGGAGAAAATGAGATCTCATAACTGCACCACGTCTCCCCATGTCTCCTTCCCTTATTTGGTTAAAAAAATCCCTCTCAGACCTCCTCCTCCAGCTCCTTTATTATGAATGTTGTCTCCTTCTCCAGCTGCCCTTCACTGGCATCTTCTCTGCTGATCATTGCTTCTCCCCAGCTGTAAGGGACTTTGGGGACTCACCTTCTCCCAGACTCCCCTGGTACTGCAGGATGAGGGCAGATGGCCCAACATTAGTGCCCAAGAAGACCAACTCATATCAAGAAATAAATAAAAATAAATAATTATTCCACAGCCTTAATTTTGCAAGATTTGAGCAATAGAAGTGCTGATGATTGTGCCATCAGCCACACAATAGAAGCCATGCTTAAGCAAAAGACCACCTTCATTTAGCTACACCTGAGGTGTCCTATGGATACAAAAAGGAAGATTCAGAATATATTAGATGATGTGGGATGCCACTGAGTTTGGGGATCTGTGGAAATGCAGATGAGAAGAGTGTGTGGATGTGCACATAGTCTAATCAGTGTTTGATTCCCAGTACACTACATCGTGAAGATGATGATCATTTTCCCTATCCAAATCCACCATGAAAGGAAGGCAGAAACGCATGTCCTCTTCTGCCGTGGTGGCTATTATTCTATCTACATGGACAGTTATTATCTGCCTATGTGGAACTGGCATATATAGGCACACCCAAAACCCAGCACTGAATTGAAACAATGGTTAGAAAATATGGTATTTATAATGGTAGGTTTTTAAAAAGGGTGAAACCCCTCCCCACATATATATATCAAAAACATCATCAAAGCAACAGTCAAGAGCATTATTTTTTCTCAGGCTGCTAACTCCTAGCGTCTGCAACCCATCAACATCTTAATTGCTTCCCCAGAGAAAATGTGTCCAGAGAAACTCTAGGTCCACTGGCAAAAATAATAATTTTGATAATACACATAATCTGACAACTCTTCTGCTTCTACATAAAAAGCAAAAGACTACGCATGGGCCACGCTGGATGTTTACACTTCAGTTACAGCCATCTCCCTAGATTTTGCCCAACTGGAGAGTATGATATGTGATAACATGGCTTGAACCAGCAAACAAATTTAGCTTCTCCAGTAGTTAAGTCTTATATGACTGGGTCAAGAAATTAAATAGGGAAAAACAAAGTAAATGTGAAAGACAAAGTAATGTAGACCGTCTCACCCAAGCGCCATTCAGCAAAGATAAATATCAGACCTCAGTAAACCAGAAAAATCATAAAGAGTCCATTGGATAGGCTGGTACAGTAATGCCTCGCATAGCGAGCATCTTGTATAGCGAGTAACTCACTTAACGAGCAGACCTTTCCCAAAAAGGTCTGCTTCGTTGAACGAGCAAAAACTCGCTTAACGAGAAGCTTCGCATTTGTGGGGAGTTTTGGAATGCAATGGGGGACTCCCCCGCTGTGTTCCAAAACACCCTGCAGACTAGAGCGTGCCAGCTGTGTGTTTTGGAACGCAACGGGGAGTCCCCCATCCGCGTTTCAAAATGCCCAGCTGACAGGTCGCTCGGCTGCACGGCACGCGCTTGCAGTGTGTTTGGGAAGGGTACAGGGATCTTCCTCCGTACCCTTCCCAAACACCCTGCAGGCGCGCGCACGTCAGTGGAGGTTTGGGAAGGGTACGGAGAAGATCCCTGTACCCTTTCCAAACACCCAGGTGACTCGCGGTGCGCGCCTGCAGCGTGTTTGAGAAGGGTACGGGGATCTTCCCCCGTACCCTTCCCAAACACCCTGCAGGCGCGTGCACGTCAACAGGGGCTTGGGAAGGGTACAGAGAAGATCCCCGTACCCTTTCCAAACACCCAGGTGACGTGCACGCACCGCAGGCGAAGTTAAGCGAAATACATTTCCCTATGGGAAATGTGTTTTTTGCTTAACGATTACTTGTATAACGAGCAAGTGTGTGGAAAGCATTATGCTCGTTATGCTAAGTATGACTGTATATAAATCTATTAAATCTGTAATAACAATGGAGAGCTTGCAATAGGTGATCAACCTAGCAGGTCAGGAATTTAAGGATTCCTTCAAGCTATGTCTTCCTGGAAGAGGAACATTAGAGAGACTTTGAGGGACCATTAGGAGCTATACACAGCCATTGAGAGTTAGTAGCCAAAGACACTGGGAGGAATGACCAATTGGTCTAGAAAAGTGAGCTTCCCAGGGAAGGGAGCTGTCTTTCATCCATGTCCCCTGAGGGCAAAGATAGAGATCCAGAGAGGCCATCTTGTAGAAGCCATAGGAAAGCCTTTCTATCTTCCTATGAAGCTAAGAGGCTTACATGGGCAAGCATAGAAGTTATGAAGTAGATTTTGTCATTTTGTGGTAAGCTTTCTGTGTATTTCCAGTCTGTCTATTTTTTATGGAAATTTTGCAACCTTTCCCCATGTTTTATCTACTTTATTTCTTTTTAATAAAACCTGTACAATTCATTCTGGCATCTGGAATTGGATTTGGCTATGGGGATTCTTGTACTAAATCTTATTCTTGACCATTTGGATGACAATCTGCTAGGATAAATATTGGTTAGTCTGTTTCTGAAGTTCCCTGACCTCCTTGGCCACCGCAGTAAGCCAAAACGTCAGAATTTGAATCCTGACGTTTTAGCTTACTGCAGCAGCCAGGGAGGTTGGGGAGTGGTGGGATCAGCATGGATTGGGTCCCCCGACCTCCCCAGAGGTGGCAGGGGTGGCAAGGAGCCTGAAGTGGGCAAAAAAAGGAAGGTTTTTTTCCGCCCATTTCGGGCTCTCTTGACACCCCTGCCAGCTACAGGGAGGTCGGGGGACCTGATTCGCGCTGTTCCTGACCTACCTGGGCACTGCGCTCACAGCATGCGATCGGTGCTTGGGTTGGGGGATCCCATGCTGTGATCTGCCTACCTCTTTGGAAAGGGCAGTGGGGATATCACTCATGGAATCCCCACTGCCCTTTCCAAAGAGGCAGGCTGATCACCCCCCTCTTCCCTTTCCTCTTTAGAAAGGGAACAGGGCTCTTTTTTAAACATTGTGCGATCAATGCATTGCACAACATTAAAAACAGGATAACGACAAGACTTGTGGCACCGTCTCATTGTTATCCGAGGTACTAGTGCAATTATATTCAACATACTGTTGTCCTTTCCTCGTGAAGTTTAGGATATTAGTAATATAAGTACCCAGCATGTTGGGGGCAAAACTTGTGAACTACCCAGAGAGTGCACGAAGTGCTATGGGGGCGGTAGATAAGTGTGATGGCTTTTGCTTTTTTTTTAATGGGTTGTCCCATGTTTATACTTAGATTAGACTCAGACATGCTACCAATTGAGGCCAATCACTGTGTTAACTGAACACCTAAATCCAGCTCATATGAGGACAAGTCCAGCGTTTTGTTAACTATGACCAGCTGTAATCCTATCTGGACAGAAATAGCTGGGCAGAAGTTATCCATGCTCTGGTAAACTCTCTGTTAAATCCCTGCATCACTTTGGTTGTTGGAACACCTTCGGAAATGGGTCAGAAAGTCTCACTAGTTAAATGCTAGTTTATCAACTGGTTCTTTTCAGTACCATCACTACCAGTGGCATCATCAGCTGCAATGGTTTCCAGTCCATTTCTGGGCTTCATTCCAAACTCTGGGACCAAAGCCAACTAGGCTAGGTCACTTGAATTTATTGCTAAAAATGTAAATCCTACTGCTGCAATGGGCCAACCCTGTCTGGGACTAAGCAAATGAATTCATGCCTCTGTGTTGACCTTTAAAACGTGAATTGCTTTGGATCAGATTCTCTAAGACAGGGGTTCCCAACCTATGGCCTGCGAGCCAGCCATGGCCTGTGACACCATTCCATCTGGCCCGTTGTCACCTTCGCTGCACCCAGAAGTGGAAGTGAGCATGTTTACATCAGCACCCGTGCCCATCGTAAATGCAGAAATGGGAGCATTTATGACATCTGTAAATGTGCCCACTTCAGCTTCCGGAGTGTGTGGTCCAGCCTGCTCATTTGTCTGGGGTCATAGTCAGGCCCATGGCATAAAAAGGTTGGGCACCCGTGGTCTAAGAGAATACTTCCTACCAATGCATTAAGGTGTTTTCTTCAGCTGTTCTGCCCAGAGACCCTTTTGCTCTCTGCCCAAGAAAAATGGTATCTTTTCAGTGGTATATTTTCAGCACCAAGTAAAGATATCTCTTTTATGCTGGTCATTTTAGGTGTTAGAGTCTTAATATTGTCTTATATTACTCAGGGCTTTGGATTCCATTATTTATTCTACCACTGCTGTCTCCAGGCTGTTTCCTTTTGCAAACTATCCAGATTTTTTTGTTAGAGGAGTATTAAAATTCAATAAATAAAAGTGCTGAACTTCATAAAATGATAGAGAAAACATTTTTATTTGTTTAATAAGTTGTGCATCCTAGGGAAATAATGGCAAACATGTTATAGAAATTACTCTTGTACAGATTACTGCAACACTCTCTACATGGGTCTTCCCCTGACCCTGGTACGGAAAATTCAGTGGGTACAAAATGCAGCAGCTAGACTAATCACCAGGGTGAGGAAGTTTGAGCACATCTCACCAGCCCTGGCAAAGCTACATTGGTTGCCCGTTTCATTCTGTATCAAGTTCAAGGTGTTAGTTTTAACTTTTAAAGCCCTAAACGGTTTTGGACCATCCTACTTGGTGGAGTGTTTCCCTCTTAGAACATCTTTCCGCATCACTCAATCTTCCCAGTCAGGCCAGCTCTTGGTGCCAACACCGAAATTGGCAAGGAAAGTAACGACCAGGAGAAGAGCCTTTTTGGTGGTGGCGCCATCGCTATGGAACTCCCGACAAAATTGCGCCAGATCACTTATTTGCTGACATTCCGAAAACAACTTAAAGCGCTTATGTTCAGGGAGATATTTGAGTAGGGGCACTCACCAGACTAGTGTTAGGCTTTTATTCAGTCCCCCGGTTTTAATCAGGTTTGATATTTGTATTTTATTAGGTGATTTATTATGTGATTTTATTATGTGTTTTAATGTGTTGTTAGCTGCTCAGAATGGAGTAACCACAGATGGACAGGATATAAATGGATAATAATAATAATAATAATAATAATAATAATAATAATAATAATAATAATAATAATAATAATAATAATAATAATAATAATAATAATAATAATAATAATAATAATAATAATAATAATAATAATACACAGATCTGCATAGGGCAGGTTCATTTCCTTCTATTTATAGTTGGTTGGTGTACTGCAAAAAGCATATAATCCTTCCTAATCAAGAGAATGCAATATGGAATACTTCAAATGGATCAAACAACACTTTAATGTCTTTCAGAGGGGATAGTGCAAACTGCCGTCACACACTCCTTTGCATCAGAGCAGTAATTAGCTTAACTACTTAGAGAGTAAATAGGATTTGCTGTTTGCAAAGCACAAAGCCATATGCTGTTATATCCACGTTTCTGAACGGCTGAAACATAGCCTCGTAGTATCGTAGCCTAAGCTTATCTTTTGCTTTCAAACTGCCCTTTCTAAGTACTTCCACAAATGAAGCCTCTTGCTTTCTGTTTTATTTGCCAGCTTTCTTGATACTGAAAAAATGGGTGGTGGTGATGGTTTAAAATAAATTGCTTCCTGCTTTTCTTTGACCTTAGATCTGGAATGCTTTTCTGCCATTGTATTATTATGCTGCCAACTTGACCCCTTTTAGAGTAATACTGCTGCCTAATAAGTGCCTAGTCAGGCAAATGTATGTGGCAGCTTACAATACTGTATATAAATTATGGCTTCCTGTAATGCAGTGCAAAACTTGGGTGACCCAGGCAGGATATCTAAAGTGCTCAAGTGTTGCCTACAATCCAAGAAGGAGTGGAGGAAAGAAGAAAGAGAGTAACTAGGGAGGTAGGAGAAGATGCTTCTGGCAGATTTCCTGGGTCTATTTTTAGAAGGGCAAAATGGGTTACCGTTTTCCAAAGATCAATCGGCTCACTCAGTATTTACTGACTTGTTTCACTATAACTCCACTTTGGCTCAATGTGAGGCAGCTTTACAGCACAACAGGAGTATATCGTTAACAGAGATAAGCCTAATCATATACCTAATGCTGGATCTCATGTTGTGAAACAGGGAAAAGTGTCTCCCATGTGTGCCATTTTTAAGACTCCAATTTGATCCCTGTAACGTTCCAAGCTGTCTTGTTTCCTGACATCTGCTTATTCCCTGAACTGGTCTTCAGTTTGGGGTTTGGTTTCCCCCCTTCTCACTGTCCTTGGCCCAATTTGTTGTAGCTGATGTGGGATCTGATTGATATTGATAAGACTGCATGGGCCACCACAGCCAATGATTTCATAATATTGCACCTGCTGCTAATGGCATTACAGAGGGACCATAAAGAAAGTCACACAAGTTGCCACGGAAAATCCAATTAAATGGCAGTTGGGGAAATGAGGCCAAGGAGAGTGAAGGAAATAGGAGGTAAATTGTTAAAAAAGAGCAAACTATGTGGATTCTTTTGAGCAATCTGGGTGATGGGTGCACATTTGTAAATTATGGCTTCCTGTTCTTGTATGCAAACCCTGTAATGCAGTGCAAAACTTGTTTTATAGTAATTTTATTTTATAGTAATTATTTCATAGTAGTTATTTTATAGTAATTTGTGAATTTTTATTTTTATTTATTTATTTATGGTCAGATTTATATGCCGCCCTCCTCGCGAACAACTCAGGGTGGCTAACATAGCATTAAAAACAAACAATTACAACACAGTCCAACATTAAAACCTCAATATGACCCTGACCAATATCAAATTAAAATTTAAATTTTTTAGTTAAAAACCAAATTTAAAAAGACAAATAAAAGGTTAAAAAAGAGAGAGGGGAATAATCAGATAAGCTAGCAGGCCGGGGTGACCATATGGCCAGTGCCCCACACCTGCCCCGCCAACCAGGTCTTAACACCCTTTCTGAAGGGTAGCAGCTCTGTCTGGAGATGCAGCTCAATTGGCAGGAGGTTCCATAGGGCCGGAGCAGACATAGAGAAGGCCCTTCTAGTGCTAGAGAGATGTACCTCTCTAGCCGATGGTACAATCAGAGAGCCTCTCCGGTCCACTCTGATGGGGTGGACAGATATTCTTGGAGTGATGCGGGTCCCTTAAGTATCTTGGCCCACTACCATATAGGGCTTTAAAGGTAATTACCAGCACCTTGAATTGCACCCCAGAGGCAAACTGGTAACCGGTGCAGCACCCAGGGCAATGGAGAGGCGTGGGTATAACAACCGCACTCCATCACAACCTGAGCAGCCGCATTCTGGACCAGTTGCAGCCTCTGAATGGTCACCAAGGGCAGCCCCATGTAGAGTGCATTACAATAGTCAAGTCTGGAGGTGACCAAAGCATGGGTGATCATGAACAAGGAGTCCTGATCTAGGAGCGGGTGTAACTGGCATATAAGACAAAGTTGTGCAAAAGCCCTCCTGGCCATGACTGCCACCTGCTCTTTGAGCAGGACTCATGAGTCCAGGAGGACCCCCAGATTACGCACCGGGTCTGTTTGGGGCAAAACTGTCCCATCCAGAACCAAAGATGGTAGCTCCTGAGATAATGCAGGACCCCCCACCCACAGCCACTCAGTCTTGCCAGGATTCAGTTGTAGCCTGTTGTCCCCCATCCAGACCCTGACAGCCTCCAGGCACTTGGAAAGAACTTCCACTGCATCGCTTGGGTCACGACGGGCTGAGATATAAAACTGGGTATCATCTGCATATTGATGATACCTTGCCCCGTGGGAACGGATGATCTCACCCAGCGGTTTCATGTAGATGTTAAATAGGAGAGGCAAGAGCCCTGAGCCCTGTGGCACCCCATTTTGGAGGGGCCTCAGGCTGGACCTCTCGCTCTCCAACCACACCGACTGTGTCCGGCCCCACAGAAATGATGAAAACCAGGACCACACTGTGCCCTGGATCCCCAATCCTCAGAGCCTTTCCAGAAGGGTACCGTGGTCGACAGTATTGAAAGCCACTGAGAGGTCAAGAAGAGCCAGGACGGAATTGTATTGTTTACTGTATTTTTTAAGCATTATGTTTAAATAAATAAAAATAAAAAGGAGAGTCATACATACATACATACATACATACATACATACATACATACATACATCTTTAGAGGAGAATCAATAAAATTGAGTAGTTGGAAAAAGAAACGGAACATCAATAGAACTCAGGAATTGGAAACACAATTAAAACAACTTCACCGGGAATATACAAAGGGTAAAGATCAGAGGGTATTACATCAGATACAGAAAGTAAAGAAAGAATTGGAAGCCCAGGACATGGAAAGGGTAAAAAAAGATTTGATATTTTTAAAAAGAGAATACTATGAGCACAGTAATAGAAATTCAAAGTTATTAGCAAAAGCAGCGAGGGATAAAAAGAACAAAGGCCAGGTAGGAGTATTGATAGATGAGAAGGGGAAGAGATGCAATAAAAGGAAAGAGAAAGTGGAAATAATGGAGGCATTTTATAAGGAGTTATACTCAAAGAAGCAGGTAAATTTGAACAAACTGGAGGATCACTTCAAAAAATATAATACTTTTTTAATAACAGAAGAACATAGAAATTTGATGGAGGAACAAATATCCGTAAAAGAAATTGAGAATGTAATTAATAAATTAAAATTGGATAAAGCTCCAGGAGAAGATGGGCTTCCCGCTGAATTTTATAAGGATTTTAAGTTTTGGGTTGTTCCGAGATTACACAAATTATTTAATGGGATTTTAGAGAGAGAATCAACACCCAAATCTTGGAATAGATCTATTATCGCATTGATTCCTAAGCCAGGGAAAGATTTATACAAAATAGAATCATATAGGCCGATATCCTTAATTAACCAAGATGCCAAAATTTTTTCCACAATAATGGTGACCAGGCTAAATAGTTTTATAGCCAAATACATAAAAGACGATCAAGCAGGGTTTATAAAGGGCAGGTACATGTCAGACCTTACAAGGAGGGTAGTGGATTTATTGGATATAGCTGAAAGGCAAAAGGATAGGGTAGGTTTTTTAGCCCTGGATATTTTTAAAGCATTTGATTCTTTGCAATGGGCAACAATTCATGAGGTAATTAAACAATATGGATTTGGGGACAAATTCCAAAAAGTTATCAAGAACTTATATAAACAGGGAATAGCAACAGTGAAATTTAATGACAACTATACAGGAGAAATAAAATTGGAGGCTGGAACTAGGCAGGGCTGCCCATTGTCGCCCACATTATTTGTTTTGGCTATGGAACTATTGGCGAATTTAATACGGCAAGATAAAGAAATAGTTGGAATTGAAGGAAATAAAATAAGCTTGTATGCCGATGATACACTAATTACAATTAAACAACCAATACAAGGAATATTAAGGATTAATAAACACCTGAAAACTTTTGAGGAAATGACAGGTCTAAGGGTGAACTGGGATAAGTCCGAGATGATTCTAATCAATGGGAGTAAGAAGGATGAAGAAGAAATAAAGCAAAAATTCAATATTCAAATTCCGGATAAAGTGAGATATTTAGGGGTAATACTTGCTAGAAAAACTGGGGAACTTAAGGAATTGAACTATGGAAAACAAATGAAAGAGATAGATAAAAAGATATTACAGTACAATAAGTTGAATTTATCGTGGTTTGGCAGGGTGGCAATGTGTAAAATGATGTTGTTACCTAAATTAAATTTCCTATTTGATGCTCTGCCAATAAAACATACAGAAAAAGAATTGGAAAAATATCAAAATACTATAAATAGATTCTGGAATGGGAAAAGAAAAGCAAGGATACCCAAGATTTTATGGTATATATCACAAAAAGAAGGGGGACTGGGTATTCCGAATATTAGCAAGTATTATAGAGCCTTTCAATTACGAAATGTTATTAAATTACTAAACAGAGAAGAGCCGATATGGGGAAAATTAGAATCAAAAGAGTTTTCTAGGGAAGGGAAGGCATTCTTTCTATGTGGCGATAAGGATAAAAAAATGAGGATTCAGGGCAAGATGATAAGAGCAACAATAGAAGAATGGAACAAAATAAGAAAGGAACTTATTCCAGGGATCTCAATGGTTACAGAATTAGAAGATTTTAACAACTTTCCGATAAAAATAGAAGGTAGGATTAAGGATATCTTATTAAAAAATGGGGTCTCTCTGTTGAAGGATTGGATCAAAACTTGTAGGGATTTGGAGAGGAGAAAGGAGCTTTATCTGCAACTGGAGTTGGATTGGTTTAAAGTCCTCCAGATAAATAATTGGAATAAGAAACTTCTTTTTGAAATGGGATCCGACAGGGAGCTTACAGAATTTGAAACATTGCTGGTCAAATTAAGAAAAGGAGACATAGGTTTAAAAGGGATAGTTAGTCAAATATATAAAATTTTAAATAAAGGAGGGAAGGCTCAACAAGTATTGAAAGATAGTTGGGAACAGGAATTGAACATAACAATTAATGAGACGACTTGGGGGAAAATGTGGAGAAGACGTATTATGAGATCTATGTCGGTAAGAGTGAAGGAACATAATTATAAACTAATTTGGAGATGGTATAGAACCCCAGTAAAACTGCATTTAATGTACAAAGATGTGAGTGAGAAATGTTGGAGATGTAAAAAAGATAGAGGCACATATGAACACATGTGGTGGTCTTGTGAGGCTTTGAAGGACTTTTGGGGAAAAATAGAGGTTGAAATTAAAAATATATTGGATTTGCAGGTTGAACTGGGCCCAAATACAATTTTGTTAACTGAGATGGATAAATATAAAATGAGTGAGGATAAAAATGAACTGATGGCGATAATGTTATCAGCGGCCAGACAATGTATAGCTAGAAATTGGAAAAATAATGAAATCTTACAAAGAAGGAATTGGTATAATGAAATGTGGGATTTGGCACTCAACGAAAAGCTCACTTGGGAGATAAATTTTAAAAAGGGTAAAGTAACTGGTAACAACTTCTGGAGGATTTGGAAACCTTTTATTGATTATGTAACAGTAAAGAATCAGGGCATACCCCCTGTATCTGAGCAAAATGTCTTTTGGAAAACATAAGTAAACATAAATCCCCGGACATTGTATATATCACAAGGGTGGTTTTAAAGATAAGAAGAAAAATTGAGATAGTTCAAAAATTTAAAAAAAAAAAAAAAGCATTATGTTTAAATAAATAAAAATAAAAAGGAGAGTCATACATACATACATACATACATACATACATACATGTGACCAAAAAAAACCCCTCCAAAACCCAAGGTGGAACAAAAAAAGTACCATGCAATTCTAGAACAAAGATAACTATAAATGTATTGAATACATTTCTCCCATTATAGAGTTTGGCAGCTAAAAACTGCTAATTTCAACAATATGTTGAAATTCATTGGGCAGATCTAGGTAAACCAACTTGGTAAATAACTTGAGTTCAGCTCTTTATGCAGTGGAATAGGTTATAATATGCAGAGTACTACAATGTAGACTATAGCACATAACTCTACTCAGTGGTAAGCAGCAAAAAAATTCACTGCCACACTGGGCGGAGCCTGCAATGTGGGCAGAGCCTACGTTGTGGGCGATCTAGTCATGCCTGCCATATGGCCATGTATACATCTGCAAACACGGGCAGCAATGGCTCTTTGGCTGTAAATGGAGATGAGCACCCTAGAGTCGGATATGACTGGCTTTTGAGCAAGGGAGACCTTGAACCACTTGCAGGGACAAAACCTGACAGGGCAGGGCAGGGAGGTGGGAGTGGCCACCCAATTTCACTACCCCCCTGCGCAAAGGCCAGCGAATTCCACCACCACCCTGCCCAGAGGCCACTCAATTTTACTAACCCCCTCCCACGGGGGTTGCGAACCTGTTGCTGCCCACCACTGATTCTACTGTATAAAACAATTCTGTATGTAAATTAATTCGAATGACATATCCACGTAAATAAGTTACAGGTATGTTAGAATAATTTACTTTAACCATTCTGTTTAAATTGTGAAGAAACGGAACCTGCCTTGACTTGCATTGTATTTAGAATTCTCCATAGAGAATCATTAGTTGAGCGTCTCTAGAGGCATTTGAAATCATCAAGGGAAGAATTTACTCATGGACACCTTAGTGCAAATTCATACACTTTGAACTCTAAAGTTTATCCACCCTAAAGAGAGGGGAGAGGAAAATAATCCCTTGTCTTCTTGCTAATAATCCCTGGGCTTCTTGCCTAGATCTGGCCCATCTTGATAAGAAAACTCAGAAATGATAAGAACCTGTCCTTGAAGGTGGAGGATGGATAAAGATCTAATCCCAAGGACACTTGACATTTCTAACTGGGGAGAATAGACAACTTTTAGGGATGAAAAGGGCTGTCAAAGCCAAATTAGAGACACTTTTTTGGGTGCAGCGGAAGCCTTTGAAGTTCAGGAGGAGAACATTGCCAGGAGAAGTGGAGAGATGGAACTTTGAAGAATGAGGCCGTCAAGACCACCCTTATCACCTAAGTCTGAGGGATGCGTCTGGACTTAGTTTCCCCCCAGCTGTGACACTTTCAAGAAAACCCTCTGTTTTGGAACTTAGATGGATTTACAACTTTTTGGGACTTAGTTTATTTCCCAGAGATGACTCTTCAAAATATTTCTAGTTTGGAGAAGTTGCACTTAGAAACTATTGTCTTTCTTGTTTTCTAAAGTTTTGATAGGCTTTGTGTGCCTAGGAAATAGCTAGCTAGTGAGAGCTAGTTTAAAAGCTTTTTAGCTTAGATTTTACCCAAGAATGGGAAGCTTTATTTTGGTTTTGTTTAACCAGGTTTTACTCTTAGCCTTTGCTATGCTTTGCCTTTTGAAGCAACAGATTGCCTTACGGACATTATATAACTTTTTATTACAATAAACTGGAGGCCACACAAGTCTCTATTGAGAAGACAGTTGAAAGAATTGTGTGCAAGTTTTGGTGTGATCCTAAGACACGGGGTTTTGTACCACCTGTTTCTGCTTACAGTTATTTCTATACACTACCACAGATAAATCTTCCATAGCTCATCCTTAGAGAATCACAGACTGGAGGGGAGATAAGGGGGAACCAACTCAGGCAGAATGCAAAAAGTTCCAGGACAGAATTGTAAGGAGTTGTGGGAGTCATAAACTGCCCTGAAGCCTGAGAGTGAGGGGGAAAAATTCCGACAGGTGCCTCACCAACCCCTCTCTGCTGTCCAATGACCGTGATACTGTATAGTAGAATTAATTTGCACTAGCCCTAATAATGAACCTAAGACCTCCTATTAATCTAGGATGAGACATCCGTAAAGCTTATCTCAGAGCAGACTACACAAACAAAAGCCAGTGTGCTCTTTGACACCATTGTCTCCACACACCTGGGACACATGGCTCCCTCTTTCTCTCTTGTTACCATCATTTGTCAGGACTGTGGTGGCTCAGTGGTTAAGAAGCTTGACTTGTTAGCTGGAAGGTCAGCAAGTTGGCAGTTCAAGACCAGAGTAATGCATGACAGAATGAGCACCCGTCTCTGTCCCAGCTCCCACCAACCAATTAGTTCAAAAGCAAGAAATTGCAAGTAGATAAATAGGGACCACTTCAGTGGGAAAAGATCTTGGGGCCATGAAAGGAGCTTCATTCGGGTGTTCCCTGAGTGGAGTTTCTCTGGCAAAAATCCTTTCAACCCAGAAAGCACCTTTGTGTGCTTCTGACATGATTTTAAAAAAAAAACACACACACACACACACACCATCATTTGTTGACTCAGATACTTGTTGCAACAATATGAGTGTCCACTAAGCTACTGTCCTTTTCCAGAGCAAAATCCACCTCATCCTGAGGAAGATCTCAAGTAATGCTGTCACCATTGGGTTTTTAAAAAAATGCAAAACCTATCAAAATATCTTTCTCTTTCCTGTTACCACACACACACAAACTCTCTTATTATTCAAAAAGTGAAATATCAATGTTGAGGAAGTCTAAATGGCCATTCACCATTAATAACTTATTCTCAAAGTACCCTCCTTAAAAAGCAGATTGCCACCCTGTATAATCACCAGGAAAGAGCTGGAACTGGACCATGGCAAAAACTGACCAAAATATGTGGCTACACAGCAGTCTAATCTCATCGTTTCCTTCTCTTCTAATATTCATTCTTATATACATTTCACCTCTCCCTTTTAGAGCTGGGGAAAACAGTCAATGGAAACAAGATTTGATATAGGACTTTTCCTTTACATTTTTATTTGGTACTTATCCAGCACTCTTCTGCCACTTAACTCACTCAATCCAACAAGCTCACATAGATACATGATAATTACAAACAGCAATGCACAGGTGGGGACTGAATTCATTCCTCAGGGACTATTCCATACTTCCTACTGCTGTTGGGGATGGGAATTTCAGTTCAATTCCACTGACAAGTAGAAAGGAAGGAAGCATTAGAATGCAAAACATAAAGATAAGCTTTCTCAAATGGTAGCCTTGTTAGTCTGTGCAAACATATCAGAGAGATATGCTGGAGGAGAGTTTTGAGAGTCCCCTGGACAGTGAGGAGAAAAAAATAGTTCGATCTTAGAAGAAATCAACCCTGACTGCTCCTTAGAAGGGCAAATAGTAAAGATGAAGTTAAAGTACTTCGGACATCAAATGAAAAGAGAGGATTCACTTCAGAAAGCCTTGATGCTGGGAAAGGTGGAGGGCAAAAGAAGAAGGGAGGCAGAAAATGAGATGGCTAGATAGTATTGTAGATACAATGGGCACAAAGCTGGGTGGGCTGAGAAGGATGGTGGAGGATAGGGGTGCCTGGCGTGCAGTGGTCCATGGGGTCGTGAAGGGTCGGAATCGACTGTGCGACTAAACAACAACAACATGTATTTTTAAATTGTGTATGTAAGCCGCCCAGAGTTGGGTTTTTTACCCGATTGGGCGGGATAATAAGTCGAAGGAAATAAATAATAAATAAATAAACAACAACAAAGACAAAAAACGTTGCTGCACCTTAAAGAGTAACTGCTATTTTGATGTTAGTTTTCATCTGATGAAGTGGACTTGATCCGCTAAAGCTAATATCAGAATACAGGAGTTAGTCTTTAAGGTGCCACTATGTGTCTTGTATTTTTGTTTTGTTTACTCTCTGATAAAGATAAGTGTAACTCCCCTTCCCAGCTATAACAGCTTTTCCTGAGAATGGGTTGCCTCACATGAGCATTCAAATATGCTAAGTATGAGCTGCTATCGAAAATGACAACCTAACTGAAGGAATGTACCATCTGATTTCCCTTTAGATTTTAATGAGCTTCAAGGTGCTCCCTGATAAGGATCTGAATATGACTGGCTTCTTGAAATTCTTATTAACTGAGTTAGCTGAATTGGAAAAACTTCATTTATTTAGTCACTTGTAAAACACTGCAACTACTTATTTCACCCAACTTGTATTTCCTCTTTTAAATCTGCACAGTTGTGTAAATGTTCCATACCTCCACAGTCTGAAACACCTGGAAAAGCTATCATAATTGGGAAGGCTTTTTAAAGGAAAAAGTCTACACCAGCCACAGCTCCGTCAAAAGCAGGCCAGATCAAAAGGGCATTCTTTAGCTGTGGATTTCCTGCTATGGCAGGGCTTGGACTTGATAACCTTTAGAGTCCTTTCCAGCTTCACAATTCTATGATTCTATGGCATGTTCAAACTAGCCGGCTCCTATCACACAGCAGGCAAACCAAGGGAAGGTGATCCAGAAGCAAAATGAAGGAATAGCTCACAATTCAAACCAGTAAAATCCAGCCATGATGATCACCTATATTTAGATTCGGATACGGCAGAAGAAGAAGAAAGTCCAGTCAGAGATCGCACTGGCAAGGGGAGGAGAGGGAAACAGCAGAGACCAAACACAAACTAAGTTCAGGCACCAAGGGGCCAAACAGAGCAAGAGGGATAGCTAATCTAGGGGTGACTAATCAGATCCAGATGTTGCTTCCAGGAACTAGTCCAGGGGTAGCCAACCTTGGGGGGCCAGGTGTTCTTGGACTTCAATTACCAGAAGACCAAGTAAGCACACCTGCTAATCGGGGCTTCTGGGAACTGAAGTCCAAGAATACCTGTGGCACCAAGGTTGGCCACCCCTGAACTAGTCCAACCATAACTTGGGTTTAGTTGCATAAAATATGGGCTCTCCCACTTCCTGCTCCACAGAGCAGCAGAAATGTATTTTTGCCCATGAGTAGCATATCTGGATTCATTTGCACCATACAGCTAAATGAGCATGGCATATTGGCTCTCATTCCCTTATCCCCATAATCATTCAGGCCAGCATTTGTTACACATAACTTACCTGCACTGAGTAACTGTATGAAAATTTTCTCATTTATTAGAGTTGTAGTAATGACAGCATTAAAATAATATCTGAAGATATATACAGGGAGAAAATAAGTTGCTGCCAATCCTTTCTGTCAATAGCATGCTATTGTTGGCACAGTCAGTACTGATGAGGTCAAAAAAGACAGAACAACCTGGAGGACTAATAAGCCAAATTGATTCAAGCAGTGTTTAGCCATAATTTAATATAGCTAAATAGGATACAGTCTTAACTCAAGGTCATGCATCATTGCAAAATAGGAAATAAGTTTCTAGAATGCAACATTGGGACAAGCCATACCACGGCTCTCTTACTGATTCTACAGCAGAAAGCTGCCAGCTATACCGAACATGGAGATGGGACTAGAAATTTTCAATAAATTGCAAGTACGGTAGATAAATAGGGACCACTTCAGTGGAAAGGTAGCAGCATTCTGTGCACTCCGGTGTCTAGTCATGCTTGCCACATGACCACAGAAACGTCTGCAGAAACAAACAGCGCTGGCTCTTTGGCTTTGAAACAGATGAGCACTGACCCCTAGAGTCGGATATGACTGGCTTTCGAGCAAGGGAAACCTTTACCTTAAGATATACTGTATTCCTTATAAATAAGAAAAATGGTTTCTTAGACATTGTGTGCAATAGTTTATACAAAGAAAGGTTAAGTCTCAGGCAAAGCACACAGCTACAGCTACAATGGTTTTTCTTTGTCATATGGAGTATATTTGAAAGGTTTATTGTTCAAAAGCTTTAAGTGGTGGGTTAGTTTGCCTTGATGTTTCTTACATGCACACTACAATTTTGTCTGCTTCTATGATGATTTCCTTGTACTTTTCCAGACTCTAAAATAACATTAATAGCAGAGTAGCATAAGGTCTGTTTTCTTTTCCTTAGATTCTTCTTCTTCTTGATCAGCCATGAAGACTGTCCTGAGAAAACAATGCAGTGGCCTTTCATCTGCCTTCCACATCACAGCATAACACCCATACCACTGATCCAGTCCAGTGAATCACTTTCTGGTCCTGAGCCCTTTTGGCACACAAGGTCCTCCTCAACCCCAGGCCAGCTGCTGCCCTCTATTAAAACAGATTCAAATGGTATTTTATCTACTTGGGAGCTGGCACCCAAGTGATCAGGGTTATTGGGTTACGGTCTACACTATTACCATAGCAGGATAAACTGGCCTGACACTCGGGAAGAAACTCAGCAAAGGTTTCTTTATATAAATGTGTTTTCAAACTTTTTTGGATAACCTGGAGGGATGAAGCCAAACAAATCTCAATGGAGAGATTGTTCCAAGCAGAGACTGCTACCACTAAGAAAGCTCTTCTCCAAGTTTTTGATTCTTCTTGCTCTTTTGGGATGGCTACCCTCAGCAACATAGTTTATGAAGAGCTCAGAGAGAAGGAGGTAATTCCATGGGAGAGTAGCTCTACCAGGTAGCAGGTTCCCAAACCATAATAGCATTCTTTTTATCATCTTCTGTTCATAAGCTTCCAGATGTCATCATGTCCAGATGTTCAGGTAGCCAACAGATGTCCAAATGTTCAGGTAGCCAACATATAGAGTAGCTATTTTTTAAAAGTCACTGAATTAGATTCCACGACAGAGAGGAAACAGATATAACACAAACATGGTAGACGGTTCAAAGAGACAGATTTAGGTTTGCTCTGAAGGAACAACTTTTCCCTGACACACCACATATACTGACCAAGGTATTCAAATTGTGTAGAAATGTGACTCACCTGCTATGGGAAAATACAGATTTATTTTTGAAGGTGTGTGAATTTGCTGCAAAAAGAAATAGATGAGAGTAGAAATATGAAAGAATGTGTCTGAAAAGGAAAATGCCCTTTAGGCTTCTGTCTTTAGTGGTACAACTGAATTCGACATTATATCCACAATAGGGTTTTACAGCCCAAGGAACTCCTGGTCATATCCAATCAATATGTGAAATGGCCCTTTATACTTTGTTAGGTTTCACAGAACATAATGGTAGTAATAACATAAATCTGAATTTCTACACCAGTGCTTAACTTACTATTTAAATAAAATGCTTTTGCCTCCTTCACTTTCCAGAGAAGTAAATATTTCCTGTGTCACTGTCTTTATCTCTTCCTTCTATTGCTATTACTATTTTTATCTGCATGCCATTTGTCCACACACATGGCTATACAAGTAGAGGAGTACAAGAAGACCTATTCAAATAAAAATGCTATGAAATAAATCACCACTTTATTTGTCAACATATAATCCAGCCCCAGCCTGGAAGGAGAGGAGAGGAGCAGCAGCTGTGCGGCTGACTGGCCTTAAATCCGCTGCTGCCGGATGCCCCTTTGGCTGTCCCTGGCCTGGAGGGGGGAGAAGAGTCCCCGTGGCCATGGAAGGCTGAAGGTGCCACCATGCCACCATTCCCTCCTGGCCCTTTCCACCGACCAGGTGACTTTGCTGTCGACGCTCCTGGACTTTGCTTTCAGCCAGGGCGGAGAGGCTGTGGCAGCAACGGGCGCCAGCCACTTCCACCGCTGGCGCCCTTGGGCACTGCCCCTGGCCAGGTCTTGAAAATGCCACTATGGCAGCAAATGGCAGTACTTTGCCACCACCTCCCTTGGACTTTGTCTGCGGCTGGGGTGGAGGGGCCACTGGAGTGCAGTGTTGTTCTGTATTGTTATATATTATTATGTGTTGTTCTTGAAAGCTGAATATTGCATAATTATTTTGTATATTGTATAATTGTGTACTGTATGTTGTACAACTATTGTATGAGTTGCCCTGAGTCGGGTTCCTGATTGGGCGACATACAAGTAGGAACATTAAATTAAAAATTGAATTTAATTTAATTTTAAAAATTAAATTAAAATTTCAAAAATAACACAGCAATCAACATAAAGTATAAGAAAGCCCATTTCAAGAATATTTTAAAAATATAAATTACAGTAATCTTTTTTTGTCAGTTCCAGATAGGTTTGACATCTTTGCAAGACTGACTGTTGCATTTTTCTGAAAACATGCAATGAACAGTCTAAAAACATTCCTCCAAGCTTCATGTCTGTGTAACTATAGCTCTTGACAGCTCATTTTAACCTACTAGTCTTCATAGTGCCATGTATCCAGTGATGGGATGTAACAGGTTTACACCAGTTCACCAGAACCGGTAGTAACTTTCCCCAGTGTCCCGGAGAACCGGTAGCAGTTTTTTGGGGAACCACCTTCGGGGTTTACCTTTTCACTGGTTCCCCCAATGTGCAGGCGCGCCAAGCACATGGTGTGCATGCACATCTACAGTGCTTGGCACAAATCCACGGCCTCCTTGCTGTCCTCCCAAGCAGGGAGGAGGAAGAGAAGCTGCTAGCCTGAAGCTCCCTATTGCCTGCTCCCCAGGGTAAGTGACTCAACTTTGGATGTGGTGTGTCTGTGTGTACTTTAATGTGTATTTAATACCTTTACCTATATTGACGTACTACCACAGTTCCTAAAAAGGTCTGGTGGCCTGGCTTGGGGTTTTTAAGCAAAGTCTTGGAGTTACCTCATCAATAAGCTAAACCTGTGCTGTTCCAATTGGAGAACCCTTAAGGAGGTACAGCTGTTTTACATTTACATTAAGGCATATTATCCTAGAGAACTGGTTAGGCAAAGACTTAGTACCTAACTTCTTTAACTGTTGAAAAGTGCCAAAATGAAGCCATCTTGTGGTGAGTTCATTCTGTAGTTCCTTCCATCCTACCTAGTGTGAGAAAGATTAGCCAGAATAAGCTTTAAGCTCTGGTTTAAAAGCTCTGGTTGATTTGTGTTTGGGGTGTGTGGGTGTGTGTGTGTATTTTAATTTATTTTTTATTTTATTTATTTATTAAATTTATTTATGGGTTTGTGTTGTGGGTGGGTGGGTGGGCTGAGGTGTGTGTGCGCGCGCTTATTTTTATTTTATTTTTTATTATTTTTATTTTTTCTTTGGCTCTGCCCATGACGTCATGATGTTAGCTCCGCCCACACTGTGATGATGTCACGGTGGGGTAGTAAAATGTTTGACATCCCACCACTGCATGTATCTCTTCATTAGCTTCTGCAACAAGCTTCAGATTGCTATTATAAGATAATAAGAGAATTGATTATAGTAAAGGTAAAGGTCACCCTTGCTCAAACCTGATCATATCCGACTCTAGGGTCCAGTGCTCATCTGTGTATAGCTGAAGAGCCAGTGCTGTTTGGGTTTGCAGACATTTCTGTGAACATGTGGCAAGCATGCCTAGACACCGAAGTGCATGGAATGCTGTTTACCTTCCCACCAAAGTGGTCCCTATTAATCTACTTGCAATTTCTTGCTTTTGAACTGCTAGGTTGGCAGGAGCTGGGACAGAGACAGGCGCTCATTCCATCATGCAGTACTTGGGTTTTGAACTGCTGACCTTCTGCCTCCCATTCAGTGTCTTAACCACTTGAGCCACTGCAGTCCCTTCAGAATTGATTATACAGGAGTGCTATTTACGTAGCCTTAAATTGACAAAGGAGCAAATTTTTATGATCTTCTGTTCATAGACATATATGGGCTGACCAATCCTTATTAAGGCCATCTATGTAGTGAAATACATCATTCTTCTGGGATACTGTTAGCATGAAACAAGGGCTGTGAACTTGGCTCATCATATACAGACAGGTGACATTAATCACATTCTTCTTTCGTGTCCTGATCAAACCCTGGAATGGCTTTGTCATTGGTCAAACTTAAGTCCTCATCCGTGCATGTTTTGGCAGTAATTGGCAGACCAGTAAATGAGCCACATTCACACAGTGTTGTCTACTTGAGCATATTGGTCTTGCATTTGGGGACTCCGACCCTCAGCCTTTTCGGGATCCTCCAAGTGACGTAGGGGAGGTTGAGTTCACATAAAATATCTATATTATATAGGTATATTCTTAACCTTTGGGTCAAGGAAACTAGAGCTCTGTGAATTCAGAAAACTAGTAGTTTCTGCTTTGTGAGGCAGAATACAATCATGTTTGCAAAAGCAATTTAGATCTGCATTTTTTCTCCAAGGCATTTATAGGTCCGTTTCCAAAGTGTAATTCATACAGCTAATAATCATTATGTTCTCAGTTTGCATGCACCCAAGTCATTTGGAAAACGAACCTAAATGTTCAAAAGTGTTAATTAATAAAATATATCACAGCTAATTAATATTTGTTTAACAATTACTAAAATCACAGATCTATCTGTTATGTAGGCAGCAAACAAGACAAACAACTACATTCTGTTAAATGGATTAGCTAATGCCTCGGGGAAGTAAATCTAATAGCACTAGCTAAATCAAGAAGCAACCAAGAATCCCTTTGACTGCATCATTTTGAATAAATGTATACCAATGGCTTGATTATACATCCTAGCATTATTTTTACCATACTGTACTCCTACACTATAGACATCAGAACTAAAAAGCTAAATAGTAGTCAATGTCATCTTATTTATTCTTTCACTGTTACATGTTTATTCTCCCCTGAAACAGAACCATGATAAATAAACATTTACTAACATCACAGTTATTCCATTAAACAATGTTAAATTTCATTTTCTTTTTGCCCAGATGATAATTTGTTCCTTTAATCTTGTTGGATAAATCCCATTCATCCCAAATTTTATAATGACGTGAGCAGCTATGGAAGAACAGAAAGGGAATTCTCATATTTTAAATACTGTACAGTACTCAGTTTGTGATAATGCTTCCATGCCTACTTGACAAAACTAGATTTCAAGTCTTGCCACATGCTATAATGTGTGTGCATATAATACACAGCTGTCATAACTGTTAATCCAATCATGGATCCAATTTTTACATAATAAAAATTAAAATGAATGAATAAATAAACTATCTGTTAATCCAAATCAGAAAATGATGCATACTCATTAAACAAAAACATGTTTATATAACATCTTTTTATTTGATTTTTCTCAGTGGAATTTACTATGGGTGTGCATAAAATAGCATGAAATTTGAGAAAAAGAGAAAAACTAAAGTAAAGAAACTGGAAATAAATGTTTCACTCTCTAACCAGCAGCCTGTGTAACAGTTCTGCTTGCTACACTAGGTATAAAACACAGCTAAATTGGAAGATTTCTCTTTTCCAGAAAGCATTAATTATACATTCAGTATACAGTGTGCATACATTTTATATATTTGCCTGTCTCCAAGTCTCAGAGAGAATCGCAAAAGATAAATGGCACATACCTGTGAATAAACCTGGTTAGCATGTGTACCCTTCAGTTCCATCTCGCTCCTTTTCTTGTGCCCAAGTAGAAAAAAACTGCATTCATTTCCCCAGTAAATGTGACACTAAAATGGGGTCATCATATATAATTTATATATACTGTACTTCCATTTCTGTACCATCTTATTATTTCAATGACATGTAAACTATAATGAACTTCAAACTTGTCCTCTACCACTGCTTCATTACATTCCAAGCATACTTTTGCTTAGATACCGAGAGAGATTATAGCAAGAGGCCTAACCATTATTCTTACATCTATCTTTTTCCTTCTGCTCCTTCTAACCAACTGTTTGTAGAGAACTGTAAAGAAGCCAATAAGGATACCTCCCCACATACTTTTAGTATTTGAACATGATTCATTTAATCAGTTTCAGTGGATGTTGTGCAATGCAATAAAGATATGGATATGGACATGGACAAAACTATGGAATGCTCAGATGAGTATCATCAGACAGACAGACAAAGTCATCATCATTTAAAAGAACTGACATAAATGCTTCTATAACATGCCAGTGTTGCATAGCCTTTGAATGTAATAATTTTGACAGGAATTCCAGATTTCATTAGTTGTTTATTTAATTTTAACAACAACAAAAACATTAAAAAGAAGAAATATATAGCAATAATGCAATTGCAGAAGCACATTACCCAAATATATATGCATCCTGTGTGTAAATTAAATTGAATATCACAAATAATATCTGCTAGCATTAAAAAAGAAAAGAAAAAAGGAAATGGGAAAAAATAAAAAAGGAAAGAAGAAACATTCTTTATACTAAAAACTTAGTTTACTGGGGGGGAAAGGGAGGGGGAAGAAACAAGAGAAACAAACAAACAATAAACCCTAACCACCTTAAAGTAACTTTCTCCAGTTCCACTGAGTATTATTTTCTATTTTTATCTCAAGCTTTTCTTTGTATATTTAGTTATTGGTGTGGCCCTTCAAAGTCCCAGGGGCAAAAAAGTGGTCCTCTGATCTCCCAAAGATGCTGCTCTGGACAGCAGAATTAAAACACAACAGGAGTTACCAAACTGAATTTATTATTTCTACGGAGTATACCATGTCCAGCTTTTACCCAATTTTCGGATTAGTGTGTATCTTTTCTAACAAAAACAGAGCTTACCAAGACAAAACAATCCCAAGATCTGTAAAATAGTTGGAGTTAAAGGTAGGCAACCCTGATAGCAGAAAGGAGTTACATTATCTGTGGAGGAGAGGTGCAGCCCATTCATCTCAGAGCTTCTAATTACATCCATGGAACAATCAATGGGTGCTGGTGCTGCCAAGGCAGTTGGCTCCAAAGAGAGATGGATGATTTGTTATCATTGTCAACTGCAGATAGCACTATCTTTCCATCATGGCATTTTTATTTCTTCTCACTGTGGTTTATGTTTTGGAAAGGAGAAAAGAAATGAATGTGTTTTATAGACATTCTTGAGGGTACACAAGAGGAAAACCAAATTAGAAGATGGAGAAAGAAGCTCACTGAACAAGGAACAACATTAAAGGAGGATATAGATGAAGATCTCAACCACCTCTATGTCACTCGGAGGACTCTAAATAGGCTGAGTTTTGGAGTACTTAAATGCAAGACCGACATGCTCAAGTGGAGACTGCTGGGAGACAACAATACATAGTGTGAATAACACACCTGGAATATTGGGCCCAGTCCTAAACACCACAGTTTAAGAAGATGACCAAGAAACTGGAACATATATATGAAAGGGTGACTAGTATGACAAAAGGTCTGAAAAACAAGTCCTGTAAAACAATAGGATTGTCTCACTTCATAATTGACATGTTCAGTCGCTGTATCCCTGGAGAGTGGAGCCTGGAGAGATTCAATTTCTGAAAAATGTGGCAAGGAAGCGATGGATTCCACCTCATCCTGGACTGACCCCCATTCATGATGGGCTAGAATCTGAAGATGTCTGCGCTTCAGAAGTACCTGTGGCAGAGGCAATGATTCAAAACCTTGCTGCTGTGAATCAACAGAAACCGAAACACTAGACCCTGAAAATGGTAGAGGAGAATGGGACCGCCTAAAATCAGGTAGTTGTTCTGTATTATGTTGCAGATTTGCAGAGCAGCAAGAAGCCTGACAGGGCTGTGCCAGTGGTTGTTGGCAAGCCTGGGCAGGAGGATAAACAGGAACAGCCAGAAATTGAGTAGAATACAACACATGGCCATAATTGAGAGGAGCATAACCACTATGAGCCTTAGGCTGGGCAAGGGCAGCCTGATGGTTAGCGGAGGAATACCTGTAATCAAGATGATCTAGAGGCATGGCAGGGGCTGATGATCCTCATAAGCAACAACAGATTGTGAGTGGTGCCACCTGCTTCGATGCTCATGGTCTCCAGCACCATAGCAAGGTGTGGACTGGGACAGAGAGGTTGCCTCCAACTCATGGCGTCGAGCACTGTTAAGAGGGATGGGCTGACCCAGAGTAGCAACACGAGCACAATGACCCCGACGGTGCTCAGAGACTGGCTCATATCCATAATCCACAAGAGATGTATAGGGTGATTCTGTAGCCTTCTGCGTTGGAACCAATGGTCTCTGTTGGCATAGGACATGGGACCTGTCCCAGCTGTGTGGCAGAGGATGAGGGTCAGAAGGGGCAGCATGAGTAGGAGCATGTCCCTTATCAGACAAAGTGGTTAGCTTCACAGGAGATGGTTGCTTGCATGGAAGAGGTGCATCAGATTGCAGACCAACAGGAGTAGGTTGAGAGACTGAAGGGCTTTGGGACATGCTAGGATTAGAACCCAGAGCCTCAGAAGGTGGTGAAACTGAGTGAGAAGGCTTTTCCTTACTTTTCCTTAGGTATCAGGACAGTGTGAGATTTGGCCTTCTTAGGCAGTTTAGCTTTCTCACTGTCAGCCTTCTTCTTTGCAGGGACTGCTGAATCTAAAATGGCTGCCTGCATTTTTGCTGCTTATTTTTCTGGCGGGAACAGAGAATTGCACCACAAAAAGCCTATAAAATAAGCAGTCCTGGACTTATATGCAGTCAAATTTAAACTTCTACAATAAGGACAATTTCTAAAAGCTAAATGTGCTTCTCCTAGGCAAGTTATGCAAAGAGAATGACCATCCAAAATAGGGATTAAATCCTCACAAAAAACAGTGTTTAAACTTTGAAACAGCAGGCATACGATAGGAATTAGTCAATTAAATTATCCAAACTGCAAAAATTCTTCACAACAAACAATGTAACACAATGATTAGATAATAAAGGTGAATTGAAAAATCCCTTGGTGGAGACCGTGTGCCACAAGGCACTCACCAGGGGAAGCGTGGACTCACTGGCGCTAAAAATAAAAGTAAACTAATGATAAACAAAGAAAACTACCAAAAAAAACCAGTTCTGAAGTATAAGATAAGTGGAAAATAGTTACGACACAACTGGGAGTTCATGAGAGCACGACCAATCACAGTGGCAGAAAAAATGAAACTGGGGGCGAGGGGCAGGACGCCAGTGCTAGGCAGGCTGGGATATAGCTTTTCAAAGCTAGCTTGGGAGAGCCAACCTTTCATGCATGTGAGACTAAACCCAGTGTATGTATGCTCATGGACCATGACAGAGAAGAGCTGGATTGCTATGATTCCAGCGAAAACCCAGCTATGTGCATGTGCCTGGACATTTTAAATCAGAGATTGGATGGTCATCTATCAGCATTGCTTTAGTAGTGGATTCCTGCTTCTGCACAGAACTGAGCTCTATTATCCTTGGATCTTTTTCAGCTGTATAATTCTACAATTGCATTACTGTTTTCGCTTTCTCTTATTCTTGTGGATCCCAATGTTTGTGTTGTTTTTCTGAAGCATGATATTTTAGGGCAGAATAGGGGAGGAGAGCTCTTGACTCTACTCATAAACCATGTATAATAGGGAGAGTTTCTTTAAAAACATGCCATGGTGGGTTTTTTAAAAAGCCAATTCCACCCCCTCAAACACATGTGCTACTTGCTCTGGCCAGTGCTTTTGAGCAGTGATGGGATGTAACAGGTTATCACCAGCTCGCCAGAACCAGTAGTAACTTTTCCAAGTGTCATGGAGAACCGGTAACAGCTTTTGGGAAGAACCACCTTTGGGGCTTAACTTTTCACTGGTCCCCCACTGCACACGGGCGCCAAGCACTTGTTCTGCATGCACACCTACAGTGCTTGGCACAAATGCATGGCCTCCTTGCTGTCCTCCCAAGCGGGGAGGAGGAAGAGAAGCTGCTAGCCTGAAGTTCCCTATAGCCCGCTCCCCAGGGTAAGTGACTCACCTTTGGATGTGGTGTGTCTGTGTGTATTTTAATGTGTATTTAATACCTTTACCTATATTGACATACTACCATAGTTCCTAAAAAGGCCTGGCGGCCGACAGGCCTGGCTTGGGTTTTTTAAGCAAAGTTGTGTGTGTGTGTGTGTGTGTGTGTGTGTGTGTGTGTGTGTGTGTGTGTGTGTGTGTGTGTGTGTATGTGTGTGTGTGTGCGTGCGCATGCGTGCGTATGCACACTTATTATTATTATTATTATTATTATTATTATTATTATTATTATTATTATTATTATTATTATGCTCCACCCACAATGTCATGATGTCATGACATTGGCCCCGCCCATGATTTCATTATGTCACATTAGCTCCGCCCACACTGTGATGACATCACGGTGGGGTAGTAAAAATTTTGACATCCCACCACTTCTTTTGAGGTTGCAGAAGATCCACAACTTGACTCCTTCCCAGTGGTGGGATGTCAAAAATTTTACTACCCCACCGTGATGTCATCACAGTGTGGGCGGAGCTAACATCATGATGTCATGGGCGGGGCCAAAGAAAAATAAATAAATACAAAATAAAAAAAATAAAAATAAGCACGCACACGCACACACACCCCTCACACACACACACGCACCCCTTGGCGTGCATGTGCAGTGGGGGAACCAGTGAAAAGGTAAGCCCTGATGGTGGTTCCCCCCAAAAGCTGCTACCGGTTCTCCAGGACACTGAGGAAAGTTACTACCGGTTCTGGTGAACTGGTGAGAACCTGTTACATCCCATCACTGCTCCTCCCACCACCCTACCCTGAAAAGCAGTAGTGAAACCTCAGGATTGGTGACAGGGAAGAATATTAGCAACGTTTGAAAGAACATGTATTTAGCCAGGTGATATTAACATGTATTAACCATCTATCCATCATATCTTAGCACCTGTACATAAACAGGGCTGCTAGAATCAATGGTAGGAAAGAGGAAATATATCAACAAAAGAAAGACAAAGGAAAATTGTGATTTATATAGAATATGCATATACTACTTTATAGATGAAATTTTAAAATAATTAGTGAAATTTAAAGCAAAGCAGGAGCAAAGGGAAGTCATGTAGAATCAAGATTCTACCTTGACTCCTGCAGAGATCATGGTACTACTGCAACCGACATATACTTTAAATCAGTGGTCGGCAACCTTTTTAAGTCAGGGGCTGGGTCATGTTCCCTCAGACAGTTTTAAGATTAATGATTAAAATATTGAACACTGGATAGGAAATTAAATTGTGATTAAGTAAAATTAATGACTATGTTTCTGTGGAACAAACAAATTTTAATTATCAGGTAGGAGGCAAAAATATACTGTACTTTGATAGTTTTGCAGTAAGGTCTTGCCCACTTCCCTACTGCTCTCAAATTTCTCTCATTCTATAGTAAGATACAGTACAAGTAAAAATTGAAAGGAAAAAAATAACACCCTAGCAACCTTCCTTCCTGAAGCTATTAATGGCCACTTGGTTTTGTTCTGAAATTTCCACTTCAGGAATGTTACTAAGAAACCAGATTAAGGAGAAATAAATATAGCATGGGGGTGAGAAATACACACACGCTAAGCAACACTGCTGAGAAGAAAATGCAGAGCTTTCTATCTAGATGTGTAGCAAATTGAATCTACATTGCATTTCAGATCTGATTTCACAGCGTGGGGGCCATTTTGAGGCACTTACCAAGTTGTGAAAGCTCAGAGGTCATATATTTACAGAAACATAGCACATACAAAGGGTTACAGGCTTACAGCTCCTCTCTCCTGTAAAAATATCCCACTTCTGTCATCAAAATTCCACAATGTTTTTTTCTGGGTTTATTCATTCGAATATTTTGATGTCATCTTTCTCCCTCAAAGAGCCTTGAAACAAGTAAGCCACAAAACATTGAAATTAATAGCAAAGTAATTCAGCTTAAAAATATTAAGAAAATTCATCAAAAGCCAGTTTAGACGTAAGTCTTTATGCCCCCCCCTCCCATTTAGATAATTTTCCATCCATTTGCCAGGAATGTAACTACAGGCCTTTAAACATCTCTGCAACATTTGTGTAGGGGAAAACAGGAGGAATAGGGGTGATGAATTAGTAGTTTTTATACCTTGGGAAGAGAGAAAGAACTGCGAAATGATTTGGCTGTATTTAGATAATTCTAATCAATACTGTTAAGAGAAAGGGATAAACAAATGAATCTTATATTAACTGGCTTAAAGCTTGTTACAATATGGGAGAGAGAATGTGCATAGACTCTGCTGTGATGGTCACAAACCTTATTTAAGTGGGAAGGACTGAAAATTATTAACTGGCTGAGCAGCAAAATAAGACTGACAAAAGCTGGCTGCCGTTTCTCCTAATCTTCTGTACTAAAATGCTGGCCAAAATCCTGTTAATAAACACAGTAAATAGCACTAGAGTAGACCTACTGAATCGTGTTACAGATCTACAAGACAAACAATAAACAGAAAATGTCATTTCAGTTCACTTCAGTTGTGAATTTGGTGGTCCGATCAGAGATTTCCTTTTAATTTGTTTTTTATTTCAAGTCCCTCAACATTTGTCCATTGCATTTATGACTACGATGAAACCAACTTTATGCATGCACCTTTCTGAGATTTTGTGAAGTCATCCTCATTGTCTGAGAGCTTCTGGGCCCCCAAAGAATCAGTGATTTCCATTTTCTCAGCAACCAGTAAAACCTAAATCGGCTCCCTTGGTATGTGATTGTGTGATTGAATCTGATGGAAACAATGGCTGCAGTAAAAAAAAGTTCCAGGAATGCTAGCATAATTATATTTCAAAATAGAAGACAACTTTAAAATGAGAGTGTGAAATCTCTTGAAACACCTGGGATAGCTCAAAATCACACATAGCAATAACTCTGCTAAAATGCATATTACATATTTATTTATTTATTTGTTCAAATTTATATTGCCACCCACTCGCCATGGCGACTCAGGGCGGCTTACAGACAATACATTACATTACATTACATTACATTACAATATGTTGGGGTGGTCACAGGGGTAGGGGCGGCAAAGTCCTCAACCTGCCCTGGCTTCATCTTCCCCTGGCAGTTGGTATAGGGACAGGGGGAGGGGTGGCAAGGATAGTACAAATTGAAGAGGTTGCCAACAATATAGCTAATAAGCAATGCCAACAATTTTCTGTCTGGAGAGGTCTGTCAATAAATGTACTTATTGCAGATTCATCTCAGAATTTGTCAACTCAAAAAGAGCAGAAATACATTTAGTCTCAGCACCCACAAGATGTCACAGTTACCAGTTTCTAGCTGGGTTCAATATTCACCTCCACACGACACCACTTGGAATTCAAGTGGAGATTGCAGCCGGAAGTAGCATTAGAAGTGGCAGCGAGTTAGGGTTTTTTTTCCTTGCACCACCTTCCTAGTTCTACTTCTGTGGATCTTTTTTCTTTACAGCATAATAATCATGCCAGGAACAGAACAAAATGGAATCATTTGACATAATTATATTGAGTGGACCAAAAAACAACCTTTGGCTGGCTTGTGTTTTGGCATCTAACGAATTTTATTTGGTATAAGCTTCATCAGGGGACTACAGAACACCTTCACCAGATAAGTTTGGAAAGGGAAAAGTGCTTTGGATAAAATGGGCTGCAGTCCATGAAAACGTACAACAAATAAAACATGTTTGTTTTTAAAGATGTAATCGTTTGTTATTTTTGTTCCAAAATATCAGCTCAAAAGGACACACACACCAAAAACTGGCAGATTGGCAGGTCAGCAGTTCAAGTCCTGAGTGCTACATGATGGAAAGAGCTTCCATCTCTGCCCCAGCTCCTGCCCACCTAGCAGTTTGAAAGCAAGAAATTGCAGGTAGATAAAAAGGACCACTTTGGTGGGAAGGTAAATAGCCTTCTGTGCGCTTCAGGGTCTAGGCATGTCCACAGAAATGTCTGCAGATGAAGACAGCGCTGGCTCTTTGGCTATAAACTAAGATGAGCACTGAACCCTAGAGTTGGATACGACTGGCTTTCGAGCAAGGGCAACCTTTACCTAAATTAAAAAATATATACAGGGACAACGTGGAGGAAGACCAGAAATTCCTCTTGCACAGGAACAGGTAGCTGTAGTACATAAGAAAATGCATTAAAATATATATATAAACATCTGTCTACTTTAAACTAATGAAGCAATACAAGAACCAAAACAGAGAAGTTTCTTTGCATACAAATGGTTCCAAGAAATGTAAATATGTACAATCTAATAGGATCTGTATACTTCTGCTTTTTCATAGATATAACTGTTAGAGTAAGAATGTGAGACAATAATTTACTGACTTCATAAGGAGTGGAAAGTGGTGCTGTCAGAGAAAAACAAAGATTGACAATCGCCTTCCTCCCTTGCCTCAAAAATGAATGGCAAAAATGAGCAAACATATGTTTGATCATACATTGCTTTCTGGCTCATTGGTACCTCGATGACCTTTTGTGCTGAGACGATGCCAATATGTAGGGGTCATAATTTTCCTTCCAGCCATTATTGGGTTTAATAAAAGACTTCAGAAACAATTAGTTCTCCAGAAACACTGGGATTCTTCTAAGTACTGTTCACACAATGCAACTTCCCTGCAATGCCTTATGTTGCCTTTTATATTAAACAAGGGGGTATTTTTAAATTAAAAAGTACCTTTACTGTGTATAGTACTTCTTTGCAGGTTAAATCTGTCGAGATATGTAAAGAGACACAAAGAACTACCACCTCATCAGCACTGAAATATAGAATGTCCAAAAAGTCACCATACATAAGCAAAATTGCATAACAACAGATATCTTGGAACATATTTGCCATGAATCGGGGAGAAGACTTGGCATGTATATGTAGAAAGAGGTGGCCAATATTTTGTAATGAATATTTTGCCAATAAAGGTACATTTAATTATAATTTCCCATTTTCCCTTGTGTGCTTATTTTTGGGACACCCTATAGGATCATCTAGCAGTTTTCTTGCACAGCCCATGGTCAAGTGTATCATGCCATGACATCTTTCCAGAAAATGGGGTTATTTACCATTTCTCCATGCACACTATACCAAAACACATGCTGTGACAACCTGTTTATCAAATCACAATTATACATCAATAACATCTAAGAGTCTGGCCAGTTTATCCTGCTATGGTAATAGAGAAGACCATACTGCCGAGTATCAGGCGGGGATTAACTAACCTGACCACCCTGAGGACTAACAGTCTTGGGTGGTGAAGTCCACAGCGAAGGGAGATGGTCCCCAAGTAGTTTAAATCCCACTTGAGTCCATCTTGATGGAGGGAAGCAACTATCTCGAATCTTAGAGACAAAAGTACTATTCAGGCGTTATCCGTTAAGGTAAAAGTATGACACATAAAAGGACACACTGTTTTTATTTTTGTCCCCCTCCTGCACATCAACACCATACATGTGAGGAGAATCAGACTTTGCTCTCCATGAGGTCCCTTATATGAGTACAGGCTCATTTACATATTTCCCAGGATCCTGAATCACATAAAGAGCATCTAAAGATAGTGGAGTTCTCCTTTTTCAGACCTGCTGCTCTTTGCATATAGAAAGGTAATGAAACTGGGAACCAAGGGGACTGAAACTTGAGTACAGTACTGTATTTCCTTTGGCTCACCATAAAATTTATCTAAATCTCAGGCTGTGCCTACAGGCTGTTCTTGGGGGTATAAAATGGAAACACAAGTACAATATTGATACTAGATGAATGCTTCAAAGGAATCTGTCATTCTTTTATCTCTGCGTAAGTATTCAATACATTGTTTCCACCTTGTTTATTTTCTCCTGGTCAGATAGTGTATTTCCCTGTTAGTCATTCAGCATTTCTAATCTAGGCTTAAAATTCCCTTTGCTTTTTCTGACCTTCTAGAAGAGATCCCTTGGTTTATTTTCTTTTGCTGTTCTCTTGTTGTTCTCTTGTATTTCTTTGCACTGCCCATTATAATAGTTCTCTTTGTCTCTACATTGCAGTTGCTAGAAAACTGCATTTAAGTTTCTGACTCTACTTCTGTCACCTTTTATTTGAACTTCTTTTCTTTATTGCTTGTCTATCACAGTATCAAAATTGCTGGGAGAAACATCAACAATTTGAGATATGCAGATGATACCACCCTAATGGCAGAAAGTGAGGAGGAATTTAAAAAGCTCCTGATTAGGTTGAAAGAAGAAAGTGCAAAAGCTGGCTTGAGACTTAATATAAAGAAAACCAAGATCATGGCAACAGGCCCTATCAGTCCCTGGAAAATAGATGGGGAAGAAGTAGAAGCAGTGACAGATTTTACTTTCTTAGGATCAAAGCTGACTGCAGATGGTGATTGCAGCCATGAAATAAAAAGGCGACTAATTCTTGGGAGGCAAGCTATGAGAAACCTGGGGAACATAGTGAAAAGTAGAGACATCACATTGCAAACAAAAATTCGTATATTTCCGGTGGCAATGTATGGTTGTGAGAGCTGGTCCATTAGGAAATCTGAGCGCAGAAGAATAGATGCCTTTGAGACGTGGTGTTGGAGGAGTGTTTTGAGAGTCCCCTGGACAGCGAGGAGAACAAATAGGTCAATCTTAGAAGAAATCAACCCTGACTGCTCCTTAGAAGGTCAAATAGTAAAGATGAAGCTAAAGTACTTTGGACATCAAATGAGAAGAGAGGATTCGCTTGAGAAAACCTTGATGCTGGGAAGGGTGGAGGGCAAAAGAAGAAGGGGGCGGCCAAAAATGAGATGGCTAGATGGTATTGTAGACACAATGAGCACAAAGCTGAGCGAGTTGAGGAGGATGGTGAAGGACAGGAGTGCCTGGCGGACAGTGGTCCATGGGGTCGCAAAGGGTCGGAATCGACTGTGTGACTGAACAACAACAAAATCACAGTTTTAAAGCCCCTGTCTGCTAGTAAGATGGTGTCATCTGCATATATTATTAGTAATAGTAGCAGGAGCCTGACATTTGTATTCTGGCTTGAAATTTGTAGGAAGAAAAGGCTTTGAGAGGGCATCAATGGGTACAAGGCATATTGGGGAATGCTAATTAGCATTGGAGACAGGGATTCACTGTTATATTTTCTGAGGTTCATTGATACCTCAACTGCTGAGCTGCAGAGGACTCACATAACAGTATACAATAAATGCTTCTGTTGATATCACAAGGCATATCTGAAATCAGTTTCAGGGCACAATGTGTTGACTAATTATGCATTCATAACCTATGTGAAAGTGAATACACTAGTACCTCAGATAATGATGAGACTTGGTTCCACAAGTCTTGTCGTTATCCGGTTTTTAAACATTGTGCGATGCATTGATCACGCAACGTTTTAAAAAAAGCTCTGTTCCCCTGGAGGCTGCAGCAAGCCAAAACGTCAGGGAACTTTGGAAACAGCGCAGACTGGGGAGGTCGGGGGACCCTATCGGCAGCTGTGGGGTGCCTGGGAAAGCCAACGGGGGAGCCCCCCATCTGCTTTCCAGCCACCCCATCCCTGTCTCCACAGCTGCAGGGTGGCTGGGAAGCCGAACGGAGAACCCCATTCAGCTTTCCAGCCACCCTGCTGCTACGAACAACTGCATCGGATAATGCTAACAGATCGTTATCCGATTTTAGCGTGATACGATGCCGTCGTTATCCGAGGTATTACTGTATGTGAAAACAATCTACTAGATGGATGAATGAATAATATTGGATATGTTGTTCAACATGCACTCACTTTTGTGGTAAAATATTGAAATCCAACAGTAAATCAAAACCAGAATAGGCCCATAAAGTTGATGAGGATTCGGTGGTTCAATTTCTCTGTGAGTTTCAGTGATTCAGTGGGTCTACTCATTTTCTTTCTTCTATGGCTAGGAGAGAGAGGTACAGTACTTAATTTCTGAGAGCCCCACAGTATCTTTAGGATCAACATATTTATTGTATTACAGTATTATACATGTTCAATGACTTCACAAGCTTCAAGTAATAAATACAGTTTTAATCTCTAAGGTGCTTTGGAACGTTTCTTTCCTATAACAGGCAAATACAGCTACATAACTAGAAATGTCTTTACAGTATTTTCCTTTTTCAATTATCTTTATCAGAGCATTTTTGTCCTGCTCCTCCATTTCTGGCTTTGTCTCCATTCCATACATGGAAGACACAAAATCTGAAAAAGATTTCCCTCATCTGCAGACACAGTCTTCATATTAGTTAGAACCCTGGACAGGGCTTTTATTATCAATACTGCATTCAAGTATAGTAAAGGTAAATGTTGCTCGAAAGCCAGTCGTATCCAACTCTAGGGTTCGGTGCTCATCTCTATTTATAACCAAAGAACCAGCACTGTCTGCATCTGCAGACTTTTCTGTGGACATATGGCAGGCATGACTAGACACTGGAGTGTACAGAACACTGTTACCTTCCCACCAAAGCGGTATCTATTTATCTACTTGCAATTTCTTGCTTTCGAACTGCTAGGTTGGCAGGAGTTGGGACAGAGATTGGAGCTCATTCCGTCATGCAGCACTTGGGTCTCAAACTGCTGACCTGCCGACCTTTCAGTTGTCAAGTTCAGCAACTTAACCACTAAGCTGCCCAGAGTAGGAAAATCTCCTAAATTGGTGGGCTATAAATACAGTATAATAAATAAGCCACCACAGTCCTAATAGATTCAAGTATTCAAGTGGGCAATTTCACATCCTAATTTAAACACTGAAACAATATTAACATCCATCCCTATTTTAGTGAAGGAGAAAGTATTTTGCATGTAGAAGGTTCTAGGTTCAATCCCTGGCAGATCCCATTTGAAGCATTCAAGATAACTGGGTTTAGAATAATTTCACTTCAGAATGAAAGAGGTGCTACCAGTTGTATTATTAGATAATGCTGCACTAAATGAACCAATTATCTGACTCAGCATGAAGCAGCCACATGCATTCTTGAAGAAGAAATCTAATTAGAGGTCCTAAGCCTATAAGAAGGCATTGAACATGAATGAAGCAAGAGTGTGCACAGCAGCAGGTATGGCAAGTGATAGAAGAGATTACAGTTTATCTTAATATTAAGTTTAGTTATGCATGACAAAAAAATAAACATTGTGTTGTTGTTATTATACACACAATGTGTCCAAAAAGCACTTACTGTAGTTGTAGCAGGATTGTGCCTTCAAAGTTAGTATGATGAAGCAAACCTTTCCAACCCTTATGTGAAAAAGTTAGATAATGCCAAAGAGGACCCATGCTCTCTTACAGTGGAGGGATGTCAAAAATTTTACTATGCCACCGTGATGTCATCACAGTGTGGGCTGAGCTAGCATCATAATGTCATGACATCATGGGTGGAGCCAACATCATGATGTTGTGGGCGGGGCCAAAGAAAAAATAAAAATAAGCATGCACACACACACACCTCAACCCACCCACCCACCCACAAAACAAACCCGTAAATAAATTAAATTAATTAAATACAGAAATAAATAAAATAAAAAATACATTAAAATACACCCACCCATCCCAAACACAAATCAACCAGAGCTTTTAAACCAGAGCTTAAAACTTATTCTGGCTAATCTTTCTCACACTAGGTCAGATGGAAGGAACTACAGAATGAACTCACCACAAGATGGCTTCATTTTGGCACTTTTCAACAGTTAAAGAAGTTAGGTACTAAGTCTTTGCCTAACCAGTTCTCTAGGATAATATGCCTTAATGTAAATGTAAAACAGCTGTACCTCCTTAAGGGTTCTCCAACTGGAACAGCAATTGGAACAGCACAGGTGTAGTTTATTGATGAGGTAACTCCAAGATGTTGCTTAAAAACCCCACGCCATACCGCCAGACCTTTTTAGGAACTGTGGTAGTACGTCAATGTAGGTAAAGGTATTAAATACACATTAAAATACACACAGACACACCACATCCAAAGTTGAGCCACTTACCCTGGGGAGCAGGCTATAGGGAGCTTCAGGCTAGCAGCTTCTCTTCCTCCTCCCCACTTGGGAGGACAGCAAGGAGGCTGTGCATACGCGCCAATCACTGTAGGCATGCATGCACAACAAGTGCTTGGCGCGCATGCACAGTGGGGGAACCAGTGAAAAGGTAAGCCCCAAAGGTGGTTCCCCCCAAAAAGCTGCTACCAGTTCTCTGGGACACTAGGAAAAGTTACTACCAGTTCTAGTGAACTGGTGAGAATCTGTTACATCCCATCACTGCTCTCTTACTTGTACACTCAACACTGAATGTGGTTGTTGCGCTATCTTTGTTTGATTTTAGGTTCATTTTCAGAAGGTCTCTTCCTTAACTGTTTCTCTGGAATTAGGATAGTCTTACTAATGAAATAAATGGTCAGGCATTTGTCTATGTCCAAAAAGACATTAGTAGCTATGAGTAGAGTGAGAAGGGGCAATTTTCTTTAATCAAATGTCATTTAAAAATATCATGTCTGACAAAAGTGAACTGGAAAAGAAAGAAAATGCCAACATGTGCTTTGCAATATTGCTGATTATGAGAAAATGTCAAAGGTTTGTCCTCAGATAATGTCTTTTGCCTCTGGAGTAGCTTCATGTGGAAAACAAGTACTGTATATCTATTTTCAGTGCCTATCGTAAAGGACAGTATAAATAAAAGAAAGATGCTACCAGCCCCTATTGGCCTACACATATCATCATTCATAATGTTAACCTTATAATTTCCCAACTCCCTGCTACTAAATTGGCCAGTTAATCAATGACCAGTAATAATCCAAATTCATTTTAGTTTTTATAGCTCATGGTAAGAGGATATTGCAGTTTAGTATAAGCATTGCTTAGGCAGCCATTTGTTTAAACCTGTGGCAGTATTGACAAATTTCTACTTAAAGATAAAATGACAAGATGTTTCAATAGCTGAATTGCTACAGCACGTCCTCCTCCAAACAGGTATCCACGTAACCATGGTGATAATGTCACCAGGCTGAGGGGAGGAAAAGAAGAAGAATAAAATTGTCCAATTTCTTTAATTGACTGAGGAGGAGGAGGAGGAAAATTAGGGAAAAACTTGTCAGTTGCAAATAAAAAGTAAACAAAAAGAAAGTATATAAAATTTAAAAATATATGACAAGTTTGTGCCTTTCAATTAAAGTCATCAGATTCTTTACAAGAAACACACTATTAATAAGTATACTGTCATGCCTTTACTCTAAGGTTTGACAAGCAAGATCTTGTATTTTTTCTACCGTTTCAGCATGACTGAAACTACCTTTTTTCCTCTTTAGAAATTGCACCTTTATCTTGAATCTCTACATTAGACAAGAACATAATAAAAGTAACTAAGAAAGGTGTGGAGATATATTTAAGCAACTTCATCACCTGTTATGTGACTAACAATAAAACATACATAAGAACACCTCAAGATCATGTTTCTCATCACTCTTGAATGTCCATATCTTCCACCACAAATCTTCTCCTGTTCACCTATTTCCCTAACACTTTGTTCAGTCACTGCTCACAAGTTCCAACAATCCACTTCTCAAAAGATCTAAATTAAAACATCTGGTTGAACATCTATAGCAGGGTGGCCAAAATTTTCAGGATGCAGGCTGTCACATGGTTGAGCAGGCTGCTCACATGGTTCCTTCTATCGGAAGTAAAATGCCCCGCGCATGTGCAAAACACTACCATAAACGCACCTGCAGCTATCGTAAACACATTTAAAATAGCCGCAGGTGCATTTATGGCAGTGTTTTGCACATGCATGGGTGCGTTTTACTTCCACTTCCAGGAGCGGTGAGGGCAGCGCAGGCTGGACTATTAGTATTAGGCACCGTGGGCCATAGTTTGGGAACCTCTGATCTATAGTAACTC
Source organism: Furcifer pardalis (assembly GCA_030440675.1). Classification (NCBI taxonomy): domain Eukaryota; kingdom Metazoa; phylum Chordata; class Lepidosauria; order Squamata; family Chamaeleonidae; genus Furcifer; species Furcifer pardalis. The sequence goes on along the minus strand of CP126893.1, from coordinate 81,112,663 downwards.
TCTTACATTTTAAATAATTACTAGTTTTTCTTGAAGCCCGTATCTTTGAAGTTTGGTTGTGCTTCTTGCCTATTCTCAACCTCTTGTCTAACCCAATAAGAGATTTAGAGTTCTACTGATATTCAGTGACATAAGTGAGAATTGCCTCCTTTAAAAAGTATCTTCTTAACAGCTAATAAATTCCACAGCAATGTACTAAACCCTCCAGGACAGGGCAAAAATATATACAGTAATACCTCATATAACATTAGTATCGAATAACACTAAAATCGCATAACATCAAGGAATCTGGGGGGAAGAATTGCATCAGATAACATTAAGATCCTATGGGATGCTTCAGATAACAACCGCGAAAGCCTGTGTGGTTACAATGTATCTCTATGGATCCCATAGAGGATCAGATAACACTAAAAATCATATAACACGAAGACTTGTGGAACCAGGTTTTAGTGTTATATGAGGTTTTACTGTATAACATTTTACAGTTCTGTTTTCTATATGACATGAACAATTCAAAATCTTCCAACATGTACCAAGTCTTCTATAAGGAATACAAAGTGCGAATGGCTTGTTTTGGCTTCTTGAGATACAATATTCAGAAATCAGTCAAAATCCTCTAAGAGTAGGAAGAAACAGGAAGATGGCAGGCAGAAACCAGGGAGGAGGCGCTCCCACTCTCCGTGCTGGGGGAGAGAAGAAGCGCTCCCATTGGGCTACTGTGCAGAGCAAATTCTGTGCTGGAGGAGAAAGCGCTCATATTAGGCTGCTGTACAGAAGGGTGGGGTGAACTCTGTGTTGGGGAACAGAGGAAGCACTCCCATTGGGTTGCTGGGCAGAGGGGCAGGGCAAAATCTGTGCTGGGGCAACGGTGCATGTGCCCACAGAGAGAGCTGTGCATGCCTCCTCTGGCACGTGTGTCATAGGTTTGCCATCACTGCCCTAAGTCATTAAGGGGCTTATACATCATAATCAGCATCTTGAACTGGAAACAGCCAGGTAGCCAGTGATAGTGAGCTAGAACTGGGGATATATGACTGAATTTACTAGTTCCAGAGATCAGCCTGCCTGCAGGGTTCTACTGAAGTTTCCATTCTCTTTTCAAGGACAATCTTATGCAGAGAGCATTACAGTAGTCTATTTAGAGATTACCAATGTGTGCACTACTGTTACTAGCAGTTTCTTATCCATGTAGTGGCACAATATGGTATTCAACTGAAGTTGATAGAAGGCACTCTTTATATTTGGGCCTCCATAAAGCATGCTGGGTCCAATGCTGTACACCCAGTCTTTCAGAGAAAGTGTAACCCCACCTAGGACAGACAGATTTTCCCCAAACTGGTCCACTGACCCTCCTAACAGCATGATCTCAGTCTTGGCTAGATTCAGCTTCAATGTATTGGATCTTATCCAGCCCTTTACTGATCCCAGGCAGTACTAAAAAAAACCCAACATCATTCTCTGCAAATGAAGCAAAGGTAGAGGTAATGCTGGTGCAACAAACTCAAAATCTTCATGCTGAAGTTTAAAAACATTGAGAAGATGATCAACCCCCATGGAACCCCTTAGTGGACATCCTATAGAGTTGAAACAAAATATCTAATCTGTACCATTTGGGATTGGCCATTAAGAAAGGACTGGAACCAACAAAGAGCAGAGACAAGTCCATCAGCTCTGGTAAAGAAAGTGTTGAATCTCGGGGAAATGACCCCTGCTTTGCCCTACTAGTCCAACATTAGGAGGCATTCCAGATCTGCGCATGCTGATCTTGTCCAAACTCCTGTGGACTGCTGCAACATGCCCTCCCCCACACCTTTGATCGACCCTTTAATGGATGGTATATTCTGGTGGACAGATATGGGAGACAGCAACACACACACCTTCCATGCTCACACAGGTTTTAGACTGAACTGGCATTTAACAGCAAGGCACATTTTGGAGATCACTTATTCCAGGAGTTCTGGGACCTCAGGGCCGTGGCGATCTGACAACACATGACAATAACAACAAAAGGTCTCTAGGCTGAGCAAAGGATTGCCTGAAGAAGAAAGAATTCCACACACAAACTGTTCCACCCCCATAAATGTGTTATAGTAGCCCAGCTACTAAGCTGAAACTGTACAGTAGGTGTAAATCCATTTTTTGTTAAAATAATCTCTAGAATCATGTTCCACAAAGTTATGGTATGGTAATTTTAAAATAAATAAATAAATAAATAAAAAGAATAAATAAAAAGAAATAACATATCTTAACATCTTGCTAGAAAGTCTGTTACCCATCAGAGGGCTTTCTCAGTGGCGGCTCTGGTTAACTGGAACGCTCTACCTGGGGAGCTAAATTTGATGACTCTTAGGGTCCTTTAAGAAGCAACTGAAAACTTTTCTTTTTGATGAGGCCTTTGGCAGCTTGTTGAAGTTTAAATAGGAGACCCTCCCATAGTTGGCCACTTGGGCTAGTGGTGCTTGGTGCCGAGTAGACTGGGAAGGGGAGGGAGGTTTCCTATGGTTTTATGGTGTCTGTTCTGCTCTTTTTAACATTGTGAGCTGTCCAGAGTGGGAGTGTATCCCAGATGGATGGGGTATAATAAGTTGAATAAATAATAGAATAATAAAAATGAACAGTAAACATAACACCTGAACTTCCTTCATCTTTATTATTTAAATATACATGACACGGTTCTCTCAGAATTTTGTTTGAAACAAAACAAGAAACAGGAGCCAAGAGGAAACTGAATTGTGAGCTGCCCAGAGTGGGAGTGTATCCCAGATGGATGGGGTATAAGTTGAATAAATAATAAAATAATAAAAATTAACAGTAAACGTAACACCTGAACTTCCTTCATCTTTATTATTTAAATATACATGACACGGAATATACATCAGAGGAAACTGAATGAGATCCCATACCCTTTCTTGTCAAAGTATGGTGAATCTTTAGGCCACATGTGAAACTGCCAAAATGAAGACACCTTTTGGTGAATTCATTCTGAAGTTCATTCCTTTTGACCTAATGAGAAAGATTAGACAGCCCAACAAAGGTGCAGTTGCCTGGGGTATGCCCAGTTGTGGTTCAAAAATACCATAATCTTCAAGGAGGCTCTTTCTTTGTACCCCAGTGAATCTGCTTGGATTACTTCATTTTTCCTGCTACTTACTTAACTGAATGTTCCTATTCAGAGGATACTGTGCATGCACACACAGACAAAGTTGAAGCAGTTACAAATCTCAGTGTGCAAACTCTTGGCTTTACACTGCCAGATAGTTTTTCCCTCCATCACCTCCCCCATGAGAGTGATAGGAGACATTTTTGCTAGTACACTCACTGTGTCCCCTGGAGAGAAATGGGTCTTCACAAGCAGTTCCATATTTATCCCCCTTCCTCTTCCTTCTCCACCTCCTCCTGCTGGCACATATGTTGCCTGCAGAACATCAAGCATTAAGCTGGCAGATGGTAGGGCCATGTAGGTTGCTTGAGCTCAGAGGAGCAATAAAGTGTGCCACTCAGCAGGTTGGCCCACACCATCTTTCCTCGTTCTGCTATTCACTGGCAAGATTATCTTGCAGAGAATACATTTTCAAATGCCTCTGTCTCCTCCCTCCTCCTCCGCAATTGGGGGCAATGCTTGATTGCAGTCCAAGTGGAAGACATCATCAAATAACAGCAAAGTCATCAGTATGACTGACCAGGCTTCTGCACTCACTCATCAGTATCAAGTGTGGGATTTCAATCCAACATTGCACCCCAGTTGCCCTGACTCTTTAAATAAGAGAAAGATATAGCTTCAGATAATTGAATCATTGGGATGGGGAGAGGGGGGCAGAGGGAGAGAGGAAACTGACACAGTACCTACATTCTAATCTATATTTTACCCTCTCCTTGCCTAGCCTGATTTCAAATATTTCCCTATTATGTGTAACTTAGCAGAAAACTAGTTGGCTTGCTGCAAAATGCCCTGGAGGAATTTCAGATCAAATACTGAGAGATAATGAGCTGCCAGTGACGTCAAGGGGGGGGGGGGGAGAGTAGGCATTCATGACTCCTTAGCATATGGCCTTTAGCATGGAGGTAATTGCTGTCTGGGAAGATCTGATCCCTGTACTGGGGTGGGGCGGGGGGGGGGGGAGGAACTAAGAAGGGCAAGGCAGGCAAGGGAACTCTCATCTGTTTAAATATCAGCTTCTTAAGGCAAGTACTGTATATGTATTTTTTGACTCTGACTGGAAAATTTGCAAATTAACCACAGGAATTATACATATGTGTTTATTGGGAAGGCATTTTACCCTCTGAAAAAGATCCAGTTGCCTTTCAGGCTAAAAATAACAAGAAAGGTTGCTTACTATTCTTCATCAGATTAGCTCCCTCTCAAACATATTGATTCCTCCTTTTGGTAAAACACTCTGTGAACTTCAATCAGCAGGCAGCCTTTTCCGAACACAAAGTGGTCTGTTTATTGCATTAACTGTTTGTATTATTGAATAGACAGAGGAAGAGTGGAGGGTGGAGAATGCAAATATTCTATAACCTGAATCAAGAATTTCTAAAGTACTAACAGTGGTCTACTAGCCACAAATGTTACAGATAGTTATTCTGAAACTGTTAAACGCACAAGAACACTGTCCAAGTTCCATCTTTTCTACATTTTAAAGAAGCTACAATCACCCTGAAAACAACCACATCTGGTCATTCTACAGCTGACCAACTCTCATTCAGAAGCTTTTGTGGTAGAAGAATGAAGCTGCCCCCTCCCATTGAAAAGACAGGAGTCAAACATGCATTGATGGACATAAACACACTCATTTCACCATACAACAACAATGATAATCAGTTTAGAGTTCAAGACACTGCTGGTGTCACTGAGACTGCCATTCTACTGTCATGTTTGCTGATCATGTTACGAGATATGTTAGCTGCTCCCCATGTTGCTGAAGGTGTCCCTGCAGCCAAATGTACTTGAAACACAATTGTATAGAGAAAAGGTTAATGTCGATCAAGTGACACAAATAATGAGTCATAAGACTTCTCCATGATTGCAGTGGTGGTGGGTTTGATGACAACTGTGGATATAGCCACGACTACTGTCTCATTGTATCTGCAGCCTGGTTTCTTATGACTTCTTCATGAGGTCCTGCACTTGCATACAACTTCGTGAAACAACAACTAGTATAAATGGTGCCTTGGACATTTTTTGTTACATTTTTATAAGTCCTTTTCTGCTAGATCCTGACCCTGATGGATCGATGAGTGCATTAACTCCCTTGCAACTGCCCTCTGCCGTAGTCTTCTGCTGCCCACTTTCAAAACAACCATCTCACTCCAGGAAGCACTAAGAAGTTAAGCAGAAGCGTAGCGTGCCTTGGCGGGGCCCCGTATAAAAATTTGTTTGGGGGCCCTTAGGAAGGGTAAAGATTTGTTTTGCTTATGCACGTTGGGGGCCCCCGTGGCCCGGGCCCCCCGTATAATTGATATGGCAGATACGGCGGTAGCTACGCCCCTGAAGTTACGCCATGATATCTGTAGCAATGGTGAGTCAGCAACCAGCAATCAGTGAACAAGCACTAAGGCAAAGGAACTAAGAAAAAAAGCTGAAAGCTGGAATAATTTTGGCATCTTAAAAAAACACACCAAGTGTCAGCCAGCGGTTAACTAACTTGACAACCCTGAGGACTAACAGCCTTGGTCGCTGAAGTCCAGAGGGAAGGGTGATGGTCCCCAAGTAGATTAGATCCCACTTGAATCCATCTTGATGGAGGGCAGCAGCTTCAGCAATACTGGCCTGGAGTTGACGAGGACTTTGAATGCCAAAAGGGCTCAGGACCAGAAAGTGACTTGCAAAACTGGATCTATGATACAGGGGTCATGTTGAAATGCGGAAGGCAGATGAAAGACCACTGCATTATATTCTCAGGGCAGTCTTCATGGCTGATTGCCATGATGATCACCAATATTTGGATTCGGATGGAGGAGGAGAAGAAGAAGAAGAAAATTTAAAATATTAATTGTTACAGCCAGTCATTCAAAGGGAAATATACAGGGGAGGTGGAAGTCTTGAAAGGAGAAGACTTTCTTGGCAGAAAAGCCTTAGAGTTTGGTTTGGAGGCAATTACAGCCCTATTGTTCAGAGCAGCCTCATCCAAAGTCAGAAAAGCCACTAGGAGAAGAAAACAAGATTTATTTATTTTTGAAAAAAAGAATGTTTTATTCACTAGTTTGGTAAGAAATCAGGATCAAGTCCAAATGTAACCATACAGCTTGTACCTATGCAGACTTTGGAAGACTGAAGTGAGGCGTGGGAGCAACTACAGTGATGAATCTCTGTGGCATCAAAAATTACAGATAAGCAGGGAGCAATCACCAGGGAGCCACTAATGTAAATGATAAGTAATATTTCAGCCTATATACTGTGCAAATAATGGTCAGTGTGAAAAATTGCACCAAGTAGAGCTTGGCTGAGTCACGTGAGGGGAGAAAAGGCATGCTGAGTTGTGTGTACTCAGAAATATATTAACAGGAGCTCTGAACTGGCCTTTGAACAGGAGTGCTGATCACAAACAAACCCAGCCATGGATTTTACAGATTGAATGATACATTTGATCCACAAATATAGTTAGATTAGCTCAAGGCAGTCTGTTTCTCATTTCAATCCAAATTGGAAAATCCTATCTCCTCTCCCCAATCAACATTTAGATTTATAAGTTCCTCAGGAGAGGAGCCTGTGCTTTGCTTATTCATCGCTGTAGAAGTCAGTTGCTGCCACAACAATGGCACATTAAGATTTGCCTGCTGTACACATCTGCCTACAAACTAAAGGATAATCTTAATTTATTCGGTTACTTCTTTCAAATTCCCAAGCAAACCATTCTTGGCCCTCTCTTCAGTATAATCATTCTGCATTTGAAATTCATAACAGTACATTTTTCAGATCTCCCCAGATACTAGTTCTACCTTAGCCTCTTGGTTTCACCAATAGCTCCAAACTAAATATCAAGCTGTTTTCCAAGATGTTTTCCTTTTTTATAGAACAGGACCTTAGTAAATATAAGGATGTTGATCCCCTACAAAGTATTTCTTGTTAACAGGTAAATTATTACACTATAAACTCTCTTCTCTCCAAATAGTTATTATTATATATACAGCTATTTCCAAATATCTCCATTAGTACATCATTTAAAAGGATAGCTCAGTAGTTTAGGTTTCTGGTTGAGAGTTTGATTCTGCACTGTGCCTCCTGGAAAAAAGCCAGTCAGTGTAACCTTGGATGAGTCAATATAGAGTGCTACAATTATTACCCATGGTTTGCTACTATAAACCAGGCCAAACAAGAGTTCCTTAAGGTCTTCCACAAAATGTGGAGATGAGAAACTGAAAACTTCTCATGAGTATGCCACAATGCGGGGCAAAGAAATAAACAATCCCCATTGTTCAATGGTAGCATACAAGGACTATAACTCCCAGATGTTCTAGCCAGCAGAGGCAATGGTAAGGGCTTCTAAGATTTATTGTAAAGAATGCCAAGAGACCAAAGTTTAGAAACCACAGCAACACTGAGCTGTTGCCATAAAAAGGATACTTGTCCTTGAATGTTGAGATCACAACATGAAATAGGGTGTTTCAGATAGAAAACAATCTTACATGAAGGGCCATGCCACCTTGAAACTGTAGGACTTTATCATTCCTACAAATACTGTTAAGCCATTGTTGCTTATTCTAAAAAGTTTTCAGACACCACCAATCCATGAAATAATCCACCTGGAAATTCTCCTTTGTTTAGAGACAATGTGTAACACACACATACCCCTTCCAAAAGAGATATACAGTACAGTGCAATGTTAACTCAACAATGTACTGGCAGGAGGAGGCCAAGATTAGTAGTTGCAAGCCCCTGCTTTTAATTGAACCCTCTTTAGCTGGCTGATCTCAGAGACTTTCCAGGAGAGTGATTTGCCGGTAGAACTGTTCTGTTGACTTAGGTCTCCTGGCAGAAGAGCCACAAAATAAGGGGAAGCAGAGAAGGGATAGGAGGGAGGGAGAAAAGAACAGAATTTGGACTAGATTCAAACTTGCTCCAGCTCATGCTGACAGAAAGGTAGGCAAAGGCAAGGTCAGGCCTTAATTGACCAATAGAGTGGGATATAAGTACAGTTGTACCTCGCTTAAAGAGCATAATGCGTTCCACAAGATTGCTCTTTAAGCGAAACACCATTGTAAGTGACCAATTGTGACTTCTGGTGGGGGGGAATGTGAACCCTGATTTATTTGTTAAGCGAGTTTTTGGTTGGTTTTAGTTGTTAAGCGAAGCGACCATTCAGAGAAAATTATGCTCTTTAAGCGAGTTACTCTCTAAGCAAGGCACTCTTTATGCAAGGTTTGACTGTACAGTCAGTCAGCCAGTCAGTCATTGGCTGCTACTAGTATCCGAGTATAGATTTTTCTCCCTGGAAATCATTTTCACTTTGAAAGAATGACAAACAGGAAAAAATGCCACTGGCATGAATTTGTTTAAGGTGGATCCCAGTTTGCCATGATGTGACTCACACACTGTGATCACAGAGCCATCTCCTGTGACATGTATGAAATGAGACATGTAGGATTTAACACTGGGACAATGGTCTGCTGCAGCCTTGAGGATATTAACAAGGGGCACCTTCACAGACAGTCCATCTGGCATGGCTTCTTCTGCCTCTGTGACTGTTGAAAATCAGAATAGTGAAGTGGTTCCTCCTCCGCTCATTTTGCCATTAGGCCCAATATGATGGTTTCCAGTGGCATTTCCTCCACCGAGGAGGCCATCACCCTACCTAAAGGGGCTCATCCACCAGTAGCTGTTGGCCCCTTTAGGGAGTCAGGTTATTTACCACCACCCAACACTAGATGTTGAGTTGCTGGCTGTACGGTCCACTCCATTACTGTAGCAGGATGTCCAGCAAGACTAAGTCGGTCACTCAGTTAGTTGAGACATTTGGTTTCAGCATGAAATCAGTTGGCCTATGGTTCGCTCAGTTGGCCATTGGTCATTTAGCCAGTTAAGATTGAATGCTAAACCTTCCTTTCCTTCCACTGGTGAATGCATTCTGCAATCAACTTGTCTAAAGAGCAAACATCAATTTAAGTTTAAGAGATGGTTCAGATTTCCCTTAACCTTTATGTCAGGGATTCCCAACCTTTTTTAAGCCGGGGGCCGGACTATGCTCTCCCATCCAGCTTTGAGGGTCAGATGGACATTTTGCCATGCCTGCATGATGGGGATGGGGGTGGTTGGCCATTTTGTCCCAACAGCTTCAAAGAGGTAGCCATATTGTTTCTTGAATGTCCTTGAAGTGGGGGGCACATGAAATGGTGCCATGGGCTGGATCCGGCCCATGGGTCATAGGTTGGGAACCCCTGCTTTATGTAACCCCTTACTTGTGTAGAAACTAGAAAGCAGATAAGTTAATGCATTAAAAAGCACACAGTTTCATCTCAGATTGGAGCTTCACATCCATGTTGTCATGACAGAGGCTCTACAACACTGGTAGGTGGACAGGGGACATGTTGTTGGCTATACATATGGTAAGATTCCTTCCCATGTCATTCTGCCCCCATACCCCATTGCAGTAAGCAGGACTTTATCCCCCATGTACCCTCACTGTGCGCACAGAGGGTAAAGTGCCTAAAAAGGAGCTAGCATTCACAGCTATGTGAAAGAGCTCTTTTAAACCATGATAATGTCTCAGCTTTGGAAAGAAAGGTGTATTTTTTTTAGCCCAGCTCTTGCAATAGGCCAGATGGATTGCTGACTGCTCATATGCGTCTACTGCCAAAAACTGCTGGTATATTGCTGAGTATATGCTGCTGAGTATACCTACAGAGGGCACGGAGACCACTCTAGATTTCAGTACATTATTTGACTGTATATACACCAGGACTCCTAAATAAAATGAATGAGCTCAACATATTGCTATAAAACATTTAGGAAATAATTTTGATTTATTTTCCTCCCCACAAGAACCCCCCCCCCCCAGAAGTAGAGTTTCTTTTGAAGAAATCCATAGGGTTAAAGAGGTCAGTTTAGAACAGTGGTGCCCAAACTAAGGCCCGGGGGCCGGGTGCGGCCCCTGATGCCAATTCATCCGGCCCACGAAGCACTGTATGGGCATGTTTTACTTCTGCTTCCAGGAGCGATGAGGGCTTTGTGGGCTGGATGAATTGGCATCAGGGGCCACTCTTGGCCCCTGGGCCTTAGTGACCGGCTCCCTGAACCACATGATAGGCCCACGACCCAAAAAGTTTGGGCACCCCTGGTTTAGAACCACAGAGTGATTATAGACACAAGAAAGAAATAAGGCTGTAATTCTATGCAGACCTGGTTAGGAGCTGCCAGAATCCAATTAATAAAATACCACATATGTAAAGGCAACTGCACAGTGATTTCCCCACCACCACACACTAGCTATGTTATTGGTTGCAAGACCAGGCACACAGATGGGAGTGTGTTGGAGCGTGGGAGAACTTTTGTGTGATTTGCCCTTCCATTTTGTATTCCCTTGAGAGGATTCTGGGCAATGACATAGTAGATGGAGCAGTACCATGCTGTGAACTGAAGCTTTACTTTCAAGACAAAGCCTTGTCATAAGGACCATAATTAAAGTCAACATGGTCCATGTGACTGAATAGCAGAGACAAAAATGGGCAGGATAGAACTTTAAAAGACGTGATCATTTCCTTGATGGCACAAAAAGACGACATTGATCTTAACTGTGGGCAAATGAGCCTACTTGCAAATGCCTGAGCACCCGACACTAAAAACAACACAGGAGGAAAGCTTATACATAATAAAATGCCTTTGATCATCTGTTTGATCTACCTCCCTTATACAAAATGCATGAATACTGTTATTTTCTCTGAAAGAACAGTATTGACAAGTCATCATAATGTTTCTGTTCAGAGTAGTTTTCTGGAAACATTTTCACAGCAGGGTGCGCTGCTTGCTTGCTGCAGTCTCTTTAGGCCAGCTCCTATGCTTATGGTAGCCTTGTTAGTTTGCCTTATTAAGTGAGCTGCCAATGTATTGTTCCACCCTTGATGTTTCCTCCACACTTTGGGCTTCCCTCATGAACCCTGATGTTTGTAAATTGTGTACAGCCATTAAAAATGAACTCCCTGCAACAGCCAAGTCCTGTGTTGGCCCAGCCAAGTCACACAAAGGCATCAATGCCAGTGTCAAGGGGAAAATGCTAATCATTTGCCCCGCGGGCTAATGTTTTAAAGATGAAAATGCAGGAAGTGTCATGTTTACAAATTGGTTAATTCATGTCAAGCATTAACAGATTCTCCTCTTTTAAAAAAGTCTTCCTTTTCCTTAAAAAAAAGTTGCTATATCACATTGGCAGGAAGACATACACATTCCTCTCCCACATCAATATGTCTGAATATAGAAAGTACAGAACGCTTTGCTTTCTTTTTGGCTGAATATTGCTAACAAAGAACAATTCGAGCCAGGCGCAGAACAGGAAGAAATTACTAGAAGGGTCATTTAATGTTAATGAACACTACCCCCTCGTGGGCGTCTTAGGGAACGTTAGGAAACAAATGCCATTGAGTAATACTGTTCAATAACACACCTGCATAGACACTCACTAAGGAGAAAACATCCCTCTGTTCCTCAGTCTCCATTTTGTTTTGCTTCATAAGGCTGTAGAGACCCAGATCAACAGCTACTTTTGTCACATGCTGGAGTGTCCAGAAAGTATCTGATGACTTTCTAAAGCTAGAAATAGAAATGCCACATGTACAGATTTGAGAAAACAGATATGCTTGTTCTTAGCAAAGAGAACTGAATTGAGTTTCCTTATTTTTAATTTCCCATGTTGCTAAAGTGAGCAGCCAAGAAGTGCACTTTCTTTTGCTTTATTGAAAGAAAGATAGTTTCAAATCAAGACAAAGTTCATATTAAATCATTCTCAACTTAAGGCAGTGATTGAACTACTCATCAGCTCAATTAATTGAAGTTAACACTTCTGAGTGGCTATACATAGGAAAGGTCACTATAAATCAGAATCAGTTAGGCTAAACCAGTGATGCCCAAACTAAGGCCCGGGGGCCACACTCGGCCCCCAGGCCTTAATGACTGGCTTCCTTAACCACATGATCGGCCTATGGCCCAAAAAGTTTGGGCACCCTTGGGCTAAACAAAGGATCCCAAGGAATACACAGCCATGTGTGTCATACTCACTTCCATTAACTAGGCCAGTGATGGCTAACCTTGGCACTCCAGGTGTTCTTGGACTTCAATTCCCAGAAGCCTAAGTTGGCACTCCTGTTGATCAGGGCTTCTGAGATTTGAAGTCCAAGAACACTGAACTAGGCAGTGGACAGAATTAACAAGATAAATGGCTAATTAATTTCATTTCTCTGTCTTCATTTATAGTAATTTATTTGGGCATTTACTGTTAAAACTACACTGTTACCATCTAGAATCTGTTGCATTGGCTTTTATTTATAATGACAAATAATCATACACAGGTCACCTCCCACCCCATACCCAAGGTTTCACTATCCAGTTTTAGTTATCCACAGGTCTAAAAATACTAAATAAATTATATGCATGTCAATGCACATTACCAGAGCTGGCCACCATAGGTTCACTGTCTTCAATGTAAAATACACTAGTACCTCAGATAGTGTTATGACTTAGTTCCACAAGTTATAATGTGATCCGGTTTTTAACATTTTTAACGATCGCACAATGTTAAAAAAAAGCCCTGTTCCCTTTCCAAAGAGGAAAGGGAACAGGGGGTAGATCCAATTTGCTTGGGGAGGGAAAGTGCCCTCCCTCCCCAAGCAAACCGGCAGTCCCAGCATGAGATCGCCCTTTGCTTGCAGAAGGAATGCACATTCCCTTCGCAACAAAGGGTGAACCCAGCGACCGGTCGCCCTTTGCTTACAAAGGGAACACGGTTCCCTTCACAAGCAAAGGGCGATTGCTCGCGCACAGTGGTGGGCAGCCAAAATGTTTACTACCACACTGTGGGCGGGGCCAACGTCATGGGCAGGGCCAACATCATTACATCATGGGTGGAGCCAACGTCATGCATCATGGGCGGAGCCAACGTCAAGACGTCATAACATTGTGGGTGAAGCCAAAGTAAAATAAAATAAAGAATCAGTATACTGTACATAAAAATAAAATAAAAACACACAACATAAAATACCTCCCCACCACCACCTGAAACACAAAGAAATCAAACCCTAGTTCCTTACCTTTGCTGGGATCAGGGACTCAGGGAGCAGCAAGTCGGTGGCGGCAGCGTGGCCTAGCCAGGCCTGGCGGTGCTGCTGTGGGAGCAGCGTTGGCGGTGAAGGAAAGGCCACCACTGCTGCTCCAAGGACGCCACTGTGCCCTTTCCGGTCAGCTGAAAATGGCTGCTCAGAAGTGCGCATGCGTCAAAATACCATTTAACACATGCACTTCTATTTTTCAGTGTGCATGCGTCAAATGGTTTTGACGCATGCGCACTTCCGAACAGCCATTTTCGGCTGACTGGAAAAGGAATTCGGAGAGCGGCTGGAGAGGCGACTGAACCGGTTGCCCGGGGGTTTACTCCCCCCCCCCGTGGTGAACCCCTCTGGATTTCTGCTACCAGTTCGGCTGAACCAGTCCAAACCGGTAGCTGCCCACCACTGCTCGCGCACCTGTTCTTTTCTCCCAAGAGCCGATCACAGTGTGGTATTGGCACTTGGGTTGGGAGGGTTGAAGCTGCCGCTGTGCCCTTCGTAGCAGCAGCATGGCTGGCAAGCCGAACAGGGACTCCCCGGTTGGTTTCCCATCCACGCAGCCACTGCGCCCTTCATAGTGGCAGCATGGCTGGCAAGTCAAACGGGGACTCCCCGGTCAGCTTCCCAGCCACACTGCCGCTACGTAGGGCACAGTGGTGGTGTGGCTGGCAAGCCAAATGGGGACTCCCCAGTCAGCTTGCCAGCCACGCCGCCCCTGCGCCCTTCGTAGAAGCGGCGTGGCTGGCAAGCTGAACAGGGAGTTCCCGTTCGGCTTCCCAGCCATGCCGCCACTACAATTACCTCGGATAACGCTACAAGATCATTATCCAATGCAATTTTTTCCCAACGTTTTGCATCATTATCTGATTTTAGTGTTATCCGATGTGATCGTTATGAGGTTCCACTGTATAGGCTTCGCTGTTAACCATGGTTTTAGGTATCCATGATAGGTCTCACAAAGTATCCCACATGGATATTTGGGAGGGGGGATAATCAACTACATTATTTGCTGTTATGTGCCATCAAATTGCCCCAATTTATGGTGACCCTATGAATAAGCAATCTCCAAAATGACCTGTCCTCAAGAGCCTATGCCTTCCTTATGGAAATCAATCCATCTCACATGAGTATTCCTCATTTCCTGCTGCCTTCAACCTTTCCCACCAATATTGTCTTTTCCAGAACATCTTGCCTTCTCATGATGTCGCTTGTGTGAGTAGGGCGGAATATAAATTCAAATAAATAAATGATTTACCCAATGTAGGATAACCTCATCTTCATCACTCTTGCCTCCAGGGATAGCTTAGGCTTGATTTGCTCTAGAATCCACATGTTTATCTTTCTGGCAGTCCAGAATATCAGGAAAGCTCTCCTCCAGAATTATATTTCAAAGGAATTAATTATTTTTCTACCAGCTTTTTTTATTGTCCACCTTTCACATCTATGCATAGAATGGGAATACAAGAATGTGGATGATCTTGTCTTGGTTTCCAGTGACATAATCTTAACTTGATCGTCGTTGTCGTTATCCAAGAAGGGGAATCTATATAGAATAGTACTGAATAATTCAAGAGCCAAATCAAAAACCTGATGTTTGTTTCTGTGGAAATGGACTAATAAAACTACCTCTTTGAAAAAAATAAATTATTTTTTGTAGAGAAAAGAAAACACAAGGCCTTGAGGTACAATGTATTGTAGTGCAACATAGCAACCTATAAAACATAGGAATTACAGTCCAAAGTAATTATGTGATGCCTTCATTTATTCATTCATTGTTAAATAAATTGTCATGGGTTATATAATCATCCAACTTGTAACATTATATGGAAAGAAAATACACAAGAGCCAAGGCCATGTTCTGTAAAGCAACATCATCCACTGGAGCTGATAAGTTATTCTCTGGACCTACCAAAGAAGAATATGGAAATTTTACTTTGGAGGAAACACACAAGGGGGTTTGCTTCCTTTTAAATCCAGATGTCTGCTTTCAAATATGAGACCCCTGCAATGAAGGGCTTGCATTTTTCCTCTAGGCAGAAAACGAGTCAGTGCCCCCAAAGAGCTTGACATCTAAGGCAGCTTTCAAACCTGGCTCGTTTCCAGCCTATTTTATTCTTGTAATCAGGTGGTCCTTAATTTACAGTCAGTAATATCCAGCAAAGACATCCCCCCCACCCCGCCCCCTGCGCTCCAATCAGATGAGAAGACTTCATAAAATGTCAGCACTTTAATGATTTCACAAAAGAGTTGTGTTCTCATTTGGAATCCTTAATCAGACTAAATAGGCCCTGAGGGTGCCTCCGGCCTGGCAGTTTTTTTAAAAAATCAGGTGCTGCCACAGATATTTGTTCAAAGGAGAGGCGTAAGCTGTGTGGTATCCATTCAGGTTCAGAAGTGGACATTGTGGGCAGGATTTTTGCTCCTCTCATTACAGTATAATATTTACACTTCCATTTCTGCAGGCTTACCTGTGATCAGGCAGGGACACCACATTAGGGAGTTTAAATTGCAAAATACTGGACTCTGGTATTTGTCACAGTTGTATGGAAGAAGGATGCAAACTGTCCCTGCTGAAATGCCCTCTTCTGCACAATAAACCCTACCTTCTTTTGAGCATAGCCATCAAAACTACTAATTTCATTACTAAACTTGCCTATTCCATAACCCCGAAGGTTAGATATTTTATTATCCTGTTCCAAGGTCGTCTTTCTTTCTCCTCATTATCATTTTTGACAGATTACATCAACTGAATAAACAGATGCAACCATATCACATATTACGTAAGAAGGCAATTTTTTAAACAGCAAGCTCACATATTTACACAGAAGGCATACACACTGGCCAAAATCCACTAATACATCACAACCAGAGCAGGCCCATTGAATCAGTGAGTACTAGCAGAGTCAACTCCTCTGTAAATTCCACTGATTCAAATGGCTTAATCTAGTTAAGATTTATTACTTAATTTTAACCATTATCTCTACAGCAGTGAGGAACAAAACTGAAATTACAGTTTAAATGGAATTGATTAATTCATTCATTAGTCTCCTTCTGTCATAATATTAATTCTAAATCCACCAATATTTGATTGCAGAGTCAGTCTGGTGTAGTGGGTAATGTATTGGATGGGGAGACCTGGGTTTAAATCCCCACTTGGTCATAGAGGTTTGGTGTTTGTGTGTGTATGGCAATAGTAAGATGCTCTTTGAGCATCTCACATACCTTAAACCATTTATATGGTTATATATTTTCCATTAAGTCTAACGTGACTTAATGGCATGTAACAGCACACATGAATTTATGTTAAGTTTAGGGCAGACAAATAGAAGTTATTCAGACAAATACAAGTTAACCACTTATGCAGAAAGAAGATGGGGGTGAATTCATTTCCCCAGCACCCTAAATAGGTGTTTCATGCTGTTAATGCTCCATGGCATGGCACAAATGTTCCAAAAGTCAGAAATATGCCAAGCACCATCCACAGCACCAAGATGTAGGGACCCAGCAATAAGAATAAATTGGCCTATAAAAGATGTTGGCCAGAATTATACTGTATTCACATAATGTTTATATAACTTGCCATGGCTAATGAGATAGGTGTTGGCATGTCTGTTGGTCATGTCCCTAGTCAGGCACACAACTGTGCATTCAAGATGTACCCTGGAGCTTCATCAGTTACCTGTGACAAAGTACACAAATTATGTTAACACCAATAGGATTCTAGTTGTTAAGGAATTTAAACCTAAAAAAATGATCAGACAGAGAGAGAGACAGACACAGAGAGAGAGATATTCTGGTTACTGTATCTACCTATGAACCTGCCTACCAATGTACTGTACTTGGAAATAAGTGTGACCAAATTCAGTGACACTGATTCATATGGTAAGATCACAGTCATAATTTACTTTTTTTGTGCAGAAGCCAACCCCATTTATCTGAAAGAGACTTACTTACTGCAGAGTTCATGCATGTAGAACTACAGGCTGTTACCTATTTTTGTCTGGACTGTCTTGTTCTGGCAAAAGGGGTTTATGGAATGTTGTTTTGACTAGTCCTGTAATATCAGAGGTGCATTCCTATGTCCCTCTTATTTATAATACAGTACGTAATATAAAAGTTGATGCTATGATTGATACCAAGAAACAACTTCCGAATACTGAAAGAAACTGACTTATTTGCAAAGTATCATCAAGCACATTACTTAAATACGTAGTGCACTGAGTGCTGAACATTCAATATTCCACTTTCAAAGCATTTGGCACTCATGATTGAAGAAATATGTTTGGAAATATGCAGACAATTTCTGCAAAATAGCTCCAAGGCTCCACTGTTCGTAAAACAGATTTTTACTACTTAGCTAAGTACACACCCCTCCTTTTGGAGTCATTTATCTTACGATAGACTGCTACTGCTGAATTTTTTAATACGCCCGTTAGCAACTAAACAGTATTTTAAAAATCAGAGGAAGCTAGGCAGTAAAAAGCTGCCATGTTTTATATGCCAAATAAAAGGTATTACAGGCAGTAGATTTTATTTTTAGAAATTGTTAAGGGGTGATGGTACATGTAAAGGGGCATTGGGTAAGTTTGGTTCAACAGTAAATTGAGGATGGCATCAACTTGATCAAGAGGATGTTCCTGCAGCATTAATTCTAGGAATTAGAGTCGCACTTCGCGATTGGGGCGGGATATAAATCGAATATAGAATAGAATAGAATAGAATAGAATAGAAGGCTAAATATGATGCAAATTACCACTCTTCAACCAGCAATTTCAGAATGGAGTCTGAGAAGTTTACACTAAAAATCAGATACATATCTTCTTGAATTCTAAATAATTTTTACCCAAGACAAACATATTTTTAAAATGTTTTCACATGCTCATCTTGTAAACACACCCCTAAATTTTATACATATATTTCAAGACTGTCTCACAAAGCAAACTTCAAGTAAGTTCAGTCTATTTGCAAAATGTGATCAACAAACCCCTTCAGGCTGCAACTCTCTGGACAGAATCCTGTTTATTCCTGAGGACAACGGGAACAGTGCGGATCGGGTCCCCCGACCTCCCCAGAGGTGACAGCGCTGGCGGGGAACCTGAAATGGGTGAAAAAAAGTCCCATTTTGCCCCACCCATTTTGGGCTCTCCAGAATCTCTGCCACCTCTGGGGAGGTCGGGGGACCCGATCCGTGTTGTTTCTGACCTCCCCGGACTTACCCAGGTGGTGATGCAAGGCAAAAGGCCAGGGAAAGAACCCTGCCATTTTGCCTTACAGCACCGCCTGGGTAGATCTGTGGAGCGCATTCCCTTCACAAACAAAGGGCTATCCAACACTGGGATAGCCCTTTGCTTTCGAAGGGAACCCCTGCGTCTGCAGCTGCGGGGTGGCTGGGAAGCTGAACAGGGAGTGTTATCCGATTCTAGCGTTATCCGATGCAATCATTATCCGAGGTATTACTGTATATGCTTTTAATAAAAATGATTACCTTTAATTTGTGTAACACTGCAACAACATTGTCTTGTTTCTATGCCTGTTTTGATTCTTTGACAGGTACTGTAATTTGAATCATTCAGACATATGGGGAAATTAAAGGAGTCATTCAGGGTACTGAAAGAATAGTAAAGAGATACATGCTTCAAATATTTATTGTATTTATTGAGCTGAATCTTAGATTATCATCTAGTCCAAAATCTCATAATGAAACACTCAACCAAATTAAACTTTCATTAAATGGTGCTCATTCTGGCTTTTCCTTTAAAAACAAATAAAATGAAAAGAAGCTGCTGCTACAATGTTCCATTGCATTAATGGTCTTATTATTACACATGCTAGGCAAGCCTCTCAGAATTATTTTAAGATATAAAATGCTCAGAAGTTATTTATTAATTTCCTCCTTCCTAGACTCGATCTGGACTTATTTCAGTTAAGAGAGAGAGGGGGAGGCGAAGCACAACTGTCTCTTCATTGTTTTTAGCTAGGCAAAATCAGATTTTACATATCTGTAGGAAGAGATCCACTGTGATAAAAGCAATTTCCAAGTCTAATAATTTTAAGACAAATTATCTGTAAGTGACAGTACAGTACTTGAAGGAGGCACACACAGGCCAAAAGCTGGCTGTAAGGTGGACTTCTGCTGCATGTCCGAAAAAAATTAAGAAACTGCTACTCCAGAACCAGCTTCCATCATTTCTTCCATACCTTTAGCAAGGTTTCTCTTTTCTGGAATTTAGAAAACAAAGATTCAGTTCCCTACTGAGCCTTAAAATCCCACCAGCTGACCATGGGCCTCTCAATCTGTCCTATCTCACTATTATCTTCTGAAGATAGAGAGAAAGACCATGAATTATAATTTCATTTCAGAGATTACTCTGGGTTGAAAGGATTTTTGCTGAAGAAACTCCGCTGCCTTGAGTTCACAGCAAAGAAGAGCTATAGATGTAATTAATAATAGTAATTGATAAGATTTGGGTTATAGTGTGTGTCTTAATTCAGCAGAGAGCCATTAGGATTGTACAGCAGCAGAAAACGGTGCGCCAACTTCACACACAGACAGTCTCTTAAGGAACGAAAAACAGCTTTACTATTCAAGGTCAGAAAAAATATAAAGTCGATAACTTCTCTATAACAAAACTATGTACAAAACAGTTGGCTCTTTGCTTCTCAGCTTTAGAGGCTTGGCTTTAGTTCAGCTTATGGAGAAAAGAGACACAGTCTTTATATACAGCAGAAACAGTCCACTTGATCCTAGAGCATGTGCAGAGCTCAGCTGGGACAGTTGCTTAGCATGCCTTTATGTCGGCAGTCCAGACTCCTCCCGAGTCTTTCTAGCAGCAGCTCCGTTGCTGTTTGAGTATGTCTTTGCTCCCTGGCAAGACATTGGCTTCTTCAATAAGGTTAGTCTCACTTAGCAAGTCTTCCTGGTGTCTTCCTGGCTCCTTCATCTAGCTTGTGCTCCTTCAATTCTCCTCATGTTTGAGACCCCAAAAGCTCTCATTAAATGTAGTCTTTCTGCTGAGTCATTCTCGTTAGGGGAGCAGCTAGGGTTAGGCCAGTTAAAGAGACGACTCCACAATACATTTTATTCTACTACAATACCTATAATATAAATGTCCTGACAGTAATGCACGACAATTAGGAAGGCCCTTAGTCAAAAGACACCATAGCCATCTCTATTAACCTAGGCAGAGATAAGTGTTGCTACCAGTGGTGGGATGTCAAAAATTTTACTACCCCACCGTGACATCATCACAGTGTGGGCGGAGCTAACATCATGATGTCATGACATCAAGGGCGGAGCCAACATCATGACATTGTGGGCAGGGCCAAAGAAAAAATAAAAATAAAATTAAAATAAGCACGCACACACATGCACACACCTCAACCCACCCACCCACCCAAACAAAAATCAACCAGAGCTTTTAAACCAGAGCCTAAAGCTTATTCTGGCTAATCTTTCTCAAACTAGGTCAGATGGAAGGAACTACAGAATGAACTCACCACAAGATGGCTTCATTTTGGCAGTTTTCAACTTTTCAACTGTTAAAGAAGTTAGGTACTAAGTCTTTGCCTAACCAATTCTCTAGGATAATATGCCTTAATGTAAATGTAGAACAGCTGTACCTCCTTAAGGGTTCTCCAATTGGAACAGCGATTGGAACAGCACAGGTGTAGCTTATTGATAGGGTAACTCCAAGACTTTGCTTTAAAAAACCCAAGCCAGGCCACCAGGCCTGCTGGCTGCCAGGGCTTTTTAGGAACTGTGGTAGTATGTCAATATAGGTAAAAGTATTAAATACAAATTAAAATACACACAGATACACCACATCCAAAGTTGAGTCACTTACCCTGGGAAGCAGGCTATAGGGAGCTTCAGGCTAGCAGCTTCTCTTCCTCCTCCCCGTTTGGGAGGAGAGCAAGGAGGCCGTGCACATGCGCCAAGCACTGTAGCCATACATGCACACCAAGTGCTTCGTGCGCATGCCCAGTGGGGGAACCAGTGAAAAGGTAAGCCCCGAAGGTGGTTCCCCCCAAAAGCTGCTACTGGTTCTCTGGGACACTGGGAAAAGTTACTACCAGTTCTGGCTAACTGGTGTGAACCTGTTACATCCCATCACTGGTTACTACTCAGAGAGGGCCATGTGGAGAGGAACAAATGCCCGACTTCCCGTGGGGGTGGAGTGACAAAACCAAGAAGCCTTTGCTGTTGTTCTACATGCATTTCTAAGGTGTGTGCCTGGCACAAGACATCATGCCACGCCTGATTAAGATATTTTGAATCTCAAAAGGTAGTGCAACATTTATTTATTTATTTATTTATTTATTTATTTATTTATTTATTTATTGAGTGAGTGAGTGAGTGAGTGAGTGAGTGAGTGATTGAGTGAGTGAGTGAGTGAGTGATCCAATAAAAGGTATCACCTTCATCCTGCATTTACTATTAGGGAGTTTCAGATATCCATCCAAGAGCCAGTGTGGTTGGTGTAATGTCAAACCAAGACAAAAGACCAGGAAAAAAAACCACATACACTCTCCATCTGCCAAGGATTGAATGAGGAGAGAATAAGCAAACTCTGCCCCCAGTGCAAATACACTTGACAGCCACATTCCCCATAATTTGACATACTTTAGTGTTTGGCATGTCAAGAGAATATGTGAAGAAACCTTCCATTAAATAAGATATTTGGCAAGAACAGGATCACCCTCACATCACATTATTTATCAGGAAAGAGACAAAGCAAAAACAAACAAACATTATGGCAGATTAAAAGACTAGCTGCCATTCTGTAATGTCCACTTCCTCATGACCTATCCAGTGATGGTCACGCTCCCCATCTTGTCACACCCTCTCCTTCCCTCACCCCACTCTGGGTGCTTGAGTTACAGCCAGCCCTGAGGTCAAGAGAGAATTTACCAGCCCAGGCGTGTGCACACGCTGCTGCTCAATGCCCATAACTTAGAGGGAAACGCCACCATGGCATTTTCCGCTTCTGTTCTTCTCGCGAGGCTTCGTTCCACTCCAAAAGCCTCGCAAGAAGAACAGAAGCGGAAAATGCCGAGGTGGCGTTTCTCTTTAAGGTATGGGCATTGAGCAGCAGCAGCGCGCACACCTGCCCCGGTTCTCTCCCGACCACGGGGCTGGCCGCACCTCAAGCGGTGGCTGCAACTCAATAAGAGGAAGTCGATGAGCAGTCAGCTGCTGGCCTCACCCCACTCACCGCAACCAGTTGAGTTGCGGCCACCATGGCCGCAACTCAAGTGAAACTCAACTGGTTGCAGTAAGTGGGGTGAAGCCAGCAGCTGACTGCTCGCTGACTGAATCTTTTTCCTCCTCCTCGTCTTCGCTTGGAGAGAAGACGAGGGAGCTGCCATTGCCGCCGCCACGGGCCTCTGGGCCTGACCCCCGGCCAGAGGTAAGAGAGCCGCAGCTGCCACAGCCTTGAAGGCAGCACAGAAGAATCGCCCCCTCCGCCATGGGCCTCTGGGCCTGAGCCACCATGGAGTAAGTGATGAAAGGGGAGAGGGTCTACTAAATGTGTTAAGAATAGGGTGCCTCCCCCTTGAAAGCTCACATTTTAAAATACAGAAGTTAGTCTTTAAGGTGCCACAACAGCTTTTGTCATTTTTTTTGCTGTTCTGTTTTGTTTACTCTCAGATATGCTTGCAGACTAACATGGCTACCAATTAAAACATTTATTTATTTATTTGTATTTGTATTGCCGCTCTCTCACCAAGGTGACTCCGGGTGGCTCTCAGATATAGACATAAAACATTCATACCAATAAAATCAAGAAACTTATCTAAAAGACATTAAAACCTTTAAGATACTAATAGCATAACCTCCTCAGCAACCACTGCTACAACCCAGGATGGCCCCTATATAAGCCAATGAGGGGGTGTTCCACACCGGAAGCACCCTACACCAGTTGTGCTAGCCAGGTTTTAAGGATTTTTTTTTGAAGGTAAAGAGTTCCACCTGGAGAAGGAGCTTAGTTGACAGGAGGTTCCACAGGGCCGGAACAAAGACCAAAAAGGCCCTCCCTCTGGTGCTAGAGAGGTGGGCCTCTCTAGCTGGTGGTACTTTTAAGGAGTCTCTCCAGTCTGCTCTGGTGGGGCGGTCAGAAGTCCTTGGGGTCTCTTAAGTACCCTGGTCCACTACCATGTAGTGCTTTAAAGGTCATCCCCGACACCTTGAATGGTACCCAGATGTGCACCGGCAGCCAATGCAGCTCCCACAACAGAGGTGAGACATGGGCATAATGCTTACACCCCATCACCATGCAGCCTCTGAATGATCATCAAGTGTAGCCCCATGTAGAGCTAATTGTTGTTATTCAGTTGCACAGTCGATTCTGACTGGATTTGAAATGGCCACACCCAGAGTAAGCCATGCCCACTTAGTAAGCCACACCCATGGAGTAAGCCACACCCACAGTGTGGTAGTGAATTTTTTTGATGCCCACCACTGACCTGATCCATAAAAGTTTATATTAAAATAATAGCAGTTAGTCTTCAAGGTTCCACACCATTTTTATCTTCATTTTTTTGTTTTTATTTTCATTCTGTTTTGTATCTTATCTGATATGTCTGTACAGACTAACATAGCTAACGTCTGAAAATTGTAATCATTTACTTATACTGTACCCTCCTTTTCTCAAACTCTTCAAAGCAATATGCCTGCTCCTTCTCTACCAACACTCGTGTCATTTGTTAAACATAAAAAAGCAGTAGCATCCTTTTATAGATTATACGCCAACATTATCAGCTCCTGCCCCAGGGAGAGGAACTGTGCATATTGGTCAGAAGCTGGGAAGTCAGCGCATCACCCCAGATCCTGAACGCCTTCTAGTTCTAGGAGACTTTCCTCATATTTTCAGATTAAGCCACCAGGTGGCGCAACACTGAAGAAAAAAAAGGTTAAATTAGAATTACAGCACCATTTCAATACTGATACAGAATTTAAATGTTGAAAAATATATATTATCTACACATAATTTGTTTGCGTTTGTGCTATGTGCCTGAATATTAGATAATATTGGATTGATTAAACCTCTTGTCCAATAATTCTCTTCTCCAATTATTTGTTTTTCCAAGGAAGCAACAGGTTTTGATAAACAATTTATGGCATACATACAAACCAATGTAGCCAGGATATTTATTTATTTAACTTATTTATATTTTGCCTTACTTCCTGAAAGGGCCAAAGAGGCTGTCATAATTAAAGGAAAATATTTTAAAAAATAAAAAGAATGGGCTATTAAAGTTCTATTATGAAAGAATGAAACTACTTCTTCGTTTCTTCTTCTTTTCCTCTACTCCTCCTTCTCCCCCCTCGGGTTTGCCAGAAGAAGACCTAGAATGAAACAACCCTCCAGAATTTGTTGGGCTAACTGTCTAGTAAAAACTGTTGGTTATCCACTGTGCAACCATCATTCAAGACTTCCTTTTATCATTTCTTTCATTTCAAATGAATCATGTGATCCCTGCCACGAGATGGGCTAGCTGGGAAGAGCTCCTCAGCCATAAAGTCCAGGGTGCGACAATTCCTTATTGGAGTGGGGTACACTCAGTGGTGGGCAGCCAAAAATTTTACTACCACACTGTGGGTGGAGTCAATGTCACAGGCGGAGCCAATGTCATGACATCATGGGTAGAGCCAATATCATGACATCATGGGCAGAGCCAACATCGTGGGCAGAACCAAAGTAAAAAAATCCATAAAAATAAGTACACATAAAAATACAAATTAAATAGACATAAACACACAAATAAAAACACATAAAATACACATTAAAAATAAATATACATTAAATACACATTAAATAGACATGAAAACACATAAAAATACAAATTAAATACACATAAAACACCTAAAAATACACATTAAAAATAAATACTCATTAAATATACATTAAAATACACACACACACACACACACACACACACACCACACCCAAAGGCGAGTCACTTACTCTGGGGGGCAGGCTGTAGGGAGCTTCAGGCTAGCAGCTGCTCTTCCTCCTCACCGCTTGTGAGGACAGGAAGGAGGCTGCCGAGGGCCTCAGAAGCAGCCACTGGTTCCTCCATGGCTGTGTGTTGCCGCCTGATGCTCTGCGCTGCCACACTCCAAGCAGCAAATGGCTCCTCGGCTCGGCAGGCAGAACACTGTGGGCACACATGCACGCCAAGCGCTGTAGGTGCACTACGTGCTGTAGGATTGCATGCATGCCAAGCTGTAGGCGTGCCAAGCGCTATATGTGTGAATGCGTGCCAAGCACTGTAGGCGTGCATGCGCGTCAAGCACTTGGCGCGCATGCACGGGGGGGGGAGGTAAGCCCACAAGGTGGTTCCCTCCCAAAGCCACTACTGGTTCTCCGGGACACTGGGAAAAGCTACTACTGGTTTTGGCGAACTGGTGCAAACCGGCTGCTGCCTATCACTTGGTACACTCTCAGCCCACATGTTTTGGTCCTCCTGTGCCTCTAGTCTGAGGCTAAGTTGCTATCACTAGCCTTCCAATAACAAAAGTTTGGGACTGAAGCTGAGTTTTGGGCATTTGTCTTAGCCGTCCATCACCACTCAATGAGATCCAGCAGTACAGGGCCACTGAATGTCCTTCCACTACAGCAGTTCTTCTATCTCCTGGGCAGTGGCGTAGCGTGGGGGGGGCAGGGGGGGCAGATGCCCCGGGCAGCGGCTTTCAGGGGGCGGCAAAATGTCCCCTCCCCACCCTTTTGCTGGCGAGCGCCCCGCGTGCGCTTCGCCGCTTTCAGGCGAGGAGGAGGAAAAGTTTTTTTTTTTTAAGGCGGACAATTCAAGGAGGGGGGCCGGCTAGCCATCGGGGGCTCTCCTGGAGGGCGGCCGCGCGCGCGCGCGCGCGCTGCTCGTCTCCGCCAGCCCAGCCACCCACCCAACTTGCCGTGAGACGGGGCGCTCGTCTGGGGTGGGTGGCGCCGTGGCGGGGAGCCCCTGGTGGCTGGCTGGGCAGGAGGAGGTGGGCAGCGCGCGCGCGCACGCGGGCCGCCCTCCAGGAGAGCCCCCGACGGCCAGCCGGGCGGGGCGGGGGGCGGGCCCCTCCTTGAATTGTCTGTCTTTAAAAAAAACCCTTTTTCTCCTCCTCGCCTGCAAGCGGCGAAGCGCATGCAGGACGCTCGCCAGCAAAAGGGTGGGGAGGGGACATTATTTGCCGCCCCCTGAAAGCCGCTGCCAGCGGCAGGCGGCGCGCGGAGAGCCCCCGACGGCCAGCCGGGCGAGCGATCTGCCGGAGCGAGGTGCGCTCGTCGGGGGTGGGTGGCGGACCGGACGGCCTCTGGTGGGCGAGCGGACGGAGGTGTGTGTGGCGCGCGCGCGGTCGTGCGCGCGCCGCTAGTCAGCAGGGGGGGCGCCTTCTGCCTTGGGAGGGGGAGGGGTGGCGGCAGCGGCGAGCTGGGGGGGGGGGGCGGCGAGTTTGCTTTTCGCCCCAGGCGGCTGAAGACTGCGCGACGCCACTGCTCCTGGGCCAGCTAAATTAGCCTTTTCTACCTCCAGTGCATAGGCCTTTTCAGTCATGAGTAAGTTAAATGGTTCAGCCACTGATCTGAGGGTCCAGGTGGTACTCCCTCATCACAGCCCCTCCTAGGAGCAAAACTGGCTCACTCTCCTATCCAGGGCTCTTGGACGAGCAGTAGCCAATTCTCTTACAAGATGTAAAAAGCAGGGGCAGTTTCTCCCAAGCTTCCAACCAGCATTCCAACCTTCCTCCTTTTTATTCCTGCCTCTCACCCTCCAGCTGTGGCTCCGATGACAGATTATCCTGATATTTGGCCAAATGTAAAGAAACACATCCCTGGGATGACATCTGATATGCATCTGTAGAGAGACTACTTTCACTGCACTCTTCAAGGTAATTGTTAATGATCTTTTTAACCACTTCTTATATATATGAAGTTAAGATGTAAGTATAATACAGATATAGCAGCAGCAATTATTAATGAAAATATTATATGGAGTTATATGTTCCAGTTTAGATCTCCAACTACTCTGTACCTGATGTATATAAATTGATGCCATGAAGTCTCACTCCTATGTCTGATGAAGTAGACTAGATCCACAAAAGCTCACATTAAAACACAGCAGTTAGTCTTTAAAGTGCCACAATGTTTTTGTTTTGTTCACTCTCTGATAGTTTAGATCTCGTGAGCCTCTTCATCATGGTGGATTGCTAAAACTAGATTTCATTTGCCAAAATTCTATTGTGTGAGTTATGCCTGCATGAGGGTGGTTGAATTATAGCCAAGGAGAGATTTTCAATAAATTCCTCAATCCATCCCAAGGCTCCCAAGGCTTGCACGTAATAAGTATTATTACATACAAGTCTGAAAAGCTCTGAGATAGAAGTTTTTATTTATTTATCCAAGTCCAAAGCACTAAAATTTAAAACCAGCATAAATAAAAAAGCACTAAACATCTAAAAATATTTGTATAGATAAACTGCACAGAAATAGAAGAAAACAACACAAAAGGTAGGACTAGAGATTTTTTTAAAACAAATTGTGAAATCAAGGGAACATTTAAAGCAAAAATGACCATGCTAAGGGACAAAGAAGGCAAGGAGTTAGCTGATGCAGAAGAGATTAAGAAAAGATGGAAAGAGTACACAGAGGAACTCTACAAAAAGAACCTCAACACTCTTGATAATAGCAATGATGAAGAAATTGAACTTGAGCCCGACATCCTAGAGAGTGAAATCAGAAAGGCCCTAAAAAGCGCTGCAAACAACAAAGCCAGTTGAATTTTTCAAAGCCCTGAAAGATGATGGAATCAAATTATTGCATTCTATATTCCAGCAGATTTGGAAAGCACAACAATGGCCACAGGATTGGAAAAGATCAGTACAGTAAAACACCGGATAACGACTGAATTGGATAACGCTAAAATTGCATAACGTTAAGTGATCTGGGGAGGAGAATTGGATCGAATAATGTTAAGGGAGGGATTGGATAACAACCGCTAAAGCCTGTGCGGTTACAATGTATCTCTATGGAGCTTTAACGTTATCCAATCCATCCCATAGGATTTTAACATGGATCGGATAACACTAAAAATCAGATAACACCAAGATTTGTGAAACCAAGTTTTAGCATTATCTGGTGTTTTACTGTATACATTCCAATCCCCAAAAAAGGGTAATGCCAAAGAATGTCCAAA
This sequence comes from Furcifer pardalis, assembly GCA_030440675.1. Taxonomy (NCBI): domain Eukaryota; kingdom Metazoa; phylum Chordata; class Lepidosauria; order Squamata; family Chamaeleonidae; genus Furcifer; species Furcifer pardalis. Next base: position 81,084,232 of record CP126893.1, on the reverse strand, counting down.
TTACCGAACAATTGCGCTCATGCCACATGATAGCAAGGTGATGCTCAAGATAATACAGGATAGACTGCAGCAGCACGTGGAGAGAGAATTACCAGAAGTGCAGGCGGGGTTCAGAAGAGGCAGGGGGACTAGAACCACATTGCCAACATACAATGGATCATGGAAAAAACAAAGGAATATCAGAAACAAGTCTACTTCTGTTTCATTGGTTACACGAAGGCCTTTGACTGTGTGGACCACAACAAAATGTGGCATGTAATTAAAGATATGGGAATACCAGAACACCTTATATACCTCATGAGAAATCTGTACATGAATCAAGAAGCAACAGTTAGGACAGAATACGGAAGGACAGAGTCATTTGGAATAGGAAAAGGAGTAAGACAAGGCTGCATTTTGTCACCCTGCTTATTCAACTTATACACAGAGCACATAATGTTCAATGCAGGGATGGAGGAATCACAATTTGGGATCAAAATTTCTGGGAGAAACATCAACAACTTGAGATATGCAGATGATACCACCCTAATGGCAGAAAGTGAGGAGGACTTAAAGAAGCTCCTGATTAGGTTGAAAGAAGAAAGTGAAAAAGCTGGCTTGAGACTCAATATAAAGAAAACCAAGATCATGGCAACAGACCCTATCAGTCCCTGGAAAATAGATGGGGAAGAAGTAGAAGCAGTGACAGATTTTACTTGCCTAGGATCAAAGCTCACTGCAGATGGTGATTGCAGACATGAAATAAAAAGACGACTGATTCTTGGGAGACAAGAGATGAGAAACCTGGGGAACATAGTGAAAAGTAATCACATTGCAAACAAAAATGCGTCTAGTCAAAGCAATGGTATTCCCGGTGGCAATGTATGGTTGTGAGAGCTGGACCATTAGGAAAGCTGAGCGCAGAAGAATAGATGCCTTTGAGATATGGTGCTGGAGAAGAGTTTTGAGAGTCCCCTGGACAGCAAGGAGAACAAATAAGTCAATCTTAGAAGAAATCAACCCTGACTACTCCCTTGAAGGTCAAATAGTAAAGATGAAGCTAAAGTACTTTGCACATCAAATGAGAAGAGAGGATTCACTTGAGAAAGCCTTGATGCTGGAAAAGGTGGAGGGCAAAAGAAAAAGGGGGCGGCCAAAAAAGAGATGGCTAGATGGTATTGTAGACACAATGGGCACAGAACTGAGAGAGTTGAGGAGGATGGTGGAGTACAGAAGTGCCTGGCGGACAGTGGTCCATAGAATCGCAAAGGGTCAGAATCGACTGTGCAACTGAACAACAACAAACAAAATGTTTACATATTCACTCTCTACCTTTCCAATATTCAGGAGTTTGAATACCCCTGTCATTTGCTTCAAACAAATCCTTGTTATCACACCACTTAGGCAAATTGGTGCAGATTACTTCTCTCACCACTTCTTTTGGAATAGTAGCCATGTTAGTATGTGGTTCTGGCCTATCAGAAAAATAAATAAACAAAACAAAATAAAAATAAAATAAAAAACTCTGTAGGTTTCACTCTTTGTCTAAAGAAATGGACTTGATCCATGAAAGCTAACAATAAAAATATATCAGTTACTCTTTAAAGTGTTACAGTGTTTTTTAATTTTTTAATTTTGTTTTCTGATACACTTTCACATTGTTCACCATTATCAATATAGCCCCACCTCTTTAGGTTTGTTTTGCATCATGTCACCCACATTCTCAGCCTATTCAGTGTCTTCTATGTCCCATATTGGAGATGGTAACCTGCTGCTGGCTTCTCCTCCTTCATTGCCCATAACCCTCCAGGTGATAGTCTTTTGCATAGTTCAGTCTGTTGAGCCCCAGCCATCCAGAGTCTTCAGAGTTGGGTGGCGATACAAGTTAGAAAAATAAATAAATAAATAAAAATGACTGGGCAAAGTTCTTCTAGACTTGGGCAGCATATTCTGCAGTACAGCAACACAGGACAAGGCCAGGTGTATCAAGAATATTAGGCTGAGCTCCCCATGTAGTATTTATAAGTTTGCAGATAAGATTGTTCCTGGTGTATACCTTCTGCTTCATATCCTGACAATAACATTTATAAATTAAAGCACAGACCAGTTTTACTCCCAGGTATTTTGGACTGTCACAGTGGCTTAATTTGTTGCTTCTCCGGGTTATGTTCAGCTTCTTTCTTGCCTCCCTGTTTCATACACTGAATGCCCATATTTATGTTTTTTCCAGATTAGGTTTCAGGTGATTGCTGTCGTAATAGCCACTTGGCCCAGGACACTTTCCACCTGCTCCTGGGACCCACCCTGGCTGGGGCTTTAAGAACTGCTGAGGCACAGGACTTCCTTGCTGCCCCACGCAAGAGGCTTTGCAGCAGGAATGTATTTCATTTCATTCCATTGGCGAAATAAACCACCCATTACTCCACATTTCTCCCCAAAAACCTCTGAACACTAGTTTCCATCTCGGACTTCCAAGTTTAACCATAAAAATTGATTATATTTTTATATTTTTTATATTGTATATTGGACTGTATTTTGGGATTGTATCTCTGCTTTATATTGTGGACTGTATTGTGCACCATATTGTGGATTGTATTGTGGATTACACTGTGTTTATATTTATTTTGTTGTACTGTATTTTATGATATTATATCGTATTGAACTGTTATATTGTATTCGATTGTATGTTGTGAGCTGCCCTGAGTTGGTTTTTTATAAATCGAATCAATCAATCAATCAATCAATCAATCAATCAATCAGTTCTTCAACAGCAAATGCCACCTTAGTCTCTACTTCCTCAAATGTTGTGATTGCTGTGTCATCTCTGTAGCTTTTCTTTTAATTTAAAATATTCTTTGTTACAGTGAGGAGCTCATCATTAGAATTGCTATGATAATGTTTAAAGAACCTACTTCACAACTCATTTGCTAAATTTGAATATATTGTTAGGAACTCTGTATTCAACAAGGTTACAGATACTTTGTCCTAACAGGACAAACAAAAAAAGCAGACTGTTGTTTTCAAGCAGAGAAGACACAGTTTCGAATGATGGGAGGTGAGCTCTTCTTCCCTTTAACATTACAGAAGTGAGATTTGCATGGCTAATATTTTTCTTTTTTCATTTTAGGTGCTTTCAGGAATGCTTGTTTTGTTTTCTTTCATTTTTGTATTTTTTGTTCATTGGCTCTTTCATTTTACAAATGAAAAGCAAATTCATTTTATGTTTTCCTATTTTCATTTTAGAGCTTAGTGGTTAAGACACTGAACGTGACAACTGGAAGGTTGGCAGGTTGTCAATTCAAGACCTGAGTGCTGCACAACAGAGTGAGCTCCCGTCTCTGTCCCAGCTCCTGCCAACCTAGCAATTCGAAAGCAAGTTATTGGCAGTAGATAAATAGGTACCATTTCGGTGGGAAGGTAAACAGTGTTCTGTGCACTCAAGTGTCTAGTCATGCCTGCCACATGTCCACAGAAACATCTACAGACAGAGACAGTGCTGGGTCTTCGACTGTAAACATAGATGAGCACTGGACCCTGGGGTGGACACAACTTGTTTTCAGGCAAGGGTGACCTTTACCTTCATATTTCCATTTTGGTCACGCCAAAAGCCCTAAGAAACCTTAGAAACGTTCCTGAAAAACAGAGAGACTAGGCAACAGAGAATTAATCTATTCCAAAAGCAGTCAAAAACATCTGGGAATCTGAGATCAAGCCAGTCACAGATACTCACTCTCATTCCAAAACTTTCAGCTGGAAATGAAACAGGCAGGTAAAGCTTCAGACCAATACACCTAGCTCAGAATATATGCAAATGCACACAATGGATCAGATAAACCTGGTACAGAATTGTACCGTAAGTCTAATTCACTGAAATAAAATACATTTTGGATGGAGAGCACCTAAGGTCCAAGTCTACACTGTGTGCCTGCCGCCACAAACTGCCACATCTTCCATAAACTACTACATTATCTCCACATTATCCTGTCACTGTCTGCTTTCACTAACCATCAAGTATACAGCGTTCCTGTCACACTTCTCATCATCTTCCCCCTCCATCCGCCACTCAGCCATGGCCTCAATCCACATAATCTGCCAGTTTCTCTACTCTTCTTCTTGGTAACACCTCCATTCTTGCTCTCACTGCTCTACAAGAGGATCAGACAAAACTTGCTCCCCCAGATTGTAAACCCCTAGTCTGGCTGCCCAGAAGCCCCAGGCAGTCAGGGGGTGAGGATTGAGCCCCCCAAAACAATCCTCTCCTGCAATTAAAACGAAGGAGGGAAGCACTTGTGTGGCTGCACTTCATTGCAAACACCATCAGTGCAGCAAATCCACCTCCAGGCTTCACCAACTCCTCCATGCTATCTGCTGCAGGAGCTCCAGACTCCGAAACTGGTGCCAGCCAGGCAAAAAACAAAACCTCTCCAATGCCAATAAACAAAAAAGAGCCCCTTATAGCATGACCCAACAAATCAGCAAAAATTAGGCCGGCTGTCTGAGCTATAAACCTTCCAAACTCACACATCGCCATCTTGAGCCTTTCGATCCAATTGCTTTTGACAGAGAAGAGCAATCAAGCATGACAAAAATAAAACATCAAACAAAAATTCAGAGCGAATCCAATGAACATTTTGCTTTCTTATTGGTGGAAGTAGAGGAAGCCATAAGAAGTTGTAGTAATGGCAAAGCAATAGGACTCAATGATATCCAGATCAAGCAAATTAAACGTTTTGGGGTTTTGTTGTTGTTGTTCTTGTTGTTGTTGTTCAGTCGCACAGTCGATTCTGACCCTTTGCGACCCCATGGACCATTGCCCTCCAGGCACCCCTGTCCTCCACCATCCTCCTCAACCCGCCCAGCGCTATACCCATTGCGTTTACAATACTATCTAGCCATCTCATTTTTGGCTGCCCCCTTCTTCTTTTGCCCTCCACCTGTCCCAACATCAAGGCTTTCTCAAGTTAATCCTCTCTTCTCATTTGATGTCCAAAGTACTTCAGCTTCATCTTTACTATTTGACCTTCTAAGGAGCACTTAGGGTTGATTTCTTCTAAGATTGACCTATTTGTTCTCCTCGCTGTCCAGGGGACTCTCAAAACTCTTCTCTAACACCACATTTCAAAGGAATCTATTCTTCTGCGCTCAGCTTTCCTAATGGTCCAGCTCTCACAACCATACAAATCCCAAAAATCTGATGAAAGATTAAACTAATTCCTACACTGAAACCAAGCCAAAAAATCCCCATCATATACCAATCTCTCAATTATGCTACTTATAAAAAGCATTTGAACAAATGATATTAAATCGTCTAACTCCTAAAAATCAAACAATTTCTAATTCCAGAAAGGGTTGACTTTAGATCTGCAAGAGCTGTATGGCTCAAATCTTAAATGTAATCCAACATACAGAACTGGAGCAGTATAAATTCCATAAACACGGACCACCATCAATCACTGTTCAAAAAACTCTACCGCCTTAATTAAAGATCACCGACTAACAGAAATTGTTGCCATTCTACTTTAAAGCCATAGATTCTTTGCAGAATTTCAAGAGAGTCATAATTGCTGGAGAAATCAAAGAATGGTCTTCAACATGATAGCGATCTAGCCCCAATATTTTTAATATGTGCATAATCCCCGTTTCGGAGGTTTCTTCTATGCTATTGATAGATGGTATTTCGTATTGTTAAACCGATTATTGTATAATATTATTATTATTGTATTGGGTATGGATTGTATTATGAGTATATTGTTTATTGTCCATTTGGTACTGAATATTGATTATGGACTGTATCCTGATTGTATTGTGGTTATATATTTTTTTTGTTACACTGTATTTTATATTGTATCATTATTGAACTGTTATACTGTATTGTATTTAATTGTATGTTGTGAGCCGCCCTGAGTTGGTTTTCACCAAGTAGGGCGGCATATAAGTCGAAATAATAATAATAATAATAATAATAGATAAGAGTGAGTCAATGATGGTAGTTTTTTGTTTTAATCATGATTTGTATACCGCCCAGAATTGCTTCCTAGTGGGTGATATATAAATGTAACAAACAAACAAAAGTTTCCTGTGGAAACAGAGGAATGTATTCCTGAACACTGACCATCAAAACATCAGTCTAGATTATTTTAACAAACGTTATTCCAATATGGCTATTAAAATGTGCTTTCCCCTGACCCCACAGCTTTTCATAAAGGTTAAGTGTCAGTACTAGTTTCGGTAAGCTCTAGACATGTTAGAATGTGGCATAAAGTATAATTCATAAAAGTCCCTGTTCTTCCTCTATGTCACATAAACACAACTACATCACACAGAAACTTGGACAAGAGGTCTGTCGAATTCTCCCAAGCCCTCATGCCTAAAAGGCCTAGCTCAGATTTAAAACTCAATTAAATCAGATTTAAAACTCAGTTAAACTTAACATCTTATCCAATCTGTAACATTGCCTTCTTCCACCACCTTATCTGAGACCTGGAACTATTGAAATGGTGACACCAGCCCAAAAGTGAACCCCGGTGGTGCGGTGGTTAAACTGCTGTACTGCAGCCGAAACTGCTGACATTATAAGTTTGATCCTGATGGGGATCAAGGCTGACTTGGCCTTCCATCCTTCTGAGGTTGGTAGAATGAGTCCCCAGCATGTTTTTTTTTTTTTTTTTTTTTGGGGGGGGGATGCTAATTAACTTGTGAACTGTACAGAGAGTGCACTAACTGCTATGGGGCAGAATATACGTGTTATGGCTATTGCTAGGTGTGATTGTCTATGAAATACATAATGGGAATGAGAAAAACAAAGTATTTTCAAATTTGAATCACAACTCTTGAAAGCTATCATAGTTGTTACACACACACACACACACACACAATTCCTAGAACAGTAAATCTTGTACCCATCTTTAAAAAACACAGTCTATGACAGGGGTGCCCAAATTTTTCAGGCCATGGGCCGGCCATGTGGTTCATGCAGCCGGTCACTATGGCCTGGGGGCCAATTCTGGCCCTTGACACCAATTCATCTGGCCCACAAAGCCCGTCACTCCTGGAAGCAGTACAACACACCAATATGGGCATGTTTTACTTCCGCTTCCAGGAGCAACGAGGGCTTTACGGGCCGGATGATTGGTGTTGGGGCCAGATCTGGCCCCCGGGCCATAGTTTGGACACCCCTGGTCTAGAATCAGTGAAGTATCCAGAAGATCCTCTTAGTGCAATAATGTTTTACACTATCCATCTCGACCACTGCTTAACTCCCCAGAAGAAACCTACGTTTCTTGAGCTTGAAATGTTGTCATAACACCTGCTCACCCCTACCCCACCCCACCCCCCTTCAATGGGCAAAGTCAGCCGAGACGGAGCCAGACTCTCCTCCCCGTTTCTATCGGTCCCCTCCCCTCGGCTCTGACTTGTCCTCTCCGCACCACCCATCATCCTGCCCTTCTCTCCTGCGATCTGTACCTTCGGCGTGGCAGCTGGAAGACAGGATGCTGTTCGGAGGTCTGAAGAGGTAAGGCAGGTAACGGGAAAAACATTTCATCTTCCAACCGAAAAAAAAAATTAATAATAAGGCGGGGGGGGGGATGAAATTAAGGGAGGGGGAAATAGGGGGGGGGAAAGCGTCTCTCCTCAATGCATGAGGAATCCCGGGGAGGAGGGGGGCCGGTTTGCAGGGCAGGCTACATGATGGACGCCTCGCACGATCCGGACCCTCGCCGCAGAGCTGGGCCAGCTAAGTCACCTCTGGCGCCGGACCCCCATGTTGCCATCAGCAGCACCAGGCAGCGCCGCCGCGTATGGCTGCAGGCGCCCAGCGCCAACTCCGGAGCCCCGAGGCGAGCCGGGCGAGGCTCCTCATTGGCTGAAGCGCACCAGAAACAGGGTTCGCTGACTAAGCCCCACCCGCCGGTGAACATTCCACCCGCACACCCGGAGCGAGGCTGCGCGCCCCTGGCCATCATCGCCGCCGCCGCCTCTTCCCCTCGGTGGGAAGCCGATCCCGAAGTCGGCCGCGATGCTTCTCTGCTTGGGGTAGGAAAAGGCCCCGAGGAGACACGCTCTTGGGCAGCGCGTGTGAACAAAAGGCGTTTCCCCGCATTATTATAACTGGGTGGGTAATCATGCCAGCCCTTGTAATACCTGAAATATTTTATTTTATTAATGGTTCTCCTAGGCCCTAGGAGAAGCAAATGTGGCTCTCCAGATTGGACTTCAATTCCCAGAAGCCCCAATCAGCAGGAGTGCTGACTTGGGCTCCTGGTAATTCAAGTCCAAGAACATCTGGAGAGCCACATTTGCAGACCACTGTGACCTAGGGCCGTGATGGCGAACCTTAGCACTCCAGATGTTCTTGGACTTCAGTCCCCAGAAGCTCACAAGCCCCTGTACGGGCACGTTTTACTTCCACTTATGTGAGTGACGAGGGCGGCACGGGCGGATGAATTCAATTCTATTCTATATTCGATTTATATCCCGCCCCAATCGCGAAGTGCGACTCTGGGCGGCTTACAAACATATTAATACAATATCATACAATATAAAAACATTCAGTAAATAATAACCATCTATACGATAAAACATCATAAGACATACAGTAATACCTCATATAACATTAGTATCGAATAACACTAAAATCGCATAACATTAAGCAATGGGGGGGGGGGAGAATTGCATTGGATAACATTAAGATCCTATGGGATGCATCGGATAACAACCGCTAAAGCCTGTGTGGTTACAATGTATCTATGGATCTCATAGGATTTTAACATGCATCGCATAACACTAAAAATCGGATAACACCAAGACTTGTGGAACCAGGTTTTAATGTTATCCGAGGTTTTACTGTACTAAACATCCATCAATACAAAAAAGACACAAATTCCGGTACAGAATCATATGGGGAGAATTATACTTAGTTTAAGAATTAGCATAAAAATATCGACTACAATCTACCGGATACTAAAAATTTTTTTTAAAATTTAAGGCTAAAAAATTAAGAGAGGTTAAAACGAGAGGCAAGAGGGTGGCTGTCTAATCAAATCAGTAAATTGCAGTAAACCCCTTTGTGTGGATTCACGGAGGCTTGGGCTTCTGGGAATTGAAGTCCAAGAACAGATGGAGTGCCAAGGTTCACCATCAAGGCCCTACGGTACACAGAAAACCTTCTCAAGGATTGTGGTATTTTTGATCCACAATTGGGCTACCCTGGATCAGGGGCTGCAGGGGCTCAAGTGGGTAAGACGCTGACTGAAAGGCGGCAGGTCAGCAGTTCGAGACCTGAATACTGCAGGACGGAATGAGCTCCCGTCTTTGTCCCAGCTCCTGCCAACCTAGCAGTTCGAAAGCAAGAAATTGCAAGTAGATAAATTGGGACCACTTGGGTGGGAAGGTAAACAGTGTTCCGTGTGCTCTGGTGTCTAGTCATGCCTGCCTCATGACCACAGAAACGTTTGCAGAAGCAGGCAGAGCTGGCTCTTTGGCTTTGAAGCACAGATGAGCACTGGACATTAGAGTTGGATATGACTGACTTTTGGTCAAGGGTGACACATTCACACATGTGAAACAAATTGACGTTGCTGTTAATGAAGCAACAAATGCAGTATAGTGACAGGATGCCTGAAACCCACACCAGTTGAGGAAATATATCCTCTTGTTGGTGTTGCTCCACATAAGAGAAGTAGCATCAGACGGCAAGAGAATGACCCCCAACAACCTCTGAATGGAGATGAGCCTCAAGACCACCAGCTGTATAGGATGGTATATAAGTACTGTACTGTATGCTATTGCTAGAAGATGGAGGAAGGAGCTCATTGGACAAAGAATAATATTAAAGGAAGCTATGGCTGAGGAACTCAAACTTTGTTATGTATTTTGGAGGACCTTAAACAGGTGGAGGGGCAGAGTTCCCAAATGCAAGATCACCATCTCAAGTGGGGACTACTGGCAGACAACATGCTCTGTGAATGTGGAGAGATACAGAATCTGGCTTATTTACTTGTCTGCATAAAACTACCAGAAACATGTACTGATGAAGATTTAATTTTGCACAATGACAAAGCTAAGAAAGTGGCATCATTTTGGTAGGTCAAAGTTTGATCTGGACACAAAAGATGAAGAATTTCTTTGTTTGGATTGTTCAGTTTTACATTATTGTTTTGTGTGTTGTCTATTTCATTGTTGTAAGCCACCCAGAGTGGTGCTTGTACCAATTGGAGCAAGGGTATAAAATAAATAAATAAAATAAAAGTATGCCAACAGGGCAGTGATGGGCAGCCAAAAATTTTACTACCACACCATGGGCGGAGCCCACGCCATGGGCGGAACTGACATGATGTCATGGGCGAAGCCAACGCCATGGTCGGAGCCAAAGTAAAAAAACCATAAAAATACATTACACATAAAAATACAAATTAAATACACATAACAATATAAATTAAATACACAAAAACAAAAATACACATTAAATACACATAAAAACATAAAAGTACACATTAAAAACAAACATACACATTAAAATACACATTAAATAGACATTCCACATACCCACCCCACACCCAAAGGCAAATAAATTACCCTGGAGAGCAGGCGGCAGGGTGTTTTCTCCTCCCAGCCTGGCCTGGCGGCATGGGGCAAGGTGGCAGCCCAGCCTGGCCCGGCAGTGTGACATGGTCTGGCCCCATGGCAGTGCGTCCCAGTGGTGCGACGGCAGTGTGGCATGGCATGGCGCAACTGCGCAGTGGCGGCACGTGGCAACTCGAGCAAGGGCCGTTGCCGCTGCATCTCTGAGGAGGCTGCTGAGGGCCTGTCCAGCTGCCTGACACTGCAGCCCAAAATGGCTGCTTGATGAGTGCACATTATGATTATTATTATTATTATTTCGACTTATATGCCGCCCTACTTGGTGAAAACCAACTCAGGGCGGCTCACAACATACAATTAAATACAATATAACAGTTCAATAATGATACTATATAAAATACAGTGTAACAAAACAAAATAAATATAACCACAATACAATCAGGATACAGTCCATAATCAATATTCAGTACCAAATGGACAATAAACAATATACTCACAATACAATCCATACCCAATACAATAATAATAATATTATACAATAATCGGTTTAACAATACGAAATACCATCCCCAATATTAATATACATCCTCTCTACCACAACCGCAATTCAGTCCTGGTGCGGCTGCGGCGAGATCCTACCCCCTATCCCCAGGTAGTCTCTGGGTGGTGGCGGGGCAAAGTCCAGGTGTTCTGGCTTCTCTCAGCCTGCTGGGAGCAAGAGGTCTAAGGTCTAAAGCCGGGCAGGAGCCGCGCAGAGTCCCGAGGGGCAGCAGCAACGGCCCCTTCTTAAAGCTGCCAGCCCAGTGCAGGTGTCCTCGCTCTCCCCAGTCAAGACCAGGTGAGAGCTGTGCAGAGTCCCGAGGGGCAGCAGCAACGGCCCCTTCTTAAAGCTGCCAGCCCAGCGCAGGTGTCCTCGCTCTCCCTGGGCGAGAGCTGCGCAGAGTCCCAAGGGGCAACAGCAACGACCCCTTCTTAAAGCTGCCAGCCCAGCACAGGTGTCCTCGCTCTCCCTGGTCGAGACCGAGCGAGAGCTGCGCAGAGCTGCATTAAAATACCAATTGATGCATGCACGCTGAGTACTGGAGGAGCGCATGCGTCAATTGATATTTTAACACATGCACATTTAACACATGCACATTTTGGGCTGCAGTGTCATGCAATCGGAGAGGCAGCCGAATTGGCTGCCTCACAAAACAATTAACAACCCCGGGTGGTCTCCTGGGAAGGTTACTACCCCCCCCCGGAGACCACCCATAATTGTTACTACCAGTTCTGCCGAACCAGTGTGAACCGGCCCATGCCCACCACTGCAACAGGGATCTCTTATGTGAAGAGAAGGTAATCTCATACTGTCTTTTCCTTACCTTTCCTGCACTCTTTGTTTTTTCATTGTGGAAGAATGCTTTTTTAAAAAACAGATCAGAGATTATACACATCTGCCCAAGAAAGGTTGCTTGCTTCCCTTCAACCAAGAAGTACACTAGTACCCCGAATAACGTTATGACTTGGTTCCACAAGTCCCGTCGTTATTCGGTTTTTAACGTTGTGCGATACATTGAACACACAATGTTAAAAAAAGCCCTGTTTCCCTGGAGGCTGCAGGAAGCGAGAACATCGGGATTTGAATCCTGACATTTTGGCTTGCTGCTGCCTCCAGGGAGGTGGGAGAACTTTGGAAACAGCTTGGAGCGGGTTTCCCCACCTCCCTGGACCCGGCGGGGGGGTCAGAGACCCCAAAATTGGTTAAAAAAACGTCCGTTTTTTTTTTTTACCAATTTTGGGGTTTCTGACCCCCCCGCCGGGTCCAGGGAGGTGGGCAGACCCGATCCAAGGTGTTTCTGGGCTTCCCCGACGTCCTGAGCCAGTGCAGCAAGCCAGAATGTCAGAGTTCGAATCCCGACGTTCTGGCTTCCTGCACTGGCTCAGGACGTCGGGGAAGCCCAGAAACACCTTGGATCGGGTCCCCACACCTCCCTGGACCCAGCGGGGGGGTCAGAAACCCCAAAATTGGTAAAAAAACGGACGTTTTTTTTACCAATTTTGGGGGCTCTGACCCCCCCGCCGGGTCCAGGGAGGTGGGCAGACACGATCCAAGCTTTTTCTGGGCTTCCCCGACGTCCTGAGCCAGTGCAGGAAGCCAGAACATCGGGTTTCGAACTCTGACATTCTGGCTTGCTGCACTGGCTCAGGACGTCGGGGAAGCCCAGAAACACCTTGGATCGGGTCCCCACACCTCCCTGGACCCAGCGGGGGGGTCAGAAACCCCAAAATTGGTTAAAAAAACGGACTTTTTTTTACCAATTTTGGGGGCTCTGACCCCCCCGCCGGGTCCAGGGAGGTGTGGGGACCCGATCCAAGGTGTTTCTGGGCTTCCCCGACGTCCTGAGCCAGTGCAGCAAGCCAGAATGTCAGGATTCGAATCCCGACGTTCTCGCTTCCTGCAGCATAAAAGAGGGTGGGGGAAGTTCAAAATTAGCGCACATCAGCTCTAGGGAGGTCGGGAGACCCGATGCGCGCTAATTTTGAACTTCCCCCACCCTCTTTTATGCTGCAGGAAGCCAGAATGTCGGGATTCGAATCCTGACATTCTGGGTCGCTGCACTGGCTCAGGACGTCGGGGAAGCCCAGAAAAAGCTTGGATCGTGTCTGCCCATCTCCCTGGACCCGGCGGGGGGGTCAGAGACCCCAAAATTGGTAAAAAAAAACGTCTTTTTTTTTACCAATTTTGGGGTTTCTGACCCCCCCGCTGGGTCCTGGGAGGTGTGGGGACCCGATCCAAGGTGTTTCTGGGCTTCCCCGACGTCCTGAGCCAGTGCAGCAACCCAGAACGTCAGGATTCGAATCCTGACATTCTGGGTCGCTGCACTGGCTCAGGACATCGGGGAAGCCCAGAAAAAGCTTGGATCGTGTCTGCCCACCTCCCTGGACCCGGCGGGGGGGGGGGGGGGTCAGAGACCCCAAAATTGGTAAAAAAAAGTCCGGTTTTTTTACCAATTTTGGGGTTTCTGACCCCCCCGCTGGGTCCTGGGAGGTGTGGGGACCAGATCCAAGGTGTTTCTGGGCTTCCCCGACGTCCTGAGCCAGTGCAGCAACCCAGAACGTCGGAATTCGAACTCTGACATCCTGGCTTGCTACACTGGCTCAGGACGTCGGGGAAGCTCAGAAAAAGCTTGGATCGTGTCTGCCCACCTCCCTGGACCCGGCGGGGGGGTCAGAAACCCCCAAATTGGTAAAAAAACCGTCCTTTTTTTACCAATTTTGGGGGGTCTGACCCCCCCGCTGGGTCCTGGGAGGTGTGGGGACCCGATCCAAGGTGTTTCTGGGCTTCCCCGATGTCCTGAGCCAGTGCAGCAACCCAGAACGTCAGGATTCGAATCCTGACATTCTGGGTCGCTGCACTGGCTCAGGACATCGGGGAAGCCCAGAAAAAGCTTGGATCGTGTCTGCCCACCTCCCTGGACCCGGCGGGGGGGGGGGGGTCAGAGACCCCAAAATTGGTAAAAAAAACGTCCGGTTTTTTTACCAATTTTGGGGTTTCTGACCCCCCCGCTGGGTCCTGGGAGGTGTGGGGACCAGATCCAAGGTGTTTCTGGGCTTCCCCGACGTCCTGAGCCAGTGCAGCAACCCAGAACGTCGGAATTCGAACTCTGACATCCTGGCTTGCTACACTGGCTCAGGACGTCGGGGAAGCTCAGAAAAAGCTTGGATCGTGTCTGCCCACCTCCCTGGACCCGGCGGGGGGGTCAGAAACCCCCAAATTGGTAAAAAAAACCGTCCTTTTTTTTACCAATTTTGGGGGGTCTGACCCCCCCGCCGGGTCCAGGGAGGTGTGGGGACCCGATCCAAGGTGTTTCTGGGCTTCCCCGACGTCCTGAGCCAGTGCAGGAAGCCAGAACGTCGGGATTCGAACTCTGACATTCTGGCTTGCTGCACCGGCTCTGGACGTCGGGGAAGCCCAGAAACACCTCCAGAGAGATCAGAGGACCCGATCTACAGCTGCAGGTTGGCTGGGGAAGCTGACGGGGACTCCCTGTCGGCTTCCCTAGCTACCCGCCCATGCCTCCGCAGCTGTGGGGTGGCTGGGTAAGCCGATGGGGGAGCCCCCCGTCAGCTTTCCAGCCTCCCCACCCCTGCCTCCGTAGCTGCAGGGTGGCTGGGAAGCTGAACGGAGAACCCCGTTCAGCTTTCCACCCACCCTGCTGCTAAGAACGACTGTATCGTGTAACGTTAAAATCGCGTTACTCGATACAAGATGTTTCCGAAAATCTTGTAACGTTATGCGGTTTTAACGATATACGGTACTCGCGTTATACGGGGTATTACTGTACACTCTAGTTGAGTTCCCTAGAAGTGTGCATAGGACACAGCTGTGCAGTGCAGTTTTGTGTAAGTTTTACTATGCTGTGTATAGACGATTACTCTAAGAATATGTTTTAGGATTACACCCTAACAGCATAATCTTATCCCTATACTTCAAGAGATAAATCCGACTGAGCTCAGTTCAACCCATTCCCTCTAGAATAGAGGATTATCGGTATATAGAGTCAAGGACCATTAAATTCTCACTCTCAGTTCAGCAGGGATAGGACTGTAGTCCTTGTCCCTTTTAGCAATATTTTTGATGCTAAGATTTATAAAGGCTGCAGAAGAGTGGAAATGACTTTATTTAGCTTGCGTAACATTCTGTCATGTTTGATATTTCAGTGTTTTACATGTTTCTTTAAAAAAATCTTGCATAGCAAAAATTAGAAATGAGTATGTAAGCTGAAAAAGACTAATACACGAGTCTCCTTGAAAATTATATAAACCTGTCAGACTTATATAAAGTGGTACCTCGCTTAAAGAGCATAATGTGTTCCACAGGATGGCTCTTTAAGTGAGTTTGCTCTTTAAGCGAAACACCATTGTAAATGACCATAACACAGAAGGAACTGTTTTACACAAAATCATTTAGTTTACAAATTCCGGTATGATTGGGTTCAGTAATTTATGCTGTTGCGTTTGGATGCCAGTAAAGCTCTTCCTGGCTTGTTTATCCAATGGCAAAATAGGAGAAACTAGTACATGGTTTCATTTTTCTAAGCCATCATCACACAAAACATACAGTATATCCTACATTTTATCCAATGAGCTCATCACAAAAACCATATGCAATAGGTCAGGCAGAGGAAGAGTGGCTCAGTGCAAAGTTACGGAGACATTTATGGCTTCAGTAGAGATTTGAATCTGGGCTCTAGCCTTAATCCCATCTCAATACACCACATTGGTTATCTTATTATAAATAAAGAATAAATTTGTGATATTCTGGAGTATCAAATTACAGTTCATGGTGTAAGTGGCCATGCAGACTTGGCTGCCAGCATGCCATTTAAAGAGAGTGTAAGGGGAACCCGACTCAGGGTGGCTTACAATTAAAAATATAAACACAAGTATAAACACAAGTAATAATACAAATAACACATACTTGCATCACATTCAAAAGAATAAATACAATCCTTGATATAAAAAATAAAGATAAAAATACTGTATTACAATAATAAAGTTAAAACATTGCTATGACAAGAATAAAAATTAAAAGTTAAAAACAACAACAGGGAGAGAAGTGGGGTTATTCAGAGGAGCCAGCCGACCAAGCTGACCGTCTGGCCCGCACCCCACACATATCCCACCAGACAGGTCTTCACCCCCTTTCTGAAGGGCAGCAGCTCTGTCTGGAGACACAACTCACTTGGCAGGAGGTTCCTTAGGGCCGGAGCGAACACAGAAGGCCCTCCTCGTGCTAGAGAGATGAACCTCTCTAGCTGATTGTACAATCAGAGAGCCCCTCTGGTCTGCTCTTGTGGGATGGACAGATGTTCTTGGGGTGACGGGGTCTCTTAAGGATCCTGGCCCGCTACCATGTAGGTCTTTAAAGGTGATAACCAACACCTTGAATTGCACTCGGAGGCATACCGGGAGCCAGTGCAGCTCTCAGAGAAGTGGTGAGGCATGAGCATAACACCCGCACCCTATCACAACCTGAGCAGCCACATACTGGACCAGTTGAGGCCTTCGAATGGTCACCAAGGGCAGCCCCATGTAGAGCGCATTACAATAATCAAGTCTGGAGGTGACCAAAGTGTGTGTGATCATAAGCAGGGAGTCCCGCTCCAGGAGCAGGCGTAACTGACGGACATCACGGAGTTGTGCAAAAGCCCTCCTAGCCACGACTGCTACCTGCTCTTTGAGCAGGATTCGTGAGTCCAGGAGGACCCCCAGGTTTCTCGCCGAGTCTGGGGCAAAAGTGCCCCCATCCAGAACCAAAGATGGTAACTCCTGAGATAGTGCAGGACCCTTGACCCACAGCCACTCAACCCAGTCTTGCCAGGATTCAGTTGTAGACCGTTGTCCCCCATCCAGACCCTAACAGCTTCCAAGCACCTGGAAAGGACTTCCACTGCATCGCTTGGGTCACCATGGGCTGAGATATACGGTTGGGTATCATCTGCATATTGATGATACCTCACCCCGTGGGAACGAATTATATCACCCAGCGGTTTCATGTAGATATTAAATAGGAGAGGCGAACCGAGCCCTGAGGCATCCCATATTGGAGCAGGCTAGGGCTGGATTTCTCACTCTCTAACCACACTGACTGGGTCCAGCCCCTCAAAAATGAGGAAAACCAGGACCACACAGTGCCCTGGATTCCCAATCCTGAGAGCCTTTCCAGAAGGATACCGTGGTATATAAAGAAGGTGGTATATAAAATATAAAGAAGTTTTAGAATTCACACTGTAAAAATAATTTTTTAAATGTATGTTATTTACACTGCTGCTGAATTTTGTGAAACAATGTCATAATTCATGTATTTCTGCACAGACATGCAAGGTAATAAAAGCTCATGATAGAGAATATATACCCAATGCCAATTCTGCTTGGTTGGTTGGTTGATTGACCTTCTATACCACCCATCTAGTGGAAAGGCTATTCTGGGGAGTGAACATGATTAAAAACATAAGCATCATAAGCCACAAATATAATAGTAAACAGAATAGGCAAAATGTAGACCAAAGTAGAACAACAGTACTAAAATGGCAACAGAAATAGCTTAACATGCTTATGGGTAGTTCTCTCTGAAGGCTTCCCTGAATAACAAAATTTTAATTTATTTCCTTAAAGCAAGGAGTATTAGGGCTTCACAGACTTCCGGTGGGACATGTTCCTTAGTGAAGGTGCCACCACTGAGAAGGTCTTTCTTGAGGTGGGCACCCTCAAACTGCAAAGTCTCAGCAGATCTAACATGAAGGGTAGCTATCAATGGAAGGAAGCACTTCATCATATATCAAGGTCATAAAATGGATCCTTCATATATTAAAGTCAAACCTTTGAACCTGATAAGGTACCTGACAGGAAACCAGTGCAAAGTGGCCACAAACAGGGTGATGTGAGAATATCTGGCTCCATGTTCTGGACCTCCTGAAGCCACTGCAGTAAAGGAAAGCCCTATGTAGAGAGCATTGCAGTAGTCAGTAGTCATTCCTTGAGATTACTAGTGCATGGACCAAAGTTGTTGGTTTTGTGTTCTGGAAAAGGTCACCGCAGGGCAATATGGGGAAGATGGGAAAATGCCACATGGGGCACTGCAGCTATCTAATGCTTCATCAGCAGTACTGGGTCCAACAACATACCCAACCTGTAAACCTGATCTTTAAAAGGAATAGCAACTCCATCCAAGCTAGGAGCAATTCCAGATAGGCAGGTAGATGATACACCTAACAACATGGTCTCTGACTTGTCTAGATTCAGTTTTAGCCTATTCATCCTCATCCAGTCCAAAACCACAGCAAGGCAGCGCTCAAGCCCTCAACAGCATCTACAGCCAGTTTACTAATAGCACAATAACACAAATCTCCTCATGGTCTCACCCAATGGCCTCATAAATGTTGAACAGCTTTGGGGTGATGGCTGACTCAAATTGAACCCCACACTACCTCTCCACTGCACCTTGTGAGATTAGTCTGGAAGAAAGGACTGGAGCCAGGGCAAGACTAGACTTCCAATGTCCAATTCAGCCAGGCTACTCAGGAGGATACCATGGTCAACAGTATCAAAGGTCACTTAGGTCGAGGAGAACTATAAGAGAGACGGGTCCCCCTGTTGGCTCCTCTAAAGTCATGCAGGGCAACCAATGCTGTTTCAGTTCCATGGTGAGCCAAAACCCAGACTGGAAAGGATTGAGGGCATTAGTCTCATCCAAGAATGCCTGCAGCTGATCAGCCACCAGCCTCTATTAGCTTGCCCATGAATGGAATGTTGGCAATTGGACAATAGCAATTAGACTTTTATACCGCCCTATAGCGCTTAATAGCTGTGTATATTGTCTGCCACCAGGCTAGTTTTCTTCAAGGTAGGCCATATCAGCATTTCCTTCAACATTGAAGGAAGACAGTGAGACACTTTTTCTACCGTGTTTCCCCGAATATAAGACACTGTCTTATATTTTTAAAAACTCCAAAATATGCACAAGGTCTCATTTTCAGGGGATGTCTTATTTTTCCATGATGAAGAAGAATACAGTACACATTTATTGTTGATACAGTGGATCGCCAGGGCAAGATTTAGGTGAGTGCCTTATTTTCGGGGAGGCCCTTATATTTTCGAAGTGGGGAAAAATAGGGGGGTGCCTTACTATACGAGGAGGTCCTATATTCGGGGAAACAGGGTAGTGAGACACTAATAATAGAAGTGGCCCATTCAATCATAGCTGGTTTGGCAGCTTTTAAGAATCACGAGGAACATGGGGCAAGTGAAGATGAGGGTCTATAGTGTGCAAGCACCTTGTCAACCTCCAAAGGTATAACAGGACCATGAAGTAATTTCTAATAAGATCTCCAAGGTATATGAGATATATGAAGTATGATTCTATCATTGTTACTGCCTCCCCCTCACTCCGGTGAGTATCCTTGGTGAGGCACGCTCAATGTCTGTTCTAAATCCAGTATTTATGGACATTATGAACCCAGCATGAATGTAGGTAACACTACTTCAATTGTTACTTGCATCCAAGAAAGTGCACATAGGATTGCACATTTGGTGTTTCCTATCTTTTGCTTTTCTTCATGAAAATAATTTGTGAGTTAACAAGTATGAGTTAAATACATTTTTTTCTAATTTAAGGATGTATACAGTGATGGGCTCAAAGAAAAAATTACTACCACACTGGATGTGGTATGGTGAGCATAGCCAGGGGGAAATCCCTGTGTTGCACCCAGATTAGGACTATAGTAAAACCTCGATTTACGAATTCCCCTACTTACGAATAATTCGGCTTACAAATTGGTTCTGCACTGAAATCCATGCCTCAAGTTACGAACATGCCCCAATTTATGAATTAATTATTTTTCCTCTATGTTGCCTCCAGTGAAGCAAAAAAAAAAAAATCGCCATTTCCCCTAAAAGTTTGCTTTAGGCTACATAATCTGATTTCCCAGAGTGCATTGCGCACATGCAGCCTTTCTGAGCCCTGTAGGTGGCAGTAGAGTGTTTGGAGTGATTTCTTTGGAGTTTTGGCACCAAAATGGCTGCCGGTTGCTGTTTCTTGCTGAATTTTTCTGAGTTTTCTGTCCATTTTCAAAGTTTCATTAAGGTAAGGAGCAGCATTTTTGCTTATGCATGCTTTCATTTCAATGCTGTTGTTTTTGGGTGGTTTGATTGATATTTGGAGGGTGGGGAGTCCGTTTTGATTTTTTGGAGGAATTGGTGGAGCTTTTTCTTTATCCGAATGGATATGCCTTGAGTTACGAACAAATTCGACTTACGCATAAGGCAATGGAACTGATTTTATTTGTAACTCGAGGTTTTACTGTACTTTACAGTATGTCAAAACATGGATGGGTGAGGCCAGCCAGAATTTCTGCTACCGATTCTGGCGAACTGATCCAAACCTGCTGATGCCCACCACTGGATGCATATTATTACTGAAACAGACACAATAAATTCAGTGTTGGAGTTTATTTTATCTATTTCAACAATAATATACATCCTTAAACTAGAAAATTAGGAAAATGGTTTAAAATAATATATTTTAACTACATTCTAAGCATTTAAATTTTTAAAAAATTACTTCTTATTTTACTGTGCTGATTGTAGACCGTAATAAAGTGATAGAGCTTGCTGTCTGAGTTTGTAACATGTTCTTCATTAGGAAACCTCTCTTCAACTGCTAGCTGATTCATTCTAAAAACCAGTAACAGCACAGGAAGATTTTTTTGGTCTGCATTATGGTGATGGAAAAAAGTTGACCAATGTCCCATTTGCCACTGTTCTAATCCTGATCTTCATGCATTCTTATCCCATGGACATTCACGTCTTACATTTTAAAAAACCCACCTAAATCACTGCTAGTTTAGCACTAAGGAATCCCCCTCCCTTTTAAAAATGTTAATTCATCATTCAGGAAATGATCAAAATTATCTGAATTTTCAGAGTGGTAGCTATGTTAGTCTGTGCAGACATATCAGTCAAGAAAACAAAAAGTGAAAACAAAAACAGTAAAGACAAAAATGTGGCAATTTAAATACTACCTGCTTTATTTTAATGTGAGCTTTCGTGGATCAAGTCCACTTTCTTATTTGAATTACCCCAGTGGTATAGCATGGGGGTAGCGGGTGGCCCGCCCTGGGTGGCACTTTTTTTGGGCAGCAAAATTTCCGGGAGGAAATTGTTGTTGCACACCGCCACATAGAGCAAGCTCGACGGGATGGACAGTGAAGCGGCGGCGGCCAGGCAGTGCAGGTAGAAAGCAGGAAGTGGGGAGTGCGAGCCCAGCCCTGACAGGGTGCCTGCGGGAAACAGCGGTGTTGTTAGTCCCAGAGGCTTCCCCTTCAGGAAAGTCCACCCCAGGTGGCTGTAACCCACGCTACATCACTGAATTACCCTGATGCAATCTGGAATGTGACAGATGTGGAACCATACATTGTGTTTAGAATGTGCACAAAAAGAATAAATGTGATTTTAATTATTTTTTGGAACAGTAGCTATGTTAGTCTGTGTTTCAAGCATATCAGAGAGTAAACGGAGCAAAACAAAAATATTGTAGCACTTTAAAGACTAACTTCCTTTTTTTAATGTTAGCTTTCGTGGATCAAGTGTACTTTATCTGACGAAGAGGTTTTTTTTGTTTACTCTCTGATGTGATTTTTAAAATTCTCCAATAAACCAAGTATCAGTGTTCCTTAAAGTAGAGCATAATGTTTCATACAATGTCTGAAATTTCTTTTCAAACCTGGCAAAGAAATTATATAGAATAATGAAATTCATTTTTCTTCCTCTTCTAGTACTATTCACAACATTGCCTCCAGCTTTGCTGACAAAGATATGTGTTATACCAATTCAAAGGAATTATCACTGCTAGAATCTCATTTGTTTAACACTGGCAGCTCTAAAATTACCTACAGCATTTGATCAACCGAAAATGCCAAAAGACTTCTCCACTATATTATTTATGTGCATGTTTGAAGAAAATTGCTATCTTAATATGGGTGGAGGAGAACTGCTACTTGAACAAAAATACTGGTTATTTATGTAAAAATGTACATTTGTTTTCAAGATTCAGATTATTTTTCAAAAAGAATAAAATAAACACACTGGTTTCTGTACCTTAAGATCTTTGTATGTGTTCCAAGTGTTTAACTTTAGCTTTAACATTGTCCAAATGCCAGAATAAAAAGCACGCTCTATAAAGTGAGTGCATAGCACTGGAAGACTTTCTGTTCTGATGAAGTCAAGACATGAGAGATCATTAGAGTGGAAAATATGGGAAGCAGCTACAGCTCACCAGTAGGGCAGATTCTTTGCAAACTGAAGGTATGCCCCCTCCGTCACCAAGTAGGAATGAATCTTGACAGCAACTATAGAGAGCTACAGGGCTAGGTGGACCAATGGCATGACAGTATAAGGCTGCTTCTATTACCCTACATCAGGAGTTCTCAACCTTTTTAAGCTGAGGGCTAGGTCACGCTTCCTCAGACAGCTTTGGGGGCCAAATGGCCATTTTGCGCTTCCTACACGACAAAGCACTTTCTGGTGTGGTGGAGGCGGTGTGGGGCCACATGAAATGGTGTTGCGGGCTGCATACAGCCCACGGCCCACAGTTTGAGAATCCCTGCCTTACATCCACACTTTATATTAGTTTTATATCACTTTTAATCATCATGGTTTGACCTAAAAAAATTAATTCTTGTGGGCCATCAAGTCAATTCTATCTTATGGCAACCCTTTCATGGTTTTCTAATTAGAGAGTACTCAGAAGTGGTTTACCATTCCTTTCTTATAGGGACATCCTGACGCTTTTCCATGTTCACACCAGCTGCCACTTCACAGTGGATAATTGAACTCCCAGGCTCTGGCATGGTGGACAAGTACCTACGGTAATTCACTGGGCTATTTTAGAAATTATAATTTGATTAGCAGAAGTAATAGCCTTACATAGATTAAGTAATAGTAAAGGTTGCCCTTGCTCAAAAGCCAGTCGTATCCAACTCTAGAGTTTGGTGCTCATCTCTGTTTATAGCCAAAGAGCCAGTGCCATCTGCATCTGCAGACTTTCCTTGAACATATGGCAGGCGTGACTAGACACTGAAGTAAACAGAACATTGTTTACCTTCCCACTGAAGTGGTACCTGTTTTGGTTGTTCAGTCACACAATTGAGTCCGACTTTTTGCAACCTCATGGACCACCGATCTCCAGGCACACCTGTCCTCTGTCATTTTCCGCAGCCCACATAGGTCTATGCCCATCGCGTCAACAATTCCATCCAACCATCTCTGTTGTCCTGTTCTCCTTTTACCCTCAATCTTTCCCAGCATCAAGGCCTTCTTGAGTGAGTCCTTTCTTCTCATTGTCATTTGCCTTCTTGTAATTTCTTGCTTTCGAACTGCTAGTTTGACAGGAGCTGGGATAGAGATGGGAGATAATTCCATTCCACCATGCACCACTTGGGTCTCAAACTGCTGACCCGCCAATCTTCCAGTCATCAAGTTCAGCATCTTAACCACTAAGCCACCACAGTCCTTTACATAGAGTAGATGTCCCTTAATCCCACCCCAGGTTAGGCATTTTTTTTCCTTTTTTGCTTTTTAGTGTCTCTCAGTAGCCTCATCTCTTTATTATTAATTACTCCACGTCTCCATCCAACCCTGTGCCCAATGAGATATTTTATCTTCTCACTCCTTCATGTTACTAGTCAGCAAAACCTTTTATTTAAGTTGTTTGCATGCTGCTGCTTACAGGCCTTCTGGAGAAATGAATGTCTTAGGGCTTCTTCAGCTTTGTAGAAAAGGTTGAAGACATCTACCACCTACAGACTGAGGATGGAACTATAGTTAGCTTTCAATCAACTGTACAGTAGTACCTCGCTTAAGGAGCATGCAGTAATGAGTTCCACAGGATTGTTCTTTAAGCAAGTGTGCTCTTTAAGTGAAACACCATTGTTAAGTGACCAATTGTGATTTCTGGCGGGGCAATTGTGAACCCCAATTTTGTTAAGCGAATTTTTGGTTGGTTTTAGTTGTTAAGCAAGGCAACCATTCAGAGAAAATTCTGCTCTTTAAGAGAGTTAGTATCTAAGCGAGGCACTCTTTATGTGAGGTTTTACTGTAATCTCCAGGTGCACATCTCTAGAGTTCTTTCAGTACTTTTGCCAAGTTTCAGATGTCTTTGTTTTGCAGTCTTGGAGGCAGAGAATCTCCTTTTATTATATTTTTAGAAAGGTAAAAAGTTAAA
The DNA here is from genome assembly GCA_030440675.1 of Furcifer pardalis. Lineage (NCBI taxonomy): Eukaryota > Metazoa > Chordata > Lepidosauria > Squamata > Chamaeleonidae > Furcifer > Furcifer pardalis. The sequence goes on along the minus strand of CP126893.1, from coordinate 81,059,907 downwards.
GGTAATAGACATCTAATATACCTCCCTAGTACCATTTATGCAAGTAAGTTTGTAGTGCAGTCATGGAAAAAGAACAATTAAATTAGTATGTGAAATGAAAGATTTATACAATCTGAAGAGAAACCAGTACCCTCCTTTTAATTTCTGTCTCCTGTTACAGTTTATCTTCTGTTATTTTTGTTGTACTATGCTTGTCTTGGACTGTAATAAAGATTGATTTATTCGTATATGAAATGATGTTTCTAGAAATGCTTTTAAATGCTCCATAACTAGCAATTGTGAGTAGATAAATAGAGACCATTTCAGTGGGAAGGTAACGGCATTCTGTGCACTCCAGTGTCTAGTCATGCCTGCCACATGACCATGGAAATGTCTGTAGAAGCAGATAGCGCTGGCTTTTCGGCTTTGAAACAGATGAGCACTGAACCCTAGAGTCGGATACGACTGGCTTTCGAGCAAGGTAAACCTTTACCTTTAACTAGCCAAGACAAATGCATTCTTTTGTAAATGGCAAACATCTAATTCAGAAAGCAAGCGGCGGTGTTTTGCTTGCCATCAAGTTGTACCTGATTTATGAAGATCCTATGAATGAGTGACCTCTGAAGCATCCTGTCCTCAATAACCCTGCTCAGCTCTTGTAAACTTTAGCCTGTGGCTTTTTGTGTAATCTAACGAGTGTAATTCTGTGGAAAGTTTTGTGCTCTATGGAGCACAAGGGAGATGCAGATAGGATGCATGTAAAAGGAAGCAAAATAAAGAAAATTTTAAAGGATTTTAGTGAGGTCAAGAAAGTACTAGTTTTTCGAAATAGGGAAAGGTATAAAAATTAAAACAGAGAATTAAAATATGTGGATTAGAAGAAAAGGTCCTAAAGGTGAAGGGTGGATTGGTCAATTGTTAAATGTTATAAATGTTTTATGCAATATAAACAAGGATGAATAATTAATCCAAATTTTGTAATAAGCCAAAATATTATTGTGTTTTTTCTATTTTTTAAAAATATATTTTTATGTGTATATTTTAATGTGTTTTGAAAATTAAATTAAAATAATTATTAGGTAAGAAATGTAATAGGGGTCTGGAACGTTGCATGGCTGGTCTTCACAAACGTGGGTGGGTCCTAAAGTAGGACTTTGCAGAGTCTATGAAAAAATAGTGATTATGAGCAAAAAGCTCCAAACAGTAGAGTTATTTAAATTGTGAGTGCAAGACTATTGGTCCTCAAAAGATTTTGCCAAAGTAAGGAGAGAGTAATCTGATGCAAGGAGAAAGAGAAAACCAGCAGTTCTGCCCATGAACTGAAATCTACACTAGCCACAAGTCACAGTACATCATATTAATTGGTTTTTTAAAAAATCATAATGATTATCTATAAAAGGTTGTTCTTTCCTCTGACATACCTATATTGGTTAGCTGCAACTTTCTCTGGGACTAAAGAAAGCACATTATAATTGTAAACCATAATAAAAAAACAATTCATTCTCTAGTTTGTTTTTCTTTAATTATTTATGTTGAAATGTTCAGCTACATTAACTTGCAGCACTTTGCTTTCGATGCAAACTATGCAAGCAATTAGCAAAATAACAAAGAAACCAACAAAGTTGGGCTCAAATCCAAAACCAAAGAAACTATAGAAAATTTCTCAAGATTTAAAATACAGTACTGGATTCACAGCTGTCAGTAACATGTTACAAAGCTGCAGGTGTGTGCACACATATGTTCCATATAATATAAGCCAGTGATGCCCAGGTGTGCCACCGCATCCTCTCCCGCCTCCTAGGAGGGGTGGGTGGGGTTGTCTGGTCACCTCACTGCACCTCTGCCGCCGCTGCCTCTTGGGCAAGATTTCAGCCTCCCCTCTTGCCTCCATTGGGAGAGGGATAGGTGGGGCAGTGACACTGCTATTGGTGCCAGTGGCTCAGGATGGGGCTTGCCCACAACATTGTACGTGCCCACAGAGAGGCCTCTGCGTGCCACCTCTGGCATGTGTGCCATAGGTTCACCTACACTATTATAGGCCCATAAGAACCAAAATTTAATTTTGCATAAGAGCATGGAGAAATCATTACAAAAGAAACATTGTGAGTTTTGACATATAAATTTTTTAGACAGGAATGAACTAGTATAAAAATCATCCTGCAATATCTTTTTTGTCACATGTCACAATGTGGGTCTTGTGTCAACAACTGATCCCTAGAGCTTGTGTTTATTGTCTTGAAACATTTTGGTATCCCATCACCTACAATCAGGAAACAGTTTTCTTTTTAAAATAATAATAATTGTAGGTTGCAGTCCTGTTTGAGTGCACCACGGGCCAGTCACGTGGTACATGGGTGCCCAAACTACTCCCTGTGGGCCAGATCCGGCCTCCATTGCCAATTATTCCAGCCCGCCCCATGCTCGTCGATCCCAGAAGCGGAAGTTGGGTGAGTTTTACTCCCGCTTCTGGGAGCAATGAGGGTGGAGCAGCCTGGATGAATTGGTGTCAGGGCCGGATCTGGCCCACTGAGTAGTTTGGGCACCCATGAACCATGTGACTGGTCAGTGGCCTGAAAAGTTTGGGCACCCCTGCTGGTAACAGGGCTTGTGGGCCGGATCTGGCCCATGACACCAATGGGTTCCTGTGCAAATGGTTCCAGATGGCCACCTTGCATGTTGGCATCCATTTTGGGTCCTGCTTCCATTCCTCTTAGCCAGGGGTGCCCAAACTATGGCCTAAGGGCCGGTTCCAGCCAATGACACCAGAAGCGGAAGTAAAACTCACCCAGCTTCTGGGAATGGCGAGAGTGGAACGGGCCAGATGAATTGGTGTCATGGCTGGATCTGGCGCACAGGCTGTAGTTTGGGCACCCATGAACCACGTGCCTGGCCTGAAAGGTTTGGGCACCCTTGCTGTTAGCTTTTAAAACTGATTTCTGTGCACATGGCAGCTCTGATTATAAATTTCATCCGTTTGGGGGCTTGTTTTTTTGCCTCTTAGCTTTTAAAATGGAGTCAGGACATATTGAAAGAGTCTCTCCCCCCCAAAAAAAAATGTCTTGGTGATCTTGGAAGGTCAGTGCACTACAGCATGTTGGCATCCATTTTGGGTCCTGCGCAGTGATGGGATGTCCCCGGTTCCATACGGTTCCCTGGAACCGGTAGGACCAATCCCGGAGGGTTATCCGGGAGGGTAGACAACTTTTGAGGCGTCCGGTTCCGGACGCCTCACTGAAAGAAATTTATTTTAAAAAAATCGGAGCTAAAATGGCTCCAATTGACTGTGCATGCGCAGAAACTCAATCTGACGCATTGCGCATGCGTCAGATTGAGTTTCTGTGCATGCGCAGTCAATTGGAGCCATTTTAGCTCTGATTTTAAAATTTTTTTATTTTGGAGCTTTCAGGGCAGCGGCGGCGGCGGCACCAGCCCTCTGAGGAGGGCACCTCCCCCGGAGCACGTTGAGGACTGCCTGGGCCATCCGCTGCCGACAAGCCCCCATGCCCTGGGGACGCCCGGCGGGGCGCACCGCTGCCGCCTCCGCCTCCGCCGGGCGCCTGTGGGCCGGGTGCCTGCAGCCGCCGTCCACAGCCGCTGCTGGAGCTGCCGCTGCCTGCAGCCCTGTGGCCTCCTCCTTGGGCTGGTGTCTTTTTAGCCCAGCTGCAGCGCCCGGCAGAGGAGGAAACTGCAGGCGGCGGCAGTGCGCCCTGCCGGGCGTCCTCTGGGCATGGGGGCTTGTCTGCAGCGGACGGCCCAGGGAGGCTCGGCAGCCGCGGCTGGAGCCACCGCCAGAGCCACTGCTGCCCGCCGCCCCTGGCCGTGGCTGGAGCCGGGCTAAAAAGGTACCGGCCCGAGGAGGAGGCCACAGGGCTGCAGGCAGCGGCAGCTCCGGCGGCGGCTGTGGACGGCAGATGCAGGCAGTGGCTCCTGTGGCCGCAGTCGGGGGCGGCGCGCCTTGCCGGGTGGCCCCGGGCCATGGGGGTTCGTCGTCCCAAGGAAGGTAAGCGAGGGGTTTTTATTTGGGGTGGGTGGGTAATTTATTTGTGTTTTGGGTGGGTGGTTGTATTTTTATTTAATTTGGGTGGGTGGTTGTATTTTTATTTAATTTTTATTTTATTTATTTCTTTATTAAGTTATTTACGGGTTTGTGCTGTAGCTGTCTGGGTGGGTGGGCTGAGAGGTGTGTGTGTGTGTGTATATATGTTTTTATTTATTTATTTATTTTTATTTTTGGCCCCGCCCACGACGTCATGACGTCATGACGTCGGCTTCGCCCATGACGTCATGACATTGGCCACGCCCATGACGTCCGTGACGTCATGGCGTGGTAGTAGAATTTTTGTCATCCCATCACTGGTCCTGCGTCTATCCCTCTTAGCCAGGGGTGCCCAAACTATGAAAAGCAGTAAACAAGCTAAAATTTGTTTTCTTCTGCTCATCTGGTGTGCCATGGCTTCAGTGTTAAAAAAAATATGTCATCAAAAAGAGGGAGCACTTCTTTTAAACAGCAAGTTTAAAAAAGGCTGTCTGTCTTTGCTTAGCGAAACCTGTCAAACTGGTTTGGCAAGCTTTTGTAATGTGTGATTGCCTTGAGATAAAGAGAGCAGGCAGCCCCCTCCCTTTCTCCCAAGAGGAAGTGGTGAGTCACAGCCAAGCCTCAGGGAATTGGAGGCAAACATTGTATCAGAAATAGCTGTGTTATCTGATGGATCGGATAACGTTAACATAATGGTTAACATAACGTTATCCGACCCAAATGTTTGCCTCAAATTCCCCAACGTTATCCGATTCAAACGTTATCCGATGCAAACGTTATCCGAGGTATCACTGTAGCTGCATACCAGGTTGCTTCTGGGGAGCCTACCTAAGCAAAATAAGGGATAAAGCAGGGTGTAGCAACCTAGGGTATTAGAGAATGTGTGGGCTTTGGTAGGTTGGCTTTTGCACAGGGATCCCCAAACTTTGGGTTTTGAACTTCAATTCCCAGAAGCCTAAGTCAGTACATTGGCTGATCAGTACCTTGGGAAATTGGCTTAGGCTTCTGGGAATTGAAGTCCAAAACTCAAAGGTTAGGGAACATGGCTTCATCAGATGGGAAGACAGCTTTAAGGGTGGGGCACTCTTCACTAGGATAACTCTCTGTTAATTGCTTGATTGCAATTTATTAAGGTAAAGAGAAATGAGTCAGTTTAATTTGTGTTTAATACTAAGGGAAAGCCCCACCCTTTATCATTAACAGATGTACAACCCTCCTGATGGTAACAAGTCAATTGTTTCAAAGACTGCAGAGTAGCACAGCTGTTCCCTTCAGAGCCTACACATATATCTGTTTAACTTAAATTTGATTAGGACAAAGACTGATTTATATTCCAGAATGGCCCCACATCATCTAGGCACAAAGATTTTATTGAGTTATGTTACACCTGTTGTTCCTAAGCACTGTCAGGCATGTTTCCTTCATGACAAAGTAGTGCAATCAATTGTATACAGAACAAATGTTGTAACAATGATACTTTTATAAAGAAAAACCAAATTATTACCCACCTACCCCACTTGAGGGAAAGATTCCTGTTTTGATTATTAATGCTTTGAATAATTATTGCAAATAAAAATGAATGAAGAGTGGTTTCTACTGCTTATTTTTTAATGATAAACTGAAGTGCCTTAGAAAATTTTCCATATATTTTGTCACCAGGCAAACAACAAAAACAAAGACATAATTGATGGCCGATTGGTAAAAGAAAACAAGTTCTCTTTCATTCCAGGAACAAATGGAAACATAAACCTACCTTCTGTGACTCCTGCATCAATAGTTCCTTTCACTTGACTGAAGCACCACAATACATCTTCCACGAGGTTGTCAAATTCTGCAGGTACATAGACGTCAATCCCCAAAACAAAAGAGCGAGAAACTGAGCAAGGTGTTCATGATTTCCATTTTTTAACCCTAAATGTATATGTGCTTGTACAATCCCAGATGTGCTATGAATGAAAAGAAAGAGATCTCTGTACTTACCTGGAGTCATTCTGCAGTGGAAAGTGATAACCTAGCCCTGGGAATGAGGCAGCATTATGCTCAACACCATGAATTGCTTCTCTGTCTCTTTTCTGTGTGCCATCTGAAGTTATTTTGAACATGGTGCAATTGGAGTCAGCTCCCAATACATCATTGGCAGAGACACTGAGGAATCGGGAGGTCAGCAGTCAGATTCTTTGTCATAACCTCCCTTCATTGGAATGCTGATTCACACAGTCATATCTGTTCCATCTTGGCAACAGTCTTCTTCTTTTAAAAAAATGTAAAATAAAACAATATTCTTTTGTACTGAATTGCCAGTTGGGTACTCTTCATAGTATTAAGCTAGGGTTAGATTTAAAGGGCCCATTCCTCCATTTTGTTCTTTAGGGTCCATGTGTTTTCATTTTCTCTTCCTCTGTTGTCATATATGCACAACAAAACATACATATATACTAAAAAAATGTTAAGACTGTAAAGTTGATGGGAAAGGACTGTCTTTTGGCTAATTTTCATTTATCTTCCAATGTGTATGCACCTGTTAGCACAAACAGAAAAAGTTACTTACCGGTAAGTGTTCTAAATTAGTGTGGCATATAAACACAATCCTTCTCATAGACAATAATGATATTTTTGTGCAGAAGTCCTGTTGGCACCTGTATTGACATAGATCAATGTGTAGGCTGTCCATGTGAGACATAATGTGTAATTAGATGGTGTTAGATGTTGAAATCTCTCTGTTTCACACACATATGCATGCAGTGTAAGGTATGTTGTAACAAGACAATTTAATGAATTTCTCAGGTGTCCTAATCATGATTCAGCACTCTAACCACTGTTAGCATTTTGCTGTTGTATACTGGTAAGTCATCTCCAACTCATGGTGACCCTATGAATGGATATCTGGTCCTCATCTTTTGTTGCCACCTTCAACTTCTTTAGTGTTCTTGTCTTTCACAGAGGATCTTGCCTTCTCATGACTGCCTAAAGTATAGACATCCTCAATTTCATCATTTTTGTCTCCAAATATTGTTTAGATTTAATTTACTCTAGGACTCACTTGCTTGTCCGTCTGATAGTCCAGGGTATCTACCAACACTCCTCTCTAGCATCATATTTCAATACATTTCCCCCCAGTTCCTCGAAGGACCAGACTATCTGGGGATGAGTTTCTGCTGGTTTCAATTCGCTTTCTATTCCTTTCACTGCCACACTTTTCTTCTCCAGGTTTGACTAAAACTCTTCACAATTGGGTCTTCCCATGGGGGGGGGGGGGCGCCAAGGGGTCTTTTTACTCCTCTGGGATATCACTCAGTGACTGCTCTTGTCCAACATCCTTCTGTCATTTGAAAAATGTGTCCAGCCCAGCGCAATTTCTGTTTATGATATTCGACAATATCTTCGTTGATTCTGTTTTCTTTTTTATATGGGCGTTGTGGATGTGGTAGCAAAGGGATACTTTTAGGATTGATTTTTCCATGGCTCTTGTGGCTCTAGATAGTTCTTCTTCCTTGGCCTTTGTTAATGACCATGTTTCACTCCCATAAAGAACTGCAAGGTAGTACTGTCGAATTTAAAAGGTTGGCGTGTTGTTTCTTATCAAGTTTTTCATTTAGCAAGATTTATTTGATGGAGTTGAATGCTGCACATCCCGCTTTTTTTCTTTTAGCTAGTTTTGCTCTCTGATCATTGTTCATCCCAAACAGATGGACAAGATAAATGTAGTGGTCGACCTGCTCGATGAGTTCATTCCAGATTCTTATTTGGAAGTTCTGCTGGTTGCTTGATAGCAATATATTTCACCTTGCTTTAATTTTGAAGACACTTTTATCTTTCATGACATGTCCCTGGTTTTGTTTTAATTGTCAGAAAATAAGTGACTGCTGTTTGAACAATAGTTTTTTTTTAAAAAAAACCTGAATTTCATAAAATAATCAGTTTTGATAGATTTAGAAATGTTATTAATAAAATAAAGAAACATAGTTATGCCTTAAGAGTAGTATGGTAAATGTATACGTGAGACATTTATGTTATGCCTTCTAAGTGTTCCATAAATAAATAAGACAATTTTAAAGCTCTTAAATTTCCCTTTGACTTTCGTCATATTTTTCAAGGCTTCAGATGTATTATCTTTTTTTGCCTGTCTTGAAATTAAATTATTTAAAATGCCATTGGCAAGTTGGCAACCAAAGTAGCTATTTATCACAGCTTTCCTTTAGGAAGAGAAACATAGTATTTCAAGGGATAGTTAGAGTTTCTATAAAAATTCAGAACAACATTTTAATGTACAGTACTTTGAAGATGCCAGGTCCTTATTCTTGTAGTAAAAAGGCACACAATTCTGTATTGACCACTAGAAAGGGGGAGGGGAGTCAAAGCTTGTGCTGCCCATCAGTTTGCACATCTGAAAGTTGAATGGATATTGATTTGTTACGCCAAGCTCAGAGAAAAAATGTCTGACAATAAGAAATGAATAGTAACGGTAAAGGTCTCCCTTGCTTGAAAACCAGTCGTATCCTACTCTAGGATCCGGTGCACATCTCTGCTTACAGCCAGAGCGCTAGCGCTGTCTGCGTTTGCAGACCTTTCCATGGACATATGGCAGGCATGCCTAGACAGAGCACAGAGTTTGCCCCACAATTGGAACACTTCCTCCCTACCCCCAGCACAGAGTTCACCCCATCACTCTATTTGGGCACTCTCTCTAAAAAGTTCATCATCACTGTTCTAGCAGATCACACTGGGCTCCATTTTAGTTATTCCTAGGACTTTCAAACAATTTCAGAGTGTTTGTTGATTAAACAGTTTATTTTCAATTAATTAATACAGTAAATACATATAAATGTGTATATCATAAAAATTCTAAGTGTTTTCATTTTTATATACTGAAAATAGTACCAAGTAACTTAACATGTATATCATAAAGATACAACTATTGCTAAAGTTTATTTTTTCATGTCCTATGAAAAAGCATCTCCAAACAAAATTAGCATTAAAGGTTATGAACTTTAATCACAACTCTAGTATTTAATGTTTTTTTCCTTTTTATTAAAATTGTCTCCACTGGCTTTCAGCATAGATTAAGGTGTTTAAAACCTAGGACAAGTAATTAATAATTAGCAAATAAGGTGCTAGTAATTAACAAATAGAAATTGCTCAGTTAGTTACTAGAGTTGCTTGCATCTGCTTTATCTTACTCAAATGTTACCCACCTGTTTGAAGGCAACTTAACATGTTTCTGTGAAGAGATGAAAATAGAGTATTTTCTTTCCCCGCTGTATTAACTGTTTATGTAAATTTGATATTTACAGTAGAACAGTCTCTGCCTTGTACCTCACAGTTGACTGATTCACACTGAGGGATGAGGTCATCCTCTTGGTTGTTTTTTAGAGTTTTGTACACAAATGATAAATATTGGCTGCTACTCACAAGCCCTTCATATTTTCTTATTTAAATTTCCTTATTTCACATTGTCTCTAACAGGACTAAATTGGAAGATATTTAAAGTATCTTTAGAATCACATTTTCCAATTATAGATGTGTAGAGAAAAATACTTTAAAAACACAGTGTCTGAAAGGACACTGAGACACAACAAGGATAGCAATGAAGGAATTAGAGAAGATCATCAATTCTAGGCATCTGGCATTGGAGCCCAAGATCAGGATCATCCACACTCTTGCATTCTTAATTAGTATGTACAAGAACAGACATTTTGGAAATCTCTAATTCACAGGGCTGCGTAGGTTGGAGCCAACTTAACTGTATGTAATGACAACGGCAACAAAAAAGCAATAACTATGCTGATCACCCCTTAAACTTTATACAATCAGGTTCTTGATAATCTAATACTTCTTCAAAAATAAAGTCATGCACAAGTATATTTTCTTGGCAATTTGATTAAAAATAACAGATTTCTCTGTTACACTGAAATTAAAAATCTACTATTATGTTCACCATAGAAAAAGTCATGGGGGGGAGGGCATTGAATACAAAGGACATTTGCCATCTAAAGGGATGTAAAGTGATTTAAAGAAATATTCAACACTTCTGCTAATAATAATTAATGCGACTCTAGACTACTTTTCCTCTTCATTTTGCATAGAATTTTTCTTCAAAACAAACATGTATCCGCTGTAAAGTAAAATGATACCAATAAAAAAAGTATTTCTGCATTGTCAGGGAATTTGTATTCATAAACATGAAACTATACATTAAGTTAAAACATTTTAATACTTCTGAGTGTAGATACAGAGGATTGAACTATATAATTCTCTCCCCATAATTAAGACTACAGATTTTAATTTAAGCGTCTCTGTTTGAGTATGTTAATATAAACAATATCATACAACCCAAGGTATATAAACCTGGACACAGAAAGTCATAACAAAATAGCAAAACATTTTGTCAGACTAGTGTGTATGGTTTTTCTAGGTACTCTAAACAATGTTATTTATATTCTTTCCTTTCTCTGTGTTTTTATAGCTAAATGCTTTATACCCTTCAAGAAAACAGAAGTACTGTATGTAAATCCTGCTAAGAGGAAGGGGGCTATATTCCATAGGACCCTGAACAACATAATATCAGTTTCTGGTTAATTTCTCTGAAAAATACGTTGTGCCAGCTAATCTTCCTCACACTTGGTCATGTGGAGGAAACTTTTAAATTAATTCACTAAAAGGTCACTTCGTTTTGGCAGTTTAAAGTCTGACCTTGACATGAAAGAAGTATTCACTGCTATTCTGTTTAGTTTTGTCAGCCAGCCATGCCCTTTTACATGAAGTGCAGAGGCTTTTTTGGGGCCTAGGACTTTTTTTGAGGCCTGTGTTTGGCCTTCAAATGTCTTCCACGAACAAAACTTTTTTGGGGGGTGTTCTTGCACAACTTGAGTTTCTGGGGATCTGTTCTGTTCATCCTACACCTTGAGAGAAGGAGGGGGAATCAAAGTATGATCCCTGTTTGGAGACATAAATCCACCTTTGTGGGAGGGAGGGAAGTTGCTGGAAACTGTGGAAAATTCTTCCAACTGAACAAGCAGACAAGATTAAGACAGTCGAGGGTATTCTGCAGATCGGATTTATGGAGTTTGGGGCAGGATTGGTGAAAATTGATTTTGACAGTGTGATATCAGATGTAATAGTCGATGTAACTGGGCAGTCTTGAAGATAAAGATTTTTGTCGCAAATTCATGAGGGAAATGTACATGTGTGTATGGGTGGTGGTAGTTGATATAGGACATGGGAACGAATACGCAAAGGCAGTTTTAGTAAGTTTGGGGACTATTTTTCTGTCCCCACAACTCTCCAAACCACCAAAATTGCCAAAAGATGTAATGAGGCCTTTATGGATATTAACTGGTGCAGGATTGTTTTTTTTTTTAATGACCTGTTTAAAAGGTGATTCTCTGTTCTTGGGGACTTTGAGGACAGGAAAAAACCCTTTTTGGTGGAAATAAGAGACAGGGAGCAGTTGCACAAACAGGCCAGGGGAACTAGATGTGGCCAGCCCTATGTCCACCTTTTCACCGCAGAAAAGGGGTCATAATAAGGATTGATTGGGAGTGTTAGTGGTGGGATGTCCCAGTCAGCCAAGGGAGCTGCTATATACAAAATGAGGGGAAGTAAGATTTTTCAGAGGGAATTGAGATTGTCACAAGATTAGTATGAGGCGATGTAGTTTTAAGGGGAGAACAAAATGGGTGGGTGGGATTCTGGCATCAAATGACTAATGTTTCATAGCTTGCATAACAGAATGGGGCAATGCATGTCTTTAGTTGTATAAATGGAGAATAATAAACATATACTATTCTGGATCTTGCAGGAAGTCCACAAGAAATTTTCATATCTGGCTTGTGAGGTAAAAAAGGAGAGCATTTCAATTTTTGCATAGATTTGTGGGCGCACAGAGCAAATGTGCCATGTTGGCTATGTTGCTGCCACTCCTTATGGTCCACTGGCAAATGCTGTTGGGTGAGACATTGGATGAAGGTAATTAGCCAAATCTGGAAACAATAATAATAATAATAATAATAATAATAATAATAATAATAATAATAATAATAATAATTTTTTTGGGGGGGGAATGTCATCTGGAGGGACTACTTGTTAAATCTGGTATCCTTTTCTTTTAACTACCTTTGTGCAATTGTTTGTGGCAGAGATCCCTGTGTTGGAAAAATGCAGTGATTTACTCAGATGTTATTTTTGATATCCCTCTCTTCATTATGTGCCTTAACATACACAATCCTTCCCCCTCTTCTTTTGATTTTATAAAATGTCCTGCTACCTGCTGACTACAATAGAGATTTTGCAGCCTGTTCACTCTGCTACCCCTCAAACACATGCTCCTCTGACCATACCATTTTTATATCTTCTGTAATTTCCTTTCTTCATTTTGTTTGTGAGACAACTTTTAAGATGGCACCTCCACATTTTTAATGGAGGGGTTCCCAAGCTTTTCAATCCTGAGGCAGGGTCATGCTCTCTCAGTCAGCTTCAAGGGCTGGATGACCATTTTGTCCTGTGTGCAAGATGGGGGTGGCCATTTTGTCCCAACAGCTTCAAAATGACAGCAATTTTGTTTCTTGAATGCCCTTGGGGGTGGGGTGGGGGCACATGAAATGCCACCATAGGCCAGAGGTTGGGAACCCCTGTTTTAATGCATGGATTATTAATTTTAATTAATAATAATAAGTTTTAATTACCATTGGGTATAGGTTTTAACTGATGTTGTGAGCCGCCATGGGTCACTTAGGTGAAAAGGGTAGTTATATAAATCCAATAAATATAAATTAATTAAAAATGGAGCGTTTGCACCAAATGAGTTCTTTACAATTGCAGAGTAGAACAGGCATCTTATATGCTTCTTAAAATACACTATGGAAGATTTGTTGTTAGGTACCTCAGATGATTTTGATGTTGCCTATTACTAGACAAAAATGATCTTATTTATTATACATATTAATTATATTGGGTGCTCCTGATAAAAAGAAAGATTACTTATGAATTTGTAATTGTGCAAAACTGATTGCTGCATCACTTGGGCTTTGTTAAAATAAATTTTTTAGGAGGGACATAATTAGCTCTTTTTGGAATTTTCCTGTTCATGAGATGTGTATTTAATAATGCTTCTTATTAGTGCTTCCTTTTATGGGCAGCAATAGTTGGTTTACCTCTGCCATGCTGACCACAAGGTAGTCAGATATTTTTCTCATAAGCAAACAGGATTCTAGATTTCTACTATCCCAGTGAAACAGCACAACAAAATAAACAAAGAAGAACTGTAAATAAATAATTATTGGTTCAGAGCCAAAATCTTTCCATTGAAATAACTACCATTGTTACAGCTGAGTCAGTGAGACAGCTGGGTCAGGCAGCTTTCCCCAGCTCCACATAACTGACTCACTTCCCCGTCATTTCCAATGCCTGTTTGCCTCAACAAGCCTGTAAATACAGATATAAGATTATTTGAATCTTGAAAATATAAAACCACAAGAAAATAGCTTACTTCAAGTCTAAGTGTCCAGAATGTTTTAGTTGCTGGCATGGAAGGTAAATATCCATGTTATTTGTTTGGCAGGCTAAATATTAAAAACATCTGCATAAGAAATGCAGCACTTAATCTAGGGTGCAATGTTATAATTGTGTTTTTTCCAAAAAGGAAAAAAAAAGGTAGATCACAAAATTGGAAGCGAATGTGCTAATGCTTTTCTATGCTCTGCCTTTTTCTCATTTCTAGGTGGTAGTGTAATCCAAAGACTGCCACTTGGACTGCTGCTCATTCCTACCTAATGCTATAGTCCCAGTCCAACACCGCCTTTCTCATTGTGGAATTTTTAAAAGCACAGTGGTATTATATGGATAAGGACTGCAGTGGCTTAGTGGTTAAGATGCTGAACTTGATTACTGGAAGGTTGACAGGTCAACAGTTTGAGAACTTAAGTGCTGCACGATGGAGTGAGCTCCCGTTGCTGGCCCAGCTCCTGCCAACCTAGCAGTTTGAAAGCAAGAAATTGCAAGTAGATCAATAAGTACCACTTTGGTGGGAAGGTAAACAGCATTCCATGCACTTCCATGTTTAGTCATATCTGCCACTTGTCCTTGGAAACGTCTGCAGTTGCAGACTGTGCTGGCTCTTTGGATATAAACAGAGATGAGCACTGAACCCTAGAGTCAGTTACAACTGGCATTCAAGAAGGGTGACCTATTATATGGATGTCTTGGGTATAAACAACAACATTTGCCAGAAATAAAAGACATAGGTGATCATTGGTATAGCTGTCTGTTTGAGGAGAACATTAGCTCAATATGGGTATAGAAGATGCAGTTAGGCCTCTTCCTCTCTCCTGTGACAGGCAAATCATGGCAGATCTATGTACATCTGAGCCACCTGGAGAAGGAGAGGAGATAACTTCATTATTGTGCTCTTTATCTGGTGTACCGATATCAACTTTTATAACTGTCTCTTTATACCAATGTATGCTCGGAAATGAGAGCAAGGGAGTTTTCTTGCTACCTCTAATCTGAAGAATTTGGGCAGCACTAATTTACATCTCAGTGGTTTTGACGGGAAATGCAGAAATAACCTGTTCTGAACTCACCCAAAAACACCCAGGACTTATTACCATAAATACAAGCAGAAAGCTAGAATATTTGGTTGAAATATATAGAACACAGGATAGCCAAATTTAAATTGTAGGCCTAGCTGATTTTAATGAGGTGAAATTAAACTTGAACTAAACTTTCCTGCTGCCATCAGTGAGATCTGAAAATATCTAACCTTAGATAAATCTTCCCCATAACATTTTGATAGGGCTAGAGATGGATATTGAGCAAAGTATAAACACAGTAAGAGAGCTGTGTTCTCTTACTCCTTGTCTGAAGAAGTGGACTTGATCCACGAAAGCTAACAGTAAAAAAGCACTGCAGTGTTTTTGTTTTTATTGTATTTTTTGTTTTTATTTTCTGATATGCCTGAACAACAAACATGGCTACTATTCCAAAAAATTCAAGTAAGAGAACTGTTTACTTTTTTCATGCTTCTATTCTTTCTCTCTTTTGTGCCAGTCCCTAAAGCCAACTCGTTTTTTTGCCAAAAAAATTGTGAAATCAGAAGTAAGCCATTGTTACTGCTGTTTTATTGTTTTCTTCTAATTTCTGTGTGATGACTAAAGAACTTGGATGGGGAAGGCAGGGCTTTCAAATATAAGGATATATAAGGCAATATAACTTCCATCTTTGTTTCCCATCTGAAGACAGGTTCAGACTGAATTGCCCTCAGGCTTCCTGCTGGCATTATTGGAATGGGAACTGTTACTGCTTAGAAGCAGATCAGAAAGGGACTTGGTCAGAAGCATTGAAGTTTTGCAAGAAATACAAATATACAGAATTAGTATCATTTACTAGTTTTCAGGAAAAGGTAAGTTGTATAAGCCTCAATTTTTAATATGTGGATGTAATTTTCCCCAAGCACCTATGGCTTTTACATAATATATAAAAAGAGATATATGCCTGTTATTTATCTACTGGTTTGTCTTCATGACTCATTAAAACTATCAGTTGCAAACTGACTCCAGGATTTCTTCTGTGTGTTCATAGAAGTGATAACTGAGTAACTTGGCTTGAAAGGGAAACAGATAAGAAAATTTCATTTTACCTTCCCTAATATACCCAACATTTTACGCTGGCTACATACAGTATTTAATTCATTTGAGCTTCTTGTGTTAATGACTGTCACTAACTCTTAAACTGTTCTTTAGCCTAATTTCTTCTCAGATTTCTTTATGCATTTAAAATTCCTGTATTCTGATAAAAAAGATATAACTTTGTTCTTCAAGCAGCTTACAAAAAAAGCTAAAAACAAGCAAAGTGTACACAATAAATCTTTCTAGCTCATGGGTTCCCCAACCTTTTTAAGGTGGGGGCCAGGTCACGCTCTCTCAGTCAGCTTTGAGGGCCAGACGGCCATTTTGCCCTGCCTGCATGATGGGTGTGGCACAGTTAGTTAGTGTGGCAGGCCAGATCTGGCCCATGAGCCTTAGGCTGGGAACCACTGTTCTAGATCTTCATGTGTCTACCTACCTATCTGTACACAGACAAACAGAGATACATATTTAAATATATAAAACCAATATTACATCTGATAGTAAACTTAAGTACTGTATAGTCATATCAGAAAACAAAAACAAAACAAAAACACTGCAGCACTTTAAAGACTAACTGCTATTTTTTACTTTGAGCTTTCATTGATCAAGTCCACTTCTTCAGTCCAGTTTAAGTATACTGAATTTAAAGGAGGAAGGAAGGCCTGGGGATATAAATGGGTCTTTGCAGTGACGTCAAAGTAGGTACCAAGGAATCCTTCCTATAGAGAGAATTCTGAAAACTAAAAAAACCTTTCTCCACTGGCATACTCATCCACTGGTGGTGTCAAGAGGGAAGCCTCAGAAGTATTTAAGAAAGTTACTTTTTTAAAATTGTATGAAAGGAAAGAAACACATCAATGATTAGATTATCAGGACTAAATGGTTACATTTTGTATGTTACAGATTTTATGACAAATGTCTCTTACTTATTTTTTTCCCTGCAGAACTGGATTTTAGGTTTACCTTTGGATGATTTTTGGATTGGATTAAATAACTTGGAAGAAGCAGACCAATTTTCATGGTCAAATGGGACAGAAGCAAATATGAGCCTCCCTTGGTAAGAGTAGGATATGAAAAATATTATAACATTTTATGAATTGCTTGAAGAATAATATCTTTAGAACCTAAAATATTTTTTGGTTATATAATTTAAGTCCCCTTTTCATCCTACTTGTTGGAACATGATCTCAATATCATGAACAAACAATTTATGTGGTTAAATGAAAAAGGAGAATAAAAAATAATATAAATATCTTCAATAAATATATTGTAACATGCAAGAAAGGGACAGTTGCTAGACATGGTATTGGCAATATAGTTCTGACCTCTTTATTAAGGGAAAGCCAAACCAGTCCAAATATGAGATAAACACACATACTGTATTGCTATTTACATATAATCAGATGTGCCAGGGATACAGTACTGTATATATAAAAACCTGCCACCTGCATAGCTGAAGTAAATGAAGGGAAACAGTGGTGGTGTGCTCTGATAACTATTATTCTAATAGGTTACTGAAGTGGTTACATGCTTGATATCAGTTTATACAGAGTTAAAACTGTGGTTCAGAGAATAAAAACATTACTGTACCTAGTGCACCGTATGAATAACATACATTAGAACAGATAGCAGTAGGTTACTGTTGATCAGGAGTTCTCATGTATTACTTTAAAACAGAGGTTTTTAACCTATGACCCATGGCGCCAAAAACACCTGCTGCCAGAATTGGGCATGGACTCATTTGCAACTGTCATGCATGTGTTTATGACAGCCATGGACTCATTTAAGGCCATTGTAAATGCATACAAATGTTAATAGATAGATAGACAGACAGACAGACAGACAGACAGACAGACAGACAACAGCTGTAAATGAGTCTGCTTCTGAATCCGACGGTGGCAGCAGAACTACCAAGTCCACCCTGCCAGCTATTTGAGGAAGCGTGCCTCAGCCCCAAGTTGAAAAGGTTAAGAACCCCTGCTTTAAACCCATCCAGAAGATTTTGATAAAGATCTGGTTAAAGTCAACAATTGTTTAGTACTCCTAGTTTTTCAGGTGAGGGACACTGATGCTGAAAGTGAAGCAATTCATTCAAAGCCAACAAAGAGTAAATCTCCTTGTTTCTGTTGAAGTCACAAATTCTAGTCATTTACTAGTAACTCTTGAAAAGGGAAAAGGGACAGAAGTACAGTACTTTATTTTTCTTTCTCTGAGTGGATAGGAGAACTATCCATAATAATTATTTTATAATATGATTACTCTGCTTAAAAACCCCAAGTCAGGCCGCCAGGCCTTTTTAGGAACTGTGGTAGTACGTCACTATAGGTAAAGGTATTAAATACACATTAAAATGCACACCCACATCCAAAGGTGAGTCACTGGGGAGCAGGCTATAGGGAGCTTCAGGCTAGCAGCTTCTCTTCCTCCTCCCCGCTTGGGAGGACAGCAAAGAGGCCGTGCATACGCACCAAGCACTGTAGGCATGCATGCACACCAAGTGCTTGGCATGCTTGCGCAGTGGGGAAACCAGTGAAAAGGTAAGCCCCGAAGGTGGTTCCCCCCAAAAGCTGCTACCAGTTCTCCGGGACACTGGGAAAAGTTACTACCGGTTCTGGCAACCCGGTGCGAACCTGTTACATCCCACCACTGATGATGGTACCGCATTGGAATATTCTCCCATATCCTGTACAATGAGGAGTTATTAATTACTAACAGGAAAGGAAACAAACACAAGAGGACTATGTGAGTATGGTATTTTACATATGGAAGTGTAACAAAAAAAAATGCCTCCTACTAAATCCAGCATTTGCATTCATGTGGAAAATGTTACGGTAATTGTTTTCCTTATATTTTATTTCTGCTTCATTTTATTGCAATTAAATTGGAAAGGCTACAGCTATCACATCCAGTCAAACAAAATACTATGTATTGTGTGAAAGTTTCGAAACGTAGCTTGATTGCTTTGCAATGTAATTCAGAGATCCATTGGATCTGCAAGCGAAGTGCAGGTGAGTATGTTTTTATATTTGCTTTTAATCCATTGCTACCTATGTTAGGAATATTTATTCAAATTGTTTACCAAAATTATATAGGAAAAGCACTTACTCATTTCTCAGAAAAGACAGGTTAAATTAATGGTGAATGTTGTTATGTGTTTGAGCTGCTTAATTACAAAAGCTCACTGGATTGGCAACCTGAGCTTCTACCTTTGCAATTTATTTCCCCGTTAAAACCATGGATTATACAGAGGGTCCTAAAATGGATACACATTTTAATAGATGTTACCCATGTATTTTCAAATTGAATTATGGTAGCAACGTGTATGACATTCGCTCAGAAGAATGAATGTTAGCGTCACCATGCGACAGGCAAGACAGTCAAAGAAAATGGAAGAAACACGGTCGTTGTCTGAGAAACACAAGACCCTTTTGAAGTGACATTTTAAATTCAATGGAACTGTGAGTATGCAACAGAACCTCCATCACTCTGAACAATTGCATGCATTTGTTATAAGTTTGACACTTGTGCAGTGGTAGGCAGCCAAAAATTTTACTACCACTGTGAGCGGAGCCAACTTCATGGGTGGAGCCAATGCCATGATGTCATGGATGGAGCCAGTGTCATGGGTGGAGCCAGTGATGGTGGTGGAGCCTAAGTAAAAAACCCATAAAAATAAGTACAGATAAAAATACAAATTAAATAGACATAAAAATACACATAAAACACATAAGATATACATAAAAATAAATACATTAAATAGACATAAAAACACAAAAATACAAATTAAATACACAAAAAACACATAAAAATACACATTAAATATAAATACACATTAAATAGACATAAAAACACATAAAAATACAAATTAAATACACATAAAACACATAAAATACACATTAAAAATACACATTAAGTACACATTAAAATGCACACCCACACCCAAAGGTGAGTCACTTACCCTGGGGAGCAGGCTATAGGGAGCATCAGGCTAGCAGCTTCTCTTCTGCCTCCCCACTTGGGAGGACAGCAAGGAGGCCATGCATGCGCGCCAAGCACTGTAGGTGTGCATGCACACCAAGCGCTTGGTGCACATGTGCAGTAGGAAACCAGTGAAAAGGTAAGCCCCCGAGGTGGTCCCCCCCCCCCAAGCTGCTACCGGTTCTCTGGGTCGCTGGGAAAAGTTACTACCAGTTCTGCACTCTTGGTATTGTGTGTGATGTGCACAAGAGAAGCCCTGGGAGGTCATGCACAGCAACAGACCCTGCTTTTTCTGCTATGGTGTTGGAACATACGTGCCATAGAGGTCTACCAAACAATGTGTGCATGAGACAGGAGTTAGCAGAACAAGCATACAACACATTCTAAAAACAGCAAAATGGAAAAGTTTTCTTCCCAAGATTATTACATGCATTGAATGAAGATGACCCTGCTTGAAGGGTGTAGTATTGTGAGTGGTTCCAAAACATGGCATGAAAGGAGTTTGTGGGGAAAACGGTTTGGTCTGATGAAGCACAGTTTATATTGAACGGAACAATAAACTAGCATAATTGTTTGTACTGGATTCCAGGAAATCCACAAAAAGAAGTCAGTTTACCAGGTCTCAATGTCTGGTGTGGCCCATCATTATCGGGAATAATTGGACCATTCATTTTTGAAAGTACTGTTACTGGTCAACTGTACCTAGTCATGTTGTGCACAGCCATTTCACCTCCCAATTCATAAACTTTTTGGGAATCGTTGATTTTACTTCTAATCAGATGGCACCCCTTTGTACTTCCATTGAGATGTGAGAGCTTACCTTGATGAGAACTTGCTAGGACAATAGATAGGATGAAGAGGTTTGAGTTTCCCCCACATTCTTCTGGCTTAATACCACTTGACTTCTACCTATGGGGGACCTTAAAGGATGTGGCATACCATGGAAACCAGCTGCACTGGTGGTACTTCTGGAAGGAATTGAAATGGCATGTGCAGCGATACAACTGGACACTTTGGTCAACATTGCTCAAGCAGTAGTTCACCATAGTCCGAAGTGTCTGGATGCTGATGGTAACCACTTTGAGCACCTCCTGTAATTGCAGAAGTCAACCATGATTTGTACTCATCTTTTGTTATTGGTATATTATTACGATTTTAATAGTTTTTTCCTTTCTTAAAATGTGTATACAGTTTTGCACCCTCTGTATTTGGATAACTAGTCATTTATGATTAAATATTGTATTTCTTTTTTTTTCTGATATAGTTTAAAATGTGTCTGTGACATAGATATAATCTTGTAAATGTCTGGCCTGACATCCCACTACAGTAATGGAGTAAACCATACAGCCAGCTGCTCAGCCCCAAGTGTTGGGTGGTGATAAATAACCTGACTCCCTAAAGGGACCAACAGCTATGGGCAGTTGAGCCTCTTTAGGTGAGGTAATGGTCAACTCAGTGGAAGAAATGCCAGTGGAAACCATTATATTGGGCCCAAAGGCAAAAAGAGTGGCGGAGGAACTCTGATTCCCAATGGTTTTGGAGGTAGAAGAGGCCATGCCAGATGGACTGGCTGTGAAGGTGCACCTTGATAATATCCTCAAGGCTGTTTCAGTCCATTGCAGTCCCAGTGTTAAATCCTGCATGCCTCATTGCATATTGCCGCAGGAAATGGCTCTGTGATCATAGTGTGTGGGTCACTTCATGGCAAGCTGGGATCCACCTTAAACAAATTCACTAATAGCATTTTTTCCTGCTTCTGGAAGAAATGCATTCTTAGATATGAGTTGCATCCAATGACGACGACAATAATCTCGTGTAAGACATTTAATATCTAATGTGGCAAATTAATATTAACTTCCCTTTAAAATGAGAATTACATTATTGGCCTTGATGAAGGAACTGCAGCAACATTCTGAAAATTAGTAACGTTCACGAATCTGAAACTAACAACAGTTGTACAAAGTAGAGTTGAATAACTGCTCCTCTTGCTATTTTTATTTCTGACTATTTCATGTGACACAAATGTCTCATGCTTTAATGCTTCTGGAGTGGAGATATATGACAAAACTTAGTTGACATATGCTTGTCACAAGGAAAACAGAAACCTAAAGTGTGATTGTCTATAAATGATTTTTATGTATTAGAAAGCCAGCGATAACATAGCAATTTGTGAATCGCTAATTCCATTGTTTTGTGGACTCTGTTTTCTCTTACAGATGTTGATCGGTATCAAGAACATGTAGGAAAGGTACTTCTATCACCCCCAGGCTCTCCATCTGAAGTCCATGCTGATTTGGTTACAGCAAAGGCAGCATGCTTGGAGCTTAGAGACCAGTGTACAGGAATCACAATCTGGAATAAAGCCTATGCACTTGCCAGGGGAACTGTTTTGCTAAGAAGTAAAGAGAGCCACTCTGCAGCATATATCAAATCAGGTAGACTGAACATTTAAAACGTTTTGTAGATTCCATCTTTCAGTATCATGTTTATGCATTATGTGGCACAACAGAAAGTGCTGTGGGGTGAGATGGGTAATACTCTAAAATCTGGTGCAAATGTGAGTATTTTATGTTTTAAATGAAAAGACTAAGGTTGCCGTATTGGTGTTCAGAGACACAGTGTTCATTTCATCTTCACGACCAAGTTGTACCCTGATTTTGTCAGAAATGTCTCTAATATCCTAACAATGTTCCTCTGACCTAGCCTTGATAGTTTTCTCCCTTTGGGTTCTGTTATCTTTTACTTCTTTCCAAAACAAAGGTTTATTTTTTTCACTATTTTGTTTTGGAGGGTGATATTTAGTGCTATGGTGGTTCTTATATGCGATGAGAAGTTCCCATGGTGGAAGCATCCAATATGAATTTTTTGTCAAGATAGTATTATAGTACTAATCTGTGCAGGAAAGGTGGGTGAGTTGAGCTTCAGCTTTGCAGTATAGAAATGGGCAGTCATGAAATTAAGGTATCCCAAGAGGGGGAGGCAAAGTGGAAGGGAAATTATGGGGCAGCAGGAAGGTAGAGAAAGGTGGGGGAATCAGAGACTGTGTGTCAAGTTTGGTTTTGGAAATAACAAGATAATCAATGAATACATAATTACAGATCGAACAAAAATGTAAAATAGAATAGCTGGCATTTCCAGAAGACCTATAGCACTGGGGAACAAAAAATTTTTCTTAGTGCCTAAAATTTTTCAACTGATTTTGGGCATTTTGGGGCGGCTGATTCCGAAAATGCTATCCGTTTTGTTCTAGCAGCTCTAGTTCATGATATATCGATGATCTCATTATACATTGCTCTTATGACTACACTTGTATTTGCCTACACTTGTATTAGGAAGGGGGACTGGGAGGGGCAACTGCCCCAGGTGGCGTGCTCCAGGGGGGTGGCGTTTTGAAGACCCCCCAATTTTCCCTCCAATTTTTTTTCAAACAAAAAAATTTTTCCACCTCCAGGCTCGCATTGAAGGCTCCCGGAGGCAGGAGGGGTGGTGGAAAAATCTTTTGGGGGTGGGAAAATATTTGGGTGGGCAAAAAAAGGTTGGGTGGGCAAAAAAATTGGGGGGGGGGCAAAATTTCACTCCGCCCTGGGTGGCTTACACCCTTGTTATGCCTCTGGTTATATATGCAACCAGTATGGTTAGATTGACCTAATGTGAATAAGCTACACTAGTACCCCGAATAACGTTATGACTTGGTTCCACAAGTCCCGTCGTTATTCGGTTTTTAACGTTGTGCGATACATTGAACACACAATGTTAAAAAAAGCCCTGTTTCCCTGGAGGCTGCAGGAAGCGAGAACATCGGGATTTGAATCCTGACATTTTGGCTTGCTGCTGCCTCCAGGGAGGTGGGAGAACTTTGGAAACAGCTTGGAGCGGGTTTCCCCACCTCCCTGGACCCGGCGGGGGGGTCAGAGACCCCAAAATTGGTAAAAAAAACGTCCGTTTTTTTTACCAATTTTGGGGTTTCTGACCCCCCCGCCGGGTCCAGGGAGGTGGGCAGACCCGATCCAAGGTGTTTCTGGGCTTCCCCGACGTCCTGAGCCAGTGCAGCAAGCCAGAATGTCAGAGTTCGAATCCCGTGTTCTGGCTTCCTGCACTGGCTCAGGACGTCGGGGAAGCCCAGAAACACCTTGGATCGGGTCCCCACACCTCCCTGGACCCAGCGGGGGGGTCAGAAACCCCAAAATTGGTAAAAAAAACGGACGTTTTTTTTTACCAATTTTGGGGGCTCTGACCCCCCCCCCCCCCCGCCGGGTCCAGGGAGGTGTGGGGACCCGATCCAAGGTGTTTCTGGGCTTCCCCGACGTCCTGAGCCAGTGCAGCAAGCCAGAATGTCAGGATTCGAATCCCGACGTTCTCGCTTCCTGCAGCATAAAAGAGGGTGGGGGAAGTTCAAAATTAGCGCACATCAGCTCTAGGGAGGTTGGGAGACCCGATGCGCGCTAATTTTGAACTTCCCCCACCCTCTTTTATGCTGCAGGAAGCCAGAATGTCGGGATTCGAATCCTGACATTCTGGGTCGCTGCACTGGCTCAGGACATCGGGGAAGCCCAGAAAAAGCTTGGATCGTGTCTGCCCACCTCCCTGGACCCGGCGGGGGGGTCAGAGACCCCAAAATTGGTAAAAAAAAGTCGATTTTTTTTTACCAATTTTGGGGTTTCTGACCCCCCCGCTGGGTCCTGGGAGGTGTGGGGACCCGATCCAAGGTGTTTCTGGGCTTCCCCGACGTCCTGAGCCAGTGCAGCAACCCAGAACGTCGGGATTCGAATCCTGACATTCTGGGTCGCTGCACTGGCTCAGGACATCGGGGAAGCCCAGAAAAAGCTTGGATCGTGTCTGCCCACCTCCCTGGACCCGGCGGGGGGGTCAGAGACCCCAAAATTGGTAAAAAAAAAGTCCGTTTTTTTTTACCAATTTTGGGGTTTCTGACCCCCCCCGCTGGGTCCTGGGAGGTGTGGGCACCCGATCCAAGGTGTTTCTGGGCTTCCCCGACGTCCTGAGCCAGTGCAGCAACCCAGAACATCGGGATTCGAACTCTGACATCCTGGCTTGCTACACTGGCTCAGGACGTCGGGGAAGCTCAGAAAAAGCTTGGATCGTGTCTGCCCACCTCCCTGGACCCGGCGGGGGGGTCAGAAACCCCCAAATTGGTAAAAAAAAACGTCCTTTTTTTTACCAATTTTGGGGGGTCTGACCCCCCCGCCGGGTCCAGGGAGGTGTGGGGACCCGATCCAAGGTGTTTCTGGGCTTCCCCGACGTCCTGAGCCAGTGCAGGAAGCCAGAACGTCGGGATTCGAACTCTGACATTCTGGCTTGCTGCACCGGCTCTGGACGTCGGGGAAGCCCAGAAACACCTCCAGAGAGATCAGAGGACCCGATCTACAGCTGCAGGGTGGCTGGGGAAGCTGACGGGGACTCCCTGTCGGCTTCCCTAGCCACCCGCCCATGCCTCCGCAGCTGTGGGGTGGCTGGGTAAGCCGATGGGGGAGCCCCCCGTCAGCTTTCCAGCCTCCCCACCCCTGCCTCCGTAGCTGCAGGGTGGCTGGGAAGCTGAACGGAGAACCCCGTTCAGCTTTCCACCCACCCTGCTGCTAAGAACGACTGTATCGTGTAACGTTAAAATCGCCTTACTCGATACAAGATGTTTCCGAAAATCTTGTAACGTTATGCGGTTTTAACGATATACGGTACTCGCGTTATACGGGGTATTACTGTATATCTAAAAAACTAGAGCTGATGGGGCATAACGGAAAGTATTTTTGGAATCAGTGACCCAAATATAGCCAGAAATAGGTGAAAATTGTGAGGCACCAAAATCACTGTTCCCCAGTGTAGTTTCTCTTTGAGAGAATGAAAAATATAGAAGCAGAATTATAAATGTTAAATATATATCAATTTGTTTGTATACATTGCCATTTATTTTTCCAATTTCAGTGCTGAAGATCTGTATAAAATATTTTGATGGTGTGAAAAAGATTGAGATAGTTCAGTGTAGTTTGGTTTGGAAAACCAAAAATTCAGTTACAGTAGTTGGAAGAAGAAATAACTATGAAAATAGGACTTTCTACTTTACTGTAGCCTGCTCAGATGAGAGTTGTACTAGAAGGCAGGGTAAATAAACAAATTTGGTAACTGGATTGTAACCAGGACATTATCATATTGTTTGAGTGTTCTGTCTGAGTAGTGGAATAGAAACATGAGTTTGATACAGTATATATATCTCGTAACTTGGGTTGTATACATATTATAATCTGCCTCATAGAAGGGAGTAATCTGAGAATATTAATGTCATTATGTCAATTCCTGTTCAAGGCAATCCTATCCAGGATAATTTTTTTTTAGATATAGGGTACTCAGAAGTGATTTACAGTTTCCTTCTTCTGAACACTGTGAAGATTGCTGAAGGCTATAAAAGCTGGCTCTTCTCCTGGAATACACAGGAGGAAAATAGACTCAAAAATCACTGGGTTGACAGCCAGATACCTCACTCAAGATGGCTATGGGCATGGTTTTGATTGGTAACACAAACATGCACACAAGGGAAAAAATAATTTAAATGAAGTGATGCATCACATCAGCAATTACCTAGATATTTTTAAAAATCCATCCCCCTGATCATTTGTACCTGATCAGGGAAGGTGTTTAATATCCAATATGCTGAAAGGGCTAATGAGAAAGCTTGTATTCCCTGACTTGGAATCAAATGTTGTATGTTGCAGGGTAGACTGGAATCACTCCAGCATCCGGCATGTGTGGATGCCATTAAAAAAGTGGACCAGCCTGCCCCTGGATCGCCTTACAGAGAGGACTTAATGTCCATCCAGACCAGGGGTTCCAAACCTTTTCAAGCCAGGGCCCAGATCATGCTCTCTCAGTCAGCCTTGAGGGCCAGACGGCCATTTTGCATGGCCTGCATGATGGGGGTAGCCATTTTGTCCCAACTTCAAAGGGACAGCCATTTTGTTTCTCAAATGCCCTTAGAGGGGTGGGGCCCCACATGAAATGGCACCAAATGGTCTTAGGTTGGGAACCTCTGATCTAGACAACCCCTCACAGACTTTGAGAAGATACTGATCAGCAAATGTTTGGCTGCCATAAAGAACGATTTTTCCTTTGTCACAAGCATGGAAATAACAGAAAGATCTTGTGATCAAAAAACCTCTATGCCTATATGAGCACAAAAAGTGGTTTGCAGGATCAGCCTTAAAGGTCTCTAGCAGCGTTCTTTTCCCCCTATTAGCCAGGCAGTTTCTCTTCAGGATTATAAGAAAAGCATGAACACAATTGTGTTCCCATCTTGCTTTCTCCCAGCATCTGGTTTTAAAACTTGTAAACATGAAGGTTTAATCCCAGGTAGCCATTAATAGTCCTATCCTCCTAAAATTGATGCAATGAGTTTCCTTCCTTTTTAAAATAGCATTGTTATCTGTAATGCAATGATGATGATGATGATGATGATGATGATGAAATAACATTATAGTGTAGATATGAAATAATCTGTTAGGAATTGTTAAGAGTAGACATTAATGGCACAATTAAATTTTTATACTTTCCCATAGATTGTTCCTTAGGCTACTTTGGAAGAAACTGCTCCTCTGTTTGCAGTAGTTGCCATGGGGATGAACTGTGCAATCCTTACACTGGAGTTTGTGATAGTATCCATTCATGTATATCTCAGGATTCACCTGCTGTTTGTGAACAAGGTATCCAAAGGAGGACATAGCTGTAATGCTCTTTCTGTAACATAAAACTAAATATAAACATTTTATGTTACTCTCAGTAGAACTAATAGCAGTACCTATTTCCAGACTATTTCTTCCCAGATGTTCTATGCACATCATGTATAGATTTTCATACAGGCTAATATCTATACAGTATCTCATTTGTAGTGTTTGTATATTTCAATATTTATGTCACGTATGATCACTCCCCAATCTATTCCAAACTACTGTACTCAAGCGTATAACAATGAGATACAGCACACCGAGAACCATTATATTTCCCTCTTTCAGGATGTAAGTGGTAGGTCTTTGCCTGCTTTCAGACATTCTCAGTGACAATCCTGACAATTAGCGGTGATGGGCATATATTTTTTTACTACCACAATGTGGGTGTGGGCAAATTGGCGGGTGCGGCTAAATCAGTGGATGTGGCCAAATCCATGGGTGTGGACAAATCCATGGGCATGTGACTTGCTGAGGGTGGCCATGTGACTGGGTGGCCAATCTAGTCATGCTCACCACATGGCCATGAAAACGTCTGCAAACACAGACAGCATTGGCTCTTTGGCTGTAAATGGCGATGAACACTGCATCCTAGAGTCAGATACGACTGGCTTTTGAGCAAGGGCAACCTTTACCTTTGCCTATTGTTAGATCCAAAACTGCCAGTTGTATCTGACTCTAGGGCTCCATGCTCATCTCTGTTTATAGCCAAAAGCCAGCACTGTCTGTTTGTAGATGTTTCTGTGGACATGTGGCAGGCATGACTAGACACCACAATGCATGAAATACTGTTTAACTTCTTACCGAAGTGGTCCCTATTTATCTACTTGCAATTTCTTGCTTTGAACTGCTTTCGAGCAAGGTAAAGGTAAGGGTAAAGGTATCCCTTGCATGAAAGCCATTTGTATCCAACTCTAGGGTTCAGTGCTCATCTCTGTTTTACCATGGAGCTCCCTGGGCCAGCTGCAGTCTACCTCGAAGCTGCAGTTAGTCTTTAAGGTGCCACAATGTTTTTGTCTTTTTGTTTTGTTTACTCTCTGATATGCTTGCAGACAATAAAACAGCTACCAATTCAGAAGTTTTATTCTGTCAAGCAGAGCAGGAAGTAGACAAACTTACAACCATGGTGGAGAAGGGCAGGCAGCACAGGTGCCCAGCTGGTGCTCTTCCTCCTCTATCTGGCCCCCGGGATGTCCGTGTCGGTGACGTCAGCTCCTCTTCCTCCTCCATGCCCCGGGGGTGGGGGCATCGTCATCATCTCTTCTTCCTCCTCCTCCAGCAGCTTCTGCCACCTCCTCCTTATGAGGCTGTGAGTGCCGCTCAGATGGTGGTGGTTCCATGTGCAGCTGGGGGAAGGGGAGGGGAAGTTCACTCCCTGCTGCCCAGACCAGCTCGTGCACCACCACTCCTAGCAGCAGCATAACTCTCATGATGCCCGTACATCCTCCAGGAAGAGAACTTCCTGCAGGATGTCTGGGCATCATGAGGGTTGCGCGGCTTGTGCCATGCCGCCTGGACATCCTGATGTTGGGGAAAGGGAAGGGAAAAGCTCATGCCACGCCGCCTGGACCATCCTGCGTGCCACTGCCACCACCTCTTCTAACAGCAGCAGCAGCACAACTCTCACAGTGCCCAGACATCCTGCAGGAAGAGAATTTCCTGCAGGATGTCCAGGCATCACAAGAGTTCTGCTGCTGCTAGAAAAAGGGGTGGCGGCATGTGGACTGGTCAAGGTGGCATGGCGCAAGCTCTTCCCTTCCCCAGGCGGCAGGATGTCCAGGCCAGGCCTGGTCCAAGGCACAATTTAATGTGGTCCACCGCAGCTATTGGAAGCAGAAGCATTTATGATAGCCATAAAACATGCCTGCACATCAGTGGTGGGCTCAAATTTTTTTAAATACCACACTGTGGGTGTGGTATGGTGGGCGTGGCCAGGGGGAAAGGGCTGCATTGCACCCGAATTAGGACTACAGTAATACCTCGCATAACGAATTTAATTCGTTATGCGAGGTTGCTCGCTATGCGAAACAAACAAAATTCCTATGGAAAAACTTGCATAAAGAGCGTTTCAAGGGGGAAAACTTGCATAGCGAAAAAAATCGCTATGCGAGTTTTTCCCATAGAAACGCTCGATATGCGAGTTTTTCCATAGGGAAAGTCCGACTCTCATAGCGAAAATTTTCGTTATGCGAGTCAGACCGCTTAGCAAAAAACTTGCTTGTTATGGGAGTCAGACCGCTTAGCAAAAAACTTGCTTGTTATGCGAGTTTTTCGCTAAGCGAAACACTCGTTATGTGAGGTTTGACTGTACTTTATTTCAAAACTTGTATGGGCAGATGGGCCAAGCAGAATTTCTGCTACTGGTTCTGGCAAACTGGTGCGAACCTGCTGATGTCCACCACTGCCGCACATGCATAAATGTGTTTATGACAGCTGCAGGTGCAGGGGCGTAGCTACCGCCGTATCTGCCGTATCAATTATACGGGGCCCCCGGGCCACGGGGGCCCCCTACAGCAAAAATTAATAAAAACTTCCCAATTTTTTTTATTTCACAAGGGCCCCCCAAACAAATTTTTATACGGGGCCCCGTTAAGGCATGCTACACTTCTGTGCAGGTGCATTTTATGGCAGCATTTACAGTCGGAGGAACCACATGACCAGCCCTCTCAGCTGTCTGGGGTGTGTGGTCCAACCCACAACATGAAAAGGTTGGAAACCCCTGATCTGATAAATGGGATAAAGTCTACTAAAGGTAAAGGTCACCCTTGCTCGAAAGTCAGTCATATCTGACTCTAGGGTTCAGTACTCATCTCTGTTTATAGCCAAAGAGCCAGCGCTGTCTGCGTTTGCAGACATTTCTGTGGACATGTGGCAGCCATGCCTAGACACCGAAGTGCACAAAAAGCACATGATTAATTAATTTTTAACATGCCACAGGACACTGCTATTTTTCGGTACTGTATTTGTAGGTGGTTCTGTATTTATGTGCAGACATGAATGTTTTCCATTGAAAGCACATGAAACATTGATGGCTTACATACAGGTTGTATTCAGTAGTATCAGTAAGCAGAACAGGTACTGCACAGCAGGGCACATTTCACTTGAAAAGTAGAGCATTCTTTTAAATCTATTTGGGGTGTTTACCATAGGTGCAACAAGGAAAAGAAAGCACTTTGGTACATAAAATTAGGCTATTTGCATAACATTAAATGGAGCCTGATGCAAAAGCAACCACAAAGATTCACCTGTAATTCTATCTAGCTTATTCAAAAAAAAAATGCCTATTGTTTAATATGTGGTTACTGTAATACTGATAGTCAGTTCATGTGACTCATACACTCCTGATTAGTTCTCTCTCCTAAAATCCATGTGCATAACTCTAGTTGTGGTAAAAGTGGATGAATGCCCCTAGTTCCATATGTTATTCGGTGGTGGGATGGTTCAACTTTTAGCTACATTTAATTTTAGCATTAGTGTAAGTTAAGGACTGGAAGTGGCTAGTGGTTAAGATCCTGGACTTGATGACTGGCAGTTTGGCAGGTCAGCAGTTTGAGACCTGAGCGCTGCACTGTGGAGTGAGTTCTCATATCTGTCCCAGCTCCTGCCAACCTAGCAGTTCAAAAGCAAGAAATTGCAAGTAGATAAAATAGGTACCACTTCGGTAGGAAGTTAAAAAGTATTTCATGCATTGTGGTGTCTAGTCATGCCTGTTACATGTCCATGGAAATGTCTGGAGATGAGCCCTAGAGTTGGATATGAATGGCTTTTGATCCAGGGTTACTTTTATCTAAGTATACCTTGCTGCAGTTTTGAGTCAGTGTCTTTCTTTTTAACTCCAGGAAATCATAGTGCATCACTGCAGAAAAGAGTGGTCTATGAATAACTAGTCTGATTGTGCAGCCCCTTTATCCTTGCTAGCATAGTGTCCCCACCATAAGACTAGTCTTTGACTACATGTATACTAACATATTACCTGCCTAGTTGGCTTGGTCATATATTAGTGTTAATTTGGAAATGGAATCAGGTAATTTGCAATCCTGAAGTCAGAAGAAATTTGAAGGAGTAGAATTTCTTAAGTGCTCTTTCACAAGTATTGTGAATTATTTGCTTTTTACTTGTCACATGAATTGTTTTCTTTTGGTACTGTTGTGATTGATAGTGTGACACAGATCTGAAAAACAATAGGTGGTCTATGTTGTTAGAAGAGGAAAATTCTTTAAATGCTAATTGGTTCCTCACCTGGTATAAGCTGCACACCAAATTGCTTTGTTTCATGATTGGTTTTGAAGAAGTTGGCACAGGAATCCTTTGAAGTCTGATTTCTCAGACACTGAATACTGCTTCAGTCAGATGTCAATAATATTAAAATGTATTCAACACATAATTTTGGGCTGTCTGTCCTAATTTGCTCCTGGCACATTTTGAGTATAGGGTTAAAACAGACTTTCTAAAATTCTTTTTTTTTAAATTTCTATTTTGTTTAGCTGTGGACAGTGCATGGTGTCCACATTTCTCCGGTTGGAAATATTGGGGAACCAGTTGCTACTACTTCAGTACTGAAGCGGAAACCAACTGGGTCAATGCTCGGAAACAGTGTAGAAGATTCAGAAGTACAGACCTTCTATGGATTGACAGCCAAAGTGAAATGGTATTGAAATATTTTCATTAGAGAAAACAAAGAAAATATTTGAACATCAAGACTAGCTACGTAGATCATTCATGAGGGCAGATCTGAGCTGTCTGTAATGTATATATGTATATGAGAAGGGCAGAAAGGCCTGATTTTTACACGATTTACTTTTACCTTGGGTTTTAAACCATCTTTCACTAATGAAGAGCTCTAGAGAATGGAAAATTAGTTTGGTTTGTAAGTTCTTATCGAGAAAAAAAACAATTGCCCAACTCTGAATTGTATTTCTGTGGATAGATCATATGGCCTATTTTTGTATTTACTGTACTTTTTAAATTTGCAGTTTCCAAAGTGTTTCAGGAAGTTCTGTGGCAACTTTGAAAATAAACAAATGTCTTTTAGCTTATGTTTTTTACTGACTATACTATTCATTTTTAAAGCACTGGCAGTTACATTATTAACAGTGGCCATTCTTAAAGCATGGTATGATTTAGGATTTTTTTAAAAATTAAGTATTGCCTTATACAAATGAAAATATGTTTTGCTCATTTAAAATCAGAATCTTGTTTGTTCCTGTTATTTGACCTATGCTGTGGTTGATGCTGCCCTCTTGTGCTAGAAAAAGTTATTAATAACCAATTTAGCTTATATCATTAGATGTCTGAACCCTTTTATTTTGCCAGTTCCCACCCATTTAAACCAACATGTCCTAATGACAGGAGGAATACAGTAGGGAATGGTGCTGCTGATAAATCAGCACTTGAAACCTCAGGCATTCTGAAGTGCTTCTCTGTCAATCTGGAAGTTGTTAAATACTACCATATTGCATGGTGAGAAAGGATGTTTTTGAGCAACTTTGAAAAAGTGTTCATTTATTAAGCTTGAGGAGTAGGAGCCTCCTGTATTCTCTCCTGCTTGTTTCGGCCTCCTACACAAGAGTAAGTATGCCTAAAAATGGAAACAGCATGGAACAGTGGAAGTCTTGTAAGGAGTTCCCCAGGTTTTTTATAATAATAATAATAATAATAATAATAATAATAATAATAATAATAATAATAATAATAATAATAATAATAATAATAATAATAATAATAATAATAATAATAATAATAATAATAATAATAATAATATGTTATAAGTAATATAGTTGCAGTTCATGTTTTCATTCCAAACTTCTCACCATGGTTTTTTTATTTCCTCCACAACTGCCCCTTTTAACCAGCATGTTATTTTTTTCCCATCCCCCTGGGTACCAGCCAGATTACCCTTATTTTGCCCACTGTCACTGTTCCTATACAACATTTGTTATAGCTAGGAAAAGTAGACAGTCAGGCCATGTTATCCTGATGGTAATAAAGTAGACCATACTACCAGTGACTTAATGCCAAGTGTCTGGCGATGATTAACTAACCTGATGACTCTGAGGACTAATGACCTTGGGTGCTGAAGTCCACAGGGAAGGGTGATGGTCCCCAAGTGGACTAAATCTCACTTGAATCTATCTTAATGGAGGGCAGCAGCTTCATCAGTACAGGCCTGGGGCTAACTGAGAAGGACTTTGCATGCCAAAAGGGCTCAGGACCAGAATGTGACTCTTAGAACTGGATTGGTGGTACGGGGGTCATGCTGCAATGCGGAAAGCAGATGAAAGGCCACTGCATTATAGCAGTCTTCATGGCTGATCGCCACAAGGATAGCCAATATTTGGATTCAGATACAACAGAACAAGTCACCTCCAGACTTGATTACTGCAATGCGCTCTACATGGGGCTGCCCCTGATGACCATCCGGAGACTCCAGCTGGTTCAAAATGCGGCAGCCCGGGTAGTGGTGGGGTGTGGGCGTTATGCTCATGCCTCACCGCTGCTCCGGGAGCTGCATTGGCTGCCAGTATGTCTCCGGGTGCAATTCAAGGTGCTGATTATTACCTTTAAAGCCCTATATGGTAGTGGGCCAGGATACCTAAGAGACCGCATCACCCCAAGAACATCTGCCCGTCCCACCAGGGCGGATCGGAGAGGCTCCCTCGTTGTTCCTTCGGTGAGAATGGTGCATCTCGCCTGTACCAGGAGAAGAGCCTTCTCCGTGTCCGCCCCGGCCCTCTGGAACCTCCTGCCCACTGAACTGCGCCTTCAGACAGAGCTCCTGCCCTTCCGGAAGGGTTTGAAAACCTGGCTGGCTGGACAGGTTTGGGGACCTGGGAATACGAGTTCCCTTACCAGGTGGCTTATTTAAAGAACTGCCAACCTGGGTCTGGAAGTGGGACTGTGTACTGTTTTTAATTTTTGTGGTAATATTTTGATGACCTTTTAACTGATGTTTTATTGGAGTAAACTGTTTCTTATGCTTTTACTTTTATTTTTA
Source organism: Furcifer pardalis (assembly GCA_030440675.1). NCBI lineage: Eukaryota > Metazoa > Chordata > Lepidosauria > Squamata > Chamaeleonidae > Furcifer > Furcifer pardalis. The sequence goes on along the minus strand of CP126893.1, from coordinate 81,025,575 downwards.
GTGTTTTGTAAGCCGCTCAGAGTCGGGTTCTCCCGATTGGGGCGGGGTATCAAGTGTAATAAATAAAATAAATAAATAAATAAATAAAATAAATAAAGAAGAAAAAGCAAGATACCACCACCAATAAACACAAGAGAATTAGATCCCTCCCTCCATTTACTATACAGTCAACCCTCACATAAAGAGCACCTCGCTTAAAGAGTAACTCGCTTAAAGAGCAGACTTTTCTCTGAATGTTCACTTCGCTTAACAAATAAAACCAACCAAAAACTCACTTAACAAATAAATCGGGGTTTGCAATCCCCCCCCACACACAATTGGTCACTTACAATGGTGTTTCGCTTAAAGAGCAAACTCGCTTAAAGAGCAGTCCTGTGGAACGCATTATGCTCTTTAAGCGAGGTACAACTGTAATACACATGTGGTCAAAAGGGCACTTTAGTTGAGAAGTTTTTAATCTGTACTCCTCATACTAACTACAATGATTGTATCTGCCGTGTTTTCTGCTTTGCTATAGTTGTCCAAGCTGGTTCAGGTTCTGTCAGATAAAATGGATATTCTCTTCCCATCATGGGTGTAAGAATAAGACTGAGGAATTCTACAAGAGTTTTCAGGAGCACTTTTCAAGCTTGTGCTCCAGTAGTTTTTGAAAGAACTCCATAGCTAATTCTGATTTCATAATCTTAAGGCCCAGTGTTTTCTTTTTTATAAAAAACCCTGAATTTATAAAATTAGGGTAAGACTAATATAATCATCAAAAGGAAAGCTGTATCCCAAAATGTTTACTCTCTCTTTTATTTTGGCAGAACTGGATTTACTCTGCAGTGTCGTCTAAGATTTTTTGGACTGGATTGAATAGCAGGAAGCAAACATCTATATGGGTTTGGTCAGACATGAAATCAGCAGCTAAAGAACTATACTGGTACTTTTTGTTAAGGGTTGAAAGAATGAGAGATGATAATTTTTTCTTTTCAAAACAGCAGAAATTCAGTATTTCCAGAGCTCTTTTTCTTCCTAGTTGTAGTATTTACCTTCTGAACTTCCCTCTTGAAAAAAAATCTGTGATTCTGTTTCTGGCTCACATGTACATTGAGAAAACTGATTCCAAATTTCATATCTCATGAGAAGAGAAGTATTTGGTGGAAATGAATCCTTTGTGTTTAATCCACATACGGCTTATCTCCTATTTTTCATAGTTGCCCTGTGATAGTTTCTTCTATCCCCAAAAATACATGACCTCCATCATACACAGGACTAAGTAATATGATGATGCTTCTGATTGTTTATTGTATATTTTGCAAACTAAAACTTTAGGCCAAACATTCACGACTGCTTCTTTTATAGAACAACTTTACTGTTATCTACAGAGCTCTGGCTTTTAGTTCATTTATTTTCAGACTCTTGCTGGCAGGGCAGAAGTGAGGGAAGGGCAGTATTTGTACACTTTCCCAAGTTTTATCTGGGGTGGGTATCTTCCCCCGCCCCTTTTATTCCACTGATAAGAACATATCGTAGACCTCAGAAATGTCTGGCCTCTGATGTTTCCCAGGACACACCTGAGCCCCCATCCAATTTCTATTGTTTTAACCTATAAGGGAAAAGCATTCCTATTAAGTCACCTGAGGGAACATAATTCCATTTAATTGCTGCGTTTTCAAACTTTCACTCCAACATAGTCACACTAGTGTTGCCAGGTGAATATAGCTCATTTAGTACCAGGGGATTGTTATGCTTCTCTGATAGACCTGGCAGAAAGATAAGTTTCAGAATTAGCAGGATCAGAAGAGAAGATGCATTCATTTGGACCCATCATGCAACCGCACCAGGTGCAACATGCCTGCCTTCCAGCTGAGCTAGTGATCCCTGGAGGTGACTGAGGATGGGTAAAGGTATGAGGACCCCCAATTCTCTACCAGTCTGCCTACTGTATCTCCAGCATTTCCTCTTCCTACTGGTCTGAGGAATAGCTTTGAAATAAAAAAGGGGAAGAGAGTGGAAGGTTTTTCAAGAAGGGGGACAGGAAGTCAAATGCCTCCCTCTGAGCTCGGAGTTCTTCTATCTGTGGCCTTGAAGGAGTTTTGATCTTCCCAGGGCCATAGAATCACACAGTTAGAAATTTAGATAAATAAGCTTTTAATTGGGCCATTTTATTTGTTGTAGTGCTGCACTTTTGTTTCTGTACTCTGTGGAGTTTATGTCTTGATTGTTGCTGTATTTTTTAACGTCTCCTTTATGGTGTATAAGCAGTGGTGGGCTGTCAATATTTTTTACTACCACACTGTGGGCGGAGCTGACTTCATGGGGGGGAGCCGACATCATGGCATCATGATGTCATGGGCGGAGCCAACGTCATGACATCATGATGTTGTGGGCAGAGCCAAAATAATTTTTTAAAAATAAAAATAAAATAAAAATACACATTAAAATACAATGGCCCACAGACGGGAGCATGCAGGCTGGGTGTTTTGGAACGCAGCAGGGAGTCCCCCGTCTGTGTTCCAAAATGCCCAGCTGACAGGCGGCTTGGCTACAGGGTGTTTTGGAACACGGACAGGGGGCTCCCCGCTGCATTCCAAAACACACTGCAGGCGCATAGCGCGCGTCAGCTGGGTGTTTGGGAAGGGTGTTGGGATCTTTCCTTTACCCTTCCCAAATGCCCTGCAGGTGCACATGCATCAGCGGGAGGGGGGGTTTGGAAGGGTACGGGAAAGATCCCAATACCCTTCCCAAACACCCCGCTGAGGTGCACGGCACAGCAGTGGGGTGTTTTGGAAGGGTGTTGGGATCTTCCCTGTACCCTTCCAAATCTCCAGCAGGTGTGCGCGAATCACGGGTTTTTTGGAAGGGTATGGGAAAGATCCTGATGGATCAGTGGCACTGGGGTGGGGGTGGGGGGAAGCCGCGTGGCCCCCACCTGAACCCTCCTTCAGTGCCACTGATGGATTGGTGGTGCTGGGGGGGGGGGTAGGGGAAGCTGCGCAGCCACTTGGCTCATCCCCGAACCCTCCTTCAGCGCCACCGATCGATCTGTGGCGCTGGGGAGGTTTGGGGAGAAGCCACGTAGCTCGTCTTCGAACCCTCCTTCAGCCCCACCGATCCATCGCTGGGGCTGTGGGGAACTTTGGGGGGAAACTGCACAGCCGCACAGTTTGTCCCCAACCCTCCTTCAGCCACAGTGATCCATCACTGGGGCTGAAGGAGGGTTGGGGGGAAAGCCGCGCAAGTGTGCATGCGTCAAATGGAGTTTTGATGCATGTGCAGTTACGAGCAGCCATTTTGGGCTGCCCAGAAATGCAATCCGTAGGGTGGCCGGAGAGGTGACTGAACCGGTTTGCCCGTGGGTTTATTACCCCCCCCCCGGCAATCTCCTCCGGATTTTTGCTGCTGGCTTGGCCGAACCGGTCCAAACCGGCAGCAGCCACCACTGTGTATAAGCTACCTAAAAATGTTTATAATAACTCAGGATACAACTGTTTGTGGTGCCAAATGAACTGTATCTACAGCAGTAAAAGAATGTTTGTGTCTGTCAGAGTCATAGCTTCAAAAGCATGCATTGTAACTAGTGCATCATCCCATTTATATTAAGGAGTCTCTAGGGTTGTAGAACTGGTGCTCATCTATCATTTAAAGACACATTAATCAATTGGTCAATTCAATTTAAATACTGTATGTCTGATGTCAGGACAATTGAAGGTCCAGGAAATACTCTAAGGGAGAGTGTTAAATAATGTCCCTCCCTTTTGCTACTGGATATTCCTGCCCTCTTGGACATGGGATAGGTAGGCACGTTTTGGAAGCGGTGTCACTGCATAATGGCATTAGGCATTAGGCATCTCTGTGGGCTTAGTTTTGCACAAATAAGGTGGATGCAATGTTTCCAACTGTGTCAGTTACATAATTTTACTTCAATACCATGGTGTGTCAAACAAAGTACTGTTCCAGGGGTCAGTAAACTTGGCTCTCCAGGTGTTCTTGGATTTCAATTCCCAGAAGCCCAAGTCAGTACACCTGCTGATCAGGGCTTCTGGGAATTGAGGTCCAAGAACACTGGGAGGGCCAAGTTTGCTGACCCCTGAATTAGTCCAACCTGTACAAAGTGGAGTATATTTGCTAGAAGTATAAAAATAAACACAACCATAATTTTAGTAATTTGTATCTCATATATTTTTGCATTCAGGTTGAAACTGGAAGGAAGCTCACTGGAACGATGTGTTGGTCTTAATTCAACTGACAAAACTGCTGTGAGAATAAAGTGTGAGGATGAACACAAATGGATTTGTAAGAGAAAAGAAGGTAAACTAAATGATGGGCTTTAGAATACAAAGAAGATAAATATCATTTAAAAATTGCTTGTGCTCTTGATTATAGCAATAGTTATGTTAGGGTGCTTTATCTTAGTTAATGGCTGTTTGCTGATTATAGAGAGGTACACAGTTAAAACATATTGTTTATCACATTATTATTATTATTATTTATTAAATTTAATACCCCGCCCCAATCGGGGGGACCCGACTCTGGGCAGCTTACATCCCAATAAAAACAGAAATAAAACCCAACTCAATATCACTAAAAACATCAGAATTAAACAAAAATTAGCATAGTCAAAACAATGATAGTAAATGGTAGTAATGTATGGTTGTGAGAGCTGGACCATATGGAAGGCTGAGCACAGAAGAATAGACACCTTTGAGATGTGGTGTTGAAGGAGAATTTTGAGAGTACCTTGGACAGGAAAGAGAACAAATAGGTCAATCTTAAAAGAAATCAACCTGACTGCTCCTTGGAAGGTTAAAGATGAAGCTAAAGTACTTTGGATATCAAACGAGAAGACAGGATTCACTTGAGAAAGCCTTGATGCTTGGAAAGGTCGAGGGCAAAAGAAGAAGGGGACGGCAGAGAATGAGATGGCTAGATGGTATTGTTGCACAGGGCTGGGCAGTTTGAGGAGGATGGTGGAGGATAGGAGTGCCTGGCGTGTGATGGTCCATGGGGTCGCAAAGGGTTGGACTCGACTGTGCAACTGATCAGCAACAACAAGCCATTTGAACCCTCTCCTCCTCATACCTGGTACCTAGGTCTGCTTCAGTCTTTCTCTCTCTTTCTTTCTTTCTTTGGCTTGCTTCCTTAGCACTAGGAAGCTAAGTGCAACCACACCACCTGAATTGAAGCAAATTCAACACCAAAATAATAAAGCTTCAGCAGCAGAAGAAAAAGTAGGTAATATTACATTCAGGCTGTTTCATCTTGATTTTTATGTAATTTAGTCCATGGAAAATAACGTGAACCTGACTGAATCAATCCCAGATCATTTCCCATATTATTTGCCAATGCAGTCACTCCTTCCGTTGGAAACTTGGTTGTGGAACCAAGAGTTCAGGAGCTCAGTTCTCCAACATGCCTCCCTCAAGAAAAGCCAGCCTGTTTAGCCTTGGGCAAGCTGCACAGTCCCAGGGCGTCGCCAGAAGAAGAGAATGATAAACTTCTAAGTACAGTAATACCTCATATAACATTAGTATCGAATAACACGAAAATCGCATAACATCAAGGAATCTGGGGGGAAGAATTGCATCAGATAACATTAAGATCCTATGGGATGCTTCAGATAACAACTGCGAAAGCCTGTGTGGTTACAATGTATCTCTATGGATCCCATAGAGGATCAGATAACACGAAAAATCATATAACACGAAGACTTGTGGAACCAGGTTTTAGTGTTATATGAGGTTTTACTGTACTTTGTACCTCGAAAACTCTGGCAAGATTTGTCATAAGTCAGAATCAACTGGATGGCATCTAGTTAGTTAGTTAGTTAGTTAGTTAATTGATTATCTGACCACCAGAAACACCTTGTTGTAATTTAAAGAACTGATGATGATATATAAACCTCTCAGGATTCACTGTGCAATCCTCTGGAACAAATGTTGAATTTTAACTATAGATATTTTTTGTCCTATAATGCAAAATCAATTTGCATACAAATTTGAAGTTAATGTGAACTCATTCTCCTAAAATATAAAGCAAACAAAATTATTATCTCAGAGCAGATAATTCTGTGTATTAACTCATTTGTAGAAATGATTTACATTTAGCAATTATTAAATGATTAATTCTGTGAAAGATAGGAAAGCTATAGAGGCCAATTCATGGAAAGTTGCATAGCATAGTAAAAGGAACATAATATGAAATGTATCTAAAAATTATCAAAGCATCTTTTCTTTAGACTAAATATTTATTGTGCTTTCTTCATTTCCAATCAGTGAAAGACGTTTTTGATGTCTACATCGATCAGTTTTTGTCAGGACCATTAGAACAAACATTTTACACCTCCATTTTTAATGCTGTCATAGATTGCTTAAGCGATTCAAGCTGCACTGGAATAGTGCAAGATTATGAATACTTCAGAAGAACAAGAGGCATTAATACTATTATTACTGATAAGGAAACTGCAACATCCTATGTAAAACGAGGTACTGTACTGTATATTCATGTGCTTGGAAGTCACGAGAAAGATCTTTTCAAATATACTTCTGTTATTAAATTTTTTTAATTTTTTCAGAAAGATTAGGTTTATTTTAAATGGTTTCATATTCATTCTTATTATAATATAATATTTAAACCTTGAACTGTATAAAGTATTTCTACTATATTCTTTAGACTTATATATCTTTTTCTTGGTAAAATGTCTGCCCAAGTGAAAATTTAAACTCATAAAAGTTTTAGAATAGCCTCACTGGATCAGGCCCTATTTGGTCTAACACACAAGAGATTCCTTGAAACCCACAAGTGGATTGGGAGTGTACTTGTTCCTACTTCGTGCCCCATAGCAACTGGTTTTGGGATGCGTGCCATTACAGTAGCTACAACAGTTTGATGATGCTACCCTATATTGCCTTTTCTGATTTTCTCTTAAAGCTGTCCAAATTAGCATAATATAATCACAACTTTGGTAGTAAATTCAATAGTTCATAGCCTATGTGAAGCCTTTCCTTTAATTGATGACTGGTTTTACAGGTTATAGTGTTAGACAATTATTATTAAAATTTGGGTTAATTCCTTTATAAACAAATCTCGGTGGGGCTTTAAAAAAAGACGGTCAAGCATGGAAAATTGTTTTGACTGTAAGCCGGCCTGAGTCGCCTCGGTGAGTGGGCGGCAATATAAATCTAAATAAATACATAAATTTGAGAAGTTAATTTTTCTTCTTTCAGTCATAATATGGAAACTGAGAACCAGTCAATGAAACTGCATAGTGAGCAATGTGGTGATAATGGTTTCCAGTTTCAATTGTTTTTAAAAGGGAACAGACAAATTTATGAAGAAAGTCTCCTATTCTTTTTAGCTTTTCATTGCCTCCAGAATGAGACCCGGACATATAATGTATGGCCACTTTATTAGCAGAAGGGGCCATATGGCAAAGTGGTCACTTGGTGGCCTTATTTTAGTAGGCTAAAATCCAACATCTGTATGATGACACTTCCGTTAGCTATTACAGAATTTGTATTCAGTAGGAACTTGTTTTTTTATTGACCCAACTAGTCTAATATTGGTAACTCTGACCTTTAATAGCTCATCAAGGTTTCAGACAGGATTTTCTTCTTGCTCTCTCTGGAAATTTCTGTCTATTAATTATATATCACCCATCTGGGAAGAAAATTATGTTCCCATTCATGTACTTAGTAGGCCTCAACTGCTTGGCTCACAAAATGAGATGGCAAGTGTATCAAGGGTGATATGGTGACACAAAAATTACACAGCGCTCTCTCTGAAATATGTATGAATTTGGTTTTTCTTTTAAAACACAGAATGCTCCTTTGGTTATTATGGCTATAACTGTGCCTCAAACTGTAAGAAATGCTATGGAGGATTCAGATGTAATTCAGTAACTGGCGAATGTCCTGAAAAGATGGAATGTATTGGTCAGTTCAGAGGTGAACTCTGTGAATTAGGTACATTATTATTATAATAAAAATATTTTAAAAAATGATTCACTTCTCTGTATGATGTAGATTAAATAACATCTGGAATGTTTATTTTTCTAGAGGTGGAACAGTCTGTTTCTTTACAGAAGACTATTAGACCCCTAAAATTATAACACATCTGAAGGAGTGAAAATTGTAAAACTGTGGCAGCCAGACAGGATGCATGAGCATGCAGTTGCTGACCTTGCAAAGAAACTCAATTGATGTGCTATATCTTTATTGGTTTCAAGCAACTGGGTGCTCAAGCCTGAATCTGGCCATATGCACATAATAGCCACACCCTTCTTAATAAACTGCAATAATAAGATTCTTTGCCAAGCATTAATATAACGTTAACAGATTCAGCTCATCGTACAGTACAGACACCTTCTGCATAGCAGTATCTCCCCCCTCAAAGTTCTGTGTACTAAGTCTCAAATGACTGATCCTTGGTTGTGTTACAGAAGCACTCATGCTTTCTTTGTGAAGTGGAGTAGAATGATGACTGTTCTACTGCAGAGCCACACATCACCAGTCAGACCAGTTTCAAGTCTGATTGGCTATTCAAGGTATGTTAAGAACACAGTGCATGCCTGAAGTCACAATGACTCCTAGACACTTCAATGTCTTCAAGAAGATGCCATCATCATTTCCTCAGCACTTCTCAACTACTGGGTCACAAACTGGGCCTGTGGTGAATTGTGGCCTTTACTAAATATCACATATTTTGTGCCAGAGTGACCTGATTATATCTAAGACTGTGTTTTGCAAAGGATGGCACTTGTGTAAGTAAAAGGAATGAGGAAAGCAAAAGGAATACTAGTAAATCTCCAATCTAAACCTTTCTGTAAGGTTCTGAATCAAAGTCTACCACAGGTTATTTTGTGTTTACAGCTGGTAAACCATGCAATTCTGTATGTGCTTACTGAGAAACAATGTCACTGAGGTTAGGGGAGCTTACTGGAAAACAGTATGAGCCCAAGCTTCTTTCTCCTTAACCCATGCCTGCAGTCTTACTCAGTGATGGACAGTCAAAATTTTTACTACCACACTGTGGGTGGAGCCGATGTTGTGATGTCATGATGTCATGGGTGGAGCCAAAGTAAAAAAAAAAATAAGTACACATAAAAATACAAATTAAATAGACATAAAAACACATAAAAATACACATTAAAAATAAATACATATTAAGTACACATTAAACAGACATAAGAACACATAAAAATACACATTAAATACACATAAAACATAAAAATACACATTAAAAATAAATACACATTAAATTTACATTAAAATATACCCACCCACCCCACACCCAAAGGTATCCTGGGGAGCAGGCTGTAGGGAGCTTCAGGCTAACAGCTGCTCTTACTTCTGCCCGCTTGGGAGGACAGCAAGGAGGCTGCCGAGGGCCTCAGCAGCAGCCACTGGTTCCTCTGTAGCTGTGCGTGGCCACCCAACGCTCTGTGCTGCCACACTCCAAGCAGCGAATGGCTGCTTGGCTCTGCAGGCAGAGCGCTGTAGGCGCGCATGCACATCAAGCACTGTAGGTGTATGCGCAGTGGGGGAACTGGCGAACCACTCATTTTCTTTCATTATCTCTTTTTGAGGTCTGCTGTACTTTGAATGTACCCAATGGTAGAATTCTTTTTCTATTTAATGTTAGCTTTCTGCTCTACACTTGCACTTGTGTGTAGAAGGAGGCATTTTGCCCTAAGCCTTTCAACTAGCAAAAGGTTTAAATGTATGGCTGTTAAGTCATAATGAGTTCTGCTAAGCTTGGAGATTACAAGCCTTTAATGCTGAATGTAAAATTAGTATGCTGTAACAAAATATGATGAATCTTATAGAGTCTGTTAATTTTTCAAGATGTGGTTATAGATCTCAGTCAGTGACACATTGACAGCTGTGGAAGCAGTAGACTTCTAGATGTACCCCTTTGATAGAACATATTCTTGCTTACAGGTATCATGCATCCAAAATGTCCCCACGATGCCCCATGGTGGTTCTACGAAAACCATTGCTATTATTTTGAAAAGGAAATAAAGGGAGGGCATACGTGGGCAAACGTACGATGTTCCTACTATAAGGGTGGTTACCTTGCCAAGATTGACAGTGAAAAAGAAAAGGTATTGTGTTTCAATGGGAAGATGTTTTTCGGCTGGGGCAAGTCATTTGAATATTTTAAGTGTCAATTAGTCGCTAAATTGTAAGAAACAACTGGAGCTATTTTGAAACACAACAACTGCCACAATCAAGTCAATGGTTATGCATCTCTTTTAGCCTATGGCTAACTTGTTGCGGCCCTGACGGATTTATTATTTTTGAGCTTTCATGAGCAAAGGGCTACTATCTACGTCACATGAAACTAGGCTAATAAAGTTTTGCATTCTTGATCCAAATGTGGCCAAATGAAGGATGATTCCCCTATTCATTGCCAAACCTAAGGCAATCAAAGAAGGAAGGGTAGCTCCAAACATGGTACTTATTGGCAGAGCAGTTAGGAGAATAGTTAGGAGAATAGGCTGTGGCAGTTACCCAATAGAGAGCTGATAAATTATATCTGTGCAGGTGGGTTCAGTGCTGTACTTAAACTAGGTGTTGCAATATAAAAGATGCTGTTGACCATAGAACAGTGGTGGCAAACCTATGGCATGCATGTCAGAAGCAGCACTCGTGGCCTTCTCTGTGGGCACGTGCACTGTCACCCCAGCACAGAGTTTATCCTGCCTCTCTGCCCAGCAGCACTTTCTCCCTCCCCCCTGCAAAGAGTTTGCCCCATCTCTCTGTTTGAGCACTTCATCTCTAAAAGGTTTGCCATCACTGCCATAGAGGATATTAGCATCCACATGGCTAAATGTAATTCCACTTCAAGTTACAAACCTGTTTCTTTAGTTGGAGCCCTGTTCTGTCCAGAGCATCTTTTTGGTACTTATCCATCCCATTATCCATCCCACACATCATCCAAGACCACAGAGTTTTTTAATTTAAAAAGTATTTTTCTCTCTTTAGAAGTGGCTTGGTACTATGTTGAGAAAAGATAGCTGGATTGGCTTGCGGAAGAACAAAACTAAATGGCAATGGGTTTCTGATGGTGAAGATTTTGATCCGACCAAATATTACTGGTAAGCATTAATTTTTCATTATTATAATAATGAAATCTCATTATATAATAAAGGACATCTCGTTTTCCTTTCTAATTTTATAATGCAGGACTGGTGAGGAGATTGATAAACTATAGTTAAGTTTCTTTTAAACAGGCCGTTGGATTTTCCGACATCAGCAAATGGATGTGTTGAGATGCTGCAAGGAGGAACGCTTCAAGTTCTACCATGCAAAGAACAACATTTTTATATTTGTGAAAAAGAAATAGGTACTAACCATAGGAACTGATTGTTGTATACAATGTATACTACTAGTCTAGTTACATCTACTGCAGAATTACTTAGGCTGTTGTTCTCTCTGATAGTTATGGAAATAGGCTAGTTCAGGAGTGCCCAAACTTTTCAGGCTGTGGGCCAGTCACATGGTTCAGGGAGCTGGTCACTATGGCCAAGGGGCTGGATACAGCCCCCAATGCCAATTCATCTGGCCTGTGAAGCCCTTGTTGCTCCTGGAAGTTATTATTATTATTTGTTATTATTTATTCAATTTGTATAGCTGCCCCAATCAATATGTGACTCTGGGTGACGTACGTAAAAAACCCCAACATTTAAAATTATAGAGACCCTTAAAATCCCTAAAACCACTGAAAAATTTACCTCTTACCCATAGGGGCGCATTTTACTTCCACTTCCAGGAGCAATGAGGGCTTTGCGGGCCAGATGAATTGGCATCAGGGGCCGTATCCGCTCGCTGGGCCATAGTTTGGGCACCCCTGGGCTAATTCATAATTCTTCAAGATCCTGTTAGATCTTTATTAATAGAAATTGACCTAATGAAGGTCTTTGGAAAAAGAATGGTGCTAACAAGTCAAATCAGCAGACATCTGCCCTGTCTTTGACAGTTTGTAGTGGTATTAGCACTAGATGCTGTTAGTATGAATTAGAATAATTCCACTGTAGCTTTGCTTCAGTTCAACTGATCTAAAATGAAACAATTTGTAAATTGCAACAGTCTCAAATTGATAAACGTATTTAGGCGAGCAGGAGACAAGATCTGATCAGTAGGTCGATAGGATTCCTTCTGATAATAAACAAACAAGCAGTGCATTATTAACACTGTTTCTTTTAAGTAAAAGGTTTTATTTAAGTTCTGGAGAGTTGACTTTCTAAGAAAGTGCTTCTCATTCTTAGCTCTGAATCAGAACACTGCTTAAGTAAATTTGTATGATGCCCCTAAATCAGGACAACGGTCAATTTCTGTGAGTACACTTGAATAATACACTCTACTTGATTTTGTCTAACTGTAGTCCCATAGCTATCATAATTGTACTAACTATATCTCCTTAAAGTCATTTAGTTGTTAAAATATTACTTTGTTTTCTGAAAGCTGGTGTTGATCTTTTCATTGACTACCCTGGCAAAATTATGCTGGCTATTCATCCTATGGCTGTGTATAAAGACCTTGATGAAGCAAAATTCCATTGTGTGCTAAGAGAGAACTGTACCGGAATAAGTAGCTGGGAAAATGAACACTATCTTGTCACTGGAATGGAAATGGTGTCGGGTTCAGCTCATCATGTATTTCGTTTAAAAACCAGTAAGGATCTACTCTATATTTACAGATGTTTTATTCAATGAAAATTATTTTTAGTAGATGATTTGGGAGCATGTAGAGTTATAGATATTAAATCTGAAGCATAGCTAATATTATACAGTTAAATCTAATTGATAGTCCGAACTAGAGCAGAACCACTGATGAATTGTGAGTCAACATTGATCTAACTCCTATTAATTACATGGGTTTGCTTTATTTGGACCACTGATTACTTTCAGGTTGTGGTACGTACCAGCACACAATTTTAGTGCTGCAGAGGTCAAATTGAAATGTCTCGGCAAAGTCCTGAAAGTTTAGAAATCATGAAGGGAAAAATGTGGGCCACATTCTTTTTTTTTAAAAAAATGTGGTAAGAGTAAAAAAAAATCCAGATTTCATCAAGAAGGAAGAACAAAATTTATCTCATATTCAGGATAAGGATGTTTAATTATACTAAAATGGATGTCAGAAGAATCTATAAAATGATCAGATCCTACACTTCAATCTGAAAACATCAGGATATGGAGCATGGTATCAAGTAGCTTTCTAATTAACCATTAGAATGCATATATATATATATTTTTCATTGTAACAGTTTCCAGAGCGGTGGCTGTTGTAGTCTTATCCAAAAGTTTAATTGAAAAAAAAATCTCTCAAGAGTATGATGGCACCTGAAAGAACAATAGGTAAATTTTAGTATGATGTTATGTTGAATGATTATGTACAGCCTCCATGATAAGCGCTATGCTTCTGAGTACCAGTCACTGAAAAACAACAGAGAGAACTTTTATCATCATGATTTACTTAAGGATTTACTTTAGACATCAGGCATCTTCTTCTTCCGTTTCTAGGCCAGACGTGAAACTGCCAAAATGAACTTCATTCTACAGTTCCTTTCACCTGACCTAGTGTGAGAAAGATTAGCCACCAACACAGAGTTAGCCACCAACACAGGCTATGCCCTATTGTGGTTTGACCACACCCCCCCCCCCCACACACACCACAATCTTTGAGGAGGCTCTTTCTGTGTACACCAGACATCAGTCTGGCCAGTTTGATGTGGCAGTTCTTTTCATAAGTCCTAACATTGCAAGGATAGCCATTGAGAGCAATTGGTCAACAATTTAGTTCATGTGACAGTCCAGCTTGCCTAGCAATATAGAGATACTTACCTGGAATTCTTTTTTGTCAAACCCCACTTCTAAATTTATTTTGATTCACTAAACTTTAGGTTGCTCACCAGGACGTCATGGTCATCTGTGTAGTAAGAAATGCCCATGGTGTAGAGACAAAGCACTTTGTAACATGTTGACTGGCTATTGTGATGAGAAAAGCAGCTGTACGGACCAGTCCTCTATAGAGAGTTGTTCAAGAAGTAAGTTTAAAAATAACATCATACTATACAGATGCTACTGAATTCTCTCTCTTTCTAGGAACTGACTCTTGTTAACATTCTTCAGTGCCTCTCAGTATTTAGATTTTAATAAAGCTGAAACATTGTTCAGGTATATATTCTGGGACAAAGCTTTATCTTGTGGTTCAGACATTTAGACCCAGAATAACATCCTTTAAATGAAGAAGAATGGGAAGATAGGATAAGAGAGGCTGCATACAGCATTACAAAAGAATCAGTTAATTCCATTATAGGGAATTACATGCATTGGGCAAATTTTGTATCCGAGATGCACTTGGAATAGGATTCTTACTCTACAACAAATTATGACAGCAGCCCACCATCAGAATAAAGTCTTCTGTTATTATGGTGTAGATCTGCTAGAGCAGGGGTTGGAAACCTATGGCCCTTGGGCCGGATCCAGTCTGTGGTGCCAAATCATCCACCTCAAGCCTTCACTCCAGCTGCTGCAGCCACCACTGGAATTGGCTGTGGATGCATTTATGGAAGCCAGCCCTGCCCCCTCAACTGTCTGAGGGACTGTGACCTGGCCCCCAACAAAATTTTTGACAAACCCTGTGCTAGAGGCTTTTGCCCCAGTGAATCACATAGATTGTAGAAACTAGTGAGAATCACATTCCCCATCTCTCTTTGAATAGATGTTATCCTCGAGTTTGGAGTTTGGGTTAGCTCTAATCCAGTGTTTCCCAACCTTTGGGTTTTTGGACTTCAATTCCTAGAAACCTAAGTCAATTCCCCAAAGCACTGATCAGCCAATGTACTGACTTAGGCTTCTGGGAATTGAAGTTCCTCTGTGGGACAGGCGCTCCATGTAGGGAATCTCTGCACTAGTCCAAAGAACATAGGAAAATGTAACTCCTCCTTAGATGTTTATAGTGCATATTTTTGAGGAAGTGGATGGATAAGAAATAGAAACAACAATGAAGTGTGCATGGAAGGAGTTGTTTTTTATTTTAGACAACATGTTGACTGTTCAGCTGAGGGGGAGAGAGATGGACTTAACTGTTTAGGGCTTATGCTGTGAATAAAAAGCCCACAATTGAAGAGCCATCTTGTTCAGCCAGGTCACATGAACATTTTAAAAACAGATTGAACATGTGTCATCCTGTTTTCACATACTGTAACAGAAGCAGTTTGACCACAGACTTTAGTATTCTATAGATTTCAGTCTCCTTCGTGTTGTTTGGGGATGCACACTAATGGGTTCTGCGCCTGCGCTGAGCCTGAGCGGAGCTGAAAAGCTGATTGGATAAAGATTTGAAGTTAGGACCGCCCACCATCCCCAACCGCCTATGGCGCCATTTCGCGATTAACCCTCAATTCTCTTTTTTCCACTGCGCGAGCAGGAGCCTAGAAAAAGAGAGCTAGTGTGTTTGCCTGAGTTTACCTTAGAAAATCATTTTTTTTTCTGAAAACAATTTTTTCCAGACCAGGAGGCTCACTTCCTCTTGGTCCTTGCGCGGCTGGGTTTTTCCCCTCGGCCGCCACAAAGAAAAAAAAAAAACCGTTCGTGAGGTAATTTTATCTCAGCTGTCGTGTTGGGGCCTCCTGGCCGGGACAATCTTTTCTCTTCGGGCCATCTGCTTCGGTGGATGGCCTCAGTGCCCTTTAAGCAGTGTCCATCCTGCAACGCCAAGTTCCCCAGTTCGGACGGACACATGAGGTGCCTAAGGTGTTTGGGGGAACAACAATCGGTTCAAGCTTGTGCGGTCTGAAAGGGCTTCTCAAAGGCCGCACTAAAGAACCGTCAGAACCGTCTCCAGGTTTACCTAATGGAGGTGCCTCTGGCACCTCAACCTTCCCGTCGGGAAGAATCCACCACTTCTACCTCCGCTCCTTCTTTGCGGCCGTCCGCCGCTAAACTGTTTAAGAGGAAGAAGGAGCAGGAGAAGAAGAAGAGAAAGGAGGGAAAGAAGGAGAAGAAGAAATCCCACTGGTCTTCTTCAGCGTGTCTCCCTCCAACTCCGTGCGCGACGCGCCCGTCGCTGTCTAGATCGCCGGCCTCCGCAGTCGTCAGGGCAGTGATCTCATCGGGCAGTTCGTTGAGGGGCTCTCCGGTCGTCATCTCCCCCGAGAAAGCCCCAAGCCTTCCGCCTCTTCCGGAGACTTTACCGCCGCCACCACAGCGGAGGATGACTTCACTGCGGGCCCCTTCTGTGGCTCCGGCCACCGAGCTGTCTGTTCAGCTTAGCCTCATCGCCCCACTCCTGGAGGCGAAGATGCAGAAGCAGTTCTGGGCCCCTCACCCTCAGCCGTTGGCTGTGCTGGAAGCACCACCGCTCCGTCAGGCTGCTCCAGAGGCACCACCACTCAGTGGGGGCCCAGGACCGTCAAAGAGGCGTCGCACAGAGACGGCACGGTCAGAGGTCTCTCTCCCTCCGCACCAGTCGTCATTGCTGGGGAGCGATCCGAGATCCACCAGGCCGTACTGGTCGGACCCGGACCCAGAGGCCTTCTTCCCACCGCCCAGAATCTCGGGTCAGTCAGAAGGCTCCGACGATTCGTCGGATCAGGAGGAGGATCAGTCGCCCCCCGTTGCTGCCGACAAGTCATCAGACGACAACATCGGCAGCATCCATGGATCCCAGCTGGAGGATCAACAGACATTCACGGCACTGATCACCCGCCTCGGATCCACGCTGGGGATCAAGGCGGAGGCTCCTCAGGAGTGCGAGGACGTGGTGTGTGCCATGGCGGACAAAAAGGAGCTGGTCCCCGTCCAGCTGGGCCTGCTCCCTAAAATTGCTAAGGCCGCCAAAGAGGTGTGGCAGAAGCCCGTGTCAGTCCACTCCGTGTCGAATCAGGTGGAGGGCATGTACAGACTTCTCAGAGATGACGCCACCTTCCTCCATGTCCACCCGGCGCCCAACTCACGGGTCGTGAAGGGAGCCCAGCACTGGACTCCGGCCAGTAGCACTCCCCTCCCATCATCCAAGGAGGGGAAGAAGTTGGACTCTCTCTGCCAACGCCTTCCTGTCCTTCTGTGCAGTGAACTATGCAACGGCCATGGGCAGCTACAACTGTCGCCTATGGGAGAAGGCCGAGGCCTTCAAGTCCAGGCTGCTGCTGGAGCTCCAGCCTGAGTTCGGATCCATCTGCCAGGATGGTAATCATCTGGCCCTCCAACAGATCCGGACTGGGAGGCATATTACAGAGTCAGAGGCAAAGAACCTGGTCTCCGCCATCCAAATACGCCGGCACTCCTGGCTGCGGTCGGCCGACCTCCAGGATGAGGTCAAGACGTTAATCGAGGAACTGCCCTTTGACGGCAAGGGTTTGTTTGTGAAAGAGATGGACATCTCTTTGGGGGAGCTTCAGAAGGACATGACACCATCTAGAAGCTCCGTGCCCCACGCCAAGGGTCAGGCCGGTACCAATCCGACCAGCCCCAGACCTCGTCTCAAGGTCCATCCTTCCATCCTCGCCAGTAACAACAGAGGCAGGAGGACTACCCTCAGCAGCAATCCTGCCAACCGCAGCAACGACCGTTGCGTCCGTGTTACCAGCAATGCCAACAGACTGGTAAGCAGACCGATCAGAGGAGCAAACAACGGATTTGACTTCTCCGTGACCGAGACTCTCATCCCTCTCCCTTACCGTCCCCTGGTGAACTACCTGTCGGTGTGGTCCACCATCACCACAGACAAGTGGGTTTTAACCATCTTAGACTCTGGCTACGCGATTGAGTTCAAGAGATGTCCTACTGTCGGACGGGTCCGTGTCACCGATCCGTCTCCACCGCTCCAGGAGGAACTGTCAGCTCTCCTGGAGAAGGCCGCCATAGAGCCGGTCGCAGCGTCGGAGTCTCACAATGGGTTCTTCTCCCGCTACATCCTCGTGGACAAGAAGGACGGAGGTTTCCGGCCCATCTTGGACCTCCGCCTTCTCAACAAGCACATTGACACAAGGAAGTTTCAGATGGTAACCCTCCAATCCATCCTCCCACTGATCAACCAGGGAACTGGTTCGCAGTCATTGACCTGAAGGATGCGTACTTCCACGTATCCATCAGGAGGGAACATCGCCGCTTCCTCTGCTTCCAAGTGGGTAGCGACGTCTACCAGCACAAGTGTCTACCCTTCGGCCTCTCCACCGCTCCGAGGGTATTCACGAAGAGCATGGCGCCGGTGGCCACTCTTCTTCGGCTGCAGGGGATCCAGGTGTTCCCATACATCGACAACTGTTTGGTCTGCTCCCCGACCAAACAGAGGGCCATGGACAATGTTTCTTATTGCCTGGCCCTCATGGAGAGCCTCGGTCTGAGGGTCAACTACAAAAAGTCCCAGTTGACCCCAACCCAGCACATAGACTAGATCGGAGCGGTGTTGGACTCTCTGGCTCTGAGAGCCTACGCTCCTCCCAAGCGTCTGCTCGACATCCGTGCAGTGGTGGCACGGATCCAGGGCAGGCGTCGCATCCGTGCGTGGGATGCCCTCCGCTTGTTGGGACTCATGGCGTCAACCATGGCGGTGATCTCGCATGCGAAGCTCAAGGTGCGGTCCCTCCAGTCTTGGTTCCTCACTTCGTTCAATCTCGTCAACGATCATCCCGGGAAGTGGCTCACTCCAATTCCCTAACTGCAGGACCAACTGAACTGGTGGGTGATGGACCGCAACGTGGCCGTAGGGATGCTCTTCACTCTTCCTCCGCCGACCGTGCAGATCACCATCGACACGAGCATGGACGGATGGGGAGCGTGCTGCGGCAGTCTATGGATCCACAGGGTCTGGATGCCCGCGGAAGCCAGGCACCACATCAATTTCCTCGAACTCTTGGCAGTGTGGAGGGTGATGCGGTCCTTCAGTCTTTCCATTGTGGGCCGCGTGGTGCAGGTCACCTCGGACAACACCACTACCCTGGCCTATCTGAAAAAGCAAGGAGGGACCAAGTCTCTCTCCCTCCTTCATCTTGCTGTGATGGTCTGGGAGTGGTGCCTGAAAGTGCACATCTTTCCGATCAGTGTCCACATCCAGGGCACCATGAACATGGCTGCGGACTTTCTCAGCCGCAAAGGGACGACAATGCACGAGTGGGAGCTGGACGGATCGGTGTTCGACAGGCTGTGCCACCAGTGGGGCACGCCTGTCCTGGACTTGTTTGCAACCCAAGCCAACACCAAGTGTCACCGTTACTGCTCCCGAGCGGGGATCGGTCACGGATTGGAAGGGGATGCCTTCATGGTTCAGTGGCATCTGGACTTCCTCTACATGTTCCCACCCATCCCTCTCCTTCAACGGGCCCTCGTACGGATCCGTGCGGAGAGTGCATGGATGACATCGATTGCCCCATCCTGGCCCTCAGCTTCAGACTCTGGTGTGCGACTCCCTTCGCCTTTCCACCAATCCGAACCTCCTCCACATGGGGGACGGTCGGATCCGCAACTCGGACTTCCCCAGCCTGCATCTGACAACCTGGCTTATCTGCCCAACCTAGTGCAGATCCTTGAACAGTCTTGCAAGCAATCCATGCGGAAGTCCTACCAAGGCACGTACTCCGCATCCCTGCAGGATGTGATGTCCTACCTCCTGCATCTGGCCGAGTCAGGATCCGCACACTCCTCTTTGAAAGTTCATCTTGCTCCGGTGGTTGCCCATGCTCCACCTTCCTCTGTGCTGTCCTCTGCCTTCAGGGACAAGACTGTCAAACAGTTCCTTCAGGGCTTGCGCAGCGCTTATCCACCCGTCAGGGTACTGCCTCCTCAGTGGTCCCTCAATACTGTTCTCACCGCGCTCACTAAGGCGCCCTTCGAGCCCATGGCCACAGTGGACATTAAGTTTGTGTCTTACAAAACTGCTTTTCTTGTGGCCATTACCTCTGCACGGAGGGCAGGTGAACTCGCAGCCCTGAGGTCTGATCCTCGTTTCCTCAAGTTCTACCCTGATAGGGTAGTGTTGCACCTGGACCTTGCTTTCCTCCCAAAGATCCTCACTGACTTTCACTTGGCCCAGTCCATCACGCTACCTGCTTTCTTCTCTCCACAAGAGAGAGTGTGGCATTCGTTGGATGTCAGGAGGGCCTTGCTGTTTTACACCAAAAGGACTGCGTCATTCAGGAGAGCCAAGCACCTGCTTGTTGCTTATCGTGGCAAATCGCGTGGCCAACCTTTGTCTGCCCAGAGACTATCCAAATGGATTTCGGGTACCATTTACTTGGCCTATGAGATGTCATCAATGCCACCTCCGCCGCATGTCCGGGCACACTCCACCAGGACTTTGGCCTCTTCCACAGCCTTCCTGGAAGGCATCCCAATGGAGGACATCTGTAAGGCTGCTACCTGGTCCAGGTCCTCCACCTTCGTCACCCACTACCAGGTTGACACCAGGTCTGCTGCTGACATCAGATGCGGCAGAGCCATCCTGACGGCTGGTCTCCGATCTTCTTTGGAGATGACCGCCCATCCCTGATCTACTTCGCTCTCCTGCATCTCAGGACGCTGGCTGCCCACCATCCAAGTAAGTGAGCTTGCTAGTCACCCATTAGTGTGCATCCCCAAACAACACGAAGGAGAAAGACAGGTTTCACTTACCAGTAACTGTCGTTCTCCGAGTATGTTGTTTGGGGATTCACATGACCCAACCCGACCTCCCCTCAATGCTGCCGGCCTGAGATGGCTCTATGCCTCGCGGGCAGCTCTAGTATTGAACTGAGGGAGAAGCACTAAATGGCGCCAGAGGCAGTTGGGGATGGTGAGCGGTCCTAACTTCAAATCTTTATCCAATCAGCTTTTCAGCTCTGCTCGGGCTCAGCGCAGGCGCAGAACCCATTAGTGTGAATCCCCAAACAACATACTCTGAGAACAACAGTTACTGGTAAGTGAAACCTGTCTTTCTTGATGTCAAAGATGTGTCTAGTATATTTATAATTTGGGGGTTGACATGAAGAAAGTGAATGATTTGAGAACTTTGGTGTCTACAAAAAGTAAATATCTATCATTTCTGTTTTAAGATCCATATTAAGTGAGTTAATGAACATTTGTATTTAAAGGCTCAGTCAGTGAGAGATGCCCAAATCTGAAAAAATGGCTCTACTGGAACAAGTACTGTTACTATTTCTCAAACAATATTCCAAAGAACTGGAGACAGGCAAATTCTTCTTGCAGTCAATTTAGAACAGCTGAACTTCTATGGATTGAAGAGGAAGCTGAACTGGTATGAATACTATTGTTTCCCTCTCTCATAAGTGTTGTTAGCTTCAGTAGCCAGTGCCACATCAGTATGGTTCACTTGAGCAAGCAAAGTGAAAAGTCACTGTTTTTATAGTATTGCTGGAATTGCTCAGGATTTAGATTGCGTGTGCTGTGGAAAATCAGGCCATCTATACTTGTTTCCTTTGTTCTCATGTCTATCAAGGATTTGGGTGGCCTTCAGTAGAATTAATCTCAGTTCATCCTAAACATGCCTTAGTAGCCCAATAGGCTCTGTTTTTGAACTACCTCGGATAACGCTAAAATTGCATAACGTTAAGTAATCTGGGGAGAATTGGATCGAATAACGTTAAGGTCCTATGGGATGGATCGGATAACAACTGCTAAAGCCTGTGCAGTTACAATGTATCTCTATGGAGCTTTAACGTTATCCGATCCATCTCATAGGATTTTAACATGGATCGGATAACACTAAAAAAAACTTGTGGAACCAAGTCTTAGCGTTATCCGAGGTATTACTGTATTTCACCTCTCCCGTTGACATTATCTCCATCTGCCCTTGTAGTGCAAGGCAGGCATTTGACATTCAGACTTCATCTCTCAATATCTGAATTTGGACTTCTGGCAATTGAAGTCCAAGAACATCTGGAGTGCCAAGATACACCATCACTGGCATAGACAATTTAGACATCCTTGCTTCTTCCAAATATTATGTCTATTTTCACTGCTTCCGTTCACTCTGCTTTTTAAATTCTTGCTATGACTTCTGTTTGGAGAACCCCTGAGTCATATGTGTGATGTTTGGACGTTTCCTTTTTGATTTCCACAAAGATAAAACATTAAAGAGGCCAAGTTTGCACACTGAAATTCACCAATTTTTCTGTTTTTCTTTGCCTGGGACCTTTCCAGCAAAGCATGCATACACAATCTTCCATTCTAAAAACACCATCAGTTTCCTCTCCTGGTGCCTCTTTTTTTAAATCTCCTGAGTTTTATGTAAGGCTGTTTACCTTGGAAACCCTTCTCAAATGGAGAAGTGCCTGCTGTTTCCCCCCCAGAAAACAGCACTCCTTCCCTCCCACTCTCTTT
The DNA here is from genome assembly GCA_030440675.1 of Furcifer pardalis. Lineage (NCBI taxonomy): Eukaryota > Metazoa > Chordata > Lepidosauria > Squamata > Chamaeleonidae > Furcifer > Furcifer pardalis. Next base: position 81,003,272 of record CP126893.1, on the reverse strand, counting down.
CAGCTGTTAGGTAAGGTACATTTCTTCAGCCTTGATTTCTCTTTCCTTACTAAGGGACTGCAGTGGCTCAAGTGGTTAAGACGCCGAAGTCACTGACTGGAAGATCAGAGTTCAATTCCCGGCTACTGCATGACATAGTGAGGTCCCATCTCTGTCCCAGCTCCTGCCAACCTAGCAGTTTGAAAGCAAGAAATTGCAAGTAGATAAATAGGGACAACTTTGGTGGGAGGTAAACAATGTTCCATGCACTCTGGTTTTGAGGTATGCCTGCCACATGTCCACAGATACAGTCAGCACTGTTTTTTTGGCTGTAAACAGAGATGAGCACTGAACCCTAGAGTCAGATACGACTGCCTTTCAAGCAGGGCAACCTTACTAAGATTGTTATATCCTTCCATTTAAGATGTTGTTCCACCTTCCTTTAATCAGAACAATACTTCTTCATTAGAATGGGCCTTTCATACTGGGGATATCCTTGTTATGCTTTGGCATTTCACATTACTGGGATTTCTCCTCTCTCCACACTGTTTCCCTTGCTGTGCATAGAGCTTAGGATGGCCTGGAACCTCCCAGGACTCTCAGGTGGGGTTTAGAAGCTGCAGCAGGGTGAGGGTCCAATCCTGCAGGATTTGGATCAGCTGCTTCTAGGCTGAGAGCTGCAGTCCTGCACAACTAAAAGCAGCAATGGAAATTCTGACAGCTCTTCCGTTGTAGGTACTCCAGGCTAACTCCTCCCAGGCTTTTAGGAAACTTGTGAAAGCTGAGCTCTACAAAGAACCCTTTAAATCAGTGGTGGGCAGCAAAAATTTGTGCCACCACACCGTGGGCGGAGCCTATGTCATGGGCAGAGCCTACGTCATGGGCTTGGCGATCTAGTAATGTCTACCATATGGCCATGTATACATCTGCAAACACAGGCAGAACTTGCTCTTTGGCTGTAAATGGAGATGAGCACTGCACCCTGGAGTTGGATATGACTGGCTTTTGAGCAAGGGAGACCTTGAACCAGGGAAGTGGGTGTGGCAACCCAATTTCATTACTCCCCTGCCCAAAGGCCATCCAATTTCACCAACCAGCTGCCCAGAGGCCACCCAATTTTGCTAACCCCCCCTCCGGGGAGTGCAAACCTGTTGCTGCCCACCACTACTTTAAATATCTTCTTCCCTAATGCAATCTTTTGTGACCCATAGTCTTTATGCTAATCTATTTGTTCTCCTTCATGTTGTTTGTGAATGCACACTTGTGTGCTTGCACAGGAGCCATTATCAGAGCTGTAAAGCTAATTGGATGAAAGGTTTACATTTAGGACTGCCCATCATCTCCACCCACCCTCGGCACCATTTCACACCACTCTCCTCAGTTCTCTTTTTTCCGCTGTAGCAGCAGGAGCTAAAATTGAGAGCTCATCTAATTTTTTTCTTAGCAATTTGAATTATTTGAAACGCTTTAACAAGCTTGGCTACGGAATCTTAGCCTATGGCCTCTTTGTCCACCACCGGCCAACCAAGGAAGATAACAACGGCCGAGCTTTTCCTGAAGAAAAAGAAAATAGAGGACGGGGGAAAAAAGCATCACTCCTCTTTACCTCCAACACCAAGATCAACCAGGCCTTTGCCTCCAGCTTTGCCTGTTTTGGCCATTTTCTTAACGGCTATTTCCTCACACTCCATCTCCTCGTGTTCTGTATCCAACAAAATTAGGAAGCATTCTCCTTCGTGTTGTTTGGGGATGCACACTAATGGGTTCTGCGCCTGCGCTGAATCCGAGCGGAGCTGAAAAGCTGATTGGATAAACGTTTTGAAGCTAGGACCGCCCACCATGCCCAACCGCCTCTGGCGCCATTTTGCGCTTTTCCCTCAGTTCGCTTTTTTCCACTGTGAAAGCAGGAGCTCGGAAAGAAAGCTGTGCCTTGTATGTGTCTGAAATTGTTTCAGAAATCTTCAATTTTTCTTGCTTAACAATTTTTTCGGACCAGGGGACTAATAATCCCTTGGTCCTCGCGTGGCTGGGGTTTTTTTCCCTCAGCTGCCGCAAAAAAAAAAAAAAAAAAAAACCTCGTGAGGTAAATTTACCTCAGCTCATCTCGTGTCGGGGCCTCCCGGCCGGGATAATTTTTCTTGTCAGGCCATCTGCCTCGGTGGATGGCCGCTCCCGCAGCATTCAAGCAGTGCCCGTCCTGCAAGAAGAAGTTTCCTACTTCGGACAGACACGTGAGGTGCCTCCGCTGCCTGGGCGAGAATCATCAGGTCCAGGCCTGCTCGGTTTGTCGGGGGTTCTCCAAATCTGCTCTGAAGAACCGGCAGTACCGCCTCCAGTTCCTTCTGATGGAGGCTGCCTTGGCACCACAGCCTTCTCCTGTCCAGGAGGAGGCCGCTGTGACTTCTTCGGCGGCTCCTTCGATTTCTGCTCCTTCTTCGCGGCTGTCCACCGCAGAACTGTTCAGACGGAAGAAGGAGCAGGACAAGAAGAAGAAGGAGAAAAAAGAGAAGAAGAAGCACCACAAGTGTTCATCTTCCTTGCCGCCAACTCCGTGCCCGACGCGCCCATCGCCAACGAGGTCGCTGGTCTCCGCTGCCGTCGCGACCACGATCTCCACGGGAGCATCTCGTCGGCTTCTCCGGTGGTCATCTCGCCGGAGAAGGCCCCCAGCTTACCGCCTCTGCCGGAGACTCCTCTGCCACCGCGGAGGACTGCATCCCTGGCGGCCCCTTCTGTGGCTCCTGTTCCGGCTACCGAGCCGTCGATTCAGTTGAGCCTCATCGCCCCGTTCCTCAAGACGATGGTGCAGAAGGTGGCCCAGCAGTTCCGGGTCCCTCAGCTATCACCGTCGGCTGTTCCGGAGGCTCTTCAGCTCAGTGAACTTGCTCCGGAGGCACCACCACTCCGTGAGGAGGGCCCGGCTCCGAAGTGGCGTCGCACGGAGCAGGCACGGTCGGAGGTCTCTCTCCCTCCACACCAGTCGCCTATGCCAGGGAGCGATCCGAGGACCGCCAGGCCGTACTGGTCGGACTCGGACCCCGAGGCCTTCTTCCTACCGCCCAGCGTCTCGGAGCGGTCAGAAGGCTCCGACGATTCGTCGGACATGGAGGAGGATCAGCCGCCGCCAGTTGCCGCCGAGAAGTCCCCCGACGACAACATCGGCTCCGTCCACGGGTCCCAGCCAGAGGACCAACGGACCTTTATGGCGCTGATCACCCGCCTCGGATCCGTGCTCGGGATCAAGGTGGAGGCCCCTCCAGAGGAGTGCGAAGACGTGGTTTGCGCCATGGCCAATCGGAGGGAGTTGGTCCCCGTCCACCTGGGCCTTCTCCCAAAGATTGCCAAGGCTGCAAAGGAGGTCTGGAAGAAGCCCGTGTCGTCCCACTCCGTCTCGACCAGATTGGACGGCATGTATAGACTTCTGGGTGACAACGCCAACTTCCTCCACGTCCACCCGGTGCCGAATTCCCATGTGGTCAAGGGCGCCCAACACAGGACACTGGCGAGCAGCACTCCTCTCCCGTCCACACAGGAGGGGAAGAAGTTGGACGCACTGGGCAGGAAGGTATATGCCAACGCCTCCCTGTCCTTCCATGTGGCCAACTACGCGACGGACATGGGCGGGTACAACTGCCGCCTCTGGGAGAAGGTCGAGGCCTTCAAGTCGCTGCTGCCGCCGGACCGTCAGGCTGAGTTCGGGTCCGTCTGCCAGGAGGGCAACCAGCTAGCCCTCCAGCAAATCCGAACTGGGCGGCACATCACGGAGTCGGAGGCGAAGAACCTAGCCTCCGCCATCCAGATACGCCGGCACTCCTGGCTTCGCTCGGCCGATCTTCAGGACGATGTGAAGAAACTGGTGGAGGAGCTGCCCTTCGACGGCGACGGCTTGTTTGCCAAAGAGACCGACACCTCTTTGGGGGAGCTGAAGGGGGACTACGCCACTATCAAGCAGCTCTGCGCTCCTCGCCGGGGGACGGGTCGGTTCCACCAGGACCAACCCCAGACCTCGTCTCAAGGTCCGTCCTACCAGCCCCGCCAACAGCAGAGGCAGGTGGACTACCCCCGGCACCATTCCACCGGCTGAGACAGCAAGCTGCCCGTCCGCGTTACCAGCAACGCCAACAGTCTGGTAAGCGGACAGATCAGAGGAGCAAACAACGGGTTTGACTCCTCCGTGACCGAGACTCTGCCGTACCGTCCCCTGGTGGACTACCTGTCGGTGTGGTCCACCATCACCAAGGACAAGTGGGTTTTGGCCATCTTAGACTCTGGCTACGCGATCGAGTTCAAGAGATGCCCTACTGTTGGACGGGTCCAAGTCACCGATCTGTCTCCACCGCTCCAAGAGGAACTGTCAGCCCTCCTGGAGAAGGGCGTCATAGAGCTGGTCGCGGCGTCAGAGTCTCATGAAGGGTTCTTCTCCCGTTACTTCCTCGTGGACAAGAAGGACGGAGGGTCCCGCCCCATCTTGGACCTCCGCCTCCTCAACAAACACATCGACGCGAGGAAGTTCTGGATGGTGACCCTTCAGGCCATCCTCCCACTGATCAACCACGGGGACTGGTTCACCGTCATCGACCTGAAGGATGCGTACTTCCACGTATCCATCAGGAGGGAACATCGCCGATACCTCCGCTTCCAGGTGGGCAGCGAAATCTACCAGTACACGTGTCTTCCCTTCGGTCTTTCCACCGCTCCGAGGGTCTTCACGAAGTGCATGGCACCGGTGGCTGCTCATCTTCGGCTGCGGGGGATCCAGGTGTTCCCATACATCGACGACTGGTTGGTATGCTCTCCAACCAATCAGAGGGCCAAGGACGATGTTGCTCATTGCCTGGCACTCATGCAGAGTCTCGGTCTGCGGGTCAACTTCAAGAAGTCTCAGTTGACCCCCACTCAAAGGATAGACTATATCGGAGCCGTACTGGACTCTCTGGCTCTGAGAGCCTACGCTCCGCCCAAACGTCTGCAGGACATCCGTGCGGTGATGGCACGGATCCAAGGCAGGCTTCGCATCCATGCGAGGGACGCCCTCTGTCTCCTCGGACTCATGGCGTTGACCACGGTGGTGATCTCGCACGCCAAGCTAAAGATGCGGTCCCTCCAGTCGTGGCTCCTTGCCTCGTTCGACATCGCCCATGACGACCTCGGGAAGTGGCTCACACCGACTCCCGAGCTGCAGGACCAGTTGGACTGGTGGGTGTTGGACCGCAACGTGGCCACGGGGAAGCTCTTCGTCCTTCCCGCGCCGACCGTGCAGATCACCACCGACGCGAGCACGCACGGATGGGGAGCGTGCTGCCGGGGTCTACGGATCCACGGGGTCTGGACGCCCGCAGAAGCCAGGCACCACATCAACTTCCTCTAACTGCTAGCAGTGTGGAAGGCGATGTGGTCCTTCAGACTTTCCATAGCGGGCCGGGTGGTGCAGGTCGCTTCGGACAACACCACTACCCTGGCCTATCTGAACAAGCAAGGAGGGACCAAGTCTCTCTCCCTCCTTCACCTGGCTGTCCAGATCTGGGAGTGGTGCCTGAAGGTGCACGTTTTTCCCATAGGGGTCCTCATTCAGGGCACCCTGAACACGGATGCGGACTTTATGAGCCGCAAAGGGACGGCAATGCACGAATGGGAGCTGGACGGATCGGTGTTTGACCGGCTGTGCCAACGGTGGGGCACACTGGTCCTGGACTTGTTTGCGACACAAGCCAACGCCAAGTGTCACCGTTACTGCTCCCGAGCGGGGATCGGCCATGGATCGGTGGGCGATGCCTTCATGGTTCCGTGGCATCAGGACTTTCTGTACATGTTTCCACCGATCCCCCTCATCCAAAGGGTCCTCGTGCGGATCCGTGCGGAGCGTGCATGGACGATTCTCATTGCCCCGTCCTGGCCCCGTCAGCCGTGGTTTCCGTTGCTTCAGACTCTGGCTTTCGACTTCCTTCGCCTGCCCACCGATCCAAACCTCCTCCGCATGGTGGGGCGGTCGGATCCTGCACTCGGATCTGCCGAGCCTGCACTTGACGGCCTGGCTTATCCGCCCGACCTAGCGCGGTTCCTTGAACTCTCCCGTAAGCCATCCACGCGGAAGTCCTACGGTGCCAAGTACCGTCATTTTCTTGACTTTTTACGATCCAACGACCGCTCCGTGGACTCCGCATCCCTGCAGGACGTGATGTCCTACCCCCTGCAATTGGTTGAGTCAGGATCCGCGCACTCATCACTCAAGGTCCATCTGGCTGCGGTGGTGGCCAATGCCCCACCTTCCTCTGTGCTGTCCTCTGCCTTCAGGGACAAGACTGTGAAAAGATTCCTCCAGGGACTGCGTAATGCTTACCCTCCGGTCAAGGTACCACCTCCTCAGTGGTCCCTCACTGCTGTGCTCACTGCGCTCACCAAGGCGCCCTTTGAGCCTATGGCTACAGTGGACATTAAGTTTGTCTCCTACAAGACTACCTTTCTTGCAGCCATCACCTCTGCCTGGAGGGCAGGCGAACTTGCAGCCCTGAGGTCTGACCCTCCTTTCCTCAAGTTCTACCCTGACAGGGTAGTGTTGCACCCCGACCTGGCATTTCTCCCCAAGGTCCTGACTGACTTTCACCTGGCCCAGTCCATCACGCTTCCAGCATTCTTCCTGAATCCTTCGTCTGCACAAGAGAGAGTGTGGCATTCGTTGGATGTCAGGAGGGCCTTGCTGTTCTACACCCAGAGGACTGTGTCCTTCAGGAGAGCCAAACAGTTGTTTGTGGCCTATGGTGGCAAGACTAAGGGACAGCTTCTGTCTGCCCAGAGACTATCTAAATGGATCTCAGGTACCATTTACCTGGCCTATGAGATGTCATCACTGCCACCTCCGCCTCATGTCCGGGCCCACTCCACCAGGACATTGGCATCATCCACTGCCTTCCTGGAAGGCATCCCGATGGAGGACATTTGCAGGGCCGCTACCTGGTCCAGGCCCTCCACTTTCATCACCCACTACCGGGTTGACACCAGGTCTGCCGTCGACGTCAGACGAGGCAGATCTATCCTGACGGCTGGTCTCCGATCCTCGTTGTTGATGACTGCCACCCCATGATGCCCACACTCTCTCCTGCATCTCAGGACGCCGGCTGCCCACCATCCAAGTAAGTGAGCTTGTTACTCACCCATTAGTGTGCATCCCCAAACAACACGAAGGAGAAAGACAGGTTTCACTTACCAGTAACTGTCGTTCTCCGAGTATGTTGTTTGGGGATTCACACGGCCCAACCCGACCTCCCCTCGAGGCTGCTGGCCTGAGATGGCCTTCTGCTCTGCAGGCAGCTCTAGTATCGAACTGAGGGAAAAGCGCAAATGGCGCCAGAGGCGGTTGGGCATGGTGGGCGGTCCTAGCTTCAAAACTTTTATCCAATCAGCTTTTCAGCTCCACTCGGATTCAGCGCAGGCGCAGAACCCATTAGTGTGAATCCCCAAACAACATACTCGGAGAATGACAGTTACTGGTAAGTGAAACCTGTCTTTCCACAGCATCAGGACACTCCGCCAATGCCTCCGCCCAGAGTGGCCTCACTGCAACCAGGTAGATGACAAGTGGAAGCCCCCTTGGCAATGGCTCAACCCTCCATTCCGATGGACATGCTGGTTCCTCTCTTCCAGGTAATGGAAAGGGAGGTAATGGACCAAGTCCATGCCATTATTCCAGCAGCCTCGGATCCATCCATGGTTGCCAGGAAACAGGTCAGACGATCAGTCAGTAGCCACCAAATGGCACCATTTGGACTCAGTGAAGACAAGACCTCTTCCACCACCACCATTGCACATTCCCGGGGACCCGAGTTCAGCCAGGCCTTTCCGGTCTGACTCGGACCCCGAGACCTTTATGCCACCTCCCTCTATTTCGGAGAGGTTGGAATGATCAGACAATTCGTCTGATGATGATGATGAGGTGCCACAGTTGAGGTTGACAAGTCTCCGGACAACCAAACTAGCATCAAGGACAGGTTCAAACCGGATGCTGAGAGGACCTTCATGGCACATCTAACTTGTATGGGCACCACTCTGAACATCAATGCTGAAAACCCTCCATCACCCTTTCTGGATGAGGTCTGTGGCTTTGCGGACACAAAAAAGATCCTCCCTGTGCATCTGCCTCTTCTTCTGGCACTGTCACATGCTGCAAAAGCAGTCTGGAAGAAACCTGTTTCTTCGCATTCTGTTTCTACCAGACTGGATGGCATCTGCAAACTGCTGGGTGCAGACGGGGAGTTTCTTCACACACATCTGAATCCTAATTCAAGAGTGGTCAAGGTGTCGCAACACCTCACAGCAGTCAACAGCATTCCCATCCCTTCCTCAAAGGAAGGTAAGAAGCTTGACGCCCTAGGGGAGTGATTGCAAACCTTTTAGAGACCGAGTGCCCAAACTGCAACCCAAAACCCGTTTATTTATTCCAAAGTGCCAACACAGCAACGGGGGGGGGGGGAGGAAACACTCCCATATGGGCTGCTGAGCAGAGGGGCAGGGTGAACTCTGTGGTGGGTGGAGAGAGGAAGCACTCCCATTGGGCTGCTGGGCAAAGGGGTAGGGCAAACTCTGTGCTGGGGTGATTACACGGGTGCCCACAGAAAGGAATTTGAGTGCCACCTCTGGTACGTGTGCCATAGGTTCACCATCACTGCCCTAGGGAGATGGGTCTATGCTACCGTTTCCTTTTCCTTGAGAGCTGCTAACTACGCTGCAGCCATGGGTGGTTATAATGTGAAACTGGGGAAAGTCGAGTCATTCCTGGATAAACTGCCCACCGAGCTCCATTCAGAATTAGATACTTTGTCCAAAGAGGGCATCCATCTTGGCCAACAGCAGATATGGATCCCTTATCACATTTGTGACTTGGAGGCCAAGACCACTGCTGTGGCCATTCAAATCTTCCACCATTCCTGGCTCATAACTGCCAACTTCCAAGAGGACACTAAGAAACTCATTGAGGAGCTTCCGTTCTATGGCCAAGGCCTGCTTGCAGCTGAAACAGACAATATCCTCAATGAACTATATAGGAATATTACAACATCTAATAAGCTTCACCTTGGAACTTCCAATTCCTATCGGCGTAGGACAGGTTTACCCTTTGGGAATCAAGACTACCAGCACCGTCAACAATTCTCACTGCAAGAATTGACGAGGCAACTCTTCTACAAGCCTCGCAAACAATACAACAGACTGCTTTACCAACAACATCAACAATACAACAAACGTACAGATCGGAGACAGAAACAGCAAGTTTGACTCCGTCCAGGCTGTAGATCCTCCGCCACATTACTTACCATACCTATCACTCCAGTACTTCTTCGCTGCATGGGACTCCATCACCACTGACAGGTGGGTTCTGCAAATCTTAAACTCTGGCTATAAGCTAGAGTTCGAGAAATGACCCACTATTGGTCAAATCCACACCATGAAATCGTCACTTCAACTTCAAGAAGAATTATCATCACTTCTTCAGAAAGGAGGAATAGAAAATGTCACATCCTTGGAATTGTCCAACAGTTTCTATTCCAGATATTTCATAGTAGACAAAAAGGATGGTGGCCTCAGACCCATTCTAGACCTCAGTTGTCTCAACAGACACATACAGACGAGGAAGTTCCGCATGGTAACACTCCAAACACTCCCTCATCAACATCGGGGACTAGTTCACAGTGATTTACCTCAAGGATGTCTACTTTCACATTTCCATCTGAAAGAATCATTGCAGGTTCTTCCGATTCCAAATAGGAGAACAAATTTTCCAGTACTCTTGTCTCCCATTTGGTCTGTCCACCTCACCAAGAGTTTTCACAAAGTGTATGGCCCCGGTTGCAGCACATCTCCACACACAAGGCATCTAGGTATTCCCTTACATAGATGATTGGTTAATCTATTCCCCCTCAAGGGATCAAGCCTTGAAGGACATATGGTTTATTCTTTGAAGCCTGGAGGACCTCGGCCTCAGGTTAAATTTCAAAAAGACAAGTCTGGAACCGTCAAGGAGAATAGACTATATAGGAGCCATTCTGAATTCTACTCTCACTAGAGCCTATGCTCCACCTCAGAGACTGTTACACCTCTTCCGTGTCCACCACAAAATCAAAGCCAGATGGGTTCAGAGACTGCTCGGCCTTATGGCCTCCACCACGGCCGTCATTCCATTCGTAAAATTGAAGATGAGGTCCCTACAGGCATGGTTTCTCCACCACTTCAATCCCTTCCAGGACAGTCCCAGAAAACCACTGACATCAACCCCCAAGCTACAGGACCAATTGCAATGGTGGGTGAATGATCATTGCGTCGCCATAGGAAAACTATTTTACCCTCCGACACCTTTGGTAAAAATAACCACGGATGTGAGCACCCTCACCTGGGGGGCATGCTGCGCTGTCCCCAGGATCAGTGGACTGCGGACTCAAACAGAACAGTTACATCACATAAATTTTCTGGAATTGCTTGCAATTTGGAAAGCCGTGAAAACCTTTCGCTCCTCCATATCAGGGAAAGTGGTTCAAGTGGTGCCACACAATATCATAGCGCTGGTGTATATGAACAGACAAGGGGGAACAAAGTCAAAACACTCTTATACCTAGCTGTTCAAGTTTGGGAGTGGTGTCTCCAATTCCATATCTTCCCAATTGGTGTCCATATCTGGGGGACGCAGAACACAGTGGCAGACAGTCTGAGTTGGAAGACGACTGCCATACACAAATGTGGACTGAACAATGAGGTATTATCCTGCCTTTGCCAGAGATGGGGGTTTCTTAACATGGATCTCTTTGTGACCAATGCGAACTGTGATCGCACCTGCTCAAGAGTGGGAATGCGGAATGGATCTGAAGGGGATGCGTTCATGGTGCCTTGGAACAGGGACTTCCTCTACATTTTCCCACCGATACTGCTCATTCAGAGGGTACTGGTTTGGCTCAAGCAGCAGAGAGCCCAGGCCATACTCATTACCCCAGCATGGCCAACACAACAGTGGTTTTCCTTCGTATAGTCTGTGAATCCCCACTTTTGGGGTTCTGCACATGTGTGGAGCTGTGACCGGAGCTTTCAAGTTGATTGGAAAAAAGTTTGAATGTAACAGCTGTCCAACATGCTGCCCACCCTTAGATGCTATCTCACGCTCTTTCCTCAGTTCTCTCTTTTCTGCTGTAGTAGCAGGAGACCTTTGAGAGCTTTCTGTCTTTGTTTTGCCATTTCTTCAGCGAAAAACAGCTTTAATTGAAAATTTTTTCTTGGTGATCTTGTCCTCTGGGCAGGATCACCCTATCAGAGGCTGCTTTCCTTGTGGGGAGCAGTTCTTCAACAATTTTTACCTTATGGCCGTTTTTTCCTTGCGGGAGAAGTGGCCATTATCTTCAATTTTTCCGGCACTCTTCCCTCGCGGGTGGACTGCCGTCCTTCTCAATTTTTTCCAACTGTGTCGGCTCTTTTTTCAAAGGGCCGGCACATTAACCATTTGTTTGTTGCCATGGGCAATTGGTTTTTATTTCTGTGGCTTCAATTTTTATGGCTTCACCTGCCTTCAAGTACTGCATGGACTGTGGCAAGAAGGTCTCCTCCTCAGACGGCCACAACAAGTGTCTGCTGTGCTTGGGCGAGGCGCACCAGACCCAGTCCTGCATGCACAGCAAAAAATTTACACTTTTGGCAGTCCATAATAGAAGCAGTCATTTGAAGGTGCATCTGATGGAGTTGGTGTTGGCCCCTCTTCGGCTAAGCTTTCCACCGAATCTATGGCATCAAATATGATGTCTGGAGATGAAGGGGGCTCCAAGATGGTGGAGCATTGATGAAAGAAGAAGGACAAGAATAGGGTGAAGAAGTCAAAGAAGGTGACTCACTACTCCTTGCCTTCTACGCCTCGTCCTCCGTGCTCTCTGTGCCAGTCAGCCTCTTTCTCCCCTTCTTCTGCGATTCTTCCCTGTCAGCTGTCCACTGGGTCATCTCCTGGTGAAAGACTCTCTTCTTCGGTATCGCCCTCCAAGACGTTCCGTACCACCTCTTCGTCTCCTCTGCCACCACCTCCTCCATTGTAGCATTCGCCATCTCCGCCACCACCTCCACCTCGTGATATCTCCTTGCTTCACCGGGCTTCCATTTCACCACCACCTCATAGGTTGCCGGCCACCGCATCAGCCTTGATAGCGTCTACACAGCCTCTCCAGTTGGACTGTCTCAAGCCACTGTTAGAGACTGTGGTATGGTCTCTCAGAGACCAGCTGGCAGCAGCAGCTGGTCGTCTACTTGGTGCTTTTATGTCCGTCCCTGGACTTTCTTCTCAAGAAACGGACTACATGATGCCTCCAGGCCAAGATCGGGCCGTAGTTCTGCCACCTTCCAGGGCGTCGAGCGTTCGCTCTGTCGACCCGCCCAGGCCGGACTGGTGCAGCTCTGATGTTGAAGCGCCGATCCCTCCACCGTCTTCGGATGAGTCTGACTCCTCAGAGGAGGAGGAAGATGTGGAGGTTGAGGCAGACATGACACCCAACAACCAGGTTGCAGCTGCTGATCCACCTTGTGGGGACAACCAAAAGTCTTTCACGGCCATGTTGACCCGCCTTGGCATGGGGTTGAGTCTCCAGGCTGACCACCCTCCATTACCAGCGGAGGATTAAGTCACTGCAAAATTGGACAAGAAAGCCATTCGTCCTGTCCATATCACCATGATGTCTTCACTGCTAAGCTCTGCAAAGCCAGTTTGGATGAAGCCCATCTCATCACACACGATTTCAACGAGGGTCAACGGCTTCTATCGTGTGCTAGGTGACGACATGGAGTTCCTGTAGGTCCATCCTCTGCCGAACTCCATGGTTGTCCATGCCTCCTAGAGCAAGATGGCGGTCAGCGGTTTCCCTCTCCCGTCTTCCCTGGAGGGTAAGAAGTTGGATGCTCTTGGCTGGAAGCTCTACGCCACTGCATCGTTGTCCTTTCGAGCTGCCAATTACTCGATGGCTATGGGACTTTATAATGCCCATCCCTAGGGGAATCCAAGTGTTCTCCTACATCGACGACTGGCTTATATATGCCCCATCCAGACAACGAGCAGTGGAGGATCTGATGTTCTGCGTCGCGTTCATGGAGAGTCTCTATCTTCGCATAAATTACAAGAAATCGCGACTTGTTCTGGAGCAACGAATGGAGTACATAGACACCATACTGGACTCCACATTGAAGAGGGCCTATGCCCCGTCTCAGCGCCTTTCGGACCTCTGCACCATGGTCCAACGTTTTCAAACCAACAGTATGGTAATGGGGAGGGAGGCACAGAGTCTTCTAGGCCTGATGGCCTCCACCACCGCAGTCATCAGTCACGCCAAGTTGAAGATGTGCTCCCTCCAAGCGTGGTTTCTCCACTCTTTTGATCTACGCAGGGATCACACACGCAAACTGCTGTCCCCGATGCCAGAATTGGTAGATCAACTGCCCTAGTGGCTGCTGGACATCAATGTGTCCATGGGGAAACCATTCTGTCTCCCTTCACCGACATTACAGATCACCACAGATGCAAACACTCTGAGGTGGGGTGCTTGTTGCGGCAACATGAGCATTAACAACCTGTGCTCCCCATGGGATTGGTCAAGGCACATCAACTTACTCGAGCTACTGGCGATATGGAAGGCAATAAAAACCTTCCAATCATCTATTGTGGGGAGAGTGATTCAAATAGTGTCAGACAATACAACAGCTCTGGCGTGCCTGAACAAGCAGGGAGGGACCAGATATCTCTCTCTCCTTCTTCTCACGGTACAGATCTGGGTGTGGTGCCTTGAACAGCATGTGTTTCCCATCGGAGTGCACATCCAGGGAACCTTCAACGTTCTTGCGGACATATTGAGCAGACAAATGGTAACCACTCACGAGTGGGAGCTCCACGACCAAGTCTTCTCTGCACTCTGTTGCAGATGGGGGTCGCCGACTGTGGACCTATTTGCCTCTCAAGCTAACGTGAAGCTACCCAGGTATTGCTCCTGGGCGGGGATCGGCCCCGGTTCCCAGGGGGATGCATTTATGGTGCCGTGGGACTTTACGTATTCCCTCCACTCCTCCGATCCCTCTCATACAAAGAATCCTGGTGCATCTCTGACAACAACGGTCCCCAGCGGTTCTTATTGCCCCGGCATGGCCCCGTCAACCTTGGTTTCCTCTGCTTCGTTGCCTCTCCCTGGATTTGTGGAGGCTGCCCCCGGATCCGAACCTGCTCCAAATGGATCGGGGGCGATTGTTTCATGTCAATCTTCCCAGCCTGGTTCATCAGGCCCGTCTCGACTACATCTTGGACCTAAGTAGAAGACCTTCCACGGCCAGGTCCTATCACTCTAAATACCAGAAATTTGTTACCCACCTTTGTTCCTCGGATCGGCTCCCAATACAGCAATGTTACTGGACGTCATGGACTATCTCCTTACCTTAGCCAAGTCCGGTTTCTTCCATTCTTCTGTCTGAGTTTATCTTGCAGCCATAGTTGCTTCTGCGCCTCATGGCTTGGTCTTGCAGACAGCCTTCCATTTCAGAACAATGAAAAGATTCTTAAGGGGTTTGAGGAATGCCTTCCCTCCAATCAAGAGGTCACCTCCTCAGTGGTCTCTCACCACTGTTCTCAACGCCTTGACGAAGCCCCCTTTTGAACTCATGGCGACAGCAGATATCAAACTACTCTCATGGAAAACTGTCTTCCTGGTGGCAATCACGTTGGCCCGTAGGGCAGGGGAGTTGGCAGCCCTCCAATCCGACCCACCGTTCTTGAAATTCTACACCAGTCGGGTGGTCCTTCATCCCGATGTGGATTTCTTTCCCAAGGTGGTCACTGACTTCCATTTGGCCCAGGCCATTACCCTTCCCACCTTTTCCCCAGAACCAGCTACACCCAAAGAATGGACATGACACTCTTTGGATGTTAAGTGTACTTCGTGTCAACCGACGATCCTCCCACCCCGACGCCTTACCTCCCACTCCACCACAACATCATGACGTGGTAGGACATCACTACGGATATGTGGGTTTTGAACATCTTAAAATTTGGCTACACCATCGAATTCAAAGCACCACCTCCACTGGGTCGCCTCCAAAACACGTCCCCATCTCCAACTCTATGGGACGAAGTCACAAGCCTTCTCGACAAAGGGGCCATCGAACTCGTCAGCTCTGACGAGTGGTACGATGGCTTCTATTCGAGATATTTTGTCGTCAACAAAAAGGATGGCGGTCTGCATCCCATTCCAGATCTCCGCCAACTCAACAAGTATGTACAACAAAAGAAGTTTCGGATGGTCACCCTCCACTCCCTTCTCCCCTTCATCAACGAAAGGGACTGGTTCGTGGTTATCGATCTAAAAGACGCCTACTTCCACATCTCCATCCACCTGTTGCACAGAAAGTTTCTCCATTTCTGTCTATGGGAGCAGATCTACCAGTACACCTGCCTTCCTTTCGGCCTGTCCACCGTGCCGAGGGTGTTCACCAAATGCATGGCACCAGTCGCAGAGTTTCTCCGTCTCCACAGGGTGATAATTTCCCCATACATCGACGACTGGTTGATCTGCTCTCCATTGAAACAGAGAGGACTGGAGGACGTGTCGTTCACTCTGCGCCTCATGGAGGATCTCGGTCTCAGAGTCAACGTAAAGAAATCCCGTCTTGTTCCGAGCCGCTCGGTAGATTACATAGGGGCTCATTTGGACTCTGTTCGCACTCGAGCCTTTGCCCCAGACCAACGTCTTCGAGACATTCTAGACCTGGTAACTTTCTTTCAATCCCGCCCGTTTGTTCGAGCTCGTCAGGCCCAGAGACTTCTTGGCCTCATGGCATCCACCACAGCGGTCATCCCGCATGCGAAACTCAAAATGAGATCCCTCCAGTCCTGGCTCATGGCCGAGTTTCATCCTCTCACGGACTCACAAAACAAGCGGATAGTGCCAACAAGGGACCTTCGCAACCAGCTGTTTTGGTGGACTCTACCGGAGTACGTCCGGATGGGCAAATCCTTTTACCAGCCAGTACCCACTCTGCAGATCACCACCGATGCCAGCACCAGCGGCTGGGGTGCTTGCCTCAACGGTCTACACATCAACAATCTTTGATCCCCAGATGAAAGGAGCAGACACATCAACTTCCTCGAGCTCCTGGCCATTTGGAAGGCCATGAAGACCTTCCAGCCTCACATCAAGGGATAGGTTGTCCAGATCACATCGGACAATACCACGGCGATCGCGTATCTCAACTGGCAAGGCGGCACAAGGTCACTACTGTTACTTCATCTGGCAGTGCACCTGTGGGAGTGGTGTCTTGTTCATCACATCTTCCCGATAGGGGTCCATATCAAGGGTGCCTTGAATCTGACTGCGGACGCGCTCAGCAGACAGACCTAATCCACCCACGAATGGGAACTAGATCAGGACGTCTTCTGCCATGGCCTTGAAAAGAGGGGCAAGCAGACTGATGGGAACTAGATCAGGACGTGGACCTCTTTGCGTCCCAGGAGAACGCCAAGTGCGAGGGCTATTGCTCCCGAGCGGGTGTCGGTCACTGATCGCTAGGAGACGCCTTCATGACGGAGTGGAACCACCACCTCATCTATGCCTTCCCTCCGTTTCCACTCGTTCAGAGAAAGCTGCTCCGATTTCGACAACAGAGGGCTCGGAGGATCCTCATCGCGCCGGCCTGGTCTCGCCAGCCATGGTTCACGACCCTCTGGCAACTCGCCTCGGACTCGGTTCTTCTTCCGGACATACCATCTCTTCTCCAGCTAGAGGGGGGTCGTCTCCTCCACGCGGACCTACCCAGCCTCCACCTGATGACATGGTTCATAACGCCAGACTTTTAGCGATTATTCAGAACAGTCGGAAGCCCTCTACTACGAAATCCTACATGGCTAAGATCGCTCAGTTTTGTACCTTTGCCTCTGATCATAATCAGGACTTATCTCGGGCTTCCCTTGAGTTTCTCATGTCTTATTTGCTACATTTCGCCGAAACTGGTCTCTCGGCCTCGTCCATCCGGGTCCACCTGGCTGCCATAGTGGCCCATTCTCCCCCTGGCTCAACATTTTCCAACGCCTTCAGGGACAGGACTATGAAATGCTTTCTCCTTGGCTTCACCAATTCTTTCCCGAGGACAAAACCGCCTCAATGGCCACTGAACATTGTGCTCAATGCCCTTATGAGGCCCCCTTTCAAGCCCTTGTCTATGGCAGACCTCAAGTTTCTTTCCTGGAAGACGTCTTTTCTCGTGGCCATCTCCTCTGCGTGTTGTGCGACCGAGCTAATGGCCCTACATTGCAACCCACCGTTTCTAAAGTTTTATGGAGATAGAGTAGTCCTCCATCCGGACATCTCCTTCCTCCCTAAAGTCGTCTCGGACTTCCACCTGGCGCAAGCGATCACGCTTCCAGCCTTCTTTCTTACACCGACCTCGGACCAAGAAAGAGCCTGGCATTCTCTCGATGTCAGATGGGCTTTACTGTTCTACACAAAACGGACACGCCCCTTTAGAGCAACAACTCGTTTATTCGTGCACTACGGTGGCAAGGCTAAGGGCAGTGCTCTATCATCACAGAGGTTCTCCAAGTGGATTTCCAGCACCATTTGCTTTGCCTATGATGCCTCGTCTGTCCGACCTCCACCTCATGTTCGTTCTCACTCTACTCGTGCCACGACTACCTCCATGGCCTTTCTGGAGGGTATTCCGATGGACGATATTTGCAAGGCAGCCACCTGGTCTCAGCCGATGACCTTCACTCGGCATTACAGACTGGACACTTGGGCTTTACTTGCTCCCAGGATGGGCAGAGTTGTCCTGACGGCTGGCTTGCGCTCTTCTTCCATGTAACCTCTGTGATGCACCTCTGGGTTCATCTCCTTTATGGGCGCCCACCATCCACATGAGTAACTGCTTGTCAATCTCCCACAGTGTGCATTCACAGACTACATGAAGGAGAAGGACAGGTTTCACTTACCAGTAACTGTCGTTCTTCGAGTGTGTAATCTGTGAA
This sequence comes from Furcifer pardalis, assembly GCA_030440675.1. Taxonomy (NCBI): domain Eukaryota; kingdom Metazoa; phylum Chordata; class Lepidosauria; order Squamata; family Chamaeleonidae; genus Furcifer; species Furcifer pardalis. The sequence goes on along the minus strand of CP126893.1, from coordinate 80,985,292 downwards.
TTCACATGGCCCACCCATCCTTCCCCTCTAGCTGCGTGGAGGAGATTTCTTCTCTAGCCTTGTACAGCTTCTATATTAACTGAGGGAAAGAGTGATGGACCTGGTGGGCAGACCCTAACTTTCGAAATTTTATCCAATTAGCTTTTAAGCTCCGAACTGGCTCCCGTGCAGGCGCAGAACTCACAGTGTGAATTCACAGACTACACACTCGAAGAACGACAGTTACTGGTAAGTGAAACCTGTCCTTTTTAATTCAACAGCAAAACCTTTAGTAAAATGTTTATCTTTCAAGTACAGTCAAACCTCGCATAAAGAGCATCTCGCTTAAAGAGCAACTCGCTTAAAGAGCACAATTTTCTCTAAATGTTCGCTTCGCTTAACAAATAAAACCAACAAAAAACTCGCTTAACGAATAAATCAGGGTTTGCAATACCCCCCACAATTGGTCATTTACAATGGTGTTTCTCTTAAAGAGCAAACTCACTTAAAGAGCAATCCTGTGGAACGCATTATGCTCTTTAAGCGAGGTACAACTGTACTTGTGAAAACATTTTCACATGTTATTTTCTAACTCAATTCTACCTTGTAACTTTTCTTTTGCTTTTCATCTTGATCTTACTTATAGGAATGGATAACAATGTTCTTTAACAGCCGAATATGGTTAGGACTGAATGATCTTGACCTTAATGATATCTGGACTTGGTCATATGGTGATTCTGCAACAAGTTTCTTGAAGTGGTATGTGTTAGAATTTATAAACATCTTTGTAAGTATAGAATCTTAAAATACTTAATGCTGAGGGGTTTCTTTTAAAAAGAACAACAGTCCTAAATACGAAATTATTTTAAAAGTGCAACATGGGAATTATTTGCTCTAGTTAGTCATTTGCACTCTAGACAGAAATCAGAACAAGGTAACTTCTACCATAAATGACAAGCTGTATCATAAACAATTTGACAATTGAATGTATAAAAATGATACAGTATTCCTATTCCTATCTGATTGTGCACTCTTTTGTAAATTACTAAATTCTACAATATTTTAATTGTATAAGCATTTAGTTATGAAAGGGGCTAGAACCATAGGCCCTTCTAAGCTCAGTGGAGTAAAGAGCCAAAACAAACTACAGTACACTAGTACCTTGGATAACAATGAGACTTGGTTCCACAAGTCTTGTCGTTATCCAGTTTTTAACGTTGTGAGATACATTGATCACACAACGTTAAAGAAAGCCCTGTTCCCTTTCGGAAGAGGAAAGGGAACAGGGGGGCGATCTGCCTGCTTCTTTGGAAAGGGCAGTGGGGATTCCATGAGTGAAATCCCCACTGCCCTTTCCAAAGAGGCAGGCAGATTGCAGTGTGGGATCGGCTGCTTGTATAGGGGGTTGAAACGGGCACACATCTGTTCAACGCCACAACCCAAGCACCGATTGCACGCTGTGATCGCAGCACCAGGGGAAATCGGAGAACATCAGGAACAGCACGGACAGGGTCCCCTGACCTCTCCGGATGTGGGAGGGGTGCCGGAGAGCCTGAAATGGATGGAAAAGTCTGGGGTTTTTTTGCCTATTTTGGGCTTCCTGCCACCCCTGACACAGCTGGGGTGGTCGGGAGACCTGATCCACACTGCTCCTGATGTTTCCCGACCTCCCTGGCCAATGCATTCAAATCCTGGCATTTTGGCTTACTGCAGTGGCCAGGGAGGTCAGGGAACTTCAGAAACAGCATGGATCGGGTCACCCAATCTCCCTGGACGTGGCAGGGGCGGTGCCCCCCCCCCCAAAATGTATCAATATTATCAGGGATTCCCCTAGCGATATGTATGGCTGGATAGCAGAGTAGCACTTTTAAGCTCTTACGCAGCGAAAGCCTTAGTGCAATAACACACACACATATGCCTTCAGTGGAAAGGTGCGCTTTACTTACAGTGAGGGGAAGACAGACATACACAGGACTATATACAACAGTCTCTCTCTCTCTCCAAGCCCCACAGTAGGTAGACAGCTTGGAGTCCTCTGTTGGCTCCAACTCCAGGAGCACTCAAAAAGAGTCCTGGTGATCCTTTAGCAGTTCTTTCTTCTGAGTTGAAGAAAAGCTCTCAACAGCATCACCTCCTTCAGTATCTCAGTCCTTCTCAGTATATAGACTCCTTCAGAATAGCAACCTCCTCACAGACAATCTCCTCCAGAATAATAGCCTCCTGCATAGACCCTTCCCAGAGGGCCACAGTTATACCCCAGTGTTGCTGGGCAGATTCTCTAATCAGCCACAGCTGGGCTGTTACAGGAGCACGTGGACAAGGCGTGCACAGCCTGGCCATCAGTTTGAGGCTCTATTATGTACACCTGTGTTCATAACACATGGAGGGCCTTAAAGTTGTACTATTCCACTGGGCAACAATCTTTGTACAATACCCCCAAATGAAAAATGTCCTAACAAATATTATCTGGTCACATTCAGTGGTGGGATGTCAAAAATTTTACTACTCCACTGTGATGTCATCACAGTGTGGGCGGAGCTAACGTCATGACATGATATTGTGGGCGGGGCAAAGCAATAATAATAATAAAATATAATAAAAATAAGAGCGCACGCACACACACACCCCTCAACCCACCCACCCACCCACCCCACTAGCCCGTAAATAAATAAATAAATAAAATAAAAATTACATTAAAATACACCCACCCACCCAAACACCCACCCCAAACTTAAATCAACCCACCCCAAATACAAACCCGTCACTTACCTATTAGTATAAGTGCCTGGGCAGAGTTGGATATGGTCATCGTACCGGTTCTCTAGGATAATATGCCTTAATGTAAATGTAAAACAGCTGTACCTCCTTAAGGGAACAGCACAGGTGTAGCTTATTGATGAGGTAGCTCCAAGACTTTGCTTAAAAACCCCAGGCCAGGCTGCCAGGCCTACCGGCCACCAGGGCTTTTTAGGAACTGTGGTAGTATGTCAATATGGGTAAAGGTATTAAATACACATTAAAATACACACAGACACACCACATCCTAAGGTGAGTCCCTTACCCTGGGGAGCAGGCTATAGGGAGCTTCAGGCTATCTAGCAGCTTCTCTTCCTCCTCCCCGCGTGGGAGGACAGCAAGGAGGCTGTGCATACGCGCCAAGTGCTTGGCGCGCATGCGCGTTGGGGGAACCAGTGAAAAGGTAAGCCCCGAAGGTGGTTCTCCCCCCCCCCAAAAAAAAAGCTGCTACTGGTTCTCTGGGACACTGGGAAAAGTTACTACTGGTTCTGGCGAACTGGTGGGAACCTGTTACATCCCATCACTAGTCATATTGATATATTGCAATATTTTATCAATTATTGCACAACATTTTCTATTACAGTGATACCTCAGATAACGTTTGCATCGGATAACGTTTGAATCAGATAATGTTGGGGAATTTGAGGCAAACATTTACATCGGATAACATTATGTTAACCATTATGTTAACGTTATCCGATCCATCAGATAACCTAACTATTTCTGAGGCTAATGTTTGCCTCAAATTCCCTAAGGTGTGGCTGTGACTCACCAGTTTGTCTTGGGAGGGGGCTGCCTGCCCTCTTTATCTCAACCTTGCAATATTTCAATAACCATCACACATTACAAAAGCTTGCCAAACCAGTTGGACTAGTTTAGCTGAGCAAAAGCAGATGTGGGGTGGGGTGGGGACTCTTTCAATATGTTCTGACTCCAGTTTAAAAACTAAGAGGGATAGATGCTCCAAATGGATGACAACATGCAGAGTTTCCATCTGGAGCCATGTGCACAGGAATCAGTTTTAAAAGCTAACAGCAAGGGTGCCCAAACTTTTCAGGCTACGGGCCTGTCACGTGGTTCATGGGGGCCCAAACTACAGCCTGTGTGCCAGATCTGGCCCTGACACCAATTCATCTGGCCCGTTCCACCGTCGTCACTCCCAGAAGCTGGGTGAGTTTTACTTCTGCTTCTGGTATCATTGGCTGGACTCAGCCCATAGGCCGTAGTTTGACCACCCCTGGCTAACAGATAGAAGCAGGACCCAAAAATGGATGCCACCATTTACCAACAGGCAAGGTCGCCATCTGGAGCCATGTGCACAGGAATCCATTGGTGTCATGGGCCAGATCCGTCCCACAAGCCCAGTTAATAGCAGGGGTGTCCAAACGTTTCATGCCACTGGCCAGTCATGTGGTTCCTGGGTGCCCCAACTACTCCCTATGAGCCAGATCCGGCCCTGACACTAATTTATCCAGCCTGCTTCACCCTCACTTCCAGGAGTGTGGGCCAGATGAATTGGTGTCATGGGCCAGATCCGACCCAGAAGCCTTGCTAACAGCAGTGGTGCCTAAACTTTTCAGACCATGGGCCAGTCACGTGGTTCATGGGTGCCCAAGCTACTCCCTGTGGGCCAGATCTAGCATCCAATGCCAATTCATCCAGCCCACTCCATGCTTGTCGATCCCAGAAGCGGAAGTTGGGTGAGTTTTACTCCCACTTCTGGGAGCAACGAGGGTGGAGTGGGCTGGATGAATTGGTTTCAGGGCCGGATCTGGTGCACAGGCTGTAGTTTGGGCAGTCTTGCCCCTTTCACAGTCGCCACTCCCAGAACCTGGGATAATTTTTTCTTGTCGTTCGCCATCTACTCCGGTGGATGGCCTCTGCGGCTTTCAAGCAGTGCCCGTCGTGTAACACGAAGTTTCTGTGTAATGACGGTCACGTAAAGTGTCTGCTTTATCTTGGGGAGGATCATCCAGTCCACTCCAGTGCAGTCTGTAAGGGGTTTTTGAAGGTCACCTTGAAGAACCGCCAGAACAGACTGAAGGTTCACCTCATGGCGGTCGCCTTGGCGCCTCAGCCAACCGCACACCCCTGAGAAGTTCCAGCCGCTTCTACCTCCTCTTCTTCTTCTGCTCCACGGCTCACTATGGCAGAGCTCTTTCAGAAAGGAGGAGGAGGAGGAGAGGAAGAAGAGGAAGAAAAAGAAGAAGCACCACAGTTCTTCTTCAGCTTCGTTGCCGCTGACCCCCTGTCCGGGGTATCTGTCCCCTCCTCGGTCTCTGGCCTCGGCCATATTTATGGCGACCATCTCCTCAGAGACTTCCTCACTGGCTTCTCCGGTGGTCGTGTCCCCAGAAAAAGCCCCGAGTCTTCCACCTTGTCAGATGACTCCACCACCACCTCCGCCGAGAAAGACTTTGTCGCTGCTGGATCCTTATGCTGCTCCGTCCACCGAGCTGTCGGTCCAGATCAGTCTGCTTGCCCCTCTTTTCAAGGCCATGGCACAGAAAATATCCAACCAGGTTCGGGCCGCTCTGCCCCAACCTTCTGTTGTGCTGGAGGCCCTTCTGCTCCGTGCTGAGGATCAATCCGCGCTCAGCCAGGCCATACTGGTCTGATTCGGTCCCCGAGGCCTTCTTCCCACCTCCCACTGTCTCGAAATGGTCAGAAGGCTCCGATGATTCATTGGTTGAGGAGGAGCAGCTGCTGCCGGTGGATGCCGATAAGTTGCCGAATGACCAGATCGGCAGTTCTCATGGGTCCCAACCCGAGGACCAGAGAACCTTCATGGCACTGGTCACCCGCCTTGGTTCCATGCTAAATATCAAGGCAGAGGCTCCTCTGGAACAGTGCGATGACGCGGTGTGCGGATTGGCGGACAAGGAGCTGGTCCCCATCCATCTTGTTCTCCTCCCGAAAATCACCAAGGCCGCTAAGGAAGTCTGGCAGAAACCTGTGTCCATCCACTCCGTGTCCAATCGGGTGGACGGCATGTACAAACTGCTGGGAGATGATGCCAACTTCCTCCATGTCCACCCGGCACCCAACTCCAGAGTTGTCAATGGCGCTCAGCACGCCTGCCAGCAGCGTCCCAATCCCTTCCTCCAAGGAGGGTAAGAAACTCGACTCCCTTGGCAGGAAGGTTTATGCCAACACCTCTCTGTCCTTCCGCACCTCCAACTACGCCACGGCTATGGGTGGCTACAAGTGTAAACTTTGGGAGAAGGCGGAGGGATTCATGGGGAATCTGCCAGAGGAGCTCCATGCTGAGTTCGGTGCGCTCTGCCAGGAGGGTAACCATCTCGCCATCCAGATCCGTACGGGCCGGCACATCACCGAGTCGGAGGCCAAGAATTTGGCCTCGGCTATTCAAATTCGTCGCCACTCCTGATTGCGTTCGGTGGACCTCCAGGATGAGGTAAAGAAACTTATTGAGGAGATACCCTTTGATGGCGAGGGCTTGTTTGCCAAGGAGAAGGACTCTTCTCTGGGTGAGCTTAAAAAAGACATTGCCACCATCAGCAAACTCTGTCTTCCGCGCAGAGGTTCTGGGCAGTACCAGCTGTACCATGCCCAGTCCTCCTACCAGGCTCAGTCCTTCCAGCCTAGGCAACAACAGCAGCAGAGGCAGCAGGACTACCCTTGGCAAACTTTTTACCGCCCTCGCCATCAGTCTGCCAAGCCACGCCACCAGCAACAGACTCATCAGGCTGGTAAGCGCACTGATCAGAGGGGCAAGCAGCACGTTTGACTCCTCTCTGACCGAGGACACTCCAACTCCCGTCCCATCCCCTTTGGAACTTTCTGAATGTGTGGTCCACCATCACCACAGACAAGTGGGTTTTAGCCATCTTGGACTCTGGCTACGCGATAGAGTTCATGAAATGCCCTACTGTCGGACGGATCCGTGTCACCGATCCATCTCCACCACTCCAGGAGGAGTTGTCATCTCTCCTAGAAAATGGCGTCACAGAACTGGTCACTTCGTCAGAGTCTCATGATGGGTTCTTCTCCCAGTACTTCATCGTGGACAAGAAGGACGGACGCTTCCATCCCATCTTGGACCTCCACCGTCTCAACAAGCACACAGACACAAGAAAGTTCCAGATGGTGACCCTCCAATCCTTCCTCCCGCTAATCAACCATGGGGACTGGTTCACAGTCATCGACCTGAAGGATTAAAACTTTCACATATCCATCAGGAGGGAACATCGCCGATTCCTCCAATTTTTGTGTAAACTGGACTGGTATTTGGGATTTTTGACTGTTGCTTGATACTGCTGCTTTTGGATTTTGATGCTGTATTGATTCATTGTAGTACTGTATCTGTTATTTATTTCTTAGGATGTCCTGATGTTTTGTAATTGCAATTGTTATTAGAGATATATATACTGTATATGTGATATTTGTAATTTACTATGTGATATTTGAAATTGTTTTTTATGCTATGGAATGTGCTATGTATTGTAATTGTTTCGTCTGTAAGCTGCCCAGAGTCGCTATGCGAGTGGGGTGGCATATAAGTCGAAAATACAAATACAAAAATACAAATACAAATTCCAGGTGGGCAGCTCGGTTTACCAGTACAAGTGCCTACCATTCAATCTTTCCACTGTGCCAAGGGTATTCACTAAGTGCATGGCGCCGGTAGCCGCACATCTTTGGCTACAAGGAATCCAGGTGTTCCCATACATACATCGATGACTGGATGGTCTGCTCCCCGACGAAACAGAGGGCCATGGCCCTCATGGAGAGCCTCGGTCTGAGAGTCAACTTCAAGAAATCACAGTTGTCTCTGAGAGCCTACGCTCCTCCAAAGCGCCTTCTAGACATCTGTTCGGTGGTAGCACGGATTCAAAACAGGCGTCAGGTCAGGGTGAGGGACGCCCTCCATTTGCTGGGATTCATGGTGTCGATCACTGCGGTGATCTCTCACGCCAAGCTAAAGATGCAGTCCCTCCAGTCTTGGTTCTTCGCTTCTTTCAATCTGGTCACCGACCACCCCAGAAAACTGCTCACTCGCACTCCCGAGTTGCGGGAGCAGCTGGATTAGTGGCTGCTGGATCAAAACGTGGCCATGGGGAAGCTCTTCGCCCTTCCTCCGCCTACGGTTCAGATCACCACCGATGCGAGCACTCACGGATGGGGAGCGGCAGCCTATGGGTCCACAGGGTTTGGACTCCCACGGAAGCCAGACATCACATAAACTTTCTAGAACTGTTGGCAGTATGGAAGGCGATGCGGTCATTCAGACTCTCGATTGCGGGCCAGGTGGCCTCCGACAACACCACGACCTTGGCCTACCTCAAAAAGCAAGGGGGAACGAGGTCTCTCTCCCTTCTTTATCTTGCCGTGATGGTCTGGGAATGGTGCTTGAAGGTGCACGTCTTCGCAATCGGTGTCCACATCCAAGGGACTCTGAACATGACGGCAGATCTGTTCAGCCGCAAGGGGACGGCAGTGCACGAATGGGAGCTGGATAGATTGGTGTTCGACTGGCTCTGCCAACACTGGGGGACACCTGTCCTGGATCTGTTCACGATGCGGGCGAATGCCAAATGCCACCGTTACTGCTCCTGAGCGGGGATCAGGCACGGATCGGAAGGGGATGCCTTCATGGTTCTGTGGCACCAGGACTTCCTATACATGTTTCCTCCCATCCCGCTCATCCAACGGGTCCTCATACGGATCCGTGCGGAGAATGCATGGACGATTCTGATCACCCCAGCTTGGCTGAGACAGCTGTGGTTTCCCCTGCTGCAGACTCTGGCGTCTGACCTGTGTCGGCTGCCCACCAATCCGGACCTTCTCCGCATGGGAGATGGGCGGATTCTCCACTCAGACTTGCCCAGTCTCTGCCTGGCTTATCCGCCTGCCCTAGCATGGATCCTACAGATGTCTAGAAAGCCCTCCACGTGGAGGTCTTATGCTTCAAAGTACTGCCGTTTCACTGACCTTCTAACCTCTAACGGCTGTACCATTGCCTCCGCATCTCTGCAGGATGTCATGTCCTACCTCCTGCATCTGGCTAGTCGGAATCCGCACATTCTTCTCTTAAAGTCCATCTTGCAGCGGTGGTCACCCATGCTCCACCTTCCTCTGCGTTGTCCTCTGCCTTCAGGGACAGGACTGTCAAACAGTTTCTCCAGGCCTTGCGGAATGTTTTTCCACTTCTTAAAGTACCACCTCCACAGTGGTCATTGTCTACTGTCCTCAATGCGCCCAGTAAGGCGCCCTTTGGGCCTATGGCTACAGTTGACATCAAACTTGTTTCATGGAAGACTGCCTTCTTGGTAGCCATCATTTCTGCCAGGAGGGCAGGTGAATTTGCAGCCCTGAGGTCTGACCCACCATTTCTGAAATTTTACCCTGACAGGGTGGTATTGCATCTGGACCTCTCTTTCCTTCCTAAGATCCTTACTGAGTTTCACTTGGCCCAGTCAATTACGCTACCTGCGTTCTTCCCACATCCTTCATCGCTACAAGAAAGAGCGTGGCACTCTCTGGGTGTCTGGAGGACCTTGTTGTTCTACACCCAAAGAACTGCGTCTTTTAGGAGAGCCCAGCATCTTTTCATTGCTTATGGTGGCAAGTCACGAGGGCAGCCTCTGTCCTCTCAGAGACTTTCCAAATGGATTTCAGGTACCATCTACCTGGCTTATGAGCTGTCATCACTGCCACCTCCACCTCATGTCCAGGTGCATTCCACCAGGACTTTGGCTTCTTCTACTGCCTTCCTGGAAGGCATTTCCATGGAGGACATCTGCAAGGCTGCTACCAGGTCCAGGTCACTCACTTCAGAGTGGATACCAGGTCTGCTGCTGACACCAGATGTGGCAGAGCCATCCTGACGGCGGGTCTCCGAGCCTCTTCGGTGATGACTGCCCATCCCTGATTGACTTCGCTCTCCTTCATCTCATCACGCTGGCTGCCCACCATCCAAGTAACTGAGCGTGCTAGTCACCCATTAGTGTACATTCACAAACAACGCGATGGAGAAAGACAGGTTGTACTTACCAGTAACTGTCGTTCTCAGAGTATGTTGTTTGTGAATTCACACGACCCACCCTGCCTCCCCTCGAGGCTGCTGGGCTGAGATGTCTCTTGGCCTAGCGAGCAGTTCTAGTATTGAACTGAGGGAAAGAGCGCAAAATGGCACCAGACCTGGTGTGAAGGGACTCCTACACAAGAAATTCCCCATCTTGGATTTAGTTAAAGCAAAGGGTATACTTCATTCTGTAAAACCCCCATTGATTATTTTAGCACTTTATACACACAAAATTTGGCACCTTGATATGCAGACCTAAAAAGATGAAGGCAGGTCTTCCTTTTAATTGATTCTCTTAATTTATCTTATCAGGGTAAGTTTCCCAAAAGGGCGCAGATGGCGAAGATGTTGTGATTTATCAACTAAAGGTCACATCCATAAAATTTCCTGCAAGAGTATGAGAAACTGGGTATGCAAAAGACCAGCTGAACGAGGTTTGGATATTACTTATTTGTACTATCATGTATAAGTTGCTCATGTTAGGAGCTCAGAAAAATGGATTAAGCAGCATTGAATGAAAAGCCCTGAGTTGTATGCTGCACATATCTATTCCAACACAGTGGGTAAACTCCTGGGGCTTAGTGTAGTGAATCTCAACTAGAGTAGGCCCACTGAATCAATGGATTAGATTAGCGGTTCCGAACCTAAGGCTCACAGGCCAGATCCAGCACCTGGAGCCATTTCATATGCCCCTTCTCCAAGGGCATTCAAGAAACAAAATGGCCACCCTTTTTGAAGTTCTTGGGACAAAATGGCTGCACCCATCATGCAGGCAGGCCAAAATGGCCATCTGGCCCTTGAAGCTGACTGAGAGAGCATGACCTGGCCCCAGGCTTGAAAAGGTTGAGAATCCCTGGAGAAGAGGAATTGAATTTGCCAAATCCCTACTGATTCAATGGGTCTGCTCCAGTTATGACTTACTTAGTTAAACAACAAGATTTCAGTCAGTATTTCACAGGTTCTTCACTCTCAGGGCTTGGCTACATGGCTCATTTGGATCAGTCTGGTATGGGCTAATAAGATCACTTTAATTCAGGTAGAGATCCAGTATGCGATGTGGTACAGTCTTTGCATCTACATAGCATATATGATGAATGCACGTTCTCTCTCACTTGCTTAGGACCTCTCAGCATTCAATCCAAGGCAGATTATTCAACAAAAATCCCCTCTAGAACTTTTCCCAAGCTCACGCAAGAAAAAATATGTTCACCATTCCTTCTCCAGCCAAACCCGGCTGATCTACACCCTGGCTTTCTCTCTTTAAGAGACAAGCCCAATTTACAATGAGAGGTTTTAGTAGCATTTTCAAAAGGCAAAAAAGAGAGACTTACTGTCTTTTAACCCAATATCCCATCTTCAATGAACACACGTTGATTGAAGAAAATGTTTTTATTTAAATTGGTAGCATGGTTACAGATCTCAGCATAAAAATTATTTTCTAACTTTAAGTTTTAGAGAAAGGATGTTTCAGACAAGTATTCCTCTTAATAAAAAAAGAATCTGTCTAGCTATTCTAAGTTACCATAATTAAGATTTCCAGAGATAGGCCTAGTTGGAAAGGTCATCTCTGTTTTGTCGATGTTTCATAGTTGACAACCATTTTCGAACTCCTTGTTCTAGCCATGTGCTCATGGCTTATCTCGAGGAAGAAAGGCTTTCAGCATTAGCCCATTTCCTCCCCCCTTAAAGATTCTACATCTTTACTGCTTGAGAATCAAAAACTCTCTCTCTCTGCTTCTGCTCAACTGCTTACCTCTTCCCTGCTTTCTGCTTGCCACTCCCTCCCTCCAGGTGTGACATAACTAGCAGACATCCAATCAAATAACAGAGTTGGGGTAAACAACTCTGGTTGTCTTGTTTACAATGGGTGTCTCTCTGTCTATCTCTTCCCTTCCTGGGCCCCAAAGTGTGAAAACAACCAAATTGCCTTTTTGGCTAGTACAAGAAGCCACATTTCTACTATAGATTAAAAACCTACTAAACGTGAAGAACTTGGGGCCTCATTTTATCACAGCATACTCACCTCAAGCAGCCCTATTTGTTCCCCCTCCTTAAAAGAAAAAACTGTCTTCACTTTGCAATTCTACTTACCTCCTATTGTGACTCTTCTCACTTCCTGTTCCCCAGCAGTTCAAGTTCCCTTTGACTTTCAGTTCAAGGAGACACCCTACAAACACACCAAAAGCAGTCTCTAGCCACTACACTTTGGATGTCCATGTGGAAGCAAATCTTCTTCTTGTACCCTCCTCCTACACTTCGGAGGAAGTGTTCAGGTTTTTTATTTTCTCTAAAAGGTGCGGCACATCAACTCTGCCCTAATGGCATTTTAAAAATTTTGCTTCCCCCCCCCCCTTGCTCTGCGTAGGAAAAGAGGAAGTGAGTTTTTAATTTCCTAATTTTCTAATAACAGTGAACGGTTAATGTTGGATATTTGAAAGTCCAGCGGCGGGAAAATCGCCGCATCCTATTGGTCAGTGGGCTGGGTCAAGCAGGGTACTTAAGTCCCTGCCTCCCCAGCCGTTGTTGTTGTTGTCTTGTTGTTCTCATAATAAACAGACGTGTTATTCGGTTCACCTACAATGGCTTCCGCGTCCTCACTTCCACGCTCGGATCTCCGGATCTAGCACTGGCGACGAGGATGGGATACTGAGGAGCGAGCCAGAACCGCAAAGACACATTGAGCCAGCAGAATCGGCACCACGCCATGGCTACCTACACGCCCCCGCCACCTTTCCAGCCGAAGGACGAGAAGTGGGAGAGCTACCTAGACCGCTTCAAATTCTCCCTCATTGCCGCTGAGCTGGGGGAAATTTCCGAAGAAAGGAAGAAGGCGTTCTTCCTCACCCACTGCGGATCGAAGGTCTACGAAGTAGCCCAGTCCCTGGTGGCTCCGACGCCCATTATGGAGGTCGCGTGGGAGACCTTGCAGTCCGCTCTCAAGGACCACTTCTCACCGGCGCCCTCAAAGTTTGTGTTCCGGATCCATTTCCGGGACCGCTACCAGATGGTCGGGGAGCCCATAAGTGAATTCGTGGCCGCCCTGAGGGCAGCCGCCATTCCGGCCGCGTTCGGGCCAACCCTCGAGGACGCCCTGATAGAACAAGTCATCCGCGTGGTCCGGGACAACAAGCTCAGGAGGCGTCTCTTGGCCCGAAGAGAATTGACCCTGGCAACAGTGATAGATGAGGCGAGAGCCTATGAGGTCTCCACATCGGCCGCATCTTCTCTCCATCGGACCCCGTCGGCGCCGCATCCGGCTACCGCCCACCACGAGGACGTCGTTCCCGATGAGGACGACGACGAGGAAGCGGAGGTATGTGCGACCGACGGGGCAAACCAGGGGAAGAGCAGTCACCGGTGTGCCAGCTGCGGTGGGCCACATCAAAGAACACATTGCCGTTTTAAAGACGCGATTTGCCGCCACTGCGATAAACGGGGGCATATAGCAAGCAGGAAACCAGGCTGACCGGCACGTTCAAAATCTCCCACCGGGCAAGGTGGCCGCCACCCACCGAACAAATCACAGGCGCCAGGCAAACAATGGTGCCAAATTCAAAGACGCCGAAGCGCACACCATCACGATAAGTCACGCCGACATAGAGAGGGGTCGGAAATTCCACACCATGGTCCGGATCGATGGAAAGGAATGCCGGATGGAAGTCGACTCGGGAGCCGCCATGTCCATTGTATCCTGGAGATGGATGCAACAAGCCTTCCCCTCCCTCAAAGAGTCCGACTTGGCCCCCCAGAAAATCCGCGTGAAGGATTGCCAGGGCAGGTTCCTTCCGATCGCGGGCCAGAAACGGGTCCACGTCCAGTACGGGGAGAAAGAGTCAGTCCTGCCCTTTACCGTAGTCCACGGTAAGGTTCCAACCCTCCTGGGGACAAACTGGTTTCCGGCCCTGGGGCTGACCATCGCGGGTATCCACAGTATCGCCGTAGAACAGCCCAGTGAAACCTCGCTGCAGGACGACCTGATGGCGGAATTCCAGGACGTTTTCGGTGAAGGACTGGGCAGGTATGTGGGGTTACCCATCTCATTCTCTCTAAACCCCAGTGTTGCCCCGATCTGCCTTAAGGCTAGGAGAGTCCCATTGGCCCTCAAGCCCAGGGTAGAGAAGGAACTGGACAAGCTGGTGGCCCAGGGAATACTCGTCCCAGTTGACCATGCTAGGTGGGCGACCCCCATAGTAACCCCCATAAAACCGGACGGGTCGGTGCGTATTTGTGCAGACTACAAATGCACCATTAACACAGCCTTACAGCCAAGCGCCTACCCGGTTCCCGTCATCGACCACCTGCTGCACTCATTAGGCCCCAGGAAGATCTTTGCAAAGCTGGACCTGGCGCAGGCTTACCAACAGCTGCCGGTAGACGACGCCACGGCAGAGGCACAGACCATATTTACACACCGGGGAGCATTCAAATGTACCCGCTTACAATTTGGGGTCAGCATCGCGCCGGGACTGTTTCAGAGCACTATGGAGAGACTCCTCCACGGCCTCCCGGGGGTGGTACCCTATTTTGATGACGTCCTGATCATCACAGAGGACCCGGGGCAGCTCAAAGACAGGGTTGCAGCCGTCCTTGCGAAATTCAGGGCCGCCGGGTTGAGGGTAAAATGGGACAAGTGCCTACTGGGGGTACCCTCTGTGGAGTTTTTGGGTTTCCGTATTGACTCCAAGGGCATTCACCCAACCGAGGGCAAGGTGAAGGCAATACGGAACACTCCGGCCCCAAAGAATAAGCAGGAGTTACAGGCTTTCCTGGGTCTCTTAAATTTCTACGCGGCGTTCCTTAAGGGCAAAGCTACCGCCACTGAGCCGCTACACAGACTGCTGGCGGCCAAGTCGGGGTGGCAGTGGGGCCCTGAACAAGAGTCGGCGTTTAAGACTGTAAAAAATCTCCTATCTCAGGACAGTTTCCTGATCCAGTATAACGCCACCCTGCCGCTAGTCCTCGCCTGCGACGCATCTCCCTACGGTGTTGGCACGGTCCTCGCCCACCGACTGCCCAACGGACTTGAAGCACCCATCGCTTACTACTCTAGGACTATGTCACCAACGGAGCGGAACTACGAACAGATCGACAAGGAGGCGCTGGCGGCTGTGGCTGGGGTAAGGAAATTCCATGATTACCTCTATGGACGGAATTTTGAACTCATCACTGACCACAAACCCCTGCTAGGACTCTTGGCCGGCGACCGCCCTACGCCATCTGCGCTGTCCCCCCGCATGCAACGCTGGGCCCTATTCTTGTCGGGGTACTCTTACACGCTGGTCTATCGCCCAGGGAAGCACATGGGCAATGCGGATGCCCTGAGCAGATGCCCCCTCCCGGACCTGGACGGCGCAGAGCGGGGGGAGGCGTCGGTGCTTTTCTTGGACACATTGGACTCTGCCCCCATCACATCGGCTGAGGTTGCCAGGGCCACGGTGAAGGATACCGAACTCCGGACTGTCTCCAGCTGGGTCCAGCGCGGTTGGCCGGTAAAGGGGAAGGGGACTTCAGGACATTTTTGGATAAGCGGAATGAATTGTGTTGTGTGGGGGGATGTTTGTTGTGGGGAGACCGGGTGGTGATTCCTAAGAGCCTCCGCACAACAGTCTTAGAAACGTTACACACTAGTCACCCGGGGGTGGTTAAGATGAAAGGCTTGGCAAGGAGCTACGTGTGGGGGGCCCGGATCGATAAGGATATAGAGGGGTGGGTCAGCAAGTGTGCACCCTGCCAATTGTCCCGACCCAATCCTCCAGCAGCCCCAGTCAGGGAGTGGGAGCAACCCTCGGGTCCCTGGCAGAGACTCCACATCGACCTAGCCGGCCCATTCCATGGCCAAACATTTCTCATTGTCGTAGATGCCTATTCAAAGTGGCTAGAGGTGAGGCTTTTGAATAGCACCACCGCCAGGGCAATCATCCGGGAACTCAGGCAGCTGTTCGCCACACATGGCATTCCAGACACCCTGGTCTCCGATAACGGCCCGCAGTTCACGGCCACAGAATTCGAACAGTACTTGGCTTCCCTAGGAACCAGGCACGCACTCACCTCCCTTTTCAGGGCACAAGGGAATGGGCAAGCCGAGAGGTTCGTGCACAGCACGAAGGAAGCTTTGGGGAGGCTGGGACCGGGAGACTGGCAGGAGAGAATAGACACATTCCTGCTGGCACAGCATAATCTCCCCTGTGCTGCCACAGGAAAGGCCCCCGCGGAACTCCTGATGGGCAGGAGGCTCCGCTGCCAACTAGACCGTTTGCACCCCCGATACTCTCCGGACAAATTCCGAGAGGGACACACACGAGGCCGCACCTTCCCCATAGACACCCCTGTCTTTGCCAGGAACTTTGCGCCGGGTCCGCTGTGGGAAGAGGGGAGCGTCTGTGATATGCTGGGCCCATACACATACAAGGTCCACCTCGCTGATGGTCGAGTATGGAAACGCCATATCGACCAGCTCAGGAAGCGGACAAGTCCCGACACACAGGACGACTGCATTCCCGAAGAACCAGTCGTCCCAGAACCAGACACACCGACGCTAGTCGAACCGGTTACCGACCCGGTTCAGCCCTGTCTCACCCCCTCTCGCGCAGACTCGTTGCCGGTGGACTTACCTGGTGAAACAGGTCCACCCCCGGTCACCGCCGAAGTCACTGCAGCTAATCCGGAGCAGTTCCTTGCCAGGGCAGAGCAGAGCGGAAGCGACAGGTCCGCTCCGCTAGATGCCCCGGCGCCGACTGAACTGCGCAGGTCCAACAGGGTCCGGACACGCCCCAGTCACCTGGCTGACTATGTATGCAAATAGAGTGTAGTGCATTCTGGGGGAAAGGGGTGTTGGATATTTGAAAGTCCAGCGGCGGGAAAATCGCCGCATCCTATTGGTCAGTGGGCTGGGTCAAGCAGGGTACTTAAGTTCCTGCCTCCCCAGCCGTTGTTGTTGTTGTCTTGTTGTTCTCATAATAAACAGACGTGTTATTCGGTTCACCTACAATGGCTTCCGCGTCCTCACTTCCACGCTCGGATCTCCGGATCTAGCAGTTAAGCTGTTTGCTTAAGCTACTAATGATATTGGAAAATTGAAACCAGCTAGGAAATTAAAAGCAGGAAGGTCAACTTTGGTTCATTATCGGCAGTTGCACATGCTTGGAATAAACCAAAACAAAATGATCCTACCATACATAAAAAGGAGTAGCCTTTGACAGGGAACCTGAAAGATGTATGCAGGAACACCCTGGAGGCAGGCTGGTTCACTCTAGCAGTTATGCCATCTGGTTGCCAACAAAAGGAGTGAACCAGCTCAATTACAGAGAAGGTGAAAGTGGGTTAAATGCCTGTGTAATCACCTTGTCCATGTCTGATAGATATTCAGTTTATTTTGCATACAAACAGTGTTGGGGTCCAGCCCCTCTGGTGCAAAGGGAAAGAAGGGTGGGGGGAGAAAGAATAGACTGCGCAGTCTGATATCTGATGCAAAAGGAAAGGGTCTGCAGGCCGCACCTAGCTCAGCATGTATTTTATTGAGTTCAGGGATTCAAAAAGCGGTGGGGGGCGAGAGTATCCAATCACAAGTAAGCATGTTTGGTTACAACCCTTTTTGGGAGGGGTTACAGGTAAAAGGAGGGGTTACAGGTAGCAGGAAACAGTTCACAGATAATAGGAAATTACCTTATAAGGGTAGGTAAAGGGTAAGAGTTTGCACAGGTTGCGGGTCAGGGGCTACGCTAGCTTCCTAGTCAGAGCACATGTTGCTGACTCATTGCTGATCAAATCTAGGCAGGCTCATTCTTTGAAGTAAACAAGGCCTCAATTTAGGCAGGCTTGCTCTTTGCAGTAAACAAACAAGGCCTCAACTTACTAAACAGGGCTTTAATAACTAACTAGAACAACTCTTCAATGGCTAAATTAAACAAGGCTAAAACTACTGATATAAACAAGGTATAATTGAATTCCTACAAAACAGCATCTATATAACACCTTTAGGCTTTACTGGCTTCAGAATGAAGGCTTTTAATAGGAAAGAACTACTGTACTTAGAACTTCTTATATTTATTTGTTAATATATTTGGTTATGGGCCTCACAGTTTTCTGTTATCTAAACTGGTAAAGCTGAGTACATCAACTCTACAGAGAAAGACATGGGTCTTTAGCACCTGTAGATGCTGACTGAAAATTTCTGCCATGAAAACCTAAGCAGGCCTATTGATGATAGGAGTTTTAGAAGTCAACAATTTATATGATCTCCTAATGTCAGAAGCAAGTTGACAACAACAGTTTGTCTCTTCCTTCTCTAATGAAGATTTCTGCCATGAAGAATTTTCACTCAGAGAATTGGATATTAATTATTACGTAGCACTCTCTGTGTTGCAAACATTGTGTTTGTGAATGCACAAGTATATTGCATTACCTTATGCGAGTTTATACCATTTTTCTTGTTGGAAATTTTACAGTGCAGTTGTATTCTGAATATTTCTTGGAAAACATTTCATTAATTTAATTCAGGGATGGCCAACCTTTTTTGTCATGGGATTCTGCACATCCCTTTTTATAGGCTACAGCAGTGGTTCCCAATCTTGGTTCCTCAGATGTTCTTGGACTAAATCTCCCAGAAGCTTTCACTGTTGGCCAAGACTGTTGGCCAAGACACAGAACTGTTTATTTGAACCATGCTCAGATTTTGTGATACAAAGAATCATTTCATGCATGGGAGTTATAAAATGACATTAATATAAGGAAAGAATCTATGCACCCTCAGTCAAGTAAACTGGCTGTAATCCTGTTGTTTAGTGAAATAAATTGTACTAGAGTAGACCCTCTGAATAGATGAGGATTTTGTTTTTTCAATTCCTCTGTAAAGCCCATTGATTCAAATTAGCTACTTTAATTGTTACTTACTGTTCTACACTGGATCAATGTAACTTGTAAAGGAATTGATTCACCAACTCCTCCAACTCTTTTTTAGCAATTGCAATTCATATTGAGAATCACTGAAATTGTTGTAAACATTGTGAATTGACAAGTAAACCAACTTCCAAGCCATATTACTTACTGTATTCATGTGTTCATTGGCCAACACTCCTTCAAAACAGCAACAAAAATGGGATTGTCAGATATCTGACAAAGCACAATACATATCTGTGTTCCTATTTTCCATTTGTTTTATCACAGCTTGTGAGAATCTGTTGTTAATATCATGTTGGTTCTAAATGTTAAATGATAAAATTGAGTGTACCTTAGCTTAATGTTTCTCTCCATCTCCAGATCTTGATGTATATACAGGCTTTTGGGACTCAGTTGTGATTTCACCTTTTCCAAGTTCATCAGCTAATATGACTTACAGTGTAGCAAGGGATGAATGCACTAGGGTCGGAACTGCATGTCCTGGTTTTGGATTGTGGCAGTCTGGATATTTCACATTCGGTGGCCGTGAACTGGTTGGTAGCAGCTTTGGTCCAAGTGTGACTTTTTTAAAAGCAGGTAGTCATAACCAAGTTCTTTCTCAAGTGTCCATGATCACTCAGTGAATTCTGAATTTCATCAAACTTTTAAATATGTATCTATGTAGTGGATTTTAACATGCTGATACTGTACTTCAGATGATTTCTGTATCCTAAATCTAGTGTAACCTTGGAAACCTAATTCTTTTCATTCCTCACCTCAGTGAGGAGGGTGGTTGATAAGTATGAATAATAAATAAATAAACAAACAAACAAATAAAATGTAACATGACACTCCAGAAAACAAGAATTGGTGCAATATTTTATTGCTTTGTATTGTAAAAGTTCTATTCCTACCTATCAGGGATTCCCCTAGAGATATGTGTGGCTCGATAGCAGAGTAGCACTTTTAAGCTCTTACGCAGTGAAAGCCTTAGTGCAATAACACACACACATATGCCTTCAGTGGAAAGGTGCGCTTTACTTACAGTGAGGGGAAGACAGACATACACAGTACTATATACAACAGTCTCTCTCTCTCTCCAAGCCCCACAGTAGGTAGACAGCTTGGAGTCCTCTGTTGGCTCCAACTCCAGGAGCACTCAAAAAGAGTCCTGGTGATCCTTTAGCAGTTCTTTCTTCTCAGTTGAAGAAAAGCTCTCAACAGCACCACCTCCTTCAGTGTCTCAGTCCTTCTCAGTATATAGACTCCTTCAGAATAGCAACCTCCTCGCAGATAATCTCCTCCAGCATAATAACCTCCTCCGAATGGTAACCTCCTCCCAGTGATAGCCTCCTCCACAGAATAATAGCCTCCTCCACAGAATAATAGCCTCCTCCATAGACCCTTCCCAGAGGGCCACAGTTATACCCCAGTGTTGCTGGGCAGATTCTCTAATCAGCCACAGCTGGGCTGTTACAGGAGCACGTGGACCAAGCATGCACAGCCTGGCCAACAGTTTGAGGCTCTATTATGTACACCTGTGTTCAGAACACATGGAGGGCCTTAAAGTTGTACTATTCCACTGGGCAGCAATCTTTGTACAATACCCCCAAATGAAAAA
Organism: Furcifer pardalis; assembly: GCA_030440675.1. NCBI lineage: Eukaryota > Metazoa > Chordata > Lepidosauria > Squamata > Chamaeleonidae > Furcifer > Furcifer pardalis. The sequence continues at coordinate 80,964,974 of CP126893.1, read as the reverse complement.
TGTCCTAACATGCTCCTCCTATTGTACAAGATGGATGCCATAATATACAGGACAGAATACATAAGCAATATATACATATACACAGTTACAATGCAGCACTCTTTACAGTACAATCAGTTTCAGTATTTACAAAATCAGCTTACACTCTTCACATGCCTATTGGCACCAGGAGGAAACAGTTTATTACCTTTTCTTGCACCTTTGGAAGACCTTGGTCTCCTAGACCCACGCGCCCTATGCCTTTCAGATTCTGGCATACACTCAGACAGGTCCCGAGGTGGGTGTACCTCCCTGTCTCATTCTGCCTGCCGTGCACCCAACTTTACACCTGGCAATGCAGTTACCTCAGTAGGGGTTTCTGGCTTTGCTTTATCCATTAACGCCACAGTGGCCTGATATCTATCAGGTGACCTTCTAGTCCGACTGGACCTTTGTGGCAGGACTATATCAGTGGTATCTCCCCCAGACTCCCCAGAAACGTCAGACTCCTCTGACTCCCTTCTTATCTCTTCTTTTACCCCAGCTTCCCCATCAGTGGGACTTGCTAACAAGCTTGCTACTGCTGGCTTGAGGAACTGGCTTCTCTGCCCCCTCCTCCTCAAATAGGAGTCCAGGAATGTGGACACTTTCCACATGTTCCCATCGGGAGTGCTCCAGGAACTTGGCACTCTTACTTCTTGTAACTTGGTTGGATCCTGGCATCCAAAACCTATACTCCCTATGGTTCGCTTCATACCCTATGAAGATCAGTTTGCGAGGGCGAGGCTGCCCTGGGATGCGTACCAGGGCAGGAGAGCCAAAGACTCGAAGGTAGCCCAAGTTTGGCTTCCTTCCATGCCACCTGCTTGCAGGGATGTCTCCAATCCCAGAGTGATAAACGTTGTTTAGCAGATGGTTTGCACACTTCATAGCCTCTGCCCAGAGTGTGCAAGGCAGACCTGCATCACTTAGCATAGCCCTTGTCATGGCCTGGAGAGTTTGACCCCTCATCTCTACAGTTGGGTTATGCTGAGGTCTGTGGTGGACTATCCCATGTCTAGCCAGGAAATCAGTGTTGGCTTCATTCAAGAACAGTGTCCCATCAGTGATTAAGGTCTTTACTTGTGTGTTTGCCTTGTTCTGGGCGAACCTTACCCATCTGGTTAAAGTTGAGCAGATCTCACCCTTGGACCTTAGCAAATACACAAACCCATATCTTGTGTGGTGATCAACAATGCACAGGGCATACCTTGAGCCACCATGGCTTGGGCTCATAGGACCTATTAATTCAGCAGACACCACCTCTAAGGGCTGGGTAGTACTAAAACCACCCACTCTATTAGCAGGAGTGACCTTGGACTTCTCCTCATTACAAGGTTTACAGCTCAGAAATCTGCTGCATGGTTTCACTGCTATGCCCTCAGTCAGATCAATGGTCCTTCTCAAGTCTCGGAAATTTACATGTCCCAACCGTCTGTGCATTAAGTGTATGCATTTGTCATGGGGGAGCTTGTTGCTAAAACCTTTATCAGCTAGATTCGCACTCAGTCCACGGGAGCCTAACACAAATAGATCATTGTGTATCAGGACAGTTAGCTCCTTATCTCGTCCCTTAATGACACATTCCTTCCCCTGGAATGTCACTGAGTAACCCTTTTTCAGTAGGGTCCTAACAGACAGCAAATTATACTTCATCTCAGGGACATAAAGCATTTCTAGCTCTTCACCCAAAGCTTCACATCTTACCTGGCCTTTACCCAGTGCATGGACTCTTGACCCATTGGCTAACGTGACAATCTGGTTAGTTTTAGACATTTCAGTAAACATTTTCCTATTTTTACAAATGGAAAAAGATGCACCAGAATCAATTAACCAGGTGCCAGGTTCAACATAAGTAAAGGCAGCTACAGAGATGTTTGCTTTTCTACATGTCTTATCCTTATCTGGGCTCGACCTTGCCTTACAGAACTTGGCAATATGCCCAGACTTCTGACATCTAAAACATCTCTTTGCTACACACACAGTGGGAGGAGGGGGTGATTTGCTTCTACCACTTTCAGTTGAACTTCTGGTTTTCTGAATTCTTTCAGAGAACCCCTTAATCTGTCTTGTTCCAGTAAGCGTCCTTGGACCCCCTGGAAATTTAACTCACTCCTGGGCAAAATGTCCAAGGACGAAACATAACCATCATATTCTTCCGACAAAGACGAAAGGAGAATGTATGCCTTTTGTTCTTCAGTAAAGAACAAGTTTGTTTCAGCAAGACGCTGCAGCAAATCACTAACTGAATGGAGGTGCTGAGCCATATCTCCACCAGGCTGGAGGCGTAACCTAAACAAACGTCTGGTGAGAGATATTTGGGAACCGACTGAGTCCCTTACATATAATTGCTTAAACCTCTGCCAACATGCGGCAGCTGAATTCTCCCCTCTCAGATATGTTAACTGACTCTCTGCTACAGTTAACCCAATAATTGCCAAAGCCCTCTGATTATCATACTCAAGTCTGTCCCTTTTGTCAGTGTCCTCTTCATCCAAGGCTTCCAGCTTCTGGGGATTCTCAACAATGTCCCAGAGCCCTTCCTTGCGCAGAAGCAGACTGCACCTGGTTGACCACGTCTGGTAGTTGGTGCCATCAAGCAGGGGCACCAGTGAGAGAGTGGAAACAGCCATTCTTCCCTCACTTGCAGACTCACGAAACATGCAGCTGGCAGGAACTCTCGAAGCAAAGTGGACATCTTCTGGACCTCTGTTGGGGCGTCTGGTTGCGTTGGGGCGCTGTCCTGCAGGCGATGAGTCCTCCAGGGAACGCGGCTCCTCCGAACGCTGATCAGGGCTCCACAGCACTTCAGGGCTTGACAGGCGAAGACTCACGGGCGCAGTTAAGGCGTCGGGCGTAGCTGTTACGCGCACCCTGGGCCCATAACCCGTTATCAGGGATTCCCCTAGCAATATGTGTGGCTCGATAGCAGAGTAGCACTTTTAAGCTCTTACGCAGTGAAAGCCTTAGTGCAATAACACACACATATGCCTTCAGTGGAAAGGTGCGCTTTACTTACAGTGAGGGGAAGACAGACATACACAGGACTATATACAACAGTCTCTCTCTCTCTCCAAGCCCCACAGTAGGTAGACAGCTTGGAGTCCTCTGTTGGCTCCAACTCCAGGAGCACTCAAAAAGAGTCCTGGTGATCCTTTAGCAGTTCTTTCTTCTCAGTTGAAGAAAAGCTCTCAACAGCATCACCTCCTTCAGTGTCTCAGTCCTTCTCAGTATATAGGCTCCTTCAGAATAGCAACCTCCTCACAGATAATCTCCTCCAGCATAATAACCTCCTCCAAATGGTAACCTCCTCCCAGTGATAGCCTCCTCCATAGACCCTTCCCAGAGGGCCACAGTTATACCCCAGTGTTGCTGGGCAGATTCTCTAATCAGCCACAGCTGGGCTGTTACAGGAGCACGTGGACCAAGCATGCACAGCCTGGCCAACAGTTTGAGGCTCTATTATGTACACCTGTGTTCAGAACACATGGAGGGCCTTAAAGTTGTACTATTCCACTGGGCAGCAATCTTTGTACAATACCCCCAAATGAAAAATGTCCTAACACTACCTTTGTACAATTCTTGATGTGAATTCTGAGTGCTTTCTCTTTGCCCACTTTTCAGGTGGGTGTCCCATTCTTTTTTAAATAAATAAAAAAAATCCTGTAGGAAGCATATTCATACTCACTTGAATGCATTTTCATTGACATATGGTTCTCTATTAGTGCTTTAGAATCAGGTGGGGATGGGGTGGGTGGGGTAAAGACAAGCAGCTTCTTAGAGATTATAGGAGTGAAATTTCAAGAAACAATCCACTGGAATGTCACTGCTGTATACATTTGTTTCTGCTAAAAGCTAGCAGAAACTCTTTCTCCTAACTCTGATGTATTTCATCCAACAAAAATATGCAACTATTAAACAGGGTTGGTTGGGTTCCATGGCAATAGCATCATTGTAATTTTCTCCTTCTTGAAAAGCTAGGCATTACCCAATTTACATCCCAGCTTTTCCATGAATCTTCTGGGTGCTCTTAGTTAAACTTTTGTGCCAGTTTGCTGTGGGAACTGACTGGCTGTCTAAGCCTGTTATATGTATTGCAAGAAAAACCTATATAGGAAGCATTCTAAAATGGTGTGAAATTTCTAAGAATTATTATTTTATTTGAAAGTGTGTGATTATGGATATTTTGGCGAAGAATGCGAATTTAAATGCCCACGTTGCCTTTGGGACAAGTCTTGCCATCCCTTAACTGGAAGCTGTGAAGGTCGTATTGTTTGTGCTACACCTAGAAATGTTGGCACCTGTACTTTTGGTGAGTGTGAATCCTTTCCTTTTTTTAAAAAAGACATGTCACAATATTTTAAGATTTATTCTGGAGGGTTTCTTAATGATATGTGGCATTTTTAGCAGCCCAGCAGCATTAAATGTTGATAATAATAAGCATCTGGATGTTTTTATGAAGCTAAGCAAGATTTGCCTAGGTCCATGATGGCAAACCTTGCCACACCAGGTATTCTTGGACTTCAATTACCAGAAGCCCAAGTCAGCACTCCTGCTGACCAGGGTTTCTGGGAATTGATGTTCTCCATCGTGTTGTTTGTGAATGCACACTGATGGGTCTGCGTGTGCGCAGAGCCAGTTTCGGAGTTTTCAAGCTGATTGGATAAAGATTTGTAATTAGGACCCCCCACCATCTCCACCCGCCCTTAGGCGCCATTTCGCGCCTCTTTCCCTCAGTTCTCTTTTTTCCGCTGTTGCAGTAGGAGCCTTGAGAGAGCTTTCGTCTAATGACTGTTCTTGGCCTTGTTCTTTCTGGACTTTGCCTTTGTTTCTAACAATTTTTTTGGACTAGGAGGGTCTCCCCTCTTGGTCCACCCCCACTCGCAAGGGGCTTTTCCTCTTGCGAACGGTACCTTGTGAATTTTTCACCTTTCGGCCACTTGGTTGATGGCCTCTGCCACGGAATTCAAACAGTGTCCCGTCTGTAACAAAAAGTTCCCCAGTACTGACGGACACAAGTGCCTCCTTTGGGGGAGAATCACCCTGTTTATACTTGTGCGGTCTGCCGTAAATTTTCCAAGGTTGCCTTGAAAAATCATAAGAACAGACTTCAGGCCCACCTCATGACTACTGCACTCGCCCCCCCCCCCAGTGATGGGATGTCAAAAATTCTACTACCACGCCATGACGTCATGGACGTCATGGGCGTGGCCAATGTCAGGACGTCATGGGCGGAGCCAACGTCATGACGTCATGACGTTGTGGGCAAGGCCAAAAATAAAAAATAAAATAAAAAAATAAACATGCACACAGACCCGTAAATAACTTAAAGAAATAAAATAAATAAATAAATAAAATAAAAATTAAATAAAAGTACAACCACCCACCCAAAACACAAATAAATCACCCACCCACCCTAAATATAAAAGCCTCACTTACCTTCCTTGGCGCCGACGAACCTCCATGTGGCCCGGGGCCACCCGGCAAGGCACGCTGCCCCGACTGTGGCCGTTTCCTCCTACGAAGGCCGCGGCCGGCCCTGCATCCGCCGGCCACGGCCGCCACAGCCGCCTGCAGCCCCTGCCTGGCCACCGAACTCCCACGGGCATGTTGGTGCCTGGCCGCGCCATCCGCCCGCGCCGCGCCCTCCTAGGGACTTGGGCCCGACAAACCCCCGTGCCCTGGGTAAGCCCGGCGGGGCTCGCCACCGCCGCATCATCTTCTGCCGGGTGCCTGCAGCTTCCTCGGTCCGTTGCCTTTTCGGCCCCGCCGGGCTTACCCAGGGCATGGGGGTTTGTCGGGCCCAAGTCCCTAGGAGAGCGTGGCGCGGGCGGACGGCGCGGCCAGGCACCAACGTGCCCGTGGGAGCCAGGTGGCCGGCTAGGGGAGGTGCCCTTCTCTTAGGGCTGCTGCTGCTGCTGCCGGAGCCACTCTAAAAAGGGGCGGCTCCAGCTTCGGAAGATTTTTTTTTTTTAATTGGAGCCATTTGGCTCCAATTTAGTGCGCATGTCCAGAAACTCAATTTGACGCATGCGCAATGCGTCAGATTGAGTTTCTGCACATGCGCAGTCAATTGGAGCCATTTTAGCTCCAATTTTTTTTAAAAAAATTTCTTTCGGTGAGGCGTCCGGAACCGGATGCCTCAAAAGTGGACTCCCCTCCCGGAGAACTCTCTGGGATTGGTCCTACCGGTTCCAGGGATCCGTCTGGAACCGGGGACATCCCATCACTGCCCCCCCCCCAGTCTTCTGTGGCTTGTGATCCACCGGCAACAGCCCCTTCTTCTTCTGTCGTGCCTCGGCAGTTGACGACGGCAGAACTATTTGCTAAGAAGAAGGAGGAGGAGGAGGAGGAGAAGAAACATCAAAAGCATCATTCGGCTTCGGCTTCTCTTCCTCCTACACCACGGGTTGCTCGCCCATCGCCTCCACCGTCTCCGGCCTCTGCGGTCTTTGTTATGGCTGTGTCGTTTCAATCCTCCGCCTAGCCTCGGCACACCATTGTCTCTCTTGAGGACTCTCCTGTCCTCCCACCAACTCAGCAGACTCCTCCACTGCCTCCACCGCGCGGTGCTTCGTGGCTGCAGCTCACCGCCCAGCACCGATTCAACCCACGGTTCCAGCCACCGGTCTGTCACCGGTCTCTGTGCAGCTCGATCTCCTTGTGCCTCTGTTCCAAGCCATGGCAAAGGAGATCACTGAACAGATGAGGGTCATTGTTCCCCAGCCCACCATGCCACAGCCCGCCGCTCCAGTCAAGGGTACCCACCGTTGACAGGGTTCAGAGGAACCTGCTCCGGCTAAGCAGCGCCATACAGACTCTGTCCGCTCTGAGGTGACTGTGTCTCAGCCGCCACCGTTACCGGGACCGATCCGAGTTCAGCCAGGCCTTACTGGTCTGACTCAGACACCGAGGCCTTCTTCCCACCTCCCACTGTCTCGCAGAGGTCTGAAGGCTCCATTGTCGGATGATGAGGATCTACCACTGGTTGACCCGGAGAAATCACCCGACAACCAAACTGGCAGTCCTCATCCTGTTCCATCAGAGGACCAGCTTACCTTTGCCACGTTGCTCAAACATCTTGGGATAACGCTTAACTTGAAAGCCGAGCAGCCACCAGATCCTGACACCGATGATGTCTGCGGCATGGCAGATAAAATGGAGATTGTTCCAATACACCTTCCCCTCCTTTTCTACATTGGCAATACAGCGAAGGTGGTATGGAAGAAGCCTGTCTCTTCCCATTCCGTCGCAACGTGTATGGATGGCATGTATAAGTTGCTTGGTGAGGACGGCCAATTTCTCCATACGCACCCGACACCAAACTCACGGGTGGTGAAGGCATCCCAGCATCGTATGCCCGCTAGCAGCGTCCCAGTGCCGTTGTCGAAGGAAGGGAAGAAATTGGATTCCTTAGGGAGGAAAGTTTATGCCAACGCTTCCCTGTTGTTCCATGCGGCCAACTACACCACAGCCATGGGTGCCTACAATTGTAAGTTGTGGGCAAGGCAGAATCTTTCCTGGCCAAACTCCCTGAAGATCTCCGTATGGAATTTGGCACTCTCTGTCAGGAGGGCAACCATCTGGCCCTCCAGCAGATTCGCGCCACACGTCATGTGTGTGAATCCGAGGCTAAGAACCTTGCCTCCGCTGTACAGATCAGACGTCACTCCTGGCTGCACTTCGCGGATCTCCAGGACGAGGTCAAAAAGCTCATTGAGGAGCTTCTGTTTGATGGCCAGAGATTGTTCGCTGCAGAAACTGACTGCACCAGAACATCATGACCACTAATAAACTACGCTTGGGGGCCTCCGCATCTTACAATCGGCGCCAGTACCAACTGTATGTCCCATACCAGTCCTTCCTGCCTGCACCTCCGTTCCACAGGCAGCCTCACAACAACAGCTGTACCGTCAGCAGGACTTTAGACAGCCTGCCTATAGACAGCGCCATCAACAGTCTCGTTCTTGGTACCAGCAACAACAAGGTCCCTCTAATAGGAGGTCTGACTGTAGGCAGAGGCAGCAGGTTTGACTCGTTGACCGGAGACTCTCCCTTGACCGTCCTTCCGTACCTACCACTCCAAAACTTCCTTTATGCATGGTCCAGCATAACATCGGACAGATGGGTTTTACAGATCTTAGGCGCTGGTTACGCCTTAGAATTCAAGAGCTTACCCAGGGTCAGCCGGATTCGTATCACCGATCTGTCACCTCTCCTTCACGAGGAGCTCACAGCCCTCATGCAGAAAGGGGCTATCGAATCGGTTGCGTCCACCGAATCATCCGTCGGTTTTTATTCACGGTATTTCATCGTGGGCAAGAAAGATGGCAGCTTCCGACCCATTCTGGACCTGCGTCAGTTGGATCAGCATATTCACGCAAGGAAGTTCCGCATGGTAACACTTCAAACTGTCCTCCCTCTGCTGAACAGGAATGATTGGTTTGCGGTGCTAGACCTCAAAGATGCATATTTCCACATTTCAATCAGGAAGCGGCATTGACGGTTTCTACGGTTTCAAGTGTCAGGGTGCATTTACCAATACAGCTGCCTGCCGTTTGGCCTCTCCACCGGGCCGAGTGTATTTACCAAGTGTATGGCTCCAGTCGCAGCGTATCTCAGATTGCAGGGGATCCAGGTGTTCCCTTACATAGACGACTGGCTTATTTGCGCCCCATCCCGATGTCAGGCACTGGAGAATGTGACATTTTGCGTCCGGTTTATGGAGAGTCTTGCTCTTCGGATCAATTACAAAAATCACGACTTGTACCATCTCAACGGAACAAGTATATAGGTGCAGTTCTGGACTCCACCATGATGTGAGCGTATGCCCCATCTCAACCCCTCGCAGATCTCTGTTCCGTCATCCAATGTTTTCAAACCCAACACACGGTGACTGGGCACCACGCTCAGAGGCTTCTCGGTCTGATGGCCTCCACCACCTCTGTGATCTGCCACGCGAAGTTGAAGATGAGATCTCTCCAAGTGTGGTTTGTCCACTCCTTCGAACTCGGAAGGGATCATCCCAGGAAAAAGCTAACACCCACACCAGAACTAGTAAACCAACTGTCCTGGTGGCTGACGGACGTCAATGTGACCATGGGGAAACCATTCTGTCTCCCTTCCCCAACGGTGCAGATCACAACAGATGCCAGCACTCTGAGCTGGGCCACTTGTTGCGGCACGATCACCATCAATCATCTCTGGTCGCCGTGGGAGATGTTGAGGCATATCAACTACCTCGAACTATTGGTGATCTGGAAGGCGATGAAAACTTTCATCTCCGCCGTTTCCGGGAAGGTGATTCAAGTAGCGTCGGACAACACGATGGCCTTGGCGTACTCCAACAAACAGGGAGGTACAAGATACCCTTCCCTACTTCTCCTTGCAGTTCAGGTTTGGGAGTAGTGTCTCGAACACCATGTGTTTTCCGTTGGGGTTCAAATCCAGGGGACCCTCAATGTTCAAGCCAACCAGTTGAGTTGACAAATGTTGACCACCCACGAGTGGGAGCTCGACGATCAGGTCTTCTCCAACCTCTGTCGCTGGTGGGGTCTTCCGACTCTAGACTTGTTTCCTTCTCAGACCAACATGAAGCTGGCCAGGTACTGTTCCAGGGCAGGGGTTGGTCACGGATCCCTCAGCGACGCCTTCCTGGTGCCGTGGGACGTGGACTTTCTCTACGTATTCCCGCCCATCCCTCTCATACAGCGAGTGCTGGTATGTCTCAGGAGGGAGCGCTCCACCGCGATATTGATTGCTCCGGTATAGCCCCATCAATTGTGATTTCCACTGCTGTGCCGTCTCACCACGGATTTTTGGAAACTTCCGTCGGATCTCACGCTTCTCCATATGGAACAGGGGCGGCTGTCCCATGCAAATCTTCCCAGTTTCTACCTCATGGCTTGGTTGATCACACCAGACTGAACCATATATGGGGCATGAGTTGGAAACCATCCACGAAACGGTCCTACCTTTCTAAGTACCAGAAGTTTGTTGCTCATCTTCGGTCTCTGGATCGGTCCCCGGAGGGGGTGATGTTGCCGGACATCATGGACTACCTACTCACGTTAGCTGAGTCCGGCCTCTCTTACTCTTCTCTCCAAGTATACCTCGCTGCTATCGTGGCCCATTTGCCTTGCAGTTCCATCCTGCATACTGTCTTCCAGGACAATACTGTTAAATGGTTCTTGAAGGGACTACGGAATGCTTTCCCACTGGTGAAAAGACCTTCACCCCAATGGTCTCTCACCGTTGTACTCAATGCTTTGATGAAGCCTCCCTTTGAACCCATGGCGACTGCCGACGTTAAACTACTCTCATGGAAGACTGTATTCCTGGTGGCCATCACATCCGACCCACCATTCCTAAAATTTTACCCTAACCAGGTGGTCCTCCACCCAGACATGACTTTTCTACCCAAGTTAGTTGCTGACTTTCACCTAGTGCAAGTCATCACTCTTCCCACCTTTTTTCCTGAACCGACTACACCTAAAGAACGGACCTGGACTCTTTAGATGTTAAGCGCGATTTATTGTTTTACACCAAAAGGACTGCTGAATTCAGGAAATCTTCCAGACTTTTTGTTGCCTATGGAGGCAAGTCAAGGGGCGAAGCTATCTCTGCTCAATGTCTTTCAAAGTGGATTGCCAATACCATCTATTTGGCATACCAATTGGCCTCCCTTCCGCCTCCACCTCACGTCAGGTCTCACTCAACTTGGTCATTTGCAACCTCCTCCGCATTCCTTGAGGGCATCCCGATTGATGAGATATGCAGCGCGGCTACCTGGTCCAAGTCCTCTACTTTTACCAGGCACTATCGCCTAGACATCAGGGCACTCCCCGATGCCAGCCTGGGACATTCCATCCTTACGGTGGGTCTCCGACCTTCTTCGGGATCAGCTGACTGTCCTTGATCCATCCCCACAGCAGTCGCGTGTCATCTCACCTTTGACAGTCCACCATCCAGGTATGTGAGCTTGCTAATCTCCCATCAGTGTGCATTCACAAACAACATGATGGAGAAAAACACGATGGAGAAAAACTTACCAGTAACTGTCATTCTCCGAGTGTGTTGTTTGTGAATCCACACGACCCACCCGTCGTCCTCTCAGGTGCTGTCACGGTGAGATTTCTCTTTCTCGTCCTGTGCATAGCTTATTATTGAACTGAGGGAAAGAGGTGTGAAATGGTGCCGAAGGCGGGTGGAGATGGTGGGCAGTCCTAATTACAAATCTTTATCCAATCAGCCTGAAAGCTCCGAAACTGGCTCTGCGCACGCGCAGACTCATCAGTGTGGTTTCACAAACAACATGCTTGGAGAACGACAGTTACTGGTAAGTACAACCTGTCTTTCAAGAACACCTGAAGTGCCAAGGTTTGCCATCCCTGGCCTAGGTTAACAGTCTGGGTGGGTGCCTTTGTTCTCTCCACAAGTGGCTATGTAGGACTGTAGTGGTTAGAACATTGGATCCTGATAGGGATCAAGGTTTCCTTAGCCTTCCAAGGTTGGTAAAATGAGTGCCAAGCATATTTGGGGCAAAATGCTTATTACCTTGTGAACTGCCCAGAGAGTGCACTAAGAGCTATGGGAGGGTATATAAGTGTAATTGGTATTGCTTTTGCTATTTTGGCCCAGGGATAGACCAAAAGGTAAACAGGACTGTGGAGGACAGGACATGTTAGACATTTTTCATTCATGGAACCACCATAAATTGGAGGCAACATTGTGGCACATAGCACCAGCAACAGGACACTGATAAAGTTACCTGTTATAGGTGGTGGAGATGCTTCCCGGGGGATGGAAACCATAGTGTGTTGTTTAATTCTTCCTAGCAGTTCCTGATTCTGAGTGGAGACCTTTCACAGTTGAATTCTGGCATTGCCCAAGTGTTCTTTGGTGATACAAATAGGCAGTTGCTGACATTGGGTGCTTCCTGTTCTATATTAATAAAAGTTAAATCCATAAGGTTGGGGGGATGTTCAAAGTAAATGAAAATACTCTAAATCAAATAAATATAAATAAATATAAATAAATATAAATTAGGGCGCTTTCAAATACCACATGACCTAAAATAGGCCACTTTTTGACCCACGACCCCCTCTGTGACTTTCCATGACCTTTGACCGATCCCCCCAAATTACACGGTTTGAAAATAGATCTATGGTCAGCTGGATGCGAAAAGCAAATGATAATTTTGGAGTCACGTGACTTCACACCGGACCCCCATGGCTTTTGGTTGACCTCTCCCCCTAAAATGGTCACATGGTATTTGAGTGAGCCCTTAAAAACAGTAATAATAATATAACCAGTGGTCTAGAGCTAGATTGACTATGATTAACTCACATAAGATGGCAAATCTCCACTGCAGTGGAATATCATAATCAAAGAAAGCAGCAAATCATAGCAGCCTGTTCATGATTAGCCCACAACATTGCAATATTTGCAGTTTGCTCTTTCTCTAGCCAGGAAACTCAAGATGAAACGTTCACCCTTGTAACTGTCTAGAACAGTGGTGCCCATACTACAGCCTGGGGACCGGATCCAGCCCCTGGGCCATAGTGACCAGCCCCTGAACCACATGAGCAACCTGTGGCCTGAAATGTTTGGGCACCCCTGATCTAGAACTAGCACACACAGTCAACCATTGCACTCTGAAGTAGTATTACTTTTTAATAGTCTGTGCTACCAGAACAACAATTATTATAGTTTAAAAGTTTGTATGTTTATACTAATGGGATAAAATCAGTCTCATAAATTTGCAGATTCTCAGAGATGGAAAAAATTCCATCTAAAGACAAGGATTTTTTTTTTGCTACTTTCTTATCCAGAGCACAGGGATAAACCAGGTCACAGTGTATATCTCTGTGTTTGGCATACTAATCCATGTATCAGAAAGTTTTATTTACAGCTTACTTTTCTCTTCTGGAGACATCAGGCTTGTACAGTTTGAAGTGCCCTCTTGGCGCTGGTTGGTGGTACTGGAAAAATAAATGTTATCTGATAGAAAAAAGTAGAAAGGTGACATGGAATGAAGCTCAGCTGCTATGCAAACGTTTCAAAGATACAAGAATTCTTCAACTAGATTCACCTGATGCAAAGGTTGGAAACTTTCCTCCCTAATGTACAAGTTGACTTTTAAAGATACAGTATATTAAATATAGTCGGTTGCCCTCTTTCTGCTATTCTTAAGCATAGTTTTTTAGCCAAAATGTTTTGGGCCATCATTTTGAAAGAGAATGAATGGATACCTTGATAAAAATGTCCCCTGGTTTCCTCTTCCACCTGATGAGTGCTGCACTGTAAGTGATATCTTTCCTGTTTGGGGGCTTTTTGAGGAGAGGGACCTTGCATTGTATGTCTGTCCCTTCCTGTGGATGTAGTTGCAATTGTACCTCTGTATAGTATTTTGATAGTGTGTGTTATATCTCTGATTCTAAAGGGTTTCATTTGCATTCTATGGTACTGTATTGTGTTTCAAATATTTTATACTGGTAACTCATATACTGGCCTGAGAACTATGGATAATGAGTGATTTTTTAAACACAGGAAATAAAGATACATTTGTCTGCCCTGTAGATATGGCTGAGGCAGATGATAAGTGAGCAAATGTGGATAGGAATGCGATGGAATTCACGGAAAAAAGAGTGGCAGTGGCAAGATGGGGGAAAAGTAAACACTGATTTACCCTGGTAAGGTTTAGAACTTTAACTGTTTTGTTAATGAAAAACTGAGGAAAAGACTGCTCATTTGTGATGGTGGAACATCTTAGCAGTTGACAGCATTTGGGTAATTTGTGTTCAACACCATTTTAGGAATTTTCACACCATGAATTTTTACTTTTATAAAAGTATTATAGTATTATAGTGGAAATAAACAACATAATTGACATGGGGAAGGGAGTGCCCTGCCAGTTGCTTAAATTTGGTGAGAGGTAGTCCTATATAATGAACCAGTATTAATGAGGCATGTTAGATAGAGTTTTGGATTCTGTCTCAGGAGACCTATGCCCAAATCCTGGGTTTCCTGGGTAATAACTCTTCAATCATGTCACATACATCAAAAACTTTATTAGAGTCATCTTATGCCAGAAGCAACTTGTGGCATGTAGCAACAGTACTCCTATGTGTTAATACCAAACTCATTGAGTACTTATCCTCATATAACTCAGATGCCATGATTCATTTGCCAGATGGCTTAGAGCAGGGGTCCCCAACATTTTTTACACCACGGACCAGTTTCATATTAAACAATTTTTCCATGGGTTGGTAAGGAGGAGGGGCCTAGCCACCTGCCAGCCACACTGTTTGACTCAGGCAGTGAACTATCACAGTACACACAGGCAAGGAATAGAGCCCAGCTAAAGTTAAGCAACATGGAGGAGGGGCACAGCAACCTGCCTATTTGCTGTGTCTGAAGCCCATGCTCTCACTCTGTTTGATGAATAGACCCGGCGGAGCATGTTGTAGGCAGAAGGGTCTCCCAGCACCACCCACTCCCATGGTCTGGTTTGGAATAGCCCGGTACTGGTCCTTGGCCTAGTGTTTGGGACCCCTGGCTTAAAGGAAGCCTGAGGTATGTAAAAGCACAAACATCTTTGTGAAGGAAAAATTATGGCTGGTTTATTATGGATACAAACAAATAAAAAAGAGGCAAGAAAGAAATCAGATCAAATTGAAGATGCCATGTCTAATTGACTGGAAACTTGGGCAGGAGCACACTACAACATTTTGTTCCAGGTCTCACTTGTCGAGGAGTGTGGAAGAATGGAAAAATGATTGTGTATGCTTGGTATTAGTAAAGAATGAATAAAAAAGAAAGCAAGTATTAGAAGTTTTGTAGAAGTTTATGGACCTTTAGCTTGGAAGAAACAGGTTAGATGCGCTGAAGTGATTAAGATGTTGACTGGGAGACAGAAGGTCAGCAGTTCAAAACCCGAGTACTGCATGACGGAATGAGTGCCTGTCTCTGTCCCAGCTCCTGCCAACCTAGTAGTTTGAAAGCAAGAAATTGCAAGTACATAAATATGGACCATTTCAGTGGGAAGGTAAACAGCATTTCATGCACTTTGGTGTCTAGGTATGCCTGCAATATGTCCACAGAAACATCTGCAAACACAGAGAGTGCTGGCTCTTTGGCTGTGAAACAGAGATGAACACAGAACCCTAGAGTCAGATACACCTGGCTTTTGAGCAAGGGTGACCTTTACCTTTAAAAAAGCCTACTTTTGACAAAGTTTCTCAATTTATGCATGCAACTACTTTAGGGAAAAGATGCCATGGCCTGGTAGGCTGCTGAGGACCTTGCCCCCCCCTCCAGGCCCCCATCAATGGCCAGAGGGGAGTTAGTCTATGTTCTGCTTTGGTTGTTTTGTGAGGTTGTATTTTATGATTGTTACTGTACTGTTGCTGTTTTGACTATAAGCTGCCCTGGGTTGCCTTGGCAAGTGGGCAGTAGTATACATCTGAACAAATAAATAAATAAATAAATAAATAAATAACGTTGTAAGGAAATTTTAGTGTGTCAGGGAAGCTGAAAGCAATGCCATGAGAAGGCTAGGTGCACTAGTAGTCTGGACTCCTAGCAGTGTCATACAAGACAAAATAGTTAAAGCTGAGATGCTAAACTTAGATGCATTCACCGTCTTCTGGCTTAATGGTCACATAAGCAGAAGAGAAGTGATTGCTTCAGTGGATAAGGATGCCAACGTGATGGCACTATACTGGAAGGAGCCAGGCAACCAGAGGATCTTTCATAGACAGCTACAATAACTTTAAGCTAACTTCTGTTAGTATAGGACAGGGGTTATCAACTTATGGCCCATGGGCTGGATCTGGCCCATGGCACCAACTTATCTGACCTTGCTCCAACTGCCACTTCTGCTGCCACTGCCCCAATCCTCGTCTCCTCCACTTGGAGTGTCCCTAACCACACTCCATAGCAGGGCGGATGTTATAAGGCATACAATATTTGCCCTGCTACAGATTGCCATTAGGGACATGCTGAGGAGACAAGAACTGAGGTGATGACAGTGGAAGCAGAAACAGTGGCTGGAACAAGGTCTTGGGCTGGATGAGTTGGTGCCATGCAGCTTCTCTGGGCTGGTAAGCAGGGAAGCTACATGGGGTGGAGTGGTGGGTGGCTCGGAGTGATCAGTGGTGGTGTGGGGTGGAATGGTGGGTGGCTCAGGGTGGTCCTGCTGCTGCTTGTGGTGGCTGGAGAGAGGTGGGGGCTTGGGGTGGTCCAGAGGTGGAGGCAGCGGCACCTATCTGGCCTTCCAACAGCCTGAGGAGGTGTGATCCAACCCCTGGCTTTAAAAGGTTGGTGACCCTTGGTATAGGAGAAAGTAATGGTAATCTAGTTTTGAATGTTTCCTACATTGCAAAACCTCTCCCTGCCACTTCTCTCCTTCCTTACCCCCACCCCCACCCCCACCACCAGTTCGGGGATTCCCCACACCCCACCCCACTGCCTGCTCCAAGAGAATCCAGCTCAACTTACCTTTCTCTTGCTTTGCAACTCCGACATGCAGCCGATCGCTCTTTCTCTTTCACTTACAAGGAGGGGGAAAGAGAGAAAGTTGATTGGTTCTCTAGAGATCCAATCACATTTCTCTCTTTCCCCCTGCCCTGTAGTTAAATGTACAGGGAGGGAAATAAAGAGAGACAGAGACTTCGAACGAAAAAAAAAAAGCCTCAATCGGAGCGTGCAAGTAAGCACGGAGGGAAAAGACTGCAGTAGAATAGGGGGGAAGGTGCTTTTCCCCGATCCTACTGCAGTCACAGCGGTGTGTGTGTGTGTGTGGGGGGGTGGCTTTAAAGGCACCCCACTGCCTGCTCGGTTTGTCCCTGACGTCAGGGCTTTTTTTTTTAGCGTTTGATGCATGCATCGGACAACGCTAAAAACTGGATAACGTCATGACTTGTGGAACCAAGTCATAACGTTATCCGGGGTATTATATTTTCATTATATAACTTCTGTAGCCAAGTCAATATGTGTTGATGTGTTAGAACAATAAATTCATGATCCCATTTTCTGTATTATTAGCACCTTGTGATTTGTAAATATATATTTTGGATCTTTGTTAGCCACCCAGAGTCGCTTTGCAAGTTGGGCAGCATACAAGTTGAATAATAATCATAATAATCATAATAATCATAATACAGTCCATCAAAAGATCAGAAAACATTTCAATCAGAAATAAAGCAAGCTATTTGGTTTAAGGGAAAGCCCATAGGCCCCCTCCTTTCTCAAGCCTCACATTTTGCAGATTAAGAGCATAGCATTCCAGAGAATGACTGTGTGTGTGTGTCTCTGTGTCTCTGGGTTACACCTCTGCCCCTTCCCCTTTTGGATTCCAGCCAATGATCTTACAGCAAGGCATGTCAATCATACAATAAGATTCATTTTTTCAATTCCATGAGGCACATATTGTTTACATTCCATGAGGCACATATTGTTTACATAACACTGGTCAACACAATTTTTCTGGCATGAGGTACTCTAACGTTTCTAAGGTAATTTTGAGTTGCTGATTCCAAATCTGGCATCGGGTTTTTTCTAGCACATCAGGTTTTTGAGATCTCAAATACAGTCAAACCTCGCATAAAGAGCACCTCACTTAAAGCGTAACTCACTTAAAGAACAGAATTTCCTCTGAATGTTCACTTTGCTTAACAAATAAAACCAACCAAAAACTCGCTTACCAAATAAATCTGGGTTTGCAATCCCCCCCACAAACGGTCATTTACAATGGTGTTTTGCTTAAAGAGCAAACTCGCTTAAAGAGCAATCCTGTGGAACGCATTATGCTCTTTAAGCGAGATACAACTATATTGCAATATACCTAAGAACAGTGAATTTATCATCATATTCATTGAGCTAAACAGACATACGGACCTAATAAAATAACAACCAATATGCAATACTTTATTGAACAAACATATCTAATTATGACTGAAGCACAAAGTTGAGAGTGAAAGCATATTAACATGTAAGAATTGAAATGTTAAGATATGAAAATATGTACAAAAAGGTAAATTGATAATATCAATCTTACATCGCCATGAACGACCTTTTCTTGGACACTCTACGATGTTCAACTTGTGTAATGTCTCTCATCAAGGACCAACAATAATCTGCCATCATGTTGCTGTTCCACTGACCTTGGTAACATTCTTCCATTAATGTCTTGATGAAAACGTTCACCGTGATCTTTGCTCATGTCACCCAAGTTCTCTGGAAAGTTGGCCAAGTGACTATGTAAATAGTGAATCTTGATGCTCATTCTACATCCAAGTGGTTGGAAACTCAAGAGCAGCTCCTCCAAAATATCTCGATAGCTGTCTGCTTTCTTGTTGCCAAGGAAATTCCGAACAACATCAGTGAATGCATTCCAAGCTCTAGCCTCTGCTGCCATCATTGCTGGAAGAAAGTGTGGATCCCTGATGAGAGTTCTAATTTGAGGGCCATCAAATATTCCTGCCTTTTTCTTCTCCATGCTGAGGCCTGGAAAGGTTGTACGTAAATAGCTGAAGCAGTTTCCAATGTGATCCAGGGCTTTGACGAATTACTTCGTTAACCCAAGTTTTATGTGCAGTGGAGGTAATACAATTTTCTCCTTCGTGTTGTTTGGGGATGCACACTAATGGGTTCTGCGCCTGCGCTGAACCTGAGCGGAGCTGAAAGGCTAATTGGACAAAGTTTTGAATGTAGGACCACCCACCATCCCCAACCGCCTCTGGCGCCATTTTGCGCTCTTCCCTCAGTTTGCTTTTTTCCGCTGCGCGAGCAGGAGCCTGGAAAAAAAGCTGTGCGTTTTCTCTCTGAGATTGTCTCAGAAAACCTTCAAAATTTTCATTAAACAATTTTTTCTCGAACCAGGGGACTTGTAATCCCTTGGTCCTCGTGTGGCTGGGGGTTTCCCTCAGCCGCCGGGAAAAAAAAGAAAAGAGGACTCTTTGAGGTAAATTTTACCTCAAAAGATCTCGTGTCGGGGCCTCCCGTCCGGGACAATTTTTTCAACTAGGCCATCTACTTCGTGGATGGCCTCCGCAGCATTTAAGCAGTGTCTGTCCTGCAACGTTAAATTTCCGAGCTCGGACGGACACGTGTGGTGCCTTCGTTGCCTGGGCGAAAACCATCAGGTCCATGCGTGTGCGGTCTGCAAGGGCTTCTCCAAGGCCACCCTTAAAAACTGCCAGTACCGCCTCCAAGCATTTTTAATGGAGGCCGCCCTGGCACCACCGCCTCCTCCTGCAAGGGAGGCGCCTGCTGCTTCTACCTCCGCTCCTTCTTCGCGGCCGTCCGCCGCAGAACTGTTTAAGAGGAAGAAGGAGCAGGAGAAGGAGAAGGAGAAGAAGGAGAAGAAGAAACACCACCGGACTTCTTAGACTTCTCTCCCTCGAACTCTGTGCGCGACGCACCCGTCGCCAACTCAATCGCTGGCCTCCGTTGCCGTCACGGCCGCGATCTCGCCAGGCAGGTTGTCGTCGACCTCTCTGGTCATCATCTCCCCAGAGAAGGTCCCCAGCCTACCGCCTCTGCCGGAGACCCCTCCGCCACCGCCACCGTGGAGGACTGCATCCCTGTCGGCCCCTTTGTGGCTCCGGCTCCCGAGCCATCCATACAGTTGAGCCTCATCACCCCGTTCCTCGAGGCGATGGTTCAGAAGATGGCCGAGCAGTTCTGGGTCCCTCAGCCACCACCGTCGGCTATTCCGGAGGCGCCACCACTCCGTGAACTAGCTCCGGAGGCACCACCACTCCGTGAGGAGGGCCCGGCTCCGAAGAGGCATCACACGGAGCAGGCACGGTCGGAGGTCTCTCTCCCTCCGCACCAGTCGCCTTTGCCGGGGAGCGACCCGAGGACCGTCAGGCCGTACTGGTCGGGCTCGGACCCCGAGGCCTTCTTTCCGCCACCCAGCATCTCGGAGTGGTCAGAAGGCTCCGACGATTCGTCGGTTGAGGAGGAGGATCAGCCGCTGCCAGTTGCCACCGAGAAATCTCCCGTCGACAACATCAGATCCGTCCATGGTTCCCAGCCGGAGGACCAACGGACTTTCACGGCGCTGATCACCCGCCTAGGATCCACGCTCGGGATCAAGGCGGAGGCCCTTCCGGAGGAGTGCGAGGACGTCGTGTGCGCCATGGCCGATCGGAAGGAGTTGGTCCCCATCCACCTGGGCCTTTTCCCGAAGATCGCCAAGGCTGCCAAGGCTGTGTGGGAGAAGCCCGTCTCATCCCACTCAGTTTCCACACGAGTGGACGGGATGTATAGACTTCTTGGAGATGGTGCCACCTTCCTACACGTCCACCCGTCGCCCAATTCATGGGTTGTGAGGGGCGCCCAGCACAGGACTGGCAAGCAGCACTCCCCTCCCATCATCACAGGAGGGGAAGAAGTTGGATGCTTTGGGCAAGAAGGTCTATACCAATGCCTCCCTGTCCTTCCGTGCAGCCAACTATGCGACAGCTATGGGCGGTTACAACTGCCGCCTATGGGAGAAGGCTGAGGCCTTCAAGTCAATGCTGCCACCGGAGCTCCAGGCTGAGTTCGGGTCCATCTGCCAGGAGGGCAACCAGCTGGCCCTTCAACAGATCCGAACTGGGAGGCATATCATGGAGTCGGAGGCTAAGAACTTGGCCTCCGCCGTCCAGATACGCTGGCACTCCTGGCTTCGCTCGGCCGACCTCCAGGATGAGGTCAAGAAACTGGTGGAGGAACTGCTCTTCGACGGTGAGGGACTGTTCGCCAAGGAGACGGATGTCTCTTTGGGTGAGCTCAAAGGTGACTTTGCTACCATCAAGCAACTTGGTGCTCCATGCCGAGGGTCGGTTCGTTTCCAGCAGGACCAACCCCAGACCTCGTCTCAAGGTCCGTCCTACCAGCCTCGTCAGCAACAGAGGCAGGAGGACTACCCTCGGCACCAGTTCTACCGGCCAAGACAGCAAGCCCCCGTCCGTGTTACCAGCAACGCCAACAGACTGGTAAGCGGACGGATCAGAGGAGCAAACAACGCGTTTGACTCCTCCGTGACCGAGACTCTCATCTCCCTACCGTACTGTCCCCTGGTGAAGTACCTGTCGGTGTGGTCCACCATCACCACGGACAAGTGGGTTTTAACCATCTTAGACTCTGGCTACGCGATCGAGTTCAAGAGATGCCCTACTGTCGGACGGGTCCATGTCACCGATCCGTCTCCACCACTCCGGGAGGAACTGTCAGCTCTCCTGGAGAAGGGCGCCATAGAGCCGGTTGCAGCATCACTCACAAAGGGTTCTTCTCCCGCTACTTCCTCGTGGACAAGAAGGACGGAGGGTCCCGCCCCATCTTGGACCTCTGTCTTCTCAACAAACACATCGATGCGAGGAAGTTTCGGATGGTAACCCTTCAGGCCATCCTCCCACTGATCAACCATGGGGACTGGTTTTCAGTCATCGATCTGAAGGATGCGTGCTTTCACGTCTCCATCAGAAGGGAACATCGTCACTTCCTCTGCTTCCAGGTGGGCAGCGATGTCTACCAGTACACGTGTCTACCCTTCGGCCTCTCCACCGCTCCGAGGGTATTCACGAAGTGCATGGTGCAGGTGGCCGCCCATCTTCGGCTGCAGGGGATCCAGGTGTTCCCATACATCGACGACTGGTTGGTCTGCTCCCCGACCAACCAGAGGGCCAAGGACGATGTTTCTTATTGCCTGGCCCTCATGGAGAGTCTCGGTCTGAGGGTCAACTATAAAAAGTCCCAGTTGACCCCCACTCAACGCATAGACTACATCGGAGCCATACTGGACTCTCTGGCTCTGAGAGCCTACGCTCCGCCCAAACGTCTGTTCAACATCCGTGCGGTGGTGGCACGGATCCAGGGCAGGTGTCACATCTGTGCGCAGGATGCCCTATGCCTGTTGGGGCTCATGGCGTCGACCACGGCGGTGATCTCGCACGCCAAGCTCAAAATCGGTCCCTCCAGTCGTGGTTCCTTGCCATGTTCGACATCATCAGTGACGACCTCAGGAAGTGGCTCACACCAACACCTGAACTGCAGGACCAACTGAACTGGTGGGTGATGGACCGCAATGTGGCTGTGGGGAAGCTCTTCACTTTTCCCGCGCCAACTGTGCAGATCACCACCGATCCGAGCACGCACAGATGGGGAGCATGCTGCGGCGGTCTACGGATCCACGGGGTCTGGACTCCCACAGAATCCAGGCACCACATCAACTTCCTCGAACTCTTGGCAGTGTGGAAGGCGATGTGGTCCTTCAGACGCTCAATAGCGGGCCGCGTGGTACAGGTTGCATCGAACAATACCATGACCCAGGCCTATCTCAACAAGCAAGGAGGGACCAAGTCTCTCTCCCTCCTTCATCTTTCTGTGATGGTCTGGGAACGGTGCCTGAAGGTGCACGTCTTCCCCATCGGCGTCCACATCCAGGGCACCGTGAACACGGATGCAGACTTTCTGAGCCATAAAGGGACGCCAATGCACGAGTGGGAGCTGGACGGATTAGTGTTCGACTGGTTGTGCCGCTAGTGGGGCACACCGGTCCTGGACTTGTTTGCGACACAAGCCAATGCCAAGTGTCACCGTTACTTCTCCCGAGCAGGGATCGGTCGTGGATCGAAAGGGTATGCCTTCATGGTTCCGTGGCACCAGGACTTCCTATACATGTTCCCACCGATCCCTCTGATCCAACAGGTCCTCG
This sequence comes from Furcifer pardalis, assembly GCA_030440675.1. NCBI lineage: Eukaryota > Metazoa > Chordata > Lepidosauria > Squamata > Chamaeleonidae > Furcifer > Furcifer pardalis. Next base: position 80,942,248 of record CP126893.1, on the reverse strand, counting down.
TACGGATCCGTGTGGAGATTGCATGGACGATACTGATCATCCCGTCTTGCCCACATCAGCCGTGGTTCCCACGACTTCAGACTCTGGCTTGCGACTTCCTTCGCCAGCCCACTGATCCGAACCTCCTCCACATGGGGGGCGGTCGGATCCTTCATTCAGACCTGCCGAGCCTCCATCTGACAGCCTGGCTTATCCACCCGACCTAGCGCGGATCCTTGAACTCTCTCGTAAGCCGTCCACGCGGAGGTCATACAATGCCAAGCACCGTCGGTTCCTTGACTTTTTAACCTCTAACGACCGTACCGTGGACTCCGCATCTCTGCAGGACGTTATGTCCTACCTCTCAGGATCCGTGCACTCATCCTTAAAGGTCCATCTGGCTGCAGTGGTAGCCAATGCCCCACCTTCCTCTGTGCTGTCCTCTGCCTTCAGGGACAAGACTGTTAAACATTTCCTTCAGGGACTGCGTAACGCTTACCCTCCGGTTAAGGCACCACCTCTCCAGTGGTCCCTCTCTGCTGTGCTCACTGCGCTCACCAAGGCGCCCTTTGAGCCCATGGCCACAGTGGACATCAATTTGTGTCCTACAAAACTGCCTTTCTTGTGGCCATTACCTCTGCCTGGAGGGCAGGTGAACTTGCAGCCCTGAGGTCTGACCCTCCTTTCCTCAAGTTCTACCCTGACAGGGTAGTGGTGCACCTGGACCTGGCATTTCTGCCAAAGGTCCTCAGTGACTTTCACTTGGCCCAGTCCATCACGCTGCCAGTGTTCTTCCTGAGTCCTTCGTCTGCACAAGAGAGAGTGTGGCATTCGTTGGATGTCAGGGGGGCCTTGCTGTTTTATACACAACGGACAGTGTCCTTCAGGAGAGCCAAGCAACTGTTTGTCGCTTATGATGGCAAGTCAAAGGGACAGCCTCTGTCTGCCCAGAGACTATCTAAATGGATCTCAGGTACCATTTACCTGGCCTATGAGATGTCATCTTTGCCACCTCCGCCTCATGTCTGGGCTCACTCCACCAGGACATTGGCCTCGTCTACTGCCTTCCTGGAAGGCATTCCCATGGAGGACATCTGTAAGGCTGCTACCTGGTCCATGTCCTCCACCTTCATCACCCACTACCGGGTTGATACAAGGTCTGCTGCTGATGTCAGATGGGTCAGATCCATCCTGATGGCTGGTCTCCGATCCTCTTCGGTGATGACCGCCCATCCCTGATGTCAACATGCTCTCCTACATCTCAGGACGCTGGCTGCCCACCATCCAAGTAAGTGAGCTTGCTAGTCACCCATTAGTGTGCATCCCCAAACAACACGGAGGAGAAAGACAGGTTTCACTTACCAGTAACTGTCGTTCTCCGAGTATGTTGTTTGGGGATTCACACGACCCAACCCGACCTCCTATCGAGGCTGCTGGCCTGAGATGGCTCTATGCTTCGCAGGCAGCTCTAGTATTGAACTGAGGGAAGAGTGCGAAATGGTGCCAGAGGCTGTTGGGGATGGTGGGCGGTCCTACATTCAAAACTTTGTCCAATTAGCTTTTCAGCTCCGCTCGGATTCAGCACAGGCGCAGAACCCATTAGTGTGAATTCCCAAACAACATACTCGGAGAACGACAGTTACTGGTAAGTGAAACCTGTCTTTATTCCTATCAACCAGAGGCTCATTCGCAATGTTCTTGTCACCAGGCGTCAAACTGATTCTTGGTGGCCAGGTCTTTTCCACCCAGTGTTTTACTGTAGCCCTACTGTCCCAATAGCAAAGGAAGCAAGGGTATTTGGTGTAACCTCCTTGCTGGCCCAGCAAAACATTTACCATTTTCAAATCAACACAGATACCCCATCCATGATGTGTGTAATCCAATCTATCCAGAATTGTCTTCATGTTGCCATACTCTTCTTTAATTTGTACAGAGTGTCCTATTGGGATTGAACCAAATATATTTCCATTGTGCAATAGCACACATTTTAAACTCCTTTTACTACTGTCGATAAAAAGTCTCCATTCACTGGAATCATATGTGGGCAGTCCTATATGGAGAAGAATCCCTTTAAAATCATTACAATAAACAAGAAGGAGGTTGATGAAAGCTATGTGGCATTTTTGCTGTACAGAACAAGGTCTCAGTGCCTGAAGGACATTTATTCAGGTGGATTAAGATTCAGTTCACACATTAAAGTAAGAGTACTTTTCATTATCATATGTGTGACTTCCACAAAATTCAAAATTTCATGATGCCACACAAATAGAATTCATTTGACGTGAATTCTATGAACGTCTTACATTTCAGTTGGGTGGTCTGACAGCTCTTACAATGTAACGAAAATCATGTAGTTTTGCCAAGCTGCAACACCAAAACTAAGGCACCAACGAAAACAAGGATTATGTCATTTGAAAGATTGTCTCGGCGACTTTAAGAATTGGTAGAAACCAAAAGCCAAAATGCAAGGTGATGACATCATTGCTTTCAGAAGTAGCATTGGAAAAGTGACAGTTTTGCTGGGGGGAGGGTCAGTTGTTGGAGGTCCAGCAAAAAAACTAACCAAACAATTGAGATGATCCAAAGTGTATTTGAAAGATGAAAGATTAACCTTTGTGGGGACACTTGCAGATTTGGAATTGGACTTCAGAAACATAATCTATGAAGCATTTTACAAAAAAAAAAAATCCCTAAAAAGAGGTGTCCCCCCCCCCGAAAGTAGGAAAAACCAGTTTAAAACATGAATATGACAACTTCCCAAGGTGGATACAGTTCACATACGACATGTGGAGAAAAATGACACCAAAGCAAGAATCCACAAAAAAGATATTGAGGAAAAATGTGACTGTTGAAATGACAGTTCGGGGGGGGGGGGTATTTGGCGGTGATCCAACAAAAAAACCGATCAAAGTGATCTAAAGTGTGCTTGAAAGAGGACAGAATAACCTTTCTTTTGATACTCATACAAATTGGATCGGACTTCAGAAACATTTTCTATGAAGGTTTAAAACACAAAAAAAAACACTTTCTTTCTAACCTTCTTTCCTTCAAAATAAGAATATCTCCACAACAGAATAGATACATTGGTGTGAGAATGGATACACTGTAGCAAGTTTCTCCTTTGAAGTAACAACCAGTTTCCTTTTGGCTTTCCCTCTGACTGAAGAACTGCTTTCAAGGAATCGTGAAGGAAAAATTCTTTTTCTTTGCAGTTTGACTATTGAAATATTTATTAAAAATAGATCCTTTGCAGTTATTCACTTGTGGTGAATTGTTGCTTGTACAGTGGGCTGCTTATGGACATGTGTGCATAGTGAATAGAGTCAGGGATAATGGAAAATAAAGGTTAAAAGCATCCTTATTGAAAAATAAAATATAAAAATATAATAAACACAAATTAAATTGGGATTTCTGTTTTGGGTTAAAACAACATAGCAGTTCAAAAACAAGAAATTGCAAGAAGATAATTAGGGACCACTTTGGTGGGAAAATAAACAGTGTCCCATGCCTGCCACATGTCCATGAAAATGTTTGCAGACACAGACAGCACTGGCTCTTTGGTTATAAACAGAGATGAGCACTGAAACCTAGAGTCGGATATGACTGGCTTTCGATCAAGGATGACCTTTACCTTAGCTCAGAAAACCTTAGATTTTATGAACATTTTATGAAAACCTTAATTTTATTAACATAATGTCTTTATTTTCCCCCTTTTGAAACATCACCCTTAACTAATGAATGAAATAAAAGAAATAAATGAACTTATGAGCAAAATTCAACACATCGAATTCACACACTAAATCCCTGACAGTAGTGTCCTTAGACTCTAAGTAAAGGTAAAGGTTTCCCTTGCTCGAAAGCCAGTCGTATCTGACTCTAGGGGTTAGTGCTCATCTCTGTTTCAAAGCCGAAGAGCCAGCATTGTCTGCTTCTGCAGATGTTTCTGTGGTCATGTGGCAGGCATGACTAGACACCGGAGCACATAGAATGCTGTTACCTTCCCACCGAAGTGGTCCCTATTTATCTACTTGCAATTTCTTGCTTTCAAACTGCTAGGTTGGCAGGAGTTGGGACAAAGACGGGAGCTCATTCTGTCCTGCTGTACTCGGGAATTGAACTACCGACCTTCCACCTCCCAGTCAGCGTCTTAGCCACTTGAGCCGCTTCAGTCCCTGTGTCCTTAGACTCTACATGACACTTTAAAAAAAAATACTCTTAGCAACAAAAAGAAATGCACAATCCATAGGTTAGGAATTGCAGACCCTAGACCAAATCCATACTTGGAAGATAGCTAAAAGCAGTGTTGGGGAGAGGCAACAGTACAAGAGGAAACTAAAAATAAAAATAAAAGTAGTAATTCACAAAAATAAATTTAGTGGCTTACAGCTTTTCAAATATTTTTTTCCTTTGGGATAGTTACACATATAGTACTGCATCCTAAATCTCATTCTGTGACGAAAAACAAAACAAAAACACACCACAGAATGATGAAATTAACAGTGTTGACCTAGAACAAAAGAAATGTAGAACAGTGTGCTTCTGATAGTGAATTTTTTTAGAAAGTCATTAGACAGTATTCTTCTTCCTCAAGTGGCCTTTCTGTTCTGGATATTGGCTTTCATCATGATGATAGTCTTCCTGTTCTTAACTCCTTGGAACAATTCCTCCGAGGACATTCCACACCAGTCTCTCAGGTTCTTCAGCCATTAAGTCCATCTACGTCCAGGGTTTCTCTTCCCAAGGATCTTTCCTTGCAGAGCAAGTTGGACATTACCTACCTCAATTACTGCTACCTCAATATGTTTTCAGAATAGCCTTTTGAAAAGCAAATTACTGACCTGGGGTATAATTGTTATATTACAATTAAAATTTCTGTCTGTCTTTAGGTTACATATAGAAGGGGATAAAGGTAGTCGCTGTGCCACTCTTCTCAAAAAACAGTCAAAACTGCTTGCAGCAAGGTGCAATGAAAAGTTATATTTCATATGTGAAAGAGCAGAAGGTACGTAGCAGCAATTTTATTGGAGTTTTTCTTCTTGCTCTGTATGGTATTTTTATAAGGCAAGCAAGGCATTTCCTTGAAGATTTTACTCCTCAATTAACGTGTTGACGCCTTTTTTTTTCTACTGTTGAATCTCAGATTTTTGTGCATCCCAGCATAAGACAGGAACATGCAGGAAAAACACTTCAGATGATCAGCTAGCATATCTCTGTCATAAGTATTTATGTCATTTTTGTGGTGTTCACCTGATGGTAGCTTCTCAGTGTTAGAAACACTTAGAAACATTCTGGCTAGCCCACAGCTTGCATCCAGCTCCATTGTCAGTTCTAGTATATGCAGAGTGAGTAATTAATAGGTAGGTAGACTGTGAACATTATTCACACATTCCTAACTCATATGACATTTATTTTCTCCCCCAGGGAAGAAAAATTATTGGGCTCTCAATGATTGGCAGGAGGGAAAAAGAGGATGGTAAATCCTCCTATATTAGAAATAAGTGAGAGACTCACTTGAAGAACAGGGATTAATGGGTACACCATGCCTACTCTGGTTGCACACTGTCGTGAGAGAACATAAAAATATAGAGAGAATGCACTCACTAATTTCACCCCCCAAAAGCTAGAAGCTATATGTACATAACAGTACTGTATTAGATTCTATTAATGTGTTTATATAGCAATTACTAATGAGAGAGATAATAGTAGTTTATATGGTTGCAGTGCTGGACCTTAAAAAAGAAAATCCAAGTTCTCGTTACTTGGCATCCTTTGGGCAGTCAGTACTTCACAGTCAAACTTAATTTACAGAGTTGTTTTTGGATTTAATGATGACAGAAGAACCAATAAAGCAGTGTTTCCCAAATGCTGGTGTTTGGACTTCAGTTCCCAGAAGCCTAAGCCAGTATATTGACTGATCAGTGCTTTGGGGAATTGACTTAAGGTTCTGGGAATTGAAGTCCAAACACCGGCATTTGGGAAACACTGCAATAAAGCAACAACTGACAGAATAGGCTATTCTCCTGATGTTGGGCTATTTTAAAAACACTCAATATGTGTGTTGAAATATTGATATAACTGCTTATCACCTTTATGCAAAAGTCCTAGGCTCATTAAATACAGAAATGCAGTAAAACCTTGAGATACGAAATAAATTCATTCCTAGGTTTTTTTTCACATCATGAAAATTTTGTATCTCGAAGTGCAGTTTCCCATAGGAATACATTGAAAACAAAATAATCCACTCCAGAGGTGGGGGATTTTTAAAAAGTATTTTATCTTTTATCCCCCAACCACCTCCCCACTACCTGAGCCCCAGCTGGGGAGACTGAGGTGAGAGAAGCAGGGAAGATTTTTTTCAAAGAATCCTCTCTTCTCTCTGCCACCCAATCACTACCCAGGTGGCGGGCAGAAGAAGGGAGGATTAGCTAAGATGATCAGGTGGTGAGGAGAAGAAGGGAGGGTTCTTTGAAGAATCCTCCCTTTTTATCCCCACAACCCAATTGCCCCAGCTGGGGAGATTGGGGCAAGGGAAGAAGGGAGGGTTCTTCAAATCCCTTTTCCCCACCATGGTACCACCAAGTTGGGAAAAAACAGAGCAGCCAACAGTTAGCTGTTTGGCAGCGCTGTCTCCCCACCACCACCACCCAATTGCTTCTAAGCTGCTGAAACAGGGCAAAAAAAAGCAGTGAAAATTCAACAGAGTGGAAATTGTCTTCTTACCATCCCATGGTGACATGAGGGTATGAAAAGCATTTTTGCCACTTTTAGGCTGCCAAAACCCTGGGGAAATTTTTTTGTATCTTGAAAAAATTCATATCTCGAAGCTGATTTCCTCCTGAGATTTCCATTCATGTTGTGGGTTATTCATAAGTTGAGCAGTTCATAACTCAAGATTTCACTTTAATAATATTTTCTCCTACATAAGCTTTTAGTTATGATTGTTCTTTTTAACCATCAGATTTTATGGTTGGCAACCCCACCCAAATAGTTTGTAAACTAAAATGTAGAATGTATCCAACAATACCAGATGTTAGCTTTGTAATGAAAAGAATGAAACAGTAGCTCATATGATCAGCGGATGTAGCAAAATTTCACAGAGTGACTTTTGCAACCATGACAGGGATGTAAAAAGTATTCATTGGAAACTTTGCCAGAAGTTTAGATTTGAATGCAGGAGAGAAAGTGTTGAAAAATGAGAAAGGCAAGATCCTGTGGGACTTTAAAATTCAAATAGACACATACATGATATAACTGTTGTACAAAAGAAGTTCTGATTTATTGACATTGCTATACCATGAATTGAAGATAAATAACTAGAAAAAGTCACAAAATATTGTGATTTGCAAATTGAAGTTGAGTGTCTGTGGAGGAAGAAATCTGTTGTACCAATACCTAAAGGACTCCCTGTGTTTGGAAATTTTGGATCTACTAGACTTGAACTTCCCAACTATTAAAAAAAATTCTACTGGGAACTGCATATATACTTAGATGTTCCTTTAACAGTTCTTAGATCCTTGGTTAGGGCTTGAACTATTAATTTCATATCTTCCCTTGACTATGAATTGAATGATAGATTTGTATATTAATAATATCCTATACTGAGCTGAACATGTATCTTCTTAATGTTGCATCTTTGGACAGATGATTTCTAATTCTTCTCTCTGTATAGATAAGAACATATTCCAGCAGTACAAGGGCTACATTATACCACAAAGAGACCAGACACTGCCCATCATTTACAATAGATTAGAATCTGCTCAAGAAGATTGCATCTTTGAGCGAACTACTTGTACCGGAGTGGTCTTTACACAGGGCCAATACTATATGGTCAGTGGAACTACCATATTCCAAAGCTTCAATTCTGAAGATGTACTATATTTGAAATCTGGTGAGTTACTCAAAGGCAATTGGGCTGTATGCAATAGCCTGGTTTGAACATAACAGGAGACAAAGATTCCAGCTGACAGTTCTTGATAGTTCCTGTGGCAAACAGAGCAGTTAAGCAAACCAGGGGCTTTTTTTCCTACAGTTAATTGTTGTAAGTGAATTAGGAATTCAGACCTATACCTTGTTAAGAAAGGGGCAACTTAGTATTTCTGGTTCAAATGTAATGATAAGCGAACAATGAATGCAAGGTCCACAATTTATTCAGCCACTCAAACTTTCAGAAAAAAATAAAGAAAGTTAAGTTGCACTTACCAGTGATAACTTTCGTTCTTTGAGTATATAGTCTGTGTATTCACACTTATGGATTCTGTACACAGGATAAATATAGTATCTCATCTGTGCAGCTCAAGTGAGGAGGAAGGGTGGGAAAGTGTGAATTCACAGACTACATACTCGAAGAACGAAAGTTATCACTGGTAAGTGCAACTTAACTTTCTCATTCGGGTAGTCTATGAATTCCCACTTATGGGAGATTAGCAAGCTGACACTTATTTGGTAGGCGGGTAGCTGGATAAGATGAATCCACAGTCACATGCATGGTCACATCAGAAAGGCAGGATGGACCATCACAGGTGCGGAGCCTGGAGCCCTCTGGTAAGGACAACACAACCCAGTTTGGAGTCTGCTGTAGTTCTGGTGTCCATCCAGTAATGTTTGACAAATGTAGAAGGTCTGGACCCAGTGGCAGCCTTATAAATGCCTTTAAACTGTGTGCCCTCCAAAAAGGCAGTGAAAGACAGTGGACATGGCACTTGTAGAATCCACTCTGATGTGAGGAGGAGGAGGCAGAGACAAAATTTCATAGGCGAAATGAATGACGGCTGAAACCCATTTTGAGAACCTCTGTGCTGTGATGGGTTCTCCTTTGGACTTTCTATCATAAGCCACAAAAAGGTGCTGTGTCTTTCTGAACTCCCTTGTTCTGCTAATGTAAAACAATAAAGTCCTTTTTACATAAAGTGTGTGCCATGCTCTTCCTTGGTCTGTGGTTGGATTTGGAAAGAAAGTTGGCAGAGAGATAGATTGTCCCAGGTGAAACTTGGAAATCACCTTAGGCACAAAAGTGATGTCAGGATGGATGACCACTCTGTTATTAAAGAATTTTGTGAAGGGAGAATCAGAGCAAAGAGTAAGCTCGTTTGCCCTTCTAGCTGATGTAATAGCAACAAGGTCAAGAGATGGTATGTCAGTGGTAGCTAAAGGTTCAAACGGTGGCTTGGTAAGTGCAGTAAGAAAAGTGGACAAAGACCACTGTGGGGCTGGAGTTTTGACAGGTGGGAAGGCATTACAGAGGCCCTTCAGAAATCTTTTGATTGTCTGGTCTCTGAATGCTGTCAAGGCCACAGAACAGGTGAGTGTGCCACAATGGCCACCAAATGGGCCCTAATAGACGCAATGCTTAGTCCAGTCTCTACCAAATGCAACAAATACTCAATGATGTCATGGAGATCACAGTGACATGGCGTCAAAGACCTGGAGAGAAGGAAGGCACCCAGTAACGTCGCATGAAATTCAGGCGCCTGGGGCTGAAGCCAAATTTACCACCCCCTGGTGGATGCTGGCTCCCACTCCCGCTAGGGCTTCTGGGAATTGTAGTCTAAGAATATACATAGCGCAAAAATCACTGCCTGGGGCCGGAGCCCCTCTAGCCCGCCCTAGCGACACCACTGAAGGCACTAAATCGTCTGTATTTGGAGGCATATGATTTCCGCGTGGAAGGCCTCCTGCTCATGTCCATTATTCTTGACAGTCTGGGATTATTCTCCATGCCATGAGATCCAGACTTGGCAGATTGGAGTAATTGGCCTCTCTCCATTTGGAGCAGTGATGGAGACTCTGGAAGAATGAGCGATTGTGAAGACAGCTGCAGTAGAAGTGGAAACCATGGTTGCCTCGGCCCCACTGGGGCAATCGGGATCGCTCGAGCTCCATGGTGAAGCATCTGTTTGAGGACCCTCTGGATGAGAGGAAAAGGTGGGAATGCATAGAGGTAGTCCATGTCCCACCATACCATGAAGGAGTCTCCTTCCAAGCCCCTTCCGATCCCTGCTCTGGAGCAATACCTCAAACACTTTCTGTTAATCTCCAATGCAAAAAGATCAAGGTCTGGAACTCCCTGTTGTCTTCAAATCAACTGGAACACCACCTCATCCAGTTCCCATTCATGGTTCTTTGAGCCCATCCTGCTTAGGCTATCTGCCAGGACACTAGTGGGAAAAATGTGCCTCCTGAGACACCATTCCCATAGTTGAACAGCCAGGTATAGGAGGGTATTCAATTTTGTGCCACATTGCTTGTTGACATAAGTGATTGCTGTTGTATTTTCTGATGCGACCTGGAGAGCTTTGCCTGACAACACAGTTTCGAAGGACCTCAGTGCCTTCCAAACAGCAAGCAGTTTGAGGTAGTTGTTGTGAAATGGAGCCTCCTCTTTTCACTATCAGAGACCCGCAAATAGCGACCCATCTGCGGTTGCTTGCATCATTATTCTCCATTGTTTAGATGTAGCAGTGATGGCAAACCTTGGCATTCCAGCTGTTCTTGAACTTCAATTCCCAGAAGCCGTGATCAGCAGGAGTGCCAAGGTTCTGTTAGGATACTCGAGGTAGTGTTTGCAACAAGAGCAAACCAATGACTGTACCTTTAAGGCTCTGCATGTTACCCCAGCCAGGTGCTATCATTAAGGGTTTGTAAGTAGCATAAATTCAGGCAACATTCTCAGACACTTTGCTCTTATGCCATTTTGCCTGAATGCCGTTGCATCGCTTCGTGCCATTGTGTGCTTCATGCCACTGCTGTTGCTGTTGCCTGCCTGCTGTCTGACACTGCTGTTGCCATCGTTGCCAGCCAGCTGTTGGACTGCGTTCGTCGTTTGCCTGGTATGTTTTGCCTTGCCGGACTGTAAGACATTGAATAACATACCACTGCCACATTGTGGTGCCTTGATAAAAGACTCTGTGTTTTGAGGGAGAGCTAAAGGAACTGCTGACTATCTTCAAAGCCGACCTTGGAGGAACAGATAAGGTTTGGACTGCGTTTGCTTTGCTTTACTGAAGATAGACGTTTGAAGCTTTCCAAAGACTGTTTATAGACTTTGTATAGACTTTGCTGCAACACATAGTCTGAATAGAAGACATGTGTAACCTTGCACTTCGTGCTCAGTTTTGTATATAGTGTAAATAGAAAATTCCTACAACCCAAGCTGAAAGTTTGTTTTGTGCTTTACTCAACCAAACACTCTCACACTCTGGGGTGTGGCCATTAGTCAGCCACTTCTAGCACTTTGCTATATCAATTCCATCTAAATGGTTATGGGCCCAGGTGCTACTAATTGACCACGCCCTGTTTGTAGCAGAGAGTGTTTGTTCTGTTTGCTTGGAGGAATTTTTACACTAGAGTAGCAGCAATGACTTCTGGAGGCTTGAGTTTGGTTCCTCAGCTCACTGGCACGAACTAGCAGGCTTGGGCATTAAAATGCTCTTTATTGCTGAGAAAGGAGGGTTTGTGGAGCGCAGTGTCCACGCCCGTGGACTTGGCAGCGTTGGACCCCGATGATGAAAGGGACAATAAGGTCATTGAACAGAACTCTCAAGCTCTGGCAGTGATTGGACTCACTGTTGCAGACTCCCTCTTAGTACATATCAGAGGGGAGACTTCTGCTGCCACCTGTTGGGAGAACCTGAAGAGACTGTTTGTGAGAAAAACAGTGGGTGCGCAGATACAGCTTGCCAGGAGGTTTTTCCGCACTCACCTTGCTCCAGGTGGGAGTATGGCTGAGCACGTACAGCTTATAACTACCCAGCTCCTGGACCTGGAGGGCAAAGGTCTTGGGTTCAATGAGCAGCAAAAGGCCTGTATCCTTTTATCTTCCCTGGATGAGAGCTACGAGGATTTTGTGGTTTCCCTTGGGGCTCTGCCAAGCCAAGACATGGTGTTCGATGAAATCAAGCCTCGGCTACTGGAGGAGTCACAGAGGAGGCTGGAACGGTCCCTACTTCGAGAGGCCAGCGCTCCCCAGTCCCAGAAAGGCAACGAACAGCAAACAACAGTGGGAGTCGCCCGGAGGTGCTTTGCTTGTGGGAAACCTGGGCATTTTGCCAGGTCTTGTCCCACCAAGGCTGGGAAACGCCCAAAGAAGCAAAGAAGGAGTGCTTCATCGAAGCCAGCTGGTGTTTGTTACTCCTCGAAGCCAGAGGAGCTATGGGTGATTGATAGTGGGGCGACAAGATCAATTTCATCTATAAGAAAGAGCTTTAGGTATTTAAAGGAGACAGACACAGTTGTCTCGCTGGCTAACAACAAGGATGTGCCTGCTAGGGGTGTAGGTGAAGTATATGTTACCCCATTGGGGACAACTTTGCAAATGTTGTACATCCCTGGGTTCCTAAATATACTCTCAGTGAGGGAGTTGGATAGGGCAGGGTATGAGGTAACCTTTAAGAATGGTGAATGTGTTATCAGAAAGGAGTCAAAGTGTTTTGTAGCCCACCACAAGAACGGGCTATATGTGTTAGAACCCCAGTCCCCACCTGTTGTTAGTGTTGGAAATTACAACAGGCCTGCACACTTTAACTGCATACACCTGTTGCATAGAAGGTTGGGGCACTGCAGTTTTAAAGTCTTGGGGAGGACTGTATCCCAGGTAAAAGGGATCAATCTAACACCTTGTCATAGATTTCTGCAATGCAATGCCTGTGGAGAAGAAAAATCTAAAGCTGCACCAGCAAACAGGATGCAGGGCTTCTCCACAGAGCAACCGATGGACCTGGTTTTTGCAGATCTTATAGGACCAAGAAAGCCATCTTTAGGGGGAGCAAAATACATTCTGAACATCATTGACCACCATTCTAGATATGGGTTTGTAAGGTTACTGAAACGGAAAAGTGACTGCCTGAATCAGTTTGCTCAGTGGCTTAAAGCCACCGAACGTAAAACAGGGAAACGCCTTAAATGCCTGGTCACTGACCAAGGGGGAGAATTTGTTAACAAGGCTTTCTCTGATTTCCTGACAAGGAGAGGGATCGAGCACAGGCTCAGTGCGCCATATCGTCCACAACATAATGCCTATGTGGAACGCAGGGGTCAGACACTACAGGGTATGGTACGGACGCTACTGAATGACGCTCAACTACCTGATGCCCTTTGGGGGGAGGCAACCCTTACTGCCACCCATTTGATAAACCTAACAGTGAATGCTACCACTGGGCAGGTACCATATGTACTATGGCATGGATGGCAGCCTGACTTAGGTCACTTAAGGGTCTTTGGCTGTCCGTCGTGGGTACACATACCCGCTCAGCAAAGGCGCAAGGGACAGCACCGTGCCCGCAAATTAATATTTGTCGGTTATGAAACCAATCGAAAATGCTATCGCTTTTGGAAGCCGGGTACTAGGGAAGTGTTTAACAGCGCCAGCACAAAGTTCTTAGAGAACGTAGGTTGGGACAGGCTGGAGCAGGGCCCCCCGCCTACTAGGACTAATGGCTACCCAGTACCTAGTGAAGTAACCAGGGGATCTAGTAATTCTGGTCCCAGACTGTCCAGGCCGGACAGGAATAATATCAAAAGCGAGAGTGAGTCCGATAGTGATCAGGATCGGGTATCTGACCACTCAAATAGCGAGCAGAGGGTGATGGTAAAGTCAGAGGATTCTGACTCGGACTCCCAGGGTGAGACACCCAATGTGTCCAGATCACCTGCCATCGTCAGGCGGTCTACTAGGGAGAGGAGGCAACCTGACAGGTATCAGGCCTGCTCAGTAATAATAGAACCAGCCAGCTTCGCAGAACTGGCTGAATTACCTAAACCTGACCAAGAGCCATGGAAGGAGGTTATGAGCAAGGAGTTAGCCTCAATGAAGAGCCTGCAAGTCTTCCAAGAGGTACCCATACCTGCAGGGAAACAGGTCCTTGGGTGCAAGTGGGTTTTTAAGGTCAAAAACTGTGCTGATGGAAGTAAACTATGTAAGGCTCGCTTGGTCGCACAGGGATTTAGGCAGAGTGAAGGGGACTACGATGAGGTCTTCGCCCCATCACTGAAGGCTACCACGTTGAGGGCTGCATTAACGTGGGCAGCTAAACACAAGCATGTGGTCAAGCATATTGACGTGGCCACAGCGTACCTCAATGCGCCCTTAAGGCATGAAGTATATTTGAGGAGGCCACCAACGCTGACTAGCCCGGAAAGCAAGTCTGTGTGCTGGAAACTAACGAAGAGCCTGTATGGCCTTCGACAATCTGGGTACGAGTGGAATATGTGCCTAGTGGATTTTCTTAAGAGTTTAGGTTTTAACCAGGGTATAGCAGACCCATGTCTGTTTAAAAAGGGGTCGGGCAAAGCAACAATGTTGCTCCTGGTGTTCACAGACGACATTGCAGTCATTTCTCCGGATGAGAAATCAGCTGCTGAACTGATAGAAAGGATTAAACAGAGGTTTGATATCAAAGACCTAGGTGATATCAAGGCATACATAGGAGTGGATATAGAAAAGACAGCGAGGGGTTTTAAGCTGTCCCAGGTTGAGAAAATAGCACAGTTACTCAAGTGGTACAAGCTTGATCTTGCAAAACCATGCAATACTCCTATGACTCCTGGATTCCTTCAGGAGGTGAACGAAGGGCCAGAGTTCGATAAGGGTATGTATAGGTCATTGATAGGGAGTTTGACTTACATAGCATCATGGTCCCGGCCAGATATATCATTTGCCGTAAATCAGTTAGCCAGGTACTGTGAAAACCCGAGAGAAAGACACTGGCAAGCGGCAAAGAGAATCCTGAGATACCTTAAGTATTCGATCAGGAGGGCACTATATCTGGAGCCAAAAGGGAGCCTGACACTAGCAGTTTATGCCGACGCAAGTTTTGCATCGGACCCTGACACCAGAAAGTCCACATCAGGGATGGTTGTCACGTTAGGGGGTGCACCGATAGACTGGAAGTCCTTGCGTCAGAAACACATCACATTATCAACTATGGAGGCAGAATTCTCTTGCCTGTCATTGACATGCACTGAGGTAACTCACCTAGTACAGCTTATTAAGGACCTAGGGGTAAGCTGTACCGAACCAATAGTTGTATATGAGGATAATCAAGCAGCAATAACCACTGCTAACAGTATAGGGGTAAAGAGCCGGTCTAGGCATACTGATCTCAGATACCTCAACGTTAGAGAGTCAGTTCGGAAAAACATCATTAGGCTAGAGTATATTCCCACCGAGGAAAACGTGGCAGATGTTTTTATGAAGCCTTTACCTATGTTGAAACATAAATACTGTATTGAAACACTTGGGATACTGTGAATGTGTATTCTGTATCTCTGTATGTATCTTTGTTGTAACGTATCAATCATCGGTTGAGTGCTCTCGTCGCAAAGGGGGAGTATGTTAGGATACTTGAGGTAGTGTTTGCAACAAGAGCAAACCAATGACTGTACCTTTAAGGCTCTGCATGTTACCCCAGCCAGGTGCTATCATTAAGGGTTTGTAAGTAGCATAAATTCAGGCAACATTCTCAGACACTTTGCTCTTATGCCATTTTGCCTGAATGCCGTTGCATCGCTTCGTGCCATTGTGTGCTTCATGCCACTGCTGTTGCTGCTGCCTGCCTACTGTCTGACACTGCTGTTGCCATCGTTGCCAGCCAGCTGTTGGACTGCGTTCGTCGTTTGCCTGGTATGTTTTGCCTTGCCGGACTGTAAGACATTGAATAACATACCACTGCCACATTGTGGTGCCTTGATAAAAGACTCTGTGTTTTGAGGGAGAGCTAAAGGAACTGCTGACTATCTTCAAAGCCGACCTTGGAGGAACAGATAAGATTTGGACTGCGTTTGCTTTGCTTTACTGAAGATAGACGTTTGAAGCTTTCCAAAGACTGTTTATAGACTTTGTATAGACTTTGCTGCAACACATAGTCTGAATAGAAGACATGTGTAACCTTGCACTTCGTGCTCAGTTTTGTATATAGTGTAAATAGAAAATTCCTACAACCCAAGCTGAAAGTTTGTTTTGTGCTTTACTCAACCAAACACTCTCACACTCTGGGGTGTGGCCATTAGTCAGCCACTTCTAGCACTTTGCTATATCAATTCCATCTCAGGTTCATCATCAAGGTATGGGATAATAATATAGGTTTTTCTTCTGTGCTTTCATAAAATGAATAAAATCACACACACAAAGCTGTTCAAGCATTAAGGAACAATTACTAAGTCTGTAACCCTCAACATGTAATTGCAGCTTGGATTCTTATCTCTTAATAATGCACTTGTATGTACTTTCTGAGTGAAGTATGCACCCAATATTTGTATTATTACTCATGAAAGATCTATGCATGAAGCAATATATAGGAGGTGTCTCACAGACAATGTAGAAAGCCCTTGTTACCAGGTTTCTATCATTGTTATTTTAATTCTGACTTTTTCTTCTAGTTTGTAAACCTGGATTTTATGGCACAAATTGTCAATTTCCTTGCCAGCTGTGCGCCAGTAAATTTCCTTGTCATGCTGTTACTGGAGAATGTGTAGACACTAGCCAAACCAAGTGTACCTTAGATTCTCCAGATACCAGATGTGTTAAAAAAGGTAAAAAATAAAAGTGCCCTGCTGTCAATTTGCTGTTTTATTTTCCTATGTTGGATGTGTTTTTTCTTTGCCTTTTCTTTGCCTTTTTTTGTAGTAGTATTTCTCAGTTTTTATTTATAACCCACCCTAAACCTCCTACATGAATGACCTTTCACTGCAGTCTCCCAGTGTCATCCTCCGTTCACCTCTTAATTGTGCAATTTCTCTCATTTCTAGATAAAGTTTTCGGGAAAACATAACAAAAACTGATGCCCAATGCAGTAGCTTAGAATTAGAGCAAAGGTGAGCTCTATAGCTCAGTGGGTTGGAGCTCTTGGCTGCAAAGTCAGAGACCAAGAGTTCAAATCCCCACTGCGCCTCTTGAGAGAGAAACAAGCTGAGATCACTTGGAGCATTTGTGGCTGCTAACTGTGTGATTTTCAATAATGTGTTTTTCATGTAGGCAGGAATACTGTCAGTCCCCTCTGAATGAACAGCAGCAATTGTGCTCATTTGCTCCACAACTTCTACCTATCTGGTCAAATTCAATTCCTAAAGTTACCATGTCTTGTAGTGAATGTCATTGAAATAATATATATGAAACACATTGACATTTTTAAAGTGCTTTATGGTTTTTAAAAATTTCATTCATTAGGACTTATTTTGAAGTTCAAGTCTATATGTGGTGTTATTTTTATATTACAAATTATTATTTTGATTTTTCAGTTGGCATATACCCATGCCCAAAGAGGC
The DNA here is from genome assembly GCA_030440675.1 of Furcifer pardalis. Taxonomy (NCBI): domain Eukaryota; kingdom Metazoa; phylum Chordata; class Lepidosauria; order Squamata; family Chamaeleonidae; genus Furcifer; species Furcifer pardalis. The sequence goes on along the minus strand of CP126893.1, from coordinate 80,925,013 downwards.
CGAAATGGTACTACTATTCAAAGTCATGCTACTATGTTGAGAACTCAAAAAAAGCCACATGGGAAAATGCCAGGATTGCCTGTCAAGGATTTAAGGGAACAGATCTAGTTAAAATAATGAACAGTCATGAAAAGGTATTTAATATATATTATATAGTTGTCTATGGTTATGGTTCTGTAACTGCATAATTGTATATTGTACAATGATACTTCGGATAACGTTTGCATCGGATAACGTTGGGGAATTTGAGGCAAACATTTGCATTGGATAACATTATGTTAACCATTATGTTAACGTTATCCGATGCATCAGATAACCTAACTATTTCTGATGCTAATGTTTGCCTCAAATTCCCTGAGGTGTGGCTGTGACTCACCAGTTTCTCTTGGGAGAAAGGGAGGGGGCTGCCTGCTCGCTTTATCTCAAGGTTGCAAGAACTCAATAACAATCACACATTACAAAAGCTTACCAAACCAGTCTGACTAGTTTAGCTGAGCAAAAGCAGACATGGGGGGAAGGGGGGAAGGACTCTTTCAATATGTCCTGACTTTAAAAACTAAGAGGGATAGAGGCAAGCCCCAAATGGATGCCAACATTTACCATCATGTAGAGTTGCCATATGGAGCCATGTGCACAGAAATCAGTTTTAAAAGCTAACAGCAAGGGTGTCCAAACTTTTCAGGCCATGGGCAGTCACGTGGTTCATGGGTGCCCAAACTACAGCCTGTTTGCCAGATCTGGCCCTGACATCAATTCATCTGGCCCGTTCCACTGTTGCCACTCCCAGAAGCTGGGTGAGTTTTACTTCCACTTCTGGTGTCATTGGCTGGATCCGGCCCATAGGCACCCCTGGCTAACAGGGATAAAAGCAGGACCAAAAATGGATGTCAACATTTATCAACATACAAGGTGGCCATCTGGAGCCATGTGAACAGGAATACATTGGTGTCATGGGGCAGATCCAGCCCACAAGCCCTGTTAACAGCAGGGGTGCATAAACTTTTCAGACCATGGGCTAGTCACGTGGTTCATGGGTGCCCAAACTACTCCCTGTAGGCCAGAACTGGCCTCCAATGCAAATTCATCCAGCCCATGCCATGCTCGTCAATCCCAGAAGCGGAAGTTGGTTAAGTTTTACTCCCGCTTCTGGGATCAACGAGGTTGGAACGGGCTGGATGAATTGGTGTCAGGGCCGGATCTGCCCATTAGGGAGTAGTTGGGGCACCCATGAACCATGTGACTGGCCCATGGTCTGAAAAGTTTATGCACCCCTGCTGTTAACAGGGCTTGTGGGCTGGATCTGCCCCATGACACCAATGGATTCCTGTGCACATGGCTCCAGATGGCCACCTTGCATGTTGGTAAATGTTGGCATCAATTTTGGGTCCTGCTGCTATCCCTGTTAGCCAGGGTGCCCAAACTATGGCCTATGGGCCAGATCCAGCCAATGACACCAGAAGTGGAAGTAAAACTCACCCAGGTTCTGGGAGTGGCGAGGGTGCAATGGGCCAGATGAATTGGTGTCAGGGCCAGATCTTGCGCACAGGCTATAGTTTGTGCACCCATGAACCACGTGACTGGCCCGTGGCCTGAAAAGTTTGTGCACCCTTGCTGTTAACAGGGCTTGTGGGCTGGATCTGGCCCATGACACCAATGGATTCCTGTGCACATGGCTCCAGATGGCCACCTTGCATGTTGGTAAATGTTGGCATCAATTTGGAGCTTCTATCCCTCTTAGTTTTTAAATTGGAGTCAGGACATATTGAAAGAGGGGGGGGGCATGTCTGCTTTTGCTTTGCTTTGCTTTGCTAACCTATTCAGACCGGTTTGCCAAGCTTTTGTAATGTATTTACCCTTTAGACAAAGGTTCCAGCATGTTTCCTTGACTTTTCCTTGAAGCCTGTGTTGCTTATCTCTATGGAGTTAACGTTATCTGATGCATCTGAATAGGATTTTAATGTTTCTGATGCATGCATCTGATAAGGCTAAAAATCGGATAACGTTAAGACTTGTGGAACCAAGTCTTAACGGTATCCGAGGTATTACTGTATTGGAAGTTTCTTATTTGTTGTATGCCGCACAGAGTGGGAGAAGATTCCAAGTGTTCAGGACAAACAGACAGATACCTGGTGAACAGAATATTTTTACCAGAGAAACTTTTTGAAGCCAAGATGTTTGAAGAAGATGGAAGCCAAGATGTTTGTATCTTTGTTTTTACACACATACTGTACTTTACTTTTTGTACTACTTGTTGTTGTTACATGCCATCAAGTAACTTCTGACACATGGTGACCATGAACGATCTCCAAAATGTCCTGTCCTCAATAGCCCTGCGCAGCTTTTGTAAACACAAGGTTGTGGCTATCTTTAGGGATTCAATTCATCTCATAAGCCTCTTTTTCTACTATCTTTAAATTTTCCCAGCATCTTTGTCTTTTCCACAAAACCTCACCTTCTCATAATGTGTACTGTTACCCTGGATGGTGGAATGCTTTTTGGCAAGAAATAGCAGAACAATGCAACCATTGGTTCTACAGAGTCCATTCCACCCTACTAAGTCTACACTGTTAAATATGACTTATTATTTGAATTGTGCATGAGGAGATTTGACTATTGCCTTGAGCAACAACTCGTATTTCTTACTGGATTTTAAGGTGTTAACTATAGCCAATCCACTCCTTTTGTTCTACTGAGAGAGAGAGATCCTTTAGAGAGGAAACAAGTTTGCTCTCTACAACATTTTAGGGAGGACTGATCCTCCTTTTCTTCTTTGTGACAGTGGGGAGGTAGGGTGGTTTTGTGATTCACAGTAGACCACTTGAAGAACAAACATTACATGTAAGTAACTAATTTTTCTTCTTCGTGTTGTTTGGGAATGCACACTAATGGGTTCTGCGCCTGCGCTGAGCCAGTGTCGAACCTGAAAAGCTGATTGGATAAAAGGTTTGAAGTTACGACCGCCCACCATCCCCACCCGCCTCTGGCGCCATTTTGCGCTCTTTCCCTCAGTTCTCTTTCTTCCGCTGTGCTAGCAGCAGCCATTTTAAAAGTGCTTGTGGTTTCCCTTTGTGGTTTTACCTCATAAATAATTTTTCTTCTGTAAGTAATTTTTTCTGGACCAGGAGGCTCGCAACCTCTTGGTCCTCGCGCGGTTGGGGTTTTTCCCTCGACCGCCGCAAAAAAAAAAGACTCTTTGAGGTAATTTTACCTCACGATCTCGCGTTGGGGCCTCCCAGAGGGGACAATTTTTCTTTATCGGCCATCTACTTCGGTAGATGGTCTCAGCAGCGTTCAAACAGTGTCCGTCCTGCAACAGCAAGTTCCCCAATTCGGATGGACACATGAGGTGCCTTCACTGTTTGGGGGAACATCATCCGGTGCAGTCTTGTTCCGTCTGCAAAGATTTCTCAAAGGGCACTCTGAACAACCGGCAGAACCACCTCCAAGTCTACCTCATGGATGCCGGGGTGGCACCTCAGCCTTCCTGTCCACGGGAAGTTCCCGCCGCTTCAACCACTTCAACCTCCTCTCCTTCTGCCGCTCCACGGCTCACCACTGCGGAACTTTTCAAGAAGGAGAAGGAGAAGAAGCATAAGGAGGGGAAGAAAGAGAAGAAGAAGCACCAGTCTTCTTTGGCGTCTCTCCCTCCAACTCCATGCCCGACGTGCCCGTCTCCTCCAAGATCGCCGGCCTCCGCTGTTGTCAGGGCCGCGATCTCCCCAGGCAGTTCGTCAATGGCTGCTCTAGTCGTCATCTCCCCGGAGAAAGCCCCGAGTCTTCCGCCTCGTCCTGATACTCCGCCGCCGCCGCTGCCGCGGAGGATCGCATCACTGTCAGCCTCTTCTGCTGCTCCGGCTATAGAGCCGTCCTTCCAGTTGAGCCTCATCACTCCTCTTCTGGAGGCGATGATGCAGAAGATGGTCGAACAGTTCAGAGCCCCTCAGCCTCAGCCATCGGCTGCTCTGGAGGCACCACCACTCTGTGAGGAGGGCCCTGCTCCGTCGAAGAGGCGCCACACGGAGTTGGCATGGTCGGAGGTCTCTCGCCCTTCACACCAGTTGCCATTGCCAGGGAGTGATCCAAGATCTGCCAGGCCGTACTGGTCGGACTCGGACCCTGAGGCCTTCTTCCCACCTCCCACTGTCTCGGGACAGTCAGAAGGCTCCGATGATTTGTCGGATGAGGAGGATCAGTTGCCACCCGTTGACGCCGATAAGTTGCTGGACGAACACATCGGCAGTTCTCACGGATCCCAGCCTGAGGATCAGAGAACATTCACAGCACTGATCACCCGCCTCAGATCCACGCTCGGGATCAAGGCGGAGGATCCTGCACAGGAGTGCGACAACGTGGTATGCGGCATGGTGGACAAGAAGGAGTTGGTCCCTGTCCAACTGGGCCTTCTCCCGAAGATCGCCAAGGCCGCCAAGGAAGTGTGGCAGAAGCCCGTCTCGGTCCACTCCATGTCCAGTCGGGTGGACGGGATATATAGGCTTCTGGGAGATGATGCCAATTTTCTCCATGTCCACCTGGTGCCCAACTCGCGGGTCTTGAAGGGTGCCCAGCACCGGACTCCGGTCAGCAACACCCCCATCCCTTCCTCCAAGGAAGGTAAGAAACTGGACTCCCTGGGCAGGAAGGTGTACGCCAACGCCTCCCTGTCCTTCTGTGCTGCCAACTATGCCATGGCCGGCTACAATTGTCATCTATGGGAGAAGGTAGAGTCCTTCAAGGGGAAGTTGCCGGAAGAGCTCCGTGCTGAGTTCGGATTGCTCTGCCAGGAGGGGAACCATCTGGCACTCCAACAGATCCAAACTGGGTGGCACATCACTGAATCAGAGGTGAAGAACCTGGCCTCAGCAATTCAGATCCGTCGGCACTCCTGGCTGCAGTCGGCTGATCTCGAAGATGAGGTTAAAAAGCTCATCGAGGAGATGCCGTTTGACAGCGAGGACCTTTTTGCAAGGGAGACGGATTCATCCTTGGGGGAGTTGCAAAAGGAAATGAAGACCATTTCTAAGCTTTGTCTCCCGCGCCGAGGGTTGGGTCGGTTACAGTCGCACCAGCCCCAGACTTCGTTTCAAGGTCACTCCTACCAGCCTCGTCAACAACAACAACAGAGGCAGCAGGACTACCCTTGGTAGTACCGACCGCGTAAACAGTCATCCTGGCTGCGTTACCAGCAACGGCAACAGTCTGGTAAGCAGGCTGACCGGAGGAGCAAGCAACGGGTTTGACTCCCCAGTGACCGAGGACACTCCCATTCCTCTCCCTTACTTGTGCAACTTTCTGACGGTGTGGTCCACCATCACTACAGACAAGTGGGTTTTAGCCATCTTAGACTCTGGCTACGCAATTGAGTTCAAGAGATGCCCTACAGTCGGACGGATCCGTGTCACCGATCCGTCTCCACCGCTCCGGGAGGAACTATCAGCTCTCCTGGAGAACGGTGTCATAGAACCGGTCGCTCCATCGGAGTCTCACGATGGGTTCTTCTCCCGCTACTTCATCGTGGACAAGAAGGATGGAAGTTTCCGCCCCATTTTGGACCTCTACCTCCTCAACAAGCACATCAACACGAGGAAGTTCCAGATGGTAACCCTCCAATCCATCCTCCCACTAATCAACCACGGGGACTGGTTCATAGTCATCGACCTGAAGGATGCGTACTTCCACATATCCATCAGGAAGGAACACCGTCGCTTCCTCCGCTTCCAGGTGGGCAGCGACGTTTACCAGTACAAGTGTCTACCGTTCGGTCTCTCCACCGCTCCGAGGGTATTCACAGGTATGGCACCGCTGGCCTCCCATCTTCGGCTGCAAGGGATCCAGGTGTTCCCATACATCGACGACTGGTTGGTCTGCTCCCCAACCAAACAGAGGGCCATGGACGATGTCTCTTATTGCCTGGCCCTCATGGAGAGCCTCAGTCTGAGGCTCAACTACAAAAAGTCCCAGTTGTCCCCAAGTCAAAGCATCACCTACATCGGAGTGGTACTGGACTCACTTGCTTTGCGAGCCTACGCTCCTCCGAAACGTCTGCTCAACATCCGTGTGGTGGTGTCATGGATCCAGGGCAGGTGCCGCACCCGTGCCAGGGATGCTCTCTCCTTGCTCGGACTCATGGCGTCAACCACGGCGGTGATCTCTCACGCCAAACTCAAACTGTGGTCCCTCCAGTCTTGGTTCCTCGCCTCGTTCGACCTCGTCAATGACCATCCTGGGAAGTGGCTTACTTCCACTCCCGAGTTGCGGGAACAACTGAACTGGTGGGTCCTGGATCGCAACGTTGCCGTAGGGAAGCTCTTTGCCCTTCCCCCGCCTTCGGTTCAGATCACCACTGATGCGAGCACTCACAGATGGGAGGCGTGCTGCGGCAGCCTACGAATCCACGGGGTTTGGACTCCCGCAGAAGCCAGACACCACATCAACTTCCTCGAACTCTTGGCAGTGTGGAAGGCGATGCGGTCCTTCAGACTTTCCATTGCGGGCCGCGTGGTGCAGGTTGCCTCAGACAACACCATGACCCTGGCCTATCTCAACAAGCAAGGGAGGGACGAAGTCTCTCTCCCTTCTTCATCTTGCTGTTATGGTCTGGGAATGGTGCCTGAAGGTGCACGTCTTCCTGATCGGTGTTCACATCCAGGGGACTCTGAACACGGATGAGGACTTTCTCAGCGACAAGGGGACGGAAATGCACGAGTGGGAGCTGGATGGATCAGTGTTCGACAGGCTTTGCCGCCATTGGGGGACGCCTGTCCTGGACTTGTTCGCAACGCAGGCGAATGCCAAATGCCACCATTATTGCTCCTGAGTGGGGATCGGTCACGGATCGGAAGGGGATGCCTTCATGGTTCCGTGGCATCAGGACTTCCTTTACATGTTTCCACCGATCCATCTCATCCAACTGTGCATGGACGATTCTGGTCGCCAAGAGTGCATGGACGATTCTGGTCGCCCCGTCCTGGCCGTGCCAGCCGTGGTTCCTGCTGCTGCAGGCTCTGCTGTCGGACTCCCTTTGCCTGCCCACCGATCCAAACCTCCTGCACATGGGGGGCGGTTGGATCCTACACTCGGACATGCCCAGTCTACATCTGACAGCCTGGCTTATCCGCCCCACCTAGCACGGATCCTTGACATGTTTTGTAAGCCTTCCTCGCGGAGGTCCTACGAATCCAAGTACCGTTGCTTCATTGACTTTTTAGCATCTAGCGACCATACCGTTGCCTCTGCATCTCTGCAGGATGTCATGTCCTACCTCCTGCATCTAGCTGAGTAGGGATCCGCACATTCTTCTCTGAAAGTCCATCTTGCTGCAGTGGTTGCCCATGCTCCACCTCCCTCTGTGTTGTCCTCTGCTTTCAAGGACAAGACTGTCAAACAGTTTCTTCAGGGCTTGCGCAATGCTTATCCATCTGTTAAGGTACCACCTCCCAGTGGTCCCTCACTACTGTTCTCACCGCACTCACGAAAGTGCCTTTTGGACCTATGGCCAATGTGGACATTAAGTTTGTTTCGTTCAAGACTGCATTTCTAGTGGCCATTATTTCTGCCCGAAGGGCAGGTGAACTTGCAGACCTGAGGTCTGATCCTCCTTTTCTGAAGTTCTACCCTGACACGGTTGTGTTACACCCGGACCTTTCTTTCCTCCCAAAGGTCCTCACTGACTTTCATTTGGCCCAATCCATCATTCTACCTGCATTCTTCCCGTATCCATCTTCTCCACAAGAGAGAGTGTGGCACTCGTTGGATGTCAGGAGGGCCTTGTTGTTTTATACTCAAAGGACTGTGTCTTTTAGGAGAGCAAAGCATCTTTTCGTTGCTTATGGTGGGAAGTCGCGTGGTCAGCCTTTGTCTGCCCAGAGACTATCCAAATGGATTTCGGGTACCATTTATCTGGCCTATGAGCTGTCATCACTGCCACCTCTACCTCATGTATGGGCTCATTCCACCAGGACTTTGGCCTCTTCTACTGCCTTCCTGGAAGGCATCCCTATGGAGGACATCTGCAAGGGTGCTACCTGGTCCAGGTCCTCCACATTCATCACTCACTACAGAGAGGATAGCAGGTCTGCTGCTGACATCAGACGTGGCAGAGCCATCCTGACGGCTGGTCTCCGATCCTCTTCGGTGATGACCGCCCATCCCTGATTGACTTCACTCTCTTTCATCTCATCTCGCCGGCTTCCCATCATCCAAGTAAGTGAGCTTGCTAGTCACCCATTAGTGTGCATTCCCAAACAACACGAAGGAGAAAGACAGGTTGTACTTACCAATAACTGTCGTTCTCCGAGTATGTTGTTTGGGAATTCACACGACCCACCCAGCCTCCCCTCTAGCTGCTGGGTTGAGATGGCTCTGGGCGTAGCCGGCAGCTTTAGTATCGAACTGAGGGAAAGAACGCGAAATGGCACCAGAGGTGGGTGGGGATGGTGAGTGGTCCTAACTTCAAAACTTTTATCCAATCAGCTTTTCAGCTCCGACATTGGCTCAGCGCAGGCGCAGAACCCATTAGTGTGAATTCCCAAACAACATACTCGGAGAACGACAGTTATTGGTAAGTACAACCTGTCTTTCTTCTTTGTGGCCACTGTGAAACACACAAATGGGTTTTTCTCATGCCTGAATCAAACCAATTGTGATGGTTGTTTTTCAACAAGTTCTCTGAGTAAATATTGCCTAGCACACAAAATCAGCACTTCAAGAGTACTTGTGTAACCTGTCCAAATTTGGCACAGAGCAAGCCCATACTGCATATATTGTCTCTATTCAAGAACCTACTTAGAAGTCATAAGTTTTTGTTTGTGTTGCCTCGCCTACCAGTATTACCTTACAAAATGCTATTTTGGTTAGTCAACCAATAATATTCTAATGTTGCTGTTAATGGAAATGAATGTGCAGTATAGAAATACTATATTATTAGAATGATTAAGTCTTTTTGTCTGAACATAAAGCTTGTGCTCCTTTTTTAACTCTGGTGCTTTCACATTCATAATATAAGCAATGGTTTAAGACTTGTCCCTTGCTGCATACTATTAGTAATTTTTTGTTTAAAAAAATAGTTTTAACATTCTGTTTCAAGCCTACATTGAATAATTGTTTCTCTACTTTCAGATGTGGGTACAGTATAAAGGAGATGATAGCTGGATCGGTTTGACCTTCAACAAGCAGTTATATCAGTATTTATGGATAGATAAATCATCATCCGTCTTTCAAAATGCATGGTGAGACTAATTTTTAAAATAGTCTGGTATTAGTAGAGAAGACTATTATGTTGGTTTTCAATACCTAAGGAGGGGGTGCATGCTCCCTATAGTTTCTAAAGAGGTAACTGTGATATTCTTTATGCTGTCTGAGAAACTGAAGTTTCAACCATGAAAGTACATGTGGAAAGAAATCTGTGAGTCTTTAACAGTATTTTGTTCCCCCTCCCATGTTAGCTTATTTGTTGCCTAACATGACCCTCCAAGAAGTAACTAACTGTTCCCCTTCCTGTTGTTTGGGAATGCACACTAATGGGTTCTGTGCCTGCGCTGAGCCCAAGCGGAGCTGAAAAGCTGATTGGACAAAAGTTTTGAAGTTAGGATCACCCACCATCCCCAACCACCTCTGGCGCCATTTCGCACTTCTCCCTCAGTTCTCTTTTTTCCGCTGCGCGAGCAGGAACCTTAAAAGAGAGCTTGTGTGTTTCTTTGCTTGAGGTGAAAGACAAGTTGTACTAACCTATAAGTGTCATTCTCCGAGTATGTTGTTTGGGAATTCTCCCTCAGGTCAATACTAGAGTTGCCCGCGAGGCATAGAGCCATCTCAGCCCGGCAGCATTGAGGGGAGGATGGGTGGGTCGTGTGAATTCCCAAACAACATACTCAGGGAACGACAGTTACTGTTAAGTGAAACTAATGGGTGATTAGCAAGCTCACTTACTTGGATGGTGGGCAGCCGGCGTCATGAGATGCAGGAGAGCGAAGTGGATCAAAGATGGGCGGTCATCACCGAAGAGGATCAGAGACCAGCCGTCAGGATGGCTCTGCCGCGTCTGATGTCAGCAGCAGACCTGGTGTCAACCTGGTAATGGGTGATGAAAGTGGAGGACCTGGATCAGGTAGCGGCCTTGCAGATGTCCTCCATTGGGATGCCTTACAGGAAGGCAGTAGAAGAGGCCAAAGTCCTGGTGGAGTGAGCCTGGACATGTGGCGGAAGTGGCGTGATGACAGGTCATAGGCCAGGTAAATGGTACCCGAAATCCATTTGGATAGTCTCTGGGCAGACAAGGCTGGCCACGTGACTTGCCACCATAAGCAACAAACAGGTGCTAGGTTCTCCTGAAAGACACAGTCCTTTGGGCATAAAACAGCAAGGCCCTCCTGACATCCAACGAATCCCACACACTCTCCTGTGGAGATGAGGGATTCAGGAAGAACGCAGGTAGCATGATGGACTGGGCCAAGTGAAAGTCAGTGAGGACCTTTGGGAGGAAGGCAAGTTCAGGGTATAACACTACCCTACCAGGCTAGAACTTTAGAAAAGGAGGGTCAGACCTCAGGGCTGCAAGTTCACTTTCCCTCCTGGCAGAAGTAATGGCCACCAGAAATGCAGTTTTGTAAGATACAAACTTAATGTCCACTACGGCCATAGACTCAAAGGGCACCTTTGTGAGCGCGGTGAGAACAGTAGTGAGGGACCACTGCGGAGGTGGTACCTTGACAGGTGGATAAGCGTTGCGCAAGCCCTGAAGGAACTGTTTCACAGTCTTGTCCCTGAAGGCAGAGGACAGCACAGAGGGAGGTGGAGCATGGGCAACCACTGCAGAAAGATGAACTTTCAAAGAGGAGTGCGCGGATCCTGACTCGGCCAGATGCAGGAGGTAGGACATCACATCCTGCAGAGATGCAGAGTCCACAGTATGGTCGCTAGATGCTAAAAAGTCAGTGAAGCGACGGTACGTGGCTTGGTAGGACTTCCACGTGGATGGCTTCTGAGACTGTACAAGGATCCATGCTAGGTCGGGTGGATAAGCCAGGCCGTCAGATGCAGGCTGGGCAAGTCCGAGTGTAGGATCCGACCTTCCCCCATGCGGAGGAGGTTTGGATCGGTGGGCAGGTGAAAGGAATCACACGCTAGAGTCTGTAGCAGAGGGAACCACGGCTGACGTGGCTAGGACGGGGCGATCAATATCGTCCATGCACTCTCCGCACGGATCCGTACGAGGACCCGTTGGATGAGATGGATCGGTGGGAACATGTAAAGGAAGTCCTGATGCCACGGAACCATGAAGGCATCCCCTTCTGATCCGTGACCGATCACTTCTCAGGAGCAGTAACGATGACACTTGGTGTTGGCTTGAGTTCCAAACAATTTCAGGATGGGTGTGCCCTACCGGTGGCACAGCCTGTTGAACACCGATCTGTCCAGCTCCTACTCGTGCATTGCCGTCCCTTTGCGGCTGAGAAAGTCCGCAGCCATGTTCATGGTGCCCTGGATGTGGACACCGATTGGAAAGATGTGCACTTTCAGGCACCACTCCCAGACCATCACAGCAAGATGAAGGAGGGAGAGAGACTTGGTCCCTCCTTGCTTGTTTAGATAGGCCATGGTCGTGGTGTTGTCCGAGGCGACCTGCACCATTCGGCCCACAATGGAAAGTCTGAAGGACCACATCGCCTTCCACACTGCCAAGAGTTCGAGGAAGTTGATGTGGTGCCTGGCTTCCGTGGGCGTCCAGACACCGTGGATCCGTAGACTGCCGCAGCAAGCTCCCCATCCGTGCGTGCTTGCGTCGGTGGTGATCTGCATGGTCGGCGGGGGAAGGGTGAAGAGCTTCCCCACGGCCACGTTGCGGTCCATCACCCACCAGTTCAGTTGGTCCTGCAGCTTGGGAGTTGGAGTGAGCCACTTCCCGGGATGATCGTTGACAAGATCGAACAAGGCAAGGAACCAAGACTGGAGGGACCGCATCTTGAGCTTTGCGTGCGAGATCACCACCATGGTCGACGCTATAAGTCCCAATAAGCGGAGGGCATCCTGCGCACGGATGCGATGCCTACCCTGGATCCGTGCCACCACCGCACGGATGTCAAGCAGACGCTTGGGTGGAGCGAGGCTCTCAGAGCCAGAGAGTCCGCTACCGCTCTGATATAGTCTATGCGCGGAGTTGGGGTCCACTGGGACTTTTTGTAGTTGACCCTCAGACCGAGGGTCTCCATGAGGGCCAGGCAATAAGAAACATCGTCTATGGCCCTCTCTTTGGTCGGGGAGTAGACCAACCAGTCGCCTATGTATGGGAACACCTGGATCCCCTGCAGCCGAAGATGAGCGGCCACCGGCGCCATGCACTTCGTGAATACCCTCGGAGCGGTGGAGAGGCCGAAGGCTAGACACTTGTACTGGTAGACGTCGCTGCCCACCTGGAAGCAGAGGAAGCGGCAATGTTCCCTCCTGATGGATACATGGAAGTACGCATCCTTCAGGTCGATGACTGCGAACCACTCCCCGTGGTTGATGAGTGGGAGGATGGATTGGAGGGTTACCATCCGGAACTTCCTCGTGTCAATGTGCTTGTTGAGAAGGCGGAGGTCCAAGATGGGCCGGAACCCTCCGTCCTTCTTGTCCACGATGAAGTAGCGGGAAAAGAACCCGTCGTGAGACTCCAACGGTGCGACCGGCTCTATGACACCCTTCTGCAGGAGAGCTGACAGTACCTCCCGGAGCGTTGGAGCCGGATCGGTGACACGGATCTGTCCGACTGTAGGGCATCTCTTGAACTCAATCGCGTAGCCAGAGTCTAAGATGGCTAAAACCCACTTGTCTGTGGTGATGGTGGACCACACCGACAGGTATTTCACAAGGGGACGGTAAGGGAGAGGGGTGGGAGCCTCGGTCACGGAGGAGTCAAACCCATTGCTTGCTCCTCCGGTCGGTCCGCTTACCAGTCTGTTGGCGTTGCAGGTAACGCAGACTCGACGATCGCTGCTGCGGTCGGTAAAACTCCTGCAGAGGGTAGTCCTCCTGTCTCTGTTGTTGCTGGCGAGGCTGGAAGGATGGACCTTGAGATGAGGTCTGGGGCTGGTCGGATTGGCTGGACCCTCGGCGGGGGAGACGGAGGTTCAAAATGATGGTCATGTCTTTCTGAAGCTCCCCCAAAGAGACATCCGTCTCTTTCGCGAACAAACCCTCGCCGTCAAAGGGTAGTTCTTCAATCAGTTTCTTGACCTCATCCTGGAGCCTGGAGTGCCGGCATATCTGGATGGCGGAGGCCAGGTTCTTTGCTTCCGACTTTATGATATGCCGCCCAGTCCGGATCTGTTGGAGGGCCAGCTAATTCCCCTCCTGGCAGAAGGATCCGAACTCAGCCTGGAACTCTGGTGGCAACTTGTTCTTGAAGGTCTCAACCTTCTCCCATAGGCGACAATTGTAGCCACCCGTGGCCGTGGCATAGTTCGTGGCACGGAAAGACAGGGAGGCGTTGGCATAAACCTTCCTGCCCAGGGAGTCCAACCTCTTCCCCTCCTTAGATAAAGGGAGGGGAGTGCTGCTGGCCCGAGTCTGGTGCTGGGCGCCCTTCACGACCTGCAAGTTGGGCGCTGGGTGAACGTGGAGGAAGGTGGCATCATCTCTGAGAAGTCTATACATGCCGTCCACCCGATTCGACACGGAGTGGACCGATACGGGCTTCTGCCACACCTCCTTGGCGACCTTGGCGATTTTGTGGAGGAGGCCCAGATGGACAGGGACCAACTCATTTTTGTCCGCCATGGTGCACACCACGTCCTCGCACTCCGAGGAGGAGCCTTTGCCTTGATCCCGAGCGTGGATCCAAGGTGGGTTATCAGTGCCGTGAATGTCCGTTGATCCTCCGGCTGGGATCCGTGGACACTGCCAATGTTGTCGTCCGGCGACTTGTCGACGGCAACAGGTGCCAACTGATCCTCCTCCTGATCCAACGAGTCATCGGAGCCTTCTGACTGACCTGAGATGGAGGGCGGTGGAAAGAAGGCCTTGGGGTCCGAGTCCGACCAGTACAGCCTGGCAGATCTCGGATCGCTCCCCGGCAATAGCAACTGGTGCGGAGGGAGAGAGACCTCTGACCGTGCCGTCTCCATGACGCCTCTTCGATGGTCCTGGGCCCTCCTCACGGAGTGGTGGTGCCTCTGGGACAGCCAACGGCTGAGGCTGAGGGGCCCAGAACTGCTCGGCCATCTTCTGCATCATCGCCTCCAGAAGGGGGGGCGATGAGGCTCAGCTGTACGGATGGCTCGATGGCCGGTGCCGCAGGAGGGGCCGACAGCGACGCCAGTCTCTGCGGTGCTGGCGGTGGCGGAGTCTCTGGAAGAGACAGAAGACTTGGGGCTTTCTCCGGGGAGATGACGACCAGAGAAGCCATCGACGAACTGCCTGACGAGATCGTGGCCCTGACGACAGTGGAGGCCGACGATTTGGACGGCTACAGGTGCGTCGCGCACGGAGTTGGAAGGAGAGACCCTGAAGAAGACTGCTAGGATTTCTTCTTCTCCTTCTTTCCCTCTTCCTCCTTCTTCTCCTGCTCCTTCTTCTTTTTGAAAAGTTAAGCGGCTGAGAGCCGCGGAGGAGGAGCGGAGACAGAAGCGGCAGGATCTTCCCGAGAGTGGGAAGGCTGAGGTGCAAGTGCGGCCTCTATCAGAAAAACTTGCAGGCGGTTCTGACGATTCTTGAGTGCAGCTTTAGAAAAGCCCTTAGACACCGCACAGGTTTGGACGGGGTGATGTTCACCCAAACAACGAAGGCACCTCATGTGTCCGTCCGAACTGGGGAACTTCACGTTACAGGACGGACACTGCTTAAATGCCGCGGAGGCCATCCACCAAAGTAGATGGCCGTTGAAGAAAAATTGTCCCTGCGCGGGAGGCCCCGACACGAGAATGCGATTGTGAGGTAAATTTACCTCAGAAAGTCTTTTTTTTTTCCGGCGGCCGAAGGAAAAATCCCAGCCGCATGAGGACCAAGAGGTGGTGAGCCTCCTGGTCCAGAAAAAATTCTTGAATCAAAAAAATTGAAGATCTGAGGTAAACCTCAAGCAAAGAAACACAAAAGCTCTCTTTTAAGGCTCCTGCTAACACAGCGAAAAAAAGAGAACTGAGGGAGAAGCGCGAAATGGCGCCAGGGGCAGTTGAGGATGGTGGGCGGTCCTAACTTCAAAACTTTTGTCCAATCAGCTTTTCAGCTCCACTCGGGCTCAGCGCAGGCGCAGAACCCATTAGTGTGAATTCCCAAACAACATACTCGGGGAACGACAGTTACTGGTAAGTGAAACCTGTCTATCTTACACTCCTTCTCTTTTTCTTTCTTCTCCTTTACCATTTCCTGCTCTGTCCCAAATATACTTGTACAGTAAAGGTCTACATACTATTTTTTTCCATTTCACAAGGTTATTTGTACAGTATGGGAAAAAAATTGTATGTTGGAAAAAAATTGCATTACCAGAAGAAGCCACCAGATGTCACAAAAAATTGTATGTTGAATTTTTCCTATTAAAAATTTGTATGTCAAAATAATTTAGCCAAGATTTCTTTTTGTATGTCGAGTTTTTTATAAATAGAATCCTTTGTGTGTTGGGGTTCCATTGTACAGTAAAACACTGGATAACGATTGGATCGGATAACGCTAAAATCGCATAACGTTGATACCTGAAGCGGAAGAAAAACTCACCCAGCTTCTGGGAGTGGCAACAGTGGAACGGGCCAGATGAATTGGTGTCAGGGCCAGATCTGGCACACAGGCTGTAGTTTGAGCACCCATGAACCACGTGACTGGCCAATGGTCTGAAAAGTTTAGGCACCCCTGCTGTTAGCAAGGCTTCTGTGCTAGATCTGGCCCATGACACCAATCCATCTGGCCCACACCACCCTCATCACTCCTTGAAGTGAGGGTGAAGCTGGCTGGATGAATTCTTGTCAGGGCTGGATCTGGCTCATAGGGAGTAGTTGGGCCACCCAGGAACCACATGACTTGCCAGTGGCCTGAAACGTTTGGGCATCCATTTTAGGCCTTGCTTCTATTCATTAGCCAGGGGTGCTCAAACTATGGCCTATTTGCCAGATCCAGCCAATGACACCAGAAGCTGAAGTAAAACTCACCCAGCTTCTGGGAGTGGCAACGGTGGAATGGGCCAGATGAATTGGTGTCAGGGCCAGATCTGGCACACAGGCTGTAGTTTGAGCACCCATGAACCATGTGACTGGCCCGTGGCCTGAAAAGTTTAGGCACCCCTGCTGTTAGCAAGGCTTCTGGGCTAGATCTGGCCCATGACACCAGTCCATCTGGCCCACACCACCCTCATCACTCCTGGAAGTGAGGGTGAAGTGGGCTGGATGAATTGGTGTCAGGGCCAGATCTGGGTCATAGGGAGTAGTAGGGGCACCCAGGAACCACATGACTGGCCAGTGGCCTGAAACGTTTGGGCATCCATTTTGGGTCCTGCTTCTATCCGTTAGCCAGGGGTGCTCAAACTATGGCCTATGGGCCGGATCCAGCCAATGACACCACAAGCGGAAGTAAAACTCACCCAGCTTTTGAGAGTGGCAACGGTGGAACGGGCCAGATGAATTGGTGTCAGGGACAGATCTGGCACACAGGCTGTAGTTTGGGCACCCTTGCTGTTAGCTTTTAAAACTGATACCTGTGCACAAGGCTTTGCTTTGCTTTGCTTTGCTAAACTAGTCAGACTGGTTTTGCAAGCTTTTGCAATGTGTTTACCCTTTTGACAAAGGTTCCAGCAGGTTTCCTTGACTTTCCCTTGAAGCCTCTGTTGCTTATCTCTATGGAGTTAACGTTATCTGATCCATCTGAATAGGATTTTAACGTTATCTGGTGCATGCATCGAATAAGGCTAAAAATCGGATAACGTTAAGGCTTGTGGAACCAAGTCTTAATGTTATCCGAGGTATTACTGTATCTTGCTTTCACATTTGCTGCTTCTATTTAATTCTTGTTTTGTCTAAATGGGGTAGCTGATTATTCAGAACAAGCCAGGACTTAAAATGGCTTCAAACCAAGTTATAATATTCTGGTTTGCTCCAAAATTGATAAGCAGTGTTTCTCAATGAAACTGTGTTAACATTTCACATCCATGGTCTAATGTAGTAGCAAAGTTCATTTGTATCAACATTTATTAAGACCAAATATTTTTAAAAGATCAAATGTCAAATTCAGGGTGCCAAACAGTGATGGGATGTCACCGGTTCCAGACGGTTCCCTGGAACCGGTAAGAACAATTTCGGAGGGTTCTCCGAGAGGGTAATCTATTTTTAAGGCGTCCGGTTCCGGACGCCTGAAAAAAAGAAAAAAAAATTTTTAAATTGGAGTCAAAATGGCTCCAATTCAGTGCGCATGCGCAGAAGTCAATCTGACGCATGCGTGCTGCAATTTTAAATTGCGCATGCGTCAGATTCTGTTTCTGCGCATGCGCACTTGTTTTTGCCGGAGCCGGACCATTTTGAAGTGGCTCTGGCAGTGGCGGAGGGCTTAGGAGGAGGAGCCGTGCCTAGCCGGGCGGCCCAGCGTTCCCGGCCGCAACGCTCCACGGGCGCCCCAAGCCTCGCCGCCCGGCGGTGTGCCTAGCCGGGCGGCCCACGCTCCCGGCCGCAACGCTCCACGGGCGCCCCAAGCCTCGCCGCCCGGCGGTGTGCCTAGCCGGGCGGCCCACGCTCCCGGCCGCAACGCTCCACGGGCGCCCCAAGCCTCGCCGCCCGGCGGTGTGCCTAGCCGGGCGGCCCACGCTCCCGGCCGCAACGCTCCACGGGCGCCCCAAGCCACACACCTCCGTCCGCTCGCACCTCCATCCGCTCGCTCACCCGGCTGGCCGTCGGGGGCTCTCCGCCGCCTGTTGCCCCTGGCAGCGGCTTTCAGGGGGAGGCAAAATGTCCCCTCCCCACCCTTTTGCTGGCGAGGAGGAGAAAAAGGCGGACAATTCAAGGAGGGGCACACCCGGTCGCCCGCCCAGCTCTCTCGTCGGGGGTGGGTGGCGCCGTGGCGGGGAGCCCCTGGGGGCTGGCTGGGCAGGAGGAGGTGGGCAGCGTGTGCGCGCACGCGGGCCGCCCGCCAGGAGAGCCCCCGACCGACAGCCAGCCCGGCGGACGGGCCCCTCCTTGAATTGTCCGCCTAAAAAAAAACACTTTTTCTCCTCCTCGCCAGCAAAAGGGTGGGGAGGGGACATTTTGCCGCCCCCTGAAAGCCGCTGCCAGGGGCAACAGGCGGCGGAGAGCCCCCGACGGCCAGCCGGGCGGGCGAGCGGACGGAGGTGCGAGTGGTCGGGGCCACCCATGGAGCGTTGCGGCCGGGAGCGTGGGCCGCCCGGCTAGGCACACCGCGGAGCGCCGAGGGTCGGGGCCGCCCATGGAGCGTTGCGGCCGGGAGCGTGGGCCGCCCGGCTAGGCGCGCCGCGGAGCGCCGAGGGTCGGGGCCGCCCATGGAGCGTTGCGGCCGGGAGCGTGGGCCGCCCAGCGAGGCGCGCCGTGGAGCGCCGAGGGTCGGGGCCGCCCATGGAGCGTTGCGGCCGGGAGCGTGGGCCGCCCGGCTAGGCGCGGTGCCGGGCACCAAGGCTGGGGGCCAGCCCCAACGGTCCCCATTGTAAGTGGGGTTTGTGTTTGGGGTGGGTGGGTGTTTGGGTGTATTTTTATTTAATTATTATTTTATTTATTTATTTTATTAACGGTTTTGTGGGGGGGGTTGAGGGGTGTGTGTGTGTGTGTTTTATTTTTATTTTATTTATTTTATTTTTGGCCCCGCCTACAACGTCATGATGTCATGACGTTGGCTCCACCCATGACGTCATGACGTTAGCTCCGCCCCCACTGTGATGACGTCAGGGTGGGGTATAAAATTTTTTATCATCCCATCACTGGTGCCAAGGCATTTTGCAAAGCTCCAGAAAATTTGAATTTTGTATGAAAGCTTTCAGCAATTTATCTTGTATGTATGTATGACTATTTATTGACTGTTTTCATTTGATATTGACTATTGACTTATTGATATGTTGTGACTGTAACTATACATGTGTGTAAACCGCCCTGAGTTGGCTCTGCCAAGTAGGGCGGTATAGAAATTCAAATATTATAATAATAATAATAATAATAATAATAATAATAATAATAATAATAATAATAATAATAATAATAATAATAATAATAATAATAATAATAATAATAATAATGTAAGAGGAATGGTATTTTTCATCAGGTCAAACTCATCTAAAATCTGTTAATTATTATGTTTAGATTGCTGTTTTCAGATTACAGTTTGAAGATTGTTGACCACTTTGTTGTCCTGGTAATTGCATTGAGGAATATTAAAATACAGGAGTTCTTTATGATTCTCTTCCGTTTTACCTCCACTTAACTATTGGCAGGGTGATTCGACAAAACAGCCGCTTAACAAGAACGCATTTTGATTGTGGAGTTGCTTTCAAAAAATATCTCTCAGTAAGAGATTGTTCCCACCAAAGAAACTGGATTTGCAAGAGAGAAGGAGGTAAAATAAGTAGCCAAATATGCATTCATTCATTTGTTTGTTTCTTCATTTCTTCTTCTTCCGTGTCTAGGCCAGATGTGAAACTGCCAAAATGTGCCAAAATGAAGGCACCGTTTGGAGAGTTCATTCTGCAGTCCCCTTTGCCTGACCTAGTGTGGGAAAGATTAGCTGGCAACACAAGTTTGTCTTTACCAGGGTATGCCTGATTGTGGTTCAAGGATACCACAGTCTTTGAGGAGGCTCTTTCTGTGTACCCCTGTTCATTTATTAATTTATTTCATTTATTAATTTATTTCATTTATATACTGCCCACTGGCAAGCCCCTCTGGGTGGAGTACAAAACATGATTAAAACTGAAAACAATATTACACAAAGTGAACAACCACATAAAAACATATGAAACCCTTAAGATGACAGTAGGTAAGATGTGATTTACAAAGGCAATACCATCAAATATTAAATAGAATTATAAATTTCAGATTAAATGGCTCTAAGATAAAATAAACTAATTTGAAAACAAATTCCCAAACACTTCCCTAAAGAATGACATTTTAGCTCTTTTATTAAAGCTGTGAAGAGTCAGGGCCAACCAAATATCCCTATGGAGGGCATTTCAAAGAGAGAGCTCGGCCATTGAGAAAGCCCTGTTGCTTGTCCTAGCTTTCTTGGCTTCTCTGGAGGTAGAAATCCTCAAGCTGCACATTAAGGAAGAGTTAGTTAGACAGGCAGATGCACTCAGAAAGAGAAAGTCAAAAGGACTCCGGAAGAAGCTCCCAAAGTGCTTCGGACTTTCTCTCATGGAACAGAGCAGAATCTGGTGAGAGGAAGTGAAGGGGAATCTGCCAAGGTGCTGTTTCCCTTTAAGCAGAGGCACGTGGCAGCCCACCCCGGTAAATTCTTTCCCCAGCATGGAGCTGGTTTAATTATGTATTTTTTAGGATAGCTCAGCATGTTGGGTGCTTGCATGACAGCCAGATGTTAGGAATTTTGTTCTACACAGGGCTGGTTGGCAGAAGAGTCAGTCAGTGTAGCCTTGGACACTTTCATAGTCCCATAGTATCTATAGAAGAAGAGACACACCTACATTTTGCTTCCTAGGAGCTATTGTCTTGCTGTCCATTATGCTGTATTTTGCTCTCTATAAAGCCTAATGGGCAGTGAAACTACACCACCCAAGAAACCTCTAGGATAGAAAGGTAGGCTGGAGCTAAGCAATAGAGACTTTTAGCTATATTTTTCTTCAGGTGAGCAAATTAGACAAGTGCTAGCAGGTATGACTCTGCAAGCTGGATCTCCCAGAATTTTGCCTAGGTCCAGGAAACTCTTGTAGAATTCTGGGGAGTTGGAGTTCAGAAAATCTAAATGGCAAACTCTGATTAGAAAGGTAAATTGAAATTATTTTTCACAGTGGAAATCACTCTCTGTTTCTGTCAAATCCTACTAGGGTTTTCCCCTCAAAGTATGATTCAGCAGGAACAGATATGTTGTTGTGCTACTGGTTTCTGGTTAGAAATAAAGTCCTATCCTGTCCAGGATATACTTCTATCCTGCACAGGGACAAGAGTGAAGTTTTTGAATGTGCCAATCTTTCCTTTCTATGCCATGCAACAATCCTCTACAATTTTCTGTGTAGTGCTTCATTTTACAGATGCAAAATAAAAGAATTTTCTGTAAAGAAATTAAGTAAAAAAAAAGTAGCCTCTTTGCCATGTCCCATAAGATCTAATAAAGTCACTTTATTACTTTATTCTGTTAAATCCAGGAGGGTAGAAATTGTTGTAGATGAAGATTTTAAGAATGGATATGGAAAGCTCTTTGTGTAGAACACCCTAGCTTCAGAATTCACACCAACAACATATTTCCCATTTCCTCTTGCTCTTATAACTGTGGGTTTACCTAGATGGTATGGGGGGGGGGGGGGAAAATGAATTTTGGTTAATTTCTTTAGCTCAACAGAGCATAAAGTAGGAAAAAACAGCTGCAGCACAGGGAAATATGTGGAGAAGACTAGCCATAAACCCCAGCTTTCCCTCAATTTTTTCTTGGTTTTCACAGCTCTTATCACTTCATATAGGGGGAAAAATAACTCTTGCAGCATTTCAAATAGAAAAAAGTATATTTAAAATTACAATGTTCAATTACATTCAGAAGAATAAAAAGTTAAAGAAAGATTTCAATCACTCGAGAGCCTCCATGCAGCCACATGGTCAGAAGGTCAGGAACAAAAAAGACAAAGCAAGCAAGACAAACAGGAAGGAGGAGAAAGCAAGATGCACAAAAAATAACTTTGTTAACTGGTTAATGGAAAATAAGAATTCCTTTAGGTCCAAAATCCCCCCTACTGATACCTAGTGTTAGTTGCATGGAAGTTTGTTATTCTCCCAAGATCCCTTCTGAGGCTTGCTTGCATCTTGATCCACAGGTTCTCAGAATGGTAGAAGGGGTAGACACAAAGAGCCTCCTTAAAGATTTTGATAGTTTTGAACCATAATCAGACATATCTGAACAAAGGCCACCTTGTGCTAGCTAATCTTTCTCACTCTAGGTCAGGTGAAAGGAACTGCGGAATGAACTCATCAAAAGGTGGCTTCATGTTGGCAGCTTCATGTCAGGGAAGGAGGAGGAGGAGGAGGAGGCAGGAGCAGCTTTCTCATGATATTTACTGCCATCTCTGTAGTTTACCTGAATGGGTAGTTTACCTGAATGGGCAGTGAAACTACCCCTTTTCTATCAGTCCAGGTACTAGCTGATAGTGCACACCAATATATTCTTAAGTCCTTAAGCAGCTTCTCCAGCCAAAGTAGTTCTCTGTATGCTTCCAATTATCATAGTGAACTGTAACTCTGTGGAAGACAAATCTACAACATCTTGTTTATGAATGATCCCTGAAATAGGCCTATCAGTATACAAAATCTATAATTCCTATCAGATATCTAGCTAACCTTTTGACAGCTGTCCAGTCATTCTGTGCTAGTGAATTAACTTTTCAGACTTCCTGCAGTTGTTACTATAGTATACATGGTCTAATAGGGACCATTAAAAGCTTTCCTATAGCTATTCTGTACTTACTGTTGTTTGGTAGAGATTCAGTTTCCTCCCTGCCTTTCAAAAACCTGTTGTCATGGACATTGCAACAATGTGAGCATCATGGAAGCCTAGTGTATCCACATGAGCCATTTACCTCTTTCATTCTGAATGCCCAGATAATATGTTCCATCTCCTAACTCTTTTATTTTTACTTCTCTGTTATAATGATGTACAATCTCTTTTTACTTTTGTTCTCTGGCTGCAATTAGCTCATCTAATGAACAAGAATAAAAGTTAAATGTTTCAAGTACAGTATATCAGTACTGATCTGCAACACCTTGCTTGAAATCTTGTTGCAGCAGCATCTTCTTCTATTTTTCATTACAGATGTGAGTGGCTTCCTCATGGACAGCTTGTTTTTCAACCGTGTTTCAGCCAGTGTTCCCGTGTTATCTTTCTAGCTAGCTGAGATCCATGTTTTGTCTACATGCCAGAACACTGATTGCACACGTGTAAAAACAATCCATTGTTTTGAGAATATTTTTCTCTGTTACCTGATTGGCTAAAGCTAACCCACCTGACCGCAGATCCTTCATTTTGCAGAGAAGTTAGTTAGTTCGTCTCTGTTTCTCAATGGCTTAAGACCCTGGCTATGGTATGGGATTACTCTTTTCTTTTCACTATGATTACCTAACGAATTTGGACTGTTTTTATTGGACTGATTCTTTGTTATGACCTTTTAATCTGCGTTTTTCCATGGACTTTGTTACACGAACCTGAGGAATAAAGCAGCTGTTTCTCTTTGAAGATTGTTGTTCTTTGATTAGCACACACACACCTACGCTACGCTACTAAGAAGAAGCCTCCCTTGTTCTGCTCTATGCTCAACTGCCTTACTGCCTGAGCATAGTAATAGTTCCTTTCAAGCGGCTCAGCTCTCTCTCAGGTGAGGCAAGGGTTAAGTTCCAGTTAAATGGGCAGTATGCCAGGAACTAAAGGGAGGGCCCTTGCAGAGTGATGGCTGAGAACCCGACAGGAGGTGCCAGCATATATCCTGAGAATGCCTCTATCAAGAAATTGCTTTGAGAATGTACAGAGCAAGATGGGTCCTGAAGAAGGCTATCACAACAGACTTGAGAAGGGGTGTCAGGAAAATAACAGTCTTGCATAGTTGAATTTCTAACTGGATATATGTGGAAGGGATGTTTGTATGATAAAGAGAGATACTTCTTCCTACTAATCTGAAGCAAGCCATTTTGCCTCTTGTAATTTATTTTGCTTTACATCTGTCCCTTACTTAAGCTCTCTGCCTACACCAGACTGCTGCTTGCACACCTGCTTTGTTTTAAACTTGAGATGCTTCTAGAGTGATTTTGCCATATTACCTGGTGGAGTGACTTTCCCAAAAAATACCTCCCATGTGCTGAGATCATTGCAGACCATACTATTGAAGGTGGCCACCTCCAAAAAGGCTTGAAGGCTGGATATATGTAAGAGAGCCTTCTCCTTCGTGTATGTGAATTCCCACTCTTGGGTTCTGCGCCTGGTGGAGCCATGACCGGAGCTTTCAAGCTGATTGGACAAAAAGTTTGAATGTGCCATTTCGTGCTCTTTCCTCAGTTCTCTTCTTTCCGCCATAGCAGCATGAGACCATTAAGAGCTCTCTGTTAGTGTTTGTGGTAGTTTCTTTGGAAAAGACCACTTTTGTGAGAAATTTTTCTTGGTGATCTTGTCCCCTTGGCAGGATGACCTCATCCAAGGCTGGTCTCCTCACGGAGAGCAATTTTCGGCAATTTTTTACCTCATGGTTGCTTCCTCTTCGCAGGTGGAGCAGCCATCGCAATTTTTCAGGCGCTCTTCCCTCACGGATTGGGTACCAATTTTCTACAATTTTTTTTCTGACTGTCAGTTCATTTTTGCAAAGGGCCCAGCACTACAACCAATTGTTCACCTGCCATGGACATTTGGTTTAAATTTTTTTTGCCTTTGCCCAATTTTTGGATGGCCTCAGTTGTCTTCAAGCGTTGTGTCAACTGCAACAAGAAGATTCCATCTTCCAATGGCCACTATAAGTACCTGCTGTACCCGTCTTGGAGTGCAAAACAGGAGCAATCACCTAAAGGCACATCTTATGGAAATGGCGCTGGCTCCTTCTTCAGCTCAAGCACCTCAGTTTCCCGCCAAAACTGCTGCAGCTAAGATGGCATCGGGAGATGAAGGAGGCTCCAAGATGGCGGAGCCAAGGAAAAAGAAGAAGGAGAAGAATTGGGAGAAGAAGAAGAAATCCAAGAAGGCAAGTCACCACTCTTTGGCTTCCACTCCTTGACCTCCATGCTCACCGCATCCGTCATCCTCATTCTCCCTTTCGTCTGCAATCCTTCCTCACCATGTGTCCACGGAGTCGTCTATTGGTGAAGATTTTTCTTCTTTGGGATCTCCAGCTAAGACAATCCATACTACTGGCTCTTCTCCTCCTCCTCTGCCACCATGTCCACTTCAGCACACGCCATCATCTCCCCCGCCTCCGCCTCATGGACAATCTCTGCTTCACTGAGTCTCTGTCTCTCCACCAGCTCGATGGGCTCTGGCTACCATTTTGTGGTCCATTTGTTGCCGTGCGCAAGTGCCTCGACCACACCGTTTCCTCCACAGCCTCTCCAACTGGACTTTCTCAAGCCGCTGCTAGAGACTGTGGTGCAGTCTCTTGGAGACCAACTGGCAGCCGCTGCTAAACATCTGCCTGGGGCTTCCGTTTCTATCCCCCTCCAATGTTCTTAAGAGTTGGACGACACCGTGCCCCCTGGCCAGGACTTGGCTGTTGCTCCACCACCTTCCAGGACGTCGAACATCCAATCTGTCAACCCACTCAGGCTGGACTGGCGCGGCTCTGATGTCGAAGTGAGGATCCCTCCACCGTTTTCGGATGAGTCCAAATCCTTTTCAGAGGAGGATGTGGAGGTCAAAGTGGACATGACACCCGATACCCATATTGGAGCTGCTGATCCATGGAGATGACCAGAAGTCATTCACAGCCATGCTGACCCACCTTGGCACGGCACTGAGTCTCCAGGCTGACCATCCTCCATTGCCTGTGGAGGATCAGGTTGCTACAAAACTGGACAGGAAAGCCATCTGACCTGTCCACATCGCCATGCTGCTTTCCCTCCTGAGCTCTGCAAAAGCAGTTTGGAAGAAGCCCGTTTTGTCTGCAGGCCTATCCTCTGCCGAATTCCATGGGCATCTGTGCTTCCCAGAGCAAGATGGCCATCAGCGGTTTCCCTCTTCCGTCTTCCCCAGAGGGTAAGAAGCTGGACACTCTTGGGCAAAAATTGTACGCCACCGCTTCATTGTCCCTTTGCACCGCCAACTACTCAATGGTGATGGGACTGTATAACTCCCACCTATGGGAATGGGCAAAGGCTTTTGCCATGAATTTGCCTGTTGACCTCCACACAGAGTTCAATTCCCTCTGCGATGAAGGCGACTATGTGACTGAGCAGCAGATGAGAACTGCACACCACATTAATGACTGTGCAGCTAAGGACATGTCTACGTCCATCCTGCTACATAGACATGCCTGGCTGCGCTCGACTGTGCTGCAGGAGCCAACAAAAAAGCTGATCGAGGACTTGCCTTTTGATGGTGAAGGTCTGTTTGCCGAGGACACGGACAAAGTCTTGAACGAACTGAGGCAAATGAAGACCATGGCAAAGTTCTTCGGTTTGATGTCCTCCAGCCCTTCCACCTCCAACCCAAGGTTTCAGCCTTTCTCCACACGGTACCAGGCCACTTCCTACCAGCCACTGCCAAAGCAGCAGCCTGAGGTGTAGCAATCCACTTTCTATTCACTACGCCATCAGCATAATCGATTGCGCGATCAGCCTTACCAACAATAAGGCAAACGCTCAGAGAGGAAGGGCTTGAAGACATGGCTGGCGGGCCAAGTGTGGGGACACAGCAATGTAGGTTCCCACCCAGGATGGCTAATTTAAGAGCAGCCATCCCCCCCCCAATCTGATATTTTATTAGTTATTATGTGTTTATTTGCTTTTATTGTTGAATGTTTTAAATATTTTTTATGAATTTTATGAATTTTTAAGGCTTTTATATTATGATTTAGGATGTAAGCCGCCCAGAGTCGGGTTTACCCGATTGGGGCGGGATATCAAGTATGAACAATAAATAAATAAATAAATAAATAAATAAGTCCAAGCAGCGAGTTTGACTTCCTTCTGACCGAGGCTCTCTCCTCTCCTCTCCCTTACGTTCACCTCCGAAATTTTCTCACAAGCGACCGGTGGGTCTTGAAGATCTTATCCGCTGGATACACCATTGAGATCAAATGGGTCCCTCAGGTAGGCAAGCTACATGGTGCTTCTCCATCCCATCTACAGGAGGAGGTATCCACTCTGCTTTCCAAAGGGGCCATAGAGACCATGCCCCCATCGAAATGGAGTGACAGCTTTTACTCAAGGTACAGAAAAAGGATGGAGGTCTTTGTCGTATCCTTGACTTGCAACGTCTAAACAAGCACACCCACACAAGAAAATTCTGGATGGTTTCGCTCCACACCATCCTTCCCCTACTCAACAAGGGGGACTGATTAATGTCAACATCTGTGAGGAGCACAAGAAATTCCTTCGGTTCCAGATAGGGGACCAAGTCTTAACCAAGTCTACCAATACCGATATCTTCCATTTGGCCTGTCCACAGTGCCCCACATCTTTACGAAATGCATGGCACCAGTGGCAGCTTTTCTTCATCAGAAGGGGATCAGGTTGATATCCTATTCCACCAAATCGAGGTCCATCAGAGACATCAGATACACGGGTATGGCTTATACAGAGTCTTGGTCTACGGATCAACTTCACCATCCCTGCGCAATACTCGACTCACTCACCTTCAGGGCTTATGCCCCTCTGAAATGCCTAAAGGACATTGCCACGGTGGTCAAGGTCTTTCAGTGCAGGACTCATGTGCAGGGAAAGAAGGCTCAATGACTGCTCGGACTAAGGCATCAACCACAGCCGTGGTCCCTCATGCCAAACTCAGGCTTCTTTCTCTCCAGTCTTGGCTGCTTCATGAGTTCGACTCACTAGTGGAAAGCCAATCCAAATGCCTTCTGCCCACCCCAGAACTGGTAGACTAGTTGATCTGGTGGACTCTAACCTGGAACGTGGCTATGGGAAAACTCTTTTACTCCCCTCAACCCACTCTGCAGATCCTGACCAACACAAGCAATCTCAGATGGGGAGCTGCTTGTGGGTCTCTGATGGTAAACAACCTGTGGGCTCAAACAGAGGCAGTTGCTCACATCAACTACCTGGAACTGTTAGCCATTCTGGTGGGGAGATTGCGAATCTGGATTTATTTGTTAAGAGAGATTTTGGTTGGTTTTATTTGTTAAGCAAAGCAAACATTCAGAGAAGATGCTGCTCTTTAAGCGAGGCACTCTTTCAGCGAGGCACTCTATGTGAGATTTGACTATACAGTAGTTGTAAGTGACTATTTTGAGTTTCTTGTAAAGTGTCCTGGGTAGTGATATGCACTAAATAAATAAATAAATAAATGTGCTAATTACTGTGAAAGGGGGCACCATAGTATTGAGTTCTTATGCTGTTCTTCTAATGTTTTTCTCCATACAAGTGTTGTTTAGTGCCTATACTCTATTAACAACCACATTCTATTATGTATATACCCCAACAGATAATTCAGTGACAGTTCTTCCTGATTATGTAAGTTACCAGAAAGTTAAATCCTTATAATGTCAGTAACCTGATGTTTACCAATGGCTAGTGAGATCTTTTAAAAACATGTTTATTTGACTAAATTACATATAAGGAAAAATAAGTACAGTAATTCCCCGGATAACGATTGCACCGAATAACGCTAAAACCACATAGTGACTACAAATTTTAGGGGAAGATTTGTACCAGAGAACGTTCTTTTTAGCGTTATCCGATGCATCATAGCAGCAGAGTGGCTGGAGCTGTTGATCCTTCCCCTGCCTGGCTTGGTAAGGGTCTTAGCTACCCAGGCAGGGGGTGGTGGTGGTGGTGGTCTTCTTAATAGAGTCTTGGATAGGGGATCCAAACTTCTGTTAGGAAGCCCCCCCCCCCCCCGGATTGCTAACCTCTTTAGCAAGCCAGACGGAGGTTTCTAAAAAAAAATGGTGGTGGGGGGGGAGAATCCTACTTTCTTTTTAGAACCCCTCCCCCCCGCCTGGCTTGGTAAGGGTCTTAGCTACCCAGGCGGGGTGGTGGTCTTCTTAATAGAGTCTTGGATAAGGGATCCAAACCTCTGTTAAGAAGGCTCCTCCACCTGGATTGGTAAGCTCTTTAGCAAGCCAGACCGAAGTTTCTAAAAAGAAGGGACCCAAGAGAGGCTTGGGTCCCTTCTTTTCAGACCCCTCCCCCTTGCTAAGCAAACCAGATCAGCCCCCTGTTCCCTTTCCTCTTTGGAAAGGGAACAGGGCTTTTTTTTTAACATTGTGCGATCAATGCATCACACAAGGTTAAAAACCGGATAACGTTATGACTTGTGGAACCAAGTCATAATGTTATCCGAGGTACTAGTGTAAATAGAAAGAGATAAATACAGTACACACTTTCTACATCTATCTATCTTCTCAGAATTAAACAATTTGGCAGTCTCAAAATAGATTACACTCATCTACTGGCTAGATAAGACCATAACTCACTTGGCAAGTTACACATTAGGCATCTGATAGAAGTTATGAACTTAAATAAGTTCATAACTTCTTAAATAAGTTCATCATCTGCATATTTAATCTAATTAATATTTTATTGGTTTCCAATCAGTTGATTTTTAATGTTTCTTTCAAACAGCTGTTCATCTCTTTACTGAGATTGTGGGAAGAGGCTTTTATTTGCCATCTGGAAATGCTCCTAAGTATTCCACTTTAGAACAAGCAAAACAAGCCTGCTTATTCTTTAAATCATGCACTGGAGTGTTAGAGGTAGAGAAAGATTTCACAATACACAGTGTTACAGAAATATACAACACTAAGGATAAAAAAATGAAAATCTGGATTAAGTCAGGTATGTTGTAGAAATGTATATAGAGTTCTTTACTTTCTTTGCAGAGCTTTGTATTGTTCAACTCCAAAATTATTTTTTAATTGTAGAACATTGGGGTGATTTTGTGGGGCATTTTATCAACTTTAATGTGAAGGGTGATAACAGCTAAATAAAGCTGTGACTTTTATATACTTACGGGACATCCTAGTTATATTGAAGTATACACATTGTAGATTAAATTAGGTTGAAAGCCAAAAACCTGTGTCTTCATCCAATGGAGTTTACTGTTGAAATATTTGCAGAAAGAAAAAACAACAGAGTGATTAAAGACACTGACTAGATGTCATTTTCTCCTTAATGGTTTTTCCACAGTAAGAAGAAATATGGTGAACATGGTTAAAAAAAGTAGGGGATGGTTATGAAAGATGTCATTATCGGAAAGTCCCACAATAGTTAGTGACTGAGGTGGGACAACTTTATAAAAGTCCCATTCAAAACTTTTTTTAAAATGGTGAAGGTAACAAATGTTTTTTAAAATGAGCATAATGAACATTAGATTATAATTTGTCATAAATTTATAATGGCCAGAAATCTTTTTCATTTGTTCAACATATACCCTTAATTGCATAACTGAGAGGTACATTTATTTTGCCTGTCTGTCATGCATTCAGAGTTGCTCAGGTCACATACTTGGTTCCATGTGGGCACATATGACAGATGGCCAGAAAGTTGTAAAAACTATCCTTGTGTTTCCCATTGTGTGTGTGTGTGTGTGTGCGTGCGTGCGTGTCTTTGCAATAAAAATATTGCCAGTATCTCTAGGATTCCTTTTCTTCTCACAGATATTGAACCACATGCCAGAATTATAACTCAACCAAACTTCATGAGATTTATTTATTTATTTATTTGATCAAACATTTATACCGCCCTCCTTACAAGGACTCAGGGCGGCTAACAGACTTTAAAAACACTTAAAACACAATAAAAACACAGTATAAAAATCAAGATTAAAAATTACAGAGATTAAAAGAAATTAAAAAGATTTTTTTAAAACCACAGAGGGAGAGAGGGAGGGGTCAGATGAGCCAACAGACTGAAGCAACCGTCTGGCCCATACCCCATACAGGCCCCACCAGCCAGGTCTTAACCTCCCTCCTAAAGGGCAGCAGCTCCGTCTGGAGATGGAACTCACTTGGCAGGAGGTTTCATAGGGCTGGAGCAGACACGGAGAAGGCCCTCCTTCTAGTGCTAGAGAGTTGTGCCTCTCTAGCCGAAGGTACAATCAGAGAGCCTCTCCGGTCCGCTCTGGTGGGACGGACAGATGTCCTTAGAGTGATGCAATCTCTTAATTATGTCTTGAAGACCAATATTTAGTATGTTTGTATTCACAGAACCCATGCAGTTGTATATAGATTCTTCTACAGAGGAGGCCTTTAGCTGGCATTCTGAATGATTTTTACCATGTGAATTTACAGAAGCACTCTACATTTTATTCTAATTTCACATTTTCTTTCCCCGCCTTGGTAGAATGTGCTGCTGGCAGATTTGGGGAAATGTGTGAAAAAATATGTCCCAAGTGTGTTGATGATGTACCATGCAACCCATTTACAGGATTATGTGGTAACAGCATATTCTGCAACATAATTGACCCTACTTTCACTTGTGAAAAAGGTGAGCTGCAGGCCTGTGTTCTCATCATTTCTCTCTCTCTGTTTTCTTTTGTCCCTGTGCTTACAAGAGTTCTGATTACAGTGAAATTTCAGTCAACAAACAGCTGGATTAACATAAAAATCGCATAACAAAAGCAAATCCATAGAAAATAGTGGCTTGGTGTATGGATTTTCCCCCAGAACGGATTAATTGTTTTTTAATGCATTCCTATGGGAAATTGCATTCAATCCATTCCTATGGGAAATTTGGTTCTCCTTCGTGTTGTTTGGGGATGCACACTAATGGGTTCTGCGCCTGCGCTGAATCCGAGCGGAGCTGAAAAGCTGATTGGACAAAAGTTTTGAAGTTAGGACCGCCCACCATGCCCAACCGCCTCTGGCACCATTTCGCGCTTTTCCCTCAGTTCACTTTTTTCCGCTGCGCAAGCAGGAGCTCGGAAAGAAAGCTGTGCCTTGTGTGTGTCTGAAATTGTTTCAGTAATGTTCAATTTTTTCCCATCAACAATTTTTTTTCGGACCAGGGGACTAATAATCCCTTGGTCCTCGCGTGGCTGGGGTTTTTCCCTCAGCCGCCGCAAAAAAAAAAAAAAAACCCTCGTGAGGTAAATTTACCTCAGCTCGTCTTGTGTCGGGGCCTCCCGGCCGGGATAATTTTTTCGTCAGGCCATCTGCCCCGGTGGATGGCCGCTCCCGCAGCATTCAAGCAGTGTCCGTCCTGCAAGAAGAAGTTTCCTACTTCGGACGGACACGTGAGGTGCCTTCGCTGCCTGGGTGAGAATCACCAGGTCCAGGCCTGCTCGGTTTGTCGGGGGTTCTCCAAATCTGCTCTGAAGAACTGGCAGTACCGCCTCCAGTCGCTTCTAATGGGGGCTGCGTTGGCACCACAGCCTTCTCCTGCCCAGGAGGAGGCCGCTGCGACTTCTTCGGCGGCCCCTTCGACTTCTGCTCCTTCTTCATGGCCGTCCGCCGCTGAACTGTTTAGACGGAAGAAGGAGCAGGACAAGAAGAAGAAGGAGAAAAAAGAGAAGAAGAAGCACCACAAGTCTTCATCTTCTTTGCCGCCAACTCCGTGCCCAACTCGCCCATCGCCTACGAGATCGCTGGTCTCCGCTGCCATCACGGCCACGATCTCCACGGGCAGCATCTCGTCAGCCTCTCCGGTGGTCATCTCGCCGGAGAAGGCCCCCAGCTTACAGCCTCTGCCGGAGACTCCTCCGCCGCTGCCACCGCGGAGGACTGCATCCCTGACGGCCCCTTCTGTGGCTCCTGTTCCGGCTACTGAGCCGTCGATTCAGTTGAGCCTCATCGCCCCGTTCCTCGAGGCGATGGTGCAGAAGGTGGCCCAGCAGTTCTGGGTCCCTCAGCCACCACCGTCGGCTGTTCCGGAGGCTCTTCAGCTCCGTGAACTTGCTCCGGAGGCACCACCACTCCGTGAGGAGGGCCCGTCTCCGAAGAGGCGTCACACAGAGCAGGCACGGTCGGAGGTCTCTCTCCCTCCGCACCAGTCGCCTTTGCCAGGGAGCGATCCGAGGTCCGCCAGGCCATACTGGTCGGACTCGGACCCCGAGGCCTTCTTCCCACCGCCCAGCCTCTCGGAGCGGTCAGAAGGCTCCAACGATTCGTCGGATATGGAGGAGGATCAGCCGCCGCCAGTTGCCGCCGAGAAGTCCCCCAATGACAACATCGGCTTGGTCCACGGATCCCAGGCAGAGGATCAACGGATCTTTACGATGCTGATCACCCGCCTCGGATCCGTGCTCGGGATCAAGGCGGAGGCCCCTCCAGAGGAGTGTGAGGACGTGGTTTGCGCCATGGCCGATCGGAGGGAGTTGGTCCCCGTCCACCTGGGCCTTCTCCCGAAGATTGCCAAGGCAGCAAAGGAGGTCTGGAAGAAGCCCATGTCGTCCCACTCCGTCTCAACCAGAGTGGACGGCATGTATAGACTTCTGGGTGACGACGCCAACTTTCTCCACGTCCACCCAGCGCCGAATTACCGTGTGGTCAAGGGCGCCCAACACAGGACTCCGGCGAGCAGCACTCCCCTCCCGTCCACGCAGGAGGGGAAGAAGTTGGACGCACTGGGCAGGAAGGTATATGCCAATACCTCCCTGTCCTTCCGTGCGGCCAACTACGCGACGGCCATGGGTGGTTATAACTGCCGCCTATGGGAGAAGGTCGAGGCCTTCAAGTCGCTGCTGGCGCCGGACCGTCAGGCTGAGTTCGGGTCCGTCTGCCAGGAGGGCAACCAGCTAGCCCTCCAGCAAATCCGAACTGGGCGGCATATAACGGAGTTGGAGGCTAAGAATCTAGCCTCCGCCATCCAAATATACCGGCACTCCTGGCTTCGCTCGGCCGATCTTCAGGACGATGTGAAGAAACTGGTGGAGGAGCTGCCCTTCGACGGTGAGGGCCTGTTTGCCAAAGAGACCGATGCCTCTTTGGGGGAGCTGAAGGGGGACTACGCTACAATCAAGCAGCTCAGTGCTCCTCGCCGGGGGACGGGTCGGTTCCACCAAGACCAACCCCAGACCTCGTCTCACGGTCCGTCCTACCAGACCCGCCAGCAGCAGAGGCAGGAGGACTACCCCCGGCACCAGTTCTACCGGCCGAGACAGCAAGCCGCCCGTCCGCGTTACCAGCAACGCCAACAGTCTGGTAAGCAGACCGATCAGAGGAGCAAACAACGGGTTTGACTCCTCCGTGACCGAGACTCTGCCATACCGTCCCCTGGTGGACTACCTCTCGGTGTGGTCAACCATCACCACGGACAAGTGGGTTTTGGCTATCTTAGACTCTGGCTACGCGATCGAATTCAAGAGATGCCCTGCTGTCGGACGGGTCCTGTCACCGACCCGTCTCCACCGCTCCAGGAGGAACTGTCAGCTCTCCTGGAGAAGGGCGTCATAGAGCCGGTCGCAGCGTCGGAGTCTCACGAAGGGTTCTTCTCCCGCTACTTCCTCGTGGACAAGAAGGACGGAGGCTTCTGGCCCATCTAGGACCTCCGCCTTCTCAACAAGCACATCGACGCGAGGAAGTTCCGGATGGTAATCCTCCAATCCATCCTCCCACTGATCAACCACGGGGACTGGTTCGCAGTCATCGACCTGAAGGATGCGTACTTCCACTTATCCATCAGGAGGGAACATCGCCGCTTCCTCCGCTTCCAGGTGGGCAGCGACATCTATCAGTACAAGTGTCTACCCTTCGGCCTCTCCACCGCTCCGAGGGTATTCACGAAGTGCATGGCGCCGGTGGCCACTCATCTTCGGCTGCAGGGGATCCAGGTGTTCCCATACATCAACGACTGGTTGGTATGCTCTCCTACCAATCAGAGGGCCAATGATGATGTTGCTCATTGCCTGGCACTCATGCAGAGTCTCGGTCTGCGGGTCAACTTCATGAAGTCTCAGTTGACCCCCACTCAAAGAACAGACTATATCGGATCCGTACTGGACTCTCTGGCTCTGAGAGCCTACGCTCCACCCAAACGTCTGCAGGACATCCGTGCGGTGGTGGCACGGATCCAAGGCAGGCGTCGCATCTGTGCGAGGGACGCCCTCCATCTCCTCGGACTCATGGCGTCGACCACGGCGGTGATCTTGAACGCCAAGCTAAAGATGCGGTCCATCCAGTCGTGTCTCCTTGCCTCGTTCGACATCATCCACGACGACCTCGGGAAGTGGCTCATACCGTCTCCCGAGCTGCAGGACCAGTTGAACTGGTGGGTGATGGACCGCAACGTGGCCACGGGGAAGCTCTTCACCCTTCCCGCGCCGACTGTGCATATCACCACCGACGCGAGCACGCACGGATGGGGAGCGTGCTGCCTGGGTCTACAGATCCACGGGGTCTGGACGCCCGCGGAAGCCAGGCACCACATCAACTTCCTCGAAATCTTGGCAGTGTGGAAGGCGATGCGGTCCTTCAGACTTTCGATAGCGGGCCGAGTGGTGCAGGTCGCCTCGGACAACACCACTACCCTGGACTATCTGAACAAGCAAGGAGGGACCAAGTCTCTCTCCCTCCTTCACCTTGCAGTGATGGTCTGGGAATGGTGCCTGAAGGTGCACGTCTTCCCCATAGGTGTCCACATCCAGGGCACCCTGAACACGGATGCGGACTTTCTGAGCCGCAAAGGGACGGCAATGCATGAATGGGAGCTGGACGGATTGGTGTTCGACCGGCTGTGCCGACGGTGGGACACACCGGTCCTGGACTTGTTTGCGACACAAGCCAACGCCAAGTGTCACCGTTACTGCTACCGAGCGGGGATCGGTCACGGATCGGAGGGCGATGCCTTCATGGTCCCGTGGCATCTGGTCTTCATGTACATGTTCCCACCGATCCCTCTCATCCAACGGGTCCTCGTACGGATCCGTGCGGAGCGTGCATGGATGATACTGATCGCCCCGTCCTGGCCGCGTCAGCCGTGGTTCCCGCTGCTTCAGTCTCTAGCATGCGACTTCCTTCGCCTGCCCACCGATCCGAACCTCCTCCACATGGGGGGCGGTCGGATCCTACACTCGGATCTGCCGTGCCTGCACCTGACGGCCTGGCTTATCTGCCCGACCTTGCGCGGATCCTTGAACCCTCCCATAAGCCATCCACGCGGAAGTCCTACGGTGCCAAGTACCGTCGTTTTCTTGAATTCTTACAATCCAACGACCGCTCCGTGGACTCCGCATCCCTGCAGGACGTGATGTCCTACCTCCTGCGTTTGGCTGAGTCAGGATCCGCGCACTCATCACTCAATGTCCATCTGGCTGCGGTGGTGGCCAATGCCCCACCTTCCTCTGTGCTGTCCTCTGCCTTCAGGGACAAGACGGTAAAAAGATTCCTCCAGGGACTGCGTAATGCTTACCCTCCGGTCAAGGTACCACCTCCTCAGTGGTCCCTCACTGCTGTGCTTACTGCGCTCACCAAGGCGCCCTTTGAGCCCATGGCTACAGTGGACATTAAGTTTATCTCCTACAAGACTGCCTTTCTTGTAGCCATCACCTCTGCCCGGAGGGCAGGTGAACTTGCAGCCCTGAGGTCTGACCCTCCTTTCCTCAAGTTCTACCCTGACAGGGTAGTGTTGCATCCGGACCTGGCATTTCTGCCGAAGGTCCTGACTGACTTTCACCTGGCCCAGTCCATCACACTTCCAGCATTCTTCCTGAATCCTTCATCTGCACAGGAGAGAGTGTGGCATTCGTTGGATGTCAGGAGGGCCTTGCTGTTTTATACACAACGGACTGCATCCTTCAGGAGAGCCAAACAGTTGTTTGTGGCCTATGGTGGCAAGTCAAAGGGACAGCCTCTGTCTGCCCAGAGACTATCTAAATGGATCTCAGGCATCATTTACCTGGCCTATGAGATGTCATCTCTGCCACCTCCGCCTCATGTCCGGGCTCACTCCACCAGGACATTGGCCTCATCAACTGCCTTTCTGGAAGGCATTCCTATGGAGGACATCTGTAAGCCCGCTACCTGGTCCAGGTCCTCCACTTTCATCACCCACTACCGGGTTGACACCAGGTCTGCCGTCGACGTCAGACGAGGCAGATCCATCCTGACGGCTGGTCTCCGATCCTCATCGTTGATGACTGCTGCCCCATGATGCCCACACGCTCTCCTGCATCTCAGGACGCCGGCTGCCCACCATCCAAGTAAGTGAGCTTGTTACTCACCCATTAGTGTGCATCCCCAAACAACACGAAGCAGAAAGACAGGTTTCACTTACCAGTAACTGTCGTTCTCCGAGTATGTTGTTTGGGGATTCACACGGCCCATCCCGACCTCCCCTCGAGGCTGCCGGCCTGAGATGGCCTTATGCTCCGCAGGCAGCTCTAGTATCGAACTGAGGGAAAAGCATGAAATGGCGCCAGAGGCGGTTGGGCATGGTGGGCGGTCCTAACGTCAAAACTTTTGTCCAATCAGCTTTTCAGCTCCGCTCGGATTCAGCGCAGGCGCAGAACCCATTAGTGTTGAGATGGAATTGATATAGCAGAGTGCTAGAAGTGGCTGACTATGGCCACACCCCAGAGTGTGAGAGTGTTTTCTTGAGTAATGCACAAAACAAACTTTCAGCTTGGGTTGTAGGAATTTTCTATTTACACTATATACAAAGCACTGCACGATGTGCAAGGTTACACATGTCTTCTATTCAGACTATGTGTTGCAGCAAAGTCTATACAAAGTCTATAAACAGTCTTTGGAAAGCTTCAAACGTCTATCTTCAGTAAAGCAAAGCAAACACAGTCCAAACCTTATCTGTTCCTTCAAGGTCGGCTCTGAAGATAGTCAGCAGTTCCTTTAGCTCTCCCTCAAAACACAGAGTCTTTTATCAAGGCACCACAATGTGGCAGTGGTATGTTACCCAATGTCTTGCAGTCCGGCAAGGCAAAACATACCAGGAAAATGACGAAGCAGTCCAACAGCTGGCTGGCAACGATGGCAACAGCAGTGTCAGACAGCAGGCAGGCAACAGCAAGCAGCAGTGGCACGAAGCACACAATGGCACGAAGCGATGCAACGGCATAAAGGCAAAATGGCATAAAGAGCAAAGTGTCTGAGAATGTTGCCTGAATTTATGCTACCTACAAACCCTTAATGATAGCACCTGGCTGGGGTAACATGCAGAGCCTTAAAGGTACAGTCATTGGTTTGCTCTTGTTGCAACACTAGTTCATGTATCCTAACAAGTGTGAATCCCCAAACAACATACTCGGAGAACGACAGTTACTGGTAAGTGAAACCTGTCTTTAAAGTAATTTTCGCTGTAAGAAATGTCCCAGATAATGCATTAATTACATTCACCAAGGCTCGACTGTACTATAAAAGCTATAGCATAGTGGAATGAAATGGACGATATGGGCTTCTGAATGTCTCAAATGCTGATGCAACAGATCTCATCAGCAGTACATCATAGACTATAAATCCCATCGGCTAATGCTGTTAGACTACAACCCAACTGGTATATGGAAACTGAGGCTTCTTTGATTGCCTTGATAGGTGACCTCTGCTGAGGACAACATATCACACTGTGAAATGCATGTCCCTTCATGGCTACAATGTTGCTGCTTTTAATAGGGATGCAAAGTTATATTTCTTTAGTCTTGCCATTTGAACTACAGTATTTCATTGCTTATCAGTTACTGTGATCATTACAACATTTCTGTTAATTTATTTTTAGTAGTGCCTCTTAGCCACCTTGAGCACTATGGAGGTTTCTTTTTTTGGCAGAAAGGAGGATAAATATTTAATAAATAAGTAAATCGTCCTTCACCATTGACTAGTATGGCTAGCCCTCATGGGAGTTGCTATACAATAATATTTGAATCACTGGTTCCACTCTTTGGTACCTATATATTGATTTTCTAAAAAGTAACTATGAACCTTTCAAGTTTCAGCTGAAAATATTTTGCAAGGGCAACAATTAAGTTAATAATAAAGGTAAAAGTCTCCTTTGCTTGGAAGCCAGTCATGCCCAGCTCTAGGGATGGTGCTCATCTTTGTTTACAGCCAAAGAGCCAGCGCTGCCTGCATTTGCAGATATTTCCGTGGTTATATGGCAGGCGTAACTAGATGCCGGAGTGCACGCAATGCTTTTACCTTTCCTGCCAAAGTGGTACTACCGGTATTTATGTATAATTTCTTGCTTTCGAAGTGCTAGGTTAGAAGGAGTTGGGACAGATGACAGGAGCTCACTCTGTCATGCAGCACTTGGGTCTCAAACTGCTGACTTGCCTACCTTCTGGTTGTCAAGCTCAGTATCTTAAGCACTAAAACACTGCAATCCAGTTAAGTTAATAAGAAATCTAAAACCAGATCAAAATGCAATTGGGTAGTAGCAAAGTAAATTAATAATCCTTGTCCTTTAAGACTGAGAAGTCCATAGGGCCCCCCCCCCCCAAGTATTTGAATGACTGCAAAAATCAGATGAAAACGCTAATTCATAGGGTCACCATAACTAGGCAGTGACTTGTTGGCATGTAACAAGAAACCCAAGACAGAATAAAGTTATTGTATTCACATTTGGGCAGTCTAACTGGTAGAAGTTACTTTTGTGCCATCAAGTTGTAACCAACTTATTGTGACCCTGCTGGGGCTTTCAAAGTAAGGTAGATATTTATGGAGTGGTTTTACCAGTTCACCAGTGAGTTTCCATGGCCAAATGGAGATTCAGATTCTGCTCTCTAGAGTCCTATTCCATCATTTTACCCACTATACCACACTGGGTACTATGTAGTACTTTTATACCCAGTGTGGTGTAGAGAACAGAATGATGGACTAGGTCTCAGGAGGCTTGGGTTTGAATCTCCACTCAACCATGGAAACTCATTGGAGGTATGAAACTGGTAAAACCACTCCTTAAATCACTTAGTTTGAAAGTCCTGTTAGGGACACTATAAATACTATATGTCCCAACTTGATGGCACAAAACAACAGCAACAAAACAGTAAGACATATCCAAACAGGGTCTGATTCTGCATATGTTTCTGTTTAAATTTCAGGGGACATGATTGGTGGGAGGTGTCCTGTTGAAGATGACTGGATATACTGGCATGGCAGCTGTTATTACATCAAGAAGGATGAAAAGGAAGTCTGGCTAAATGCAAGAAATAGGTGTAGAAGTTACAGGGGTGCAGATCTTCTCTGGATAAATAGTGCAGATGAGAAGGTATAGTAGTATATTTTCATACTTACTATCTATTCTTACATGACTTGATTTATGATGAAG
Source organism: Furcifer pardalis (assembly GCA_030440675.1). NCBI lineage: Eukaryota > Metazoa > Chordata > Lepidosauria > Squamata > Chamaeleonidae > Furcifer > Furcifer pardalis. The sequence continues at coordinate 80,885,051 of CP126893.1, read as the reverse complement.
AATTTTTGAGCATTGTGGTTTAGATTAGATTTAAATAACTGGAATACAGGTTATGATGAATGCACGTTCTCCCTCACTTGTTTAGGACCTCTCAGCGTTCAATCCAAGGCGGATTATTCAACAAAATCCCCTCTAGAACTCTCCCAAGCAAGAAAAAAATATGTTCACCATTCCTTCTCCAGCCAATCCAGGCTGATCCAAACACCTGGCTCTCTCTCTTTACAGAGACAAGCCCAATTTACTATGAGAGGTTTTGGTAGCGTTCTTAAGAGGCAAACAAAGAGGGACTTACCGTCTTTTAACCCAATATCCCATCTTCAATGAACACGCGTTGATTGAAGAAAATATTTTTATTTAAATTGGTAGCATGGTTCTGATGAATCAGGTTACAGATTTCAGCATAAAAAATATTTTCTAACTTTAAGTTGTTTTAGAGAAAGGATGTTTCAGACAAGTATTCCCCTTAATAAAAAAAGAATCTGTCTAGCTATTCTAAGTTACCATAATTAAGATTTCCAGAGATAGGCCTAGTTGGAAAGGCCATCTCTGAATTGTCGATGTTTCCTAGTTGACAACCATTTTAGAACTATCTCTCTGTTCTAGCCATGTGCTCATGGCGAATCTGCAGGAAGAAAGGCTTTCAGCTTTAGCCCATTTCCTCCCCCCTTAAAGATTCTACATCTTTACTGCTTGAGAATCAAAATCTCTCTCCCTCTGCTTCTACTCAACTGCTTAACTCAAACCTTCCCTCCAGATGTGACGTAACTAGCAGACATCCAATCAAATAACAGAGTTGGGGTAAACAACTCTGGTTGTCTTGTTTACAATGGGCGCCTCTCTGTCTATCTCTTCCCTTCCTGGGCCCCAAAGTGTGAAAACAACCAAATGGCCCTTTTGGCTAGTATGAGAAGCCACATTTCTACTATAGACTAGAAACCTACTAAACTCCATTATGGATATGTGAAGAACTTGGGGCCTCATTTTATCTCATGCCCCTCTTAAAGGTAAAGTCAGTTCTGACTTTGCCCAAAGGTCCCAAGGATGAACATATACAAAATCACTAAGCACACCCTCTTTTCTGTACAGGGTTAAATAATGAAAACTCTTCCATTCCCATGGAGGTACACTTCTATTTACAGTTACTTTTAACAGAATAAAACATTACACAACATTTAGGTAACATTTGTTTCTCCTTCTTGGGACTCTTCAGGACTCATTCTGTTGAAAGAATATGCAAGAACATTAACACCAAATTAAGACATCCATCTCCAACAACTTTTTACTCTCTGCATCTCTTGCACCTACAAATTGATTTGCATCAGAAAGACACACCAAATCAGCATTTTCGACTTCCTTTTTCAGAATACTTTGTGCTAAGAAAATTTCTATCTCAGAAAACAGATTAGCAAAACAACACATTTCCCCAAAGCTTCTTTTTCTTTCAGCAAACAGGCAGCTTGAATGAGATTTCAACCAGATTTCAAACAGTCCCGTTCCCAACTCTTCTTGCTAGTAGACTCAAATATGCACGTTCTCCCCCTCCAGTGAAGAGGAATCACGCAAAACTCAAGGAATTAATCAACCAAACCACCCTTTCTCCCGTGTGACTTTCAAACAAACAGGTTTCCCGATAGCTTTCATCCAGTCGCTTCCGGCCTCCCCTTCGCACCTCCCCCTCCAAGGGATAGTACAGGACCCAGCCCTGACTGACTGTACAGCCATCGCCACCTTCTTCATTATTCCCGACGACCCAGCATGGCACTCCTGCCTTCTGGCCTACCGAAGGGCAGTAATCTTCTGGAGCACTGCATTGCCTCTGGAATGCAGCTTCACTTTTCACACCAGCTGACGAAACAACTTAAATGTAAAAAGTCTGTTGCAGAACACACGTTTCAGTGGGATGGGGGCCTATAGCCCCCGCACACTCCGGTGTACTTTGGTTGACGGTTTTCAGCACAGAAGAGTCTAAGTAAGGGTTTCGGGACTTGCAGGCTGTTGTCTTCACCAGGGTTCCCCCCAGCTGGCTTTGAGGGGCCCCTTTTCAGAAGTCATCTGGAAAATCTTCAACCCCCCATGTGGGCATTTCTGCCCCCGCCTCCATCTGGCTAAACATCAATTGGGGTTCTTCTGCCTCTCAGTTCCTCCATCCCAAATTCCTCTGGGGTTTCCTCTTCCAGTTGCCATCTGGATGGAATTATCTCTTGGGGTATTAGCTGGGGAACTGGAGGGGTACTGGGGCTCCTTCTTTCATCAGCCACCTCCTTACATTGCATTCTGCAGGTCACGATCATGTCTCCTGTTAGTGACCCTCGGCCCATGGCCAAAGTGTGAAAACAACCAAATGGCCCTTTTGGCTAGTATGAGAAGCGACATTTCTACTATAGACTAAAAACCTACTAAACTCCATTCAGTGGCGTCGCGCGGTGTTCAGCCGCCTGGGGCGAAGAAGAAAATCGCCGCCCCCCCAGCTCCCCGCTGCTGCCGGTCCCCCCCCGGACCCAGGCAGAAGGCGCCGCCCCCCTGCTGAACAGTGGCGCGCGCGCGCGCCGCACACCTCTGCCTGCTCGCCCTCCAGGGGCACTCCATCACCCACCCCCAACGAGCGCACCTCCACCTCCGGCAACTCGCTCGCCCGGCTGGCCATCGCTTCTTGCCTCGTCCTGGCAAGGAGGGGTGTGTGTGTCTGCAGCGACCTTCGGGGCCGCCGTGTCCCCCCACCACCACCACCGCAAACGCCTGGCCGGCAGGAGGCGGCCCCTTCGGCTTCCAGAGCCAAGCCGGGGGGCGCGCTACCCGGGGCGCAAGAGCACAGCTGCCGAAGGGAGGGAGGAAAGGACGGAGGTGGCGGGCGCTACCCACCCCCGGAGGAGGGCCGCGCGGGAGCGAGGGCCGGGGCCTGAGCCGGCTGGCTGCCGGGGCGCCGCCGCCGCCAGGGCGCCACTCGGGTCTCGGGGGCTCTCCTGGCGGGCGGCCCGCATGCGCGCGCACGCTACCCACCTCCTGCCCAGCCAGCCGCCAGGGGCTCCCCGCCACGGCGCCACCCACCCCCGACGAGCGCCCCCGTCTGACGGCAAGCTGGGTGGGTGGCTGGGCGGGCGGAGGCGAGCAGCGTGCGCGCGCACGCGGGCCGCCCTCCAGGAGAGCCCCCGACGGCTAGCCGGGCGGGCGGGGCCCCTCCTTGAATGGTGTCCGCCTTAAAAAATAACCCTTTTTCTCCTCCTCGCCCCCGACGGCCAGCCAGGTGGACGGAGGCGAGCAGCGCTCGCCAGCAAAACGGCCGCCCTCCGCCTGGGAAGTCCTGCTTCCTAAGCCCGGCCCCAGGCAGAGGGAGGCCAAACTGGTGGGGACATTTTGCCGCCCCCTGAAATCCGCTGCCCGGGGCATCCGCCCCCCCCCCCCACGCGACGCCACTGACTCCATTATGGATATGTGAAGAACTTGGGGCCTCATTTTATCACACAGGTTTGCAGACTAGTTTTTCTGAGCTGCAACTCTCAACATTCTGCTTTGGGAATCTTAGATTCTTCTTCATTGTCTCTGTGTATCTCAAAACATACAACACTGTTTTCTACCCTTACTATTTATAATTTTTTTCTAAATTGCAAATACTTATGGAGGCAAACTAATTTGAGGCTACTGTAGCTAGATCTCATAATGATCCAAATTCTCAAAACATACAGCCTACATTATAAATACTTTCCTTTGATATTAAGGATCGGCCTTTGACTTTGAAATCCACATTGGCTCTTAAATTGACACTGATCTCTACAATTAAAAAGAGGGGGAAAGCAGTAGACCTTGAACGTAACAAAGCCAAAAAATGGAAAGCAAAGCTGAAATCAAACTGGCCTAAACAGCTCCAGATTTCTGCTGCTACTCTGCTGAAAAGTAAAGAACAAAATGACTTGGTCTGATTGGGATCAGCTTCAGAGGATTTGGAGATATCTCAAAATCACATTTACTCTCCAATTCTTATTTCCTGACTGGATTTGAGCCACTCGATAACATAGCAAGCCTTTGAGAAGCTCTTCCCAGTATATGAGAACCAGGATGATACACAAACAAATGGAAGAATTTGCAGGTGACTTGACCACTGTCACATTGATCTTAATTGGAATCGGCATCTACAGTACAGGAGAAAAGTCCTTCACCTCAAAAGAGGCAGCAAAATTCACATCATTCGTATGTGTTTCTACTGTACTATCACAACAGTAACCTCAGTCTGGCCAAAAACAGAGGTTCAGATCCCCTAGCAAGTTAAAGAGACAGGAAAGGAAGTCCAAGCAAAATATTTGACTTTTCTTCTCTACTTCCCTCCTCCAAAGATCTGCAACCTCTCAGAGTTTCTCTTCATACAGCAACATTCCTCCTTCGGTGCTGTATCTTATATGAAAGATTGTTTGATCACATTCTGGCTTTATCCCCTTATTGAAATAAATGTCAGCTGTGATAAACACAGACTTTTCCCTAGAAGTCTGTAAAATTCTATAGGGCTCTTGGAGCACTGATCAGTCATCATACTTTCTGACCTGAGAGGGTGACCGCTTGAACAGATAGAAAACACAGACACAGAAATGGAAATTGGCTCACATAGCATTCAAGATAATATGCAAGCTTTGGGGTCACTTGGAGCTGGAGAGTACTTGTAACCAGGGGAAAAAACAGGAAATGCAAGAAATATTGCTTATGGACAAGTCAAGAAAAGTATTCTCTCAGGGATGCATTCATGACCCAGTGGTTGCACGGTCTTCTCTCCCCCCGCCCCTTGTGTTACACAAAGTTATAGTAAAGCTTTATCAATAAAAATCCATCGCTTTACTGATTGCCCATTGTTTGCTGTGTCAGCCATGGTTTTAAACAGTGAAACTCATGACAACAAACACTTGTCAATTTTTGATCCCTGCAGATCTGATCACCCAGAGCAAGGGTCATCACCCAGACCTAGCTAGAGTGAAACTGACAGCCTGGAGAATTCTTGAATGATATAACAAATTGTATATGAAGCTAGGAAACGGTCCACCAGATGAAATTATAAGTATAAATGGAGAATATTTGTTACTTTTGCTAACTTGAAAGAGATATCTCATCTCCCACCTACACTGCACATCATGCTCTATTTTCTTTTGCAACTGAGAGAGCAAGGCCTAATCCAGTGATGGCTAACCTTGGCACTCCAAGTGTTCTTGAACTTTAGTTCTCCTTCGTGTTGTTTGGGAATGCACACTAATGGATTCTGCACCTGCGCTGAGCCTGAGCGGAGCTGAAAAGCTGATTGGACAGAAGATTTGAAGTTAGGACCGCCCACCATCCTCAACCGCCTCTGGCACCATTTCGCTCTTCTCCCTCAGTTCTCTTTCTTCCGCTGCGTGAGCAGGAGCCTTAAAAGAGAGCTTGTGTGTTTCTTTGCTTAAGGTTTACCTCATATCTTCAATTTTTACTTCAAAACATTTTTTTCTGGACCAGGAGGCTCACCACCTCTTGGTCCTCATGCGGCCGGGGGTTTCCCTCGGCCACCGTAAAAAAAAAAAGACATTCTGAGGTAAATTTACCTCACAATTGTATTCTCGTGTCGGGGCCTCCTGGCCGGGTCAATTTTTCTTCGACGGCCATCTACTTTGCGGCATTTAAGCAATGTCCGTCCTGCAACGTGAAGTTCCCCAGTTCGGATGGACACGTGAGGTGCCTTCATTGTTTGGGGGAACATCAACCCGTCCAAACCTGTGCTGTCTGCAAGGGCTTTTCTAAAGCCGCCCTCAAGAATTGTCAGAACCACCTGCAAGTGTTTCTGATGGAGGATGCACTTGCACCTCAGCGTTCCCGTCCTCGAGAAGATCCCGCCACGTCTGTCTCCGCTCCTTCTCCGTGGCTCTCAGCCACCAAACTTTTCAAAAAGAAGAAGGAGCAGGAGAAGAAGGAGGAGGAGGAGGGAAAGAAGGAGAAAAAGAAATCCCACCGGTCTTCTTCAGTGTCTCTCTCTCTCCAACTCCGTGCGCGACACACCCATCGCCATCCAGATCGCTGGCCTCCGCTGTCGTTAGGGCCGCGATCTCGTCGGGCAGTTCGTCGATGGCTTCTCCAGTCGTCATCTCCCCGGAGAAGGCTAAAAGTCTTCCGCCTCTTCCAGAGACTCTGCCACCGCCACCACCGCGGAGACTGGCGTCGTTGTTGGCCCCTTCTGCGACTCCGGCCACTGAGCCGTCCGTACAGCTGAGCCTCATCGCCCCACTTCTAGAGGCAATGATGCAGAAGATGGCCGAGCAGTACCGGGCCCCTCATCCTCAGCTGTTGGCTGTGCCGGAGGCACCACCGCTCTGTCAGGCTGCTCCGGAGGCACCACCACTCCATGAGGAGGGCCCAGGACCATCAAAGAGGCGTCGCACGGAGACGACATGGTCGGAGGTCTCTCTCCCTCCGCACCAGTTGCCATTGCCGGGGAGCGATCCGAGATCTGCCAGGCTGTACTGGTCGGACTCGGACTCCGAGGCCTTCTTTACACCGCCCTCCATCTCGGGTTGATCAGAAGGCTCCGACGACTCATCAGATCAGGAGGAGGATCAGTTGCCACCCGTTGCCGCCGACAAGTCGCCGGACGACAACATCGGCAGTGTCCACGGATCCCTGCTGGAGGATCAATGGACATTCAGAACACTGATCACCTGCCTCGGATCCACGCTCGGGATCAAGGCAAAGGCTCCTCAGGAGTGCAAGGACGTGGTGTGAGCCATGGCGGACCAAAAGGAGTTGGTCCCTGTCCATCTGGGCCTCCTCCCCAAAATTGCCAAGGCTGCCAAGGAGGTGTGACAGAAGCCCATGTCGGTCCACTCCATGCCAAATCAGGTGGACGGCATGTATAGACTTCTCGGAGATGATGCCACCATCCTCCACGTTCACCCGGCGCCCAACTCACGGGTTGTGAAGGGCGCCCAGCACCGGACTCCCCTCCCTTCTTCTGTGGAGGAGAAGAAGTTGGACACCCTGGGCAGGAAGATTTATGCCAACGCCTCCCTGTCCTTCCGTGCCGCGAACTATGCCACGGCCATGGGCGGCTACAATTGTTGCCTATGGGAGAAGGTTGAGTCTTTCAAGAACAATCTGCCACCAGAGTTCCAGGCTGAGTTCGGATCCATCTGCCAGGAGGGGAATCAGCTGGCCCTCCAACAGATCCGGACTGGGCTGCATATCACGGAGTCGGAGGCGAAGAACCTGGCCTCCGCCATCCAGATACACCGGCACTCCTGGCTGAGGTCAGCTGACCTCCAGGATGAGGTCAAGAAACTGATAGAACAACTACCCATTGACGGCGAGAGTTTGTTCGCGAAAGAGATGGATGTCTCTTTGGGGGAGCTTCAGAAAGACATGACCACCATTTTGAAGCTCCATCTCCCCCGCCGAGGGTCAGGCTGGTACCAATCCAACCAGTCCCAGACCTCGTCTCAAGGTCCGTCCTTCCAGCCTCGCCAGCAACAACAGAGGCAGGAGGACTACCCTCGGCAGCAGTTCTACTGACCGCGGCAACGATCGTCGCGTCCGTGTTACCAGCAACGCCAACAGACTGATGAGCGGACTGACTGGAGGAGCAAGCAACGCATTTGACTCCTCCATGACCGAGGCTCCCATCCCTCTCCTTTACCGTCCCCTTGTGAACTTTCTGTCTGTGTGGTCCACCATCACCACAGACAAGTGGGTTTTAACCATCTTAGACTCTGGCTACGCGATCGAGTTCAAGAGATGCCCTACAGTCGGACGGATCTGTGTCACTGCTCCATCTCCACCGCTCCAGGAGGAACTGTCAGCTCTCCTGGAGAAGGGCATCATAGAGCTGGTCGCACCATCGGAGTCTCACAATGGGTTCTTCTCCCGGTACTTCATCGTGGACAAGAAGGACGGAGGTTTCTGGCCCATCTAGGACCTCCGCCTTCTCAACAAGCACATCGACACGAGGAAGTTCCGGATGGTAATCCTCCAATCCATCCTCCCACTGATCAACCACGGGGACTGGTTCGCAGTCATCGACCTGAAGGATGCGTACTTCCACTTATCCATCAGGAGGGAACATCGCCGCTTCCTCCGCTTCCAAGTGGGCAGCGACATCTATCAGTACAAGTGTCTACCCTTCGGCCTCTCCACTGCTCCGAGGGTATTCACGAAGTGCATGGCGCCGGTGGCCACTCATCTTCGGCTGCAGGGGATCCAGGTGTTCCCATACATAGACGACTGGTTGGTCTGCTCCCCGACCAAAGAGAGGGCCATGGACGATGTTTCTTATTGCCTGGCCCTCATGGAGACCCTCGGTCTGAGGGTCAACTACAAAAAGTCCCAGTTGACCCCAACTCAGCACATAGACTATATCGGAGCGGTACTGGACTCTCTGGCTCTGAGAGCCTACGCTCCACCCAAGCGTCTGCTCGACATCCATGCGGTGGTGGCACGTATCCAGGGTAGGCGTCTCATCCGTGCGCGGGACGCCCTCCGCTTGTTGGGACTCATGCCATCTACCACGGCAGTGATCTCGCATGCAAGCACACACGGCTGGGGAGCGTGCTGCAGCAGTCTATGGATCCATGGGGTCTGGACGCCCGCAGAAGCCAGGCACCACATCAACTTCCTCGAACTCTTAGCAGTGTGGAAGCTGATGCGGTCCTTCAGATTTTCCATTGCGGGCCGAGTGGTGCAGGTCGCCTCGGACAACACCACGACCCTGGCCTATCTAAACAAGCAAGGAAGGACCAAGTCTCTCTCCCTCCTTCATCTTGCTGTGATGGTCTGGGAGTGGTGCCTGAAGGTGCACGTCTTTCCGATCAGTGTCCACATCCAGGGCACCATGAACACGGCTGCGGACTTTCTCAGCTGCAAAGGGACGACAATGCATGAGTGGGAGCTGGACGGATTGGTGTTCGACAGGCTGTGCCGCCGGTGGGGCACGCCTGTCCTGGACTTGTTTGGAACCCAAGCCAGTTACTGCTCCTGAGCGGGGATCGGTCACGGATCGGAAGGGGATGCCTTCATCGTTCCGTGGCATCAGGACTTCCTCTACATGTTCCCACCGATCCCTCTCATCCAACGGGTCCTCGTACGGATCCGTGCGTAGAGTGCATGGACGATTCTCATTGCCCCGTCCTGGCCATGCCAGCCGTGGTTCCCACTGCTACAGACACTGGCATGCGACTCCCTTTGCCTGCCCACAGATCTGAACCTCCTCCACATGGGGGAAGGTCGGATCCTCCACTCGGACTTGCCCAGCCTGCATCTGACGGCCTGGCATATCCGCCCGACCTAGCGCGGATCCTTGAACAGTCTCAGAAGCCATCCACATGGAAGTCCTACCAAGCCAAGTACTGTCGCTTCATTGACGTTTTAACATCTAGCGACCATACTGTGGACTCAGCATCTCTGCAGGATGTGATGTCCTACCTCCTGCATTTGGCTGAGTCTGGATCCACCCATTCCTCTTTGAAAGTTCATCTTGCTGCGGTGGTTGCACATGCTCCACCTTCCTCTGTGCTGTACTCTGCCTTCAGGGGCAAGACTATAAAACAGTTCCTTCAAGGCATGTGCAATGCTTATCCACCTGTCAAGGTACCACTGCCTCAGTGGTCCCTCACTACTGTTCTCACCGCGCTCACAAAGGCGCCCTTTGAACCTATGGCCACAGTAGACATTAAGTTTGTTTCCTACAAAACTGCATTTCTGGTGGCCGTTACTTCTGCCCAATGGGCAGGTGAACTTGCAGCCCTGAGGTCTGATCCTCTTTTCCTAAAGTTCTACCCTGACAGGGTTGTGTTGCACCCGGACCTTTCTTTCCTGCCAAAGGTCCTCACTGACTTTCACTTGGCCCAGTCCATAACGCTACCAGCGTTCTTCCTACATCCCTCGTCTCCACAAGAGAGAGTGTGGCATTTGTTGGATGTCAGGAGGGCCTTGTTGTTTTATACCCAAAGGACTGTGTCTTTCAGGAGAGCCAAGCACCTGTTTGTTGCTTATGGTGGCAAATCACGTGGCCAGCCTTTGTCTGCCCAGAGACTATCCAAATGGATTTCGGGTACCATCTACCTGGCCTATGAGCTGTCATCAATGCCACCTCCACCTCATGTACGGGTTCACTCCACCAGGACTTTGCCTTCTTCTACTGCCTTCCTGGAAGGCATCTCGATGGAGGACATCTGCAAGGCTGCTACCTGGTCCAGGTCCTCCACTTTCATCACCCACTACTGGGTTGACACCAGGTCTGCTGCTGACATCAGACGCGGCAGAGCCATCCTGACAGCTGGTCTCCGATCCTCTTCGGTGATGACCGCCCATCCCTGATCCACTTCATTCTCCTGCATTTCATGACGCCGGCTGCCCACCATCCAAGTAAATGAGCTTGCTAGTCACCCATTAGTGTGCATTCCCAAACAACACGAAAGGGTGAGACAGGTTTCACTTACCAGTAACTGTCGTTCTCCGAGTATGTTGTTTGGGAATTCACATGACCCATCCGTCCTCCCCTCAATGCTGCCAGGCTGAGATGGCTCTATGCCTCGCGGGCAGCTCTAGTATTGAACTGAGAGAGAAGCGCGAAATGGCGCCAGAGGTGGTTGGGGATGCTTGGCGGTCCTAACTTCAAATCTTTTGTCCAATCAGCTTTTCAGCTCCGCTCAGGCTCAGTGCAGGTGCAGAACCCATTAGTGTTAATTCCCAAACAACATACTCGGAGAACGACAGTTACTGGTAAGTGAAACCTGTCTTTCCCAAATCAGCAGGAGTACTAACTTGGGCTTTTGGGAATTGAAGTCCAAGAACACCTGGAGTGCCAAGGTTAGCCATCACCTAATGTATATCTGTCTGCAGTAATTGTACATCAACCCCAAGACACCCTGGCTACTAGTTATTTTTGGCATCCAACCTGTAAGACATTTTTGAACGATTTGAAGGACATTTATGCCAATGGGCAGGTCCCTCTGCCTCAATGGTCACTCACATTAGTATTTGACCAGCAAAGAGTCATCCTAATGGATTTTTTAGGCTTTGGAATGTTCTGAGGGTGTTTCACACAGGCACAGAATTCACAGATGGTGACTTAAAGAACTATACTTATAGGTAAACAACCTGTCCTTTTAAAGATTAAAACATATATTAAAATTTCATTTGTGTGTCTCACATTTTCTTCTCTCCCCCCCCCCCCATGTTAAAGGAATCACTTCTTTCTATTCTGCCAAGTGGATCCTACTGGAGTGGCCTTCATGGGAATTTCTTTTGTCATCATTTACATTGGTCATATCCGAATACTCTATATGAGAATTCAGATTGGTGAGTTGAGTGAGACCCAGTGGAGGGCATCAGCAGGTTCGCACCAGTTCGCCAGAACTGGTAGCAGAAATTCTGGCTGGCCCCACCCATTCAAGTTATGAAATAAACTACTGTAGTCTTAATTCGGGTGTACCACCACAGGACTTTCCTCCTGCCCACACCCACCATACCACATCCACAGTGTGGTAGTAATTTTTTTTGGAGCTCACCACTGGTGAGACCTGCTGCCGCCAATAATGATAAGCTTTCAAACTCTAAATTTTACTGGTTATTTTGAAGGAGCAAGTCTAGGATAATATAAATTGCAATGCCACAGTCTGTCATGACTTGCCAACTGTGGCCCCTTGTTAATGCAGAAAATGTGCCATATCCCCAGTCATCTGTGGGTGTGCCATTCTGCTAGCAACTGGTAGTGAAAACAAGTTCCTATGGGATCAGATCAATTTGCCTATTTATGTCTAATTTCTTGAAAGCTTAACCTGAAACCAGGCAATAGGTTGTGGGTATACTGTGAGCAAGGCAGAAGAGGCACTACCCTTACCAAATTTGGAATTAGTCTCAATGCTGCGTAGTCTCACATTTTGGGTGCAGGAGAAGTATCCCAAGCAAATAAGGCAACTGCACACAATCCAATCTAAATGTCTTAGGATCCAGGTAGCTGGACAAAATTTCTTCTATTTTATTCAGATTCTGTTCAGGATCCTTTTTTCAGATGTTCTCACTGGCATCTCCTAGCAATGATGTCTGATTGTGGATTTTTCTTCCATAGAGAATTTTTCTCCCATAGAGGATTGCCTGGCACCAATGCTGATATATTTTGGCCACCAAGCAAAAATCTTTGTTATTCTTCCAGACTTTTAATCACCAACATGTTTTTTAAAAAATTATGTTTGGATTGTTTTAGTATTGCCTTGGGGTGCACAGAAAGAGCCTCTTCGAAGCTTGCGGTATTTTTTGAACCACAATCAGGCACACCCTGGGCAACAGCAATCTTGTGCCGGCTAATCTTTCTCACACTAGGTCAGGCAAAATGAACTACGGAATGCATTCACCAAAAGTTGGCTTCATTTTGGCAGTTTCATGTCTCGCCTAGACACAGAAGAAGAAGTTGTATTGCCTTTAACTTATTTTAATTATTATTTGCTGTTTTATTGTCTATTTATTTTTATGACAGTACTATAAATTTAAGGACTGCAGTGGTTTAGTGGTGAAGGCACTGAACTTGACAACTGAAAGGTTGGCAGGTCAGCAGTTCAAGACCCAAATGCTGCATGGTGGAGCGAGCACCATTGTCTGTTCCAGCTCCTGCCAACCTAGCAGTTTGAAAGTAAGAAATTGCAAGTAGATAAATAGGTACCAATTCAGTGGGAAGGTAAGAGTGGTCCAAGTGCTCTGGCATCTAATCATGCCTGCCACATGACCACAGAAATGTCTGCAGACGCAGACTGTGCTGGCTTTTTGGTTATAAATTGAGATATAGCACCATACTCTAGTGTCATATACAACCGGCTTTCAAGCAAAGGTGACTGACTGTAAACTTTCCAGGAAATAGTTAATTCATGTAAAAGAAATAATTGACAAATATTGCTGCCTGTAGCTATTCCTTCCTGCAGAGTGTAACATTTGCCCTTAAGCATTTTTTTTTCTTCAGCAACTTTTTACCACTGTGTTCTTTATTTCTAATATTCATTCTGGCTATAAAAATAAAGATTGTTCTATACCAGGGATTCTCAACCTGTGATCTGTGGACCGGATGTGGCCCATGGCACCATTTCATGTGGCCCCTCCACCACACCAGGAAGTGCCATGTGGTGGAGGAAGGGCAAAATGGTTGTCTGGCCCCCAAAGCTGTCTGAGGGAGTATGACCTGGCCCCCAGCTTTAAAAGGTTGAGAAATCCTTATCTATACGATTAATAAGATGAAATTTTCTTGCTAGTCCTTGCTTCCCAGCATGTCTATGTGCCATACATAGGTTCCCAAAGATTTATTTCCTATGAGTATGTATAGCACTTTTTTCATATGCATATAAAATATATGGGTTGCGCCCCCCCCCCTATAATGTCTGAAGTAATCTTTAACAAAATAGGAATGTTCAATAGTTACTCGAATACAACTAAAACCAGCTTTTTCCTTGTTTTACTAAGATCATTTTTAAAAAAATCTAAAATAACACTTTGTTTGTTTGTAAATTTAGGCTACGCATCAAGTCAGGGACATTCACTTGGAATTGTTGTGTGGAACTGGTTGTACCTGGCGGTTCAATGCCAGGTGTAAGATGCAACATGAGAAAATCATGGATTTGCAGGAAAGAAGAAGAGGGTAATGTGACTCAACACTGAAAATGTTGGTTAATTAGCATTATAAGATGGTTCTGCATTGCTAATGATGTCACTGAGTAAAACTGTTAAGATGATGAATACTTCAGTTTTGTATTAGAATATTGTTAAAACCACTATTTCTGTATTAAACATATAACTCTTACAAGGTTATCTCCAATCCTAAAATCATGTTTCTGCAAAATATATTTTCACTGTGGATTTTCTGCATCAGGAAGAATTTGAATTAGGTAACTGTTGAGTTCCCTCCAGCTCTACACCTTTTATGATTCTATAATGGGAATGAGCTAGAATCTAAGAAAAATCACTTTCATTATAGTACATACTTTTCTGGTATTTTACTGGTCCTAGTGAAAATATTACCCAACTATGCAATTTTTACATGGAGTTTGAATGGTTTTATTAGCTATCCGCCATCAGAGGCCTAAGGGGAGGCGAGTGGCCCATCTTGCCCCCTCCCCCACCCCATTAAAAACCTGAGGCCAAAAGCTGAGAAGGCAGAGACCAAGGCTTCAATTGCCCAGTCATCATCGCAGACACCCAGGCGGAGTCATTGCAGGTAGGCAGGCAACAGAGGACACCATTGCATTGCAGGCTTTAAGGCCTAACCAGCGGTCAGAGCCAGGAGGAGGGAAGGAGTCACCACAATGGATGTTCTCACCAAAGACTCATATCTGCATGCATTTGATAAGTAATTGAATTACCATAGTTGACTTGATATAGCGAACTTTCCTTTTTATACCAAGGTTTTCCTTTTCATATCAAGGTTGTTGACTAACAAGATACTTTTTAACTTTTGACTACATACATAACTTCTTATTTCATGTATCCAGCATTAATCAACTTAATTTTAGTCTGTTACTTTGTGTTAAATTGTGGTAATGTGTATGACAGTAAAATACTAATGTAGAAACCAGCAAACCACATCAGGAAGTTTGCCAAGAGAACCATATGGACTAGATTACAAAAGGCAAAACAAAGGGGCAAAATAGATGAAACAGGATGCTTAGGGCACCAGAGGGGGGTAGATAGGATAGTGGGAGGAGAAATACGGTGTTGTAAGGAACAATACTGTATAGGGACATTGAATGTGAGATCTATGAAACAAGGAAAGCTGGAAGTGGTAAAAAAGGAAATGGAAAGAATAAACATTGACATCTTGGGAATCAGTGAGTTAAAATGGACAGGGATGGGCAAATTCAGCTCTGGAAACCATCATATCTACTACTGTGGACAAGAAAACCTCAGAAAAAAACAGAGTAGCCATAATTGTCAATAAAACAGTGAGAAAAGCAGTAATGGGATATGATCTTTAAAATGACAGAATGATTTCAGTCAGAATCCAAGGCAAACCTTTCAATATCACTGTAATCCAAATATATGCACCAACCAATGGTGCAGATGAAGCCATAGTTGATCAGTTCTATGAGGACCTACAACACCTCATAGAACAGACACCAAGAAATGATGTCCACATTATCATAGGAGTCTGGAATGCCAAAGTAGGAAATCACAAAATAAATGGAATAACAGGCAAGTTTGGTCTTGGAACACAGAATGGAGCATGGCAAAGCCTGATAGAGTTCTGTCAAGAGAATGCACTGGTCATAGCAAACACCCTCTTCCAGCAAGACAAGAGGAGACTTTACACATGGACATCCCCAGATGGCCAACATCGAAACCAGATTGATTAGATACTCTGCAGCCAAAGATGGAGAACCTCCATACAATCAGCAAAAATGAGACCTGGAGCAGACTGTGGCTCAGATCGTAATCTACTGATTGCAAAATTCAGGCTTAGACTAAAGGAAATAGGGAAAACAATTAGGCCAGACAGGTATGACCTAGATAACATCCCTAAAAATAAACAGTGGAGGTGTGGAACAGATTTAATGGCTTAGACTTAATAGACAGAGTGCCAGAAGAATTATGGCCAGAGACATGGGACATCATATATGAGACAGGAAGCAAAACTATACCAAAAGAAAAGAAGTGTAAGAAAGCAAAGTGCTTGTCTGATGAGGTTCTTAAAATAGCAGAGGAAAGAAGGAATGCAAAAGGCAAAGGAGAAAGGAAAAAATTCAACCAATTGAATACAGAATTTCAAAGAAAAGCAAGGAGAGATAAGGAAACCTACCTAAATGAACAGTCCAAAGAAATAGAGGAAAACAACATAAGGGGTAGGACTAGAGATCTTTTCAAAAAAATTGGGGAAACCAAGGGAACGTTTAAAGCAAAAATGATCATGATAAGGAACAAAAATGGCAAGGATTTAGCTGATGCAGAAGAGATTAAGAAAAGATGGCAAGAGTACACAGAGGAACTTTACAAAAAGGACCTCAACACTCCTGATACTCACAGTGATGAGAACATTGAACTTGAGCCAGACATCCTAGAGAGTGAAGTCAGAAAGGCTCTAAAAAGCACTGCAGACAACAAAGCCAGTGAAGATGATGGTATCTCAGCTGAATTTTTCAAAGCCCTAAAAGATGATAGAAATTATTTTAATGTATATGCCAGCTGATTTGGAAAACCCAACAATGGCCGCAGGATTGGAAAGGCTCAGTACAGTGATACCTCGGATAACGTTTGCATCAGATAACGCTAAAACTGCATAAGGTTAAGCAATCTGGAAAAAAATTGCATCACATAATGTTAAATCCTATGGGATGCAACAGATAATGTTCGCTAAAGCCTGTGCTGGTTACAATGTATCTCTATGGAGTTTTAACGTTATCCGATGCATCCCGTAGGATTTTAATGTTATCTGATGCATGCATTGGAGAACATTAAAAATCGGACAACACTAAGACTTGTTTTTTTTTCCTTTCTTTTCTTTTTTTTATTGACTTTTTATAATTTTTCACACAATAGAAAAAATAAAACTACAATAACATAAAAGTAAATACATAATACACTAAGAAAAGAAGAGAAAAAAAGACATTATCTATTATCAATTCTCTTACTTTTTACACTTGATTTAGCCAACTTAATATTATATAATTAATTAACATAATATAGTAAAAAAAGACGAAAAAGAATTACACCCAAGTGCTATATACAATGTCCAGGAGTACAACAGTTAATTTTCCCAGAAACAAGCCTGATCCGGTACAGGTTTAACCCCTTGGTTTTTCACTATTACATACTCAACAAATTTTTTCCAAGTTCTCCAAAATTTATCTTCCCGAGCTATTCTTTTTCTAACCTTCAGTTCCCATGTCAGTTTGTCATTTAATGCCAGTTGCCACATCTCTTTGTACCAATCTTCTATTTTCACTTTGACCTCACTTTTCCATTTCCTTGCTATACATTGTCTAGCAGCTGACATCATAATTAACATTAATTCCTTATCATCCTTATTCATCTTAACGTCGTCAGTGAGTGTCAATAAAGCTGGTTCCGGCCCTAGTATAAGCTTCTGTTCAAATATACAACTGATTTCTTTTTCTATATTACCCCAATTTTTTTTTTAACTCATTACAGTTCCACCACATATGTAAATATGTCCCCTTATCTTGATTGCATCTCCAACAGTTGTCACTTTTCTTGTTATCTATTTGATGCAGCCTAACCGGTGTCAGATACCAGCGCCATAGCAACTTGTAATTATGTTCTTTAACCCGAACTGACAAGGTTCTCATTACTCTCCTTTGCCAAATTTCTTGCCATTTTTTCCAGGGATTTTTACTTTTAAGTCTTGCTCCCAATTATTTTTAAGTATCTCTTGTATATTCCCTACATTATTAAACATTTTGTATAATTTACTAATAATCCCTTTTATACCTTTCTTCTCTTTTCTTATTTTATCCAACATTTTCTCAAAATCTGTCAACTCTCTTTCTAACTCTCTTCCTTGTACATTCTCCTTGTTCCATTTGTTTATCTGATGAATTTGGAACCAATTTAATTCCAATTGTTGAAAAAAATCCTTCCTTTCATCGTTATCTGTACAGACTCTTATCCAATCTCTTAATGATTGTATTTTTTTGTTTGCTAAGATAATTCTAATCCTTTGATCCATTCTTATCGGGAAATTATTAAAATCTCCTAATTCTAAAATTGGTGAAATGCCCGGGACTATATAATTCTTGACTTTCTTCCACTCCTCCATCGTTGTCTTTAAAAGCCTATTTTGTATTCCTTTGTTATCTGTTTTTTTCCTTTCTTTACTCAGAAATGATGCTTTTCCCATTTGTGATAGCTCCTTCATTTCTATTCCTTCCCAATTTACTTCTTCATTCATTAATATCTTTACAACATTCCTAATCTGAAAAGCTTTATAATAATTTTGAATATTTGGTATCCCCATTCCCCCTTCCTTTTGAGGTAAATACCACATTGCTTTAACTACCCTTGGCCTCTTCTCTCCATTACAAAATTTATTTATCAATTTCTGATATTCTTGAAGTTCGCCAATACTATGCTTAAGTGGTAGAGCATCAAACAAGAAATTCAGTCTCGGTAAAAGCATCATTTTTGAGAGAGCTATTCTTCCAAACCAGGAAAGGTTCAAATTTTTATATTTCTTTATTTTCCCTTCAATTTCTTTTCTCACTTTCCCATAATTTAACCTTTTAAGCTCTTTATAATTCCCTGTAATTATTATTCCTAAATATCTAATTGAACATTTTACTTGAATTTTGAATCTTGCCCTAATTTCCTCTTGTTCTTTTATGCCCATATTGCAAGTTATCATTTCTGATTTTTCCCAATTAACTTTTAAACCAGTGATTTCCTCAAACTCCTTAAGGTGTTGAAATATATTTCCCAATGCTTGCTTTGGTTGTTTGACTATCAACAAAGTATCATCAGCATATAAATTTATTTTACAATCCTCTAAACCTGTTATTCCTTTATCTTGTCGTATCATATTGGCCAAAAATTCGATTGCTATAATGAATATTACTGGAGATAATGGACAGCCTTGTCTCGTACCTGCTTCTAATCTTATCTCGTCCGTATATTCCTCATTGACCTTGACCCTAGCAGTACTCTGTTGGTACAATTTAGTCATTATTCCTAAAAATTTATTCCCAAATCCATATAGGCATATCATTTCCTGTATTGTACCCCACTGTAAAGAATCAAATGCTTTAAATATGTCTAAAGCCAAAAATCCAATTTTTTCTTTCTTTCGCTCCGCTAATTCCATTAGGTCCAGTACTTTCCTAATTAAATCTGCCATATGCCTATTCTTCAAAAACCCTGCCTGATCTTTGTTAATATATTCCCCAATAAAAGTATTCATTCTTTTTGCCATTATCATTGTAAATATTTTTGCATCTGGTTTATTAGAGAAATTGGCCTATATGATTCAATTTTTTCTACATCTTTCCCTGGTTTTGGTATTAATGTTATTATTGTTCTATTCCAT
Organism: Furcifer pardalis; assembly: GCA_030440675.1. Taxonomy (NCBI): domain Eukaryota; kingdom Metazoa; phylum Chordata; class Lepidosauria; order Squamata; family Chamaeleonidae; genus Furcifer; species Furcifer pardalis. Next base: position 80,866,048 of record CP126893.1, on the reverse strand, counting down.
GAATCTGGTGTCTTTTCTCCATCTAATATCTTATTATATAATTTGTTAAGTTTCCCTATCAACATCCCTTTGAAATCCTTGTAAAAGTTTGCAGATAATCTGTCCTCACCTGGGGCTTTATCTGATTTTAATCTACCTATCGCTTCATTGATTTCCTTCTCTGTAATCATTGCCTCCATTATATTTTTATGATCTTCTTTAAGACTTGTGGAACCAAGTTTTAGCATTATCTGAGGTTTTACTTTATATGTTCCAATCCCAAAAAAGGGTAATGCCAAAGGATGCTCAAATTATCGAGTCTATATGGTATTTTAAATATCAAAATAGAGGGAACAAGTGTAAAACAAGTGGCAGAGTTCAAATATTTAGGAACAACATTTACTGAAGATTGCAAAATGGACAAAGAGTTTAACATATGGTGCAGTGAAGCAAATAAAATATTGGGGCAGTAAACATAACATAAGGAAATACCAACCAGCACAAAGAAACACCCTCAAAATGAGGTCCAAAATGAGACTCAGCTTATCCTTGGGTGAATGTAAACACTCAAACTCAAAAACATACCCACACAAATTTCTAAATTAACTAATTAGTTTACCGTATTTTCATTTATTTAATTATTGAAAATCGCTAGCAGCTGCTGCATTTCCCACCCCCAACTTATACTCGGGTCAATCCATTTTCCGAGTTTTAGAGGTTCAAATTTGGTACCTTGACTTATATTCAGGATGACTTATAGTTGAGTATATACGGTGTGCTGTTTCCTTCATATTGCCAATACCTCAGTCTTCTCTTTGTTGATTTCCATATTGTTTTTCTTGCATTCTTGGCTCATTAACATAAGGTGTTGCTGTAATTCCTTAGCTGTATTTGCTATCAATGCCTGATCATCTGCAAAAAGTAATTCATTTCTATTGTTTTCGTTCATGGGTTTAGCTTTTTTTGCTTACGCTGTTTATGTAGGTGATGAATAATAGTTTCAACAGTACGCATCCCTGCTCACTCCAGATCCCTGCTAACTCCAAAGGTTCTGATATTCCCTCTGCAGTCGCTATATAAGCTTTTTAAAAATCTGATAAGATGTTCACTTACTCCATATTGAGCCACTGTTTGTCATAGCAGTTTCCTGTCAACTTTATCATATTCCCTCTTTTGGTTTAGAAATTCCACATAGAGATTCTTGTTGTGTTCTATATTTTTCTCTATTGCTTAAGCATAAAAATTGAATCTGTAGAACTTCTGTTTTTTCTGAAACCCATCGGTTCTCCTTCATGTATTCTGTGAATCCCCACTTTTGGGTTCTGCGCCTGCGTGGAGCCATTACCGGAGCTTTCAAGCTGATTGGATAAAAGTTTGAGTGTTAGGGCCACCCACTGTACCCCCCACCCTTAGGCGCCATTTTGTGTTCTTTCCTCAGTTCTTTTCTTTCCGCCATAGTAGCAGGAGACTGTTCTCTAGCATTTTTTTTCTGCCTATTCGTTAAAAAAGACTTCTTTTTCTCTCAGTTTTGCCTGGCGATCTTGTCCCTAGGGCAGGATTGCCATAATCGGGTCTGTTCCTCCTCGCAGGGGAGCAGTTTCAGGCACTCTAAAATAATTTTTACCTCAGGGTCGCTTCTTCCTTGCGGGAGAGGCAGCCATTTTTCTCCTCAGGAGAAAACCACAATTTTTCTTAGTTGCTTGCCCTTTGCGGGGCGGGTGGCGCTTGCCTTCAATTTTTCCAGCAGTCGGTCTTTTCTTTGGAACGGAATGGCACCCCAGCTTCCTGCTCTCTTCATGGTGGGCATCTGAGCTGATTTTCTCTCTGCCGAGAGGTAAACATTTTTTTATGGCATCTGCTGCCTTCAAGCATTGCACAGTTTGCAGCAAGAAGGTCCTCTCTTCAGATGGCCATAGCGAATGCCTCTTGTGCCTTGGAGAAGCTCACCAGACACAGACCTGCATCCACTGTAGAAAGTTTACACATCTTGCAGTGCAAAACAGGAGCAATCGTTTGAAGGCATATCTGATGAAGTTGGCTCTTGCCCCAACTGTTGCTCCTCAGGCTCCCACCAAAACTGCTGAAAAATGGTGTCTACTGGTGGAGAAGGCTCAAAGATGGCAGAGGTGAGGAAGAAGAGGAAGGATAAGAATGGGGAGAAAAAGAAAATGTCTAAGAAGTCAGACCACCCCTCTCTGCCTCCTACTCCTAGACATTGATCTCCTCGCCTGTCGTCTTCTTTTTCACCATCATCAGCAATTTTTCCTCGCCCCATGTCCCCTATGTCCTCCAACTTTGAGGGATGTTCCTCTTCTGAGTCACTCCTGATGTCCCAACATATGGTGGGCTCTTCATCTTCACCACCTCAGTCGTATCCACTTCAGCATTTACCGTCACCTCCTCCACCGCCCCCTCGAGGGAGGTCCCTGCTTCGCCGCAGACCTGTACCCTCACCAACTCGACCAACTACCATTTCGAGGACTGTTTCACTGTCAACCATGCTAGCCTTGTCTGTGGCTCTTCCTCCACTGGGGTCCCCTCCGGAAGTCCAACTAGACTTTTTACACCCTCTCCTTGAAACTGTGGTCAAGGGAATAGGCGACCAGCTCCTGGCTGTGCATCCCAAATATTGCAGACTGGTCTGACTTCCGCTGCCCCGCTACCTCAATCACAAGAATCTGAAGTTACTGTGGCTCCTGATCAGGAGGATGGATATTGTTCTGCCACTGTCTACAGCGTCAAGCACCCGCTCCGTCGAATAGCCCAGCCCTTACTGGTGTGGTTCTGATGTTGAAGTCCGGATCCCTTCACCCTCTTTGGACGAGTCTGAATCTTCTTCAGATGATGAGGATGTGGAGGTTGAGGCAGACAAGACACCCGATCCAGTCATCAGAGCTGCTGATCTGCCTCATGGTGAGGACCAGAAGTCCTTTACAGCCATGTTGACTCAGCTTTGGGACTGCTTTAAGCCTCCAGGCTGATCACCCGCCATTGCTATCGGAGAACCAGGTTACCGTGAAGTTGGACAGGAAAGCTATCCGACCTGTCCATATTGCCATGCTGCAGTCGCTTCTCAGCTCCGCCAAGGCCATGTGGGAAAAGCCCGTTTCATCCCACATGGTTTTGACGAGAGTTGATGAGTTATACAGACTGCTGGGGAATGACGTGGAGTTTCTGCAGGCCCATCCCCTGCCAAACTCCATGGTTGTCTGTGCTTAGAAAAGCAAGATGTCCGTCAGCAGATTCCCAATGCCTTCCTCACCAGAAGGAAAAAAGCTGGACAAGCTAGGACAAAAGATCTACGCTACAGCATCATTGTCGCTCCGCGGTGCGATCTATGCCACAGCGATGGGGTTGTATAACTCCCACCTTTGGGAAAAGGCCAAAGCGTTTGCAATTAAATGGCCCGCCAATTTCCATACGGAGTTCAATGCGTTTTGCGATGAGGGAGAGTACCTGGCAGAGCAGCAGGTGAGAATGGCCCATCAAATGAATGATGCAGCTGCAAAGGACATATCTACCTCCATCCTACTATGTAGATATGCCTTGCTGTGCTCTATTGAACTGGAGGAGCCCTCCCAAAAACTTATCAAGGACCTCCCATTTGACGATAAAGGTCTGTCTGTCCAAGATATGGACAAAGCCTTGAATGAGCTGCGGCAGACCAAGACCACAGCTAAATTCTTCAGCTTGGTTTCCTCTGGGCAGTCTTCTTCTAAACCTAGGTACCAGCCTTTTTTGACCCACTATCATGGGCCTTCGTACCAACCAGCTACTCGTCAACAAACTGAACTGCAAAGAACGACCTTCTACTGACCACATAGGCAACAAGGTCACCAGCGTATCAATTACAACCACCAGGGTAAACACTCTGAAAGGAAGTCCAAGTCATGGGTGTGACTTCCCCCTGATCGAGATTCTCTCCCTCCAGCTCCCTTACGTTCACCTCTGGAATTTTCTTCATGCATGGAAAGGTGTCACAACTGACCAGTTGGTCTTGAAAAACTTATCTGCTGGTTACGCCATCAAGTTTAGTCGGGTACCTCGGGTAGGCAAGTTACATCACATTCCTCCATCCTCCCACCTGCAGGAAGAGGTGACTACCCTATTGTCCAAAGGGGACATAGAAACCGTACCAACATCAAAATGGAATAACGGTTTCTACTCGAGGTACTTCATCATGACAAAGAAGAACGGCTGTTTTTGTCCCATTCTTGACCTGCAATACCTCAAGAAGCATATCCACATCAGAAAATTCCGGATGGTATCCTTCCAAACCGTCCTTCTCCTCATCAATAAAGGGGACTAGTTCCGACACTACTGCAGGGTTCCCTCTGCTTACCTTCCTTTCCTTCTCCGACTCCCAGCTGATTGCAAAAGGCTTGGTTTTTTTTAAACTGCAGGGAAGGGGGGAAAGAGAAAGGAGTTTCTTTCCACGCTGTTCTTGCTTTACTTCCTGAATTGAAAAAAATACAGAGATGTGATTGGTTCTCTAAATCAGCTGATCTAGAGAACCAATCACATCTCTGTATTTTCCCCCTTTCCTATTTGATTGGTTCACATGACTGGCCAGTGGCCTGAAACGTTTGGGCATCTATTTTGGGTCCTGCTTCTATCCATTAGCCAGGGGTGCTCAAACTATGGCCTATGGGCCGGATCCAGCCAATGACACCAGAAGCGGAAGTAAAACTCACCCAACTTCTGGGAGTTGCAATGGTGGAACTGGCCAGATGAATTGGTGTCAGGGCCAGATCTGGCACACAAGCTGTAGTTTGGGCATCCATGAACCACGTGACTGGCCCGTGGCCTGAAAAGTATGGGCACCTTTGCTATTAGCTTTTAAAACTGATTCCTGTGCTCATGGCTCCATATGGAAATTCTGCATGTTTTAAATTGGAGTCAGGACATATTGAAAAAGTCCCCACCCCCACGTGCAGTAAAATTAGAGTCCAAATTGCTCCAATTTTATTGCACATGTGCAGAAAGTCAATCTGATGCATGCGCAATGCGGTGAGTTTCTGCGCATGCGCAGTAAATCGGAGCCATTTTGGCTCCGATTTTAATTTTTTTTTTCCTTTTGGTGAGGCATCCGGAACCGGACGCCACAAAAGTTGACTCCCCTCCCAGAGAACCCTCCGGGATTGTTCCTACCGGTTCCAGGGAACCATATGGAACCGAGGACATCCCATCACTGAGCTTTAGTATTAACTAAGGAAAAAGCGCAAAATGGTGCCTAAGGGTGGGCGATAAGGTGGACGGCCCTCACATTCAAACTTTTTGACCAATCAGCTTGAAAGCTCCGGTATCGGCTCCATGCAGGTGCAAGACCCAAAAGTGTGAATTCACAGACTACATACTCGAAGAACGAAAGTTATTACTGGTAAGTACAAATTAACTTTCCTTTGTGGTTTCTGAACCAGTAACTGCTCAGTGCTCTGCCTGGTTGCTCAACAGAAGTCACTGAGTTATGTAGCCAATTTAACATCAAATGATCAGGAGCCCCAACATCTGATATGGCCCTTGTTGACCTAGGCCAGTGAGACCAAGTACGCAAGGAGGAGGAAGCAGCATGCGGGCACACAACACGAGTGCCCACACATCCATGTGATGTCCTTGGCGTGTGACTGGTGACTCCTCCCTGCAGGCCCTCCCCATCCCTGTCGGACCTTCCTATGCCCACCGGGCTTACCTACCCCATGCTGGGCCTTCCTACCCACCAATTGAGCCATCCCTCTGTGGGGTTTTCCCCCATTGGACCTCCCCACCTCCCACTGGGCCTTCCTAATCCCACAGGCCTTCCTACCACTCCACCGGGCCTACCCACCCCCGAGTGTTCCCAGTGGTGGGCAGCAAAATCTTTCACTACCACACTGTTGGTGGAGCCTATGTCATGGGTGGAGCCTATGTTGTGGGCAGAGCCTACGTCATGGGCAGAGCCTACGTCATGGGCAGAGCCTACGCCATGTATACATCTGCAAACACAGGCATCACTGGCTCTTTGGCTGTAAATGGAGATGAGCACTGCACCCTAGAGTTGGCTTTTGAGCAAGGGAGACCTTGAACCACTTGCAGGGACAAAACCTGACATCAAATTTGAATACCAATCAGGGTTCTTCTGTTATTAAGAAAAGGTTGCCCTTGCTAGAAAGCCAGAGGTTACCAACTCTAGGGTTCAGTGCTCATCTCTATTTATAGCCAAAGAGCCAGTGGACTTGATCCACAAAAGCTCACATTAAAATACAGCAGTTAGTCTTTAACATGCTACAACATTTTTTGTCTTTTTGTTTTGTTTACTCTCTGATATGCTTGCACAGAATAAAATTTTTAAATGGTAGCTGTGTTAGTCTGGGCAAGGCAGGGAAGTGGGTGTGGCCATGCAATTTCACTAACCCCCTGTTCGAAGGCCACCCAATTTTGCTCCCCCCCCCCACCAGGTGGGGTGGGGCGTGCAAACCTGTTGCTGTCCACCACTGATTGTTCTCCACCTTACCTCTCCCAGCCACAGCCTCCTGGCTGGGATTTCAACCTCCCCTCTCCCCTCTGCTTTGGCAGAGAGAGAGAGAGAATTGGTCTGGAAGTGGTGCCTGCAAGGCTGCAAGGGGAAGGGCTTCCCCTCAATGGTGCACATGCCCTGGCAGGAGAAAGGCTTCTGTGTGCTACTTCAGGCACACATGCCATAGGTTTGCCACCATTGACCTAGGAGACAATCGATCTGGGATCCAGTTTTTAGATTTTTCTCACCATATTATATGGGCATGAGCACTTTTCATCTGGCTTCTCAGCACAAGCCTTTCTGGTATGAGTTGTCCTACCAGCATAGGCCTCTGTCTCAAAGGAGAATCCAATTCCCACCATCACACAAAGTAGCCCCTCAGTAGGGTTTTTATTATAAACCCACTGAGGGTTGTTATTGTTATTAGTCAACTTAATGCTCTTTGAAAGCTTTTGACTGGAACCTTAGTAAGAGATGTATGTATACAATATGATCAATTTTACGAATCAGCTATGTTTATGTTGTAGGAACAGTGGATTTCTACACATTTCATGGCTTTTTCCTGGTTGGTGTTAACAATAACTCTAAAGTGGTCACTCATAAATCATTAAATGAAGCCTTTGAGCAGTGTAGATATGAAAGAAGACTTTGCACTGGAGTACAGAAGATAAGAAATGACTACATAACATTTATTGCAAAGCGACTGGTGTTCGTCAATGGATCCTTTGCAAATTTATATACAGCATATTTGAAAAGTGGTATGTATGCCATGCATGGGTTTTTTTCTTATTATGTCATTGGCATTAATATTCCATCATATATGTTCATCATGCTTGTTTTATTGATATGTCACATCAAATTTACTTCCTTAAACTTGGCCTTCAGCCTATCCTGTGATTAGGCCAGCATAGAGATAGTCCTCTAGAGCAGGGGTCTCCAAACTTTTTTGCACCATGGATTGGTTTAATGGTAAACAATTTTTCCACAGGGGAGGGGGGTGGGAGGGATTTTTAATATCTCCCATCTGCCAGCCAAAGCTTGAATATGGGCAGTGTGATACCTAACTGCACACAGATGGGGGGAGGAGTCCCACTGTAGCTTCAAAACAAGGAGGAGGGGCCCAACAGGCTGCTAGCCACGCCATTCAACTTGGGCGCATAGGTGAAGGTGGAATTTTGCCACATTTAGGGAGTGTGGAGGAAGGGCCCGGACACCTGCCTATCTGCTGTGTCTGAAGCCTGTGTTCTCACTTTATTCACTGGGCAGACCTGGCAGAGCATTTTGAGGGCCGAAGGCTACCATCGGGGTTCCCAGCACCACCCACCACTCTGGCCCGGTTTGGAACAGTTCATGGCCCATTACTGGTCCATGGCTCAGTGGTTGGGAACCCCTGCTCTAAAGTACAAGAAAAGCCCAAACCTAGGTTTATCTAACCTAATATTTTTTCTATAATTGTTAGCCAACTATATCTGAGAAATTTGCAAACTTGATTCAGTTATTGTCTTCTAACAATTTATATTCAGGGTATAATAATAATAATTCTCCTTCGTGTTGTTTGGGGATGCACACTAATGGGTTCTGCGCCTGCGCTGAATCCGAGCGGAGCTGAAAACCTGATTGGATAAAAGTTTTGAAGTTAGGATCGCCCACCATTCCCAACCGCCTCTGGTGCCATTTTGCGCTCTTCCCTCAGTTCTCTTTTTTCCGCTACATGAGCAGGAGCCTGGAAAAAGAGCTGTGTGTTCTGTCTGAGATTGCCTCAGAATACCTTGAATTTTTCTTCAAATTACTAAATTTTTCTCGGACCAGGGGACTCGCAACCCCTTGGTCCTCGTACGGCTGGGGGATTTCCCTCAGCCGCCGGGGGGAAAAAAGGACTCTTTGAGGTACATTTTACCTCAGAAAATCTCGTGTCGGGGCCTCCCGGCTGGGACAATTTTTTCTACTAGGCCATCTACTTCGGTGGATGGCCTTCGCAGCATTTAAGCAGTGTCCGTCCTGTAACGTGAAATTTCCTAGCTCGGACGGACACGTGCGGTGCCTTTGTTGTCTGGGAGAAAATCACCCCGTCCAGACGTGTGCGGTCTACAAGGGCTTCTCCAAGGCCACCATTAAAAACCACCAATACCGCCTCCAAGCATTTTTAATGGAGGCCGCTCTGGCACCAACGCCTCCCCCTTCAAGGGAGGCACCCGCTGCGTCTATCTCTGCTCCTTCTTTGCGGCCATCCGCCACAGAACTGTTTAAGAGGATGAAGGAGGAGGAGAAGAAGGAGGAGAAGGAGAAGAAGAAACACCACCGGACTTCTTCGACTTCTCTCCCTCCAACTCTGTGCCCGATGCGCCCGTCGCTAACTCGATCGCTGGCCTCCATTGCCGTCACGGCCGCGATCTCGCCAGGCAGCTCATCGTTGACCTCTCTGGTCATCATCTCCCCGGAGAAGGTCCCAAGTCTGCAGCCTCTGCCGGAGACTCCTCTGCCACCGCCACCACGGAGGACTGCATCCCTGTCGGCCCCTTCTGTGGCTTCGGCTCCTGAGCCGTCCATACAGTTGAGCCTTATCGCCCCATTCTGGAGGCAATGGTGCAGAAGATGGCAGAGCCGTTCCAGGTCCCTCAGCCACCACCGTCGGCTGTTCCGGGGGCGCCACTGCTCCGTGAACTAGCTCTGAAGGCACCACCACTCCGTGAGGAGGGACCGGCTCCAGTGAAGAGGTGACACACGGAGCAGGCACGGTCGGAGGTCTCTCTCCCTCCGCACCAGTCGCCTTTGCCGGGGAGCGATCCGAGGATCGCTAGGCCGTACTGGTCGGACTCGGACCCCGAGGCCTTCTTTCCACCGCCCAGCATCTCGGAGCGGTCAGAAGGCTCCGACGGATCGTCAGTCGAGGAGGAGGATCAGCCGCCGCCTGTTGCTGCCGAGAAGTCACTGGACAACAACATCGGCTCCATCCACAGTTCCCAGCTGGAGGACCAATGGACCTTCATGGCGCTGATCACCTGCCTAGGATCCATGCTCGGGATCAAGGCGGAGGCCCCTCATGAGGAGTGCGAGGACGTCGTGTGCACCATGGCCGATAAAAAGGAGTTGTTCCCTGTCCATCTGGGCCTTCTCCCGAAGATCGCCAAGGCTGTGTGGCAGAAGCCCGTCTCGTCCCACTCAGTTTCCACACGAGTGGATGGGATGTGCAGACTTCTAGGAGATGATGCCACCTTCCTACACGTCCACCTGCCACCCAACTTGCAGGTCGTGAAGGGCACCCAGCACCGGACTCCGGCAAGCAGCACTCCCCTCCCTTCATCACAGGAGGGGAAGAAGTTGGACTCTCTGGGCAGGAAGGTTTATGCCAACGCCTCCCTGTCCTTCCGTGCAGCGAACTATGCAACGGCCATGGGCGGCTACAACTGTCGCCTATGGGAGAAGGCTGACGCCTTCAAGTCCAAGCTGCCGTCATCTGTCAGGGTAACCAGCTGGCCCTCCAACAGATCCGAACTGGGAGGCATATCACGGAGTCGGAGGCTAAGAACTTGGCCTCCACCATCCAGATGCACCGGCATTCCTGGCTGCGGTCGGCCGACCTCCAGGATGAAACTGGTAGAGGAACTGCCCTTCGACGACGAGGGTTTGTTCGCTAAAGAGACGGATGTCTCTTTGGGGGAGCTTAAAAATGACATTACAACAATTAACAAGCTCCGTCCTCCATACCGAGGGTTGGGTCGGTACCAGAAGGACCAACCCCAGACCTCGTCTCAAGGTCTGTCCTACCAGCCTCGTCCACAACAGAGGCAGGAGGACTACCCTCGGCACCAGTTCTACCGGCCGAGACAGCAAGCACCACAGCCGTGTTACCAGCAACGCCAACAGACTGGTAAGCAGACCGATCGGAGGAGCAAACAACGGGTTTGACTCCTCCATGACCGAGACTCTCATCCCTCTACCTTACCGTCCCCTGGTGAACTACCTGTCGGTGTGGTCCACCATCACCACAGACAAGTGGGTTTTAACCATCTTAGACTCTGGCTATGCGATCGAGTTCAAGAGATGCCCTACTGTCAGATGGGTCGGTGCCACCGATCCGTCTCCACCACTCCAGGAGGAACTGTCAGCTCTCCTGGAGAAGTTCGCTATAGAGCTGGTCGCAGCATCGGAGTCTCACGAAGGGTTCTTCTCCTGCTACATCCTTGTGGACAAGAAGGGTGGAGGGTCCTGACCAATCCTGGACCTCCACCTTCTCAACAAGCACATCGACGCGAGGAAGTTTCAGATGGTAACCCTTTAGTCCATCCTCGCACTGATCAACCACGGGGACTGGTTTGCAGTCATTGACCTGAAGGATGCGTACTTCCACGTCTCCATCAGGAGGGAACATCGCCGCTTCCTCCGCTCCCAGGTGGGCAGTGACGTCTACCAGTACACGTGTCTACCCTTCGGCCTCTCCACCGCTCCGAGGGTATTCACGAAGTGCATGGCGCCGGTGGCCGCCCATCTTCGGTCCAGGTGTTCCCTTACATCGACAACTGTTTGGTCTGCTCCCCGACCAAACAGAGGGCCATGGACGATGTTTCGTATTGCCTGGCTCTCATGGAGAGTCTCGGTCTAAGGGTCAACTACAAAAACTCCCAGTTGACCCCAACTCAACGCATAGACTACATCGGAGCCGTACTGGACTCTCTGGTTCTGACAGCCTACGCTCCGCCCAAACGTCTGCTGGACATCCATGCGGTGGTGGCATGGATCCAGGGCAGGCGTCGCATCCGTGTGCAGGACGCCCTGCGCTTGTTGGGACTCATGGCATCAACCATGGCGGTGATCTTGCACGCCAAGGTCAAGATGCGGTCCCTCCAGTCTTGGTTCCTTGCCTCGTTCGACCTCGTCAACGACCATCCAGGGAAGTGGCTCACACCAACTCCCGAACTGCAGGACCAACTGAACTGGTGGGTGCTGGACTGCAACGTGGCCGTGGGGAAGCTCTTCACCCTTCCCGCGCTGACCGTGCAGATCACCACCGACGTGAGCATGCATGGATGGGGAGCATGCTGCGGCAGTCTACGGATCCACAGGGTCTGGACGCCCGCGGAAGCCAGGCACCACATCAACTTCCTCGAACTCTTAGCAGTGTGGAAGGCGATGTGGTCCTTCAGACTTTCAGTAGCGGTCTGCGTGGTGCAGGTCGCCTCGGACAACACCACGACCCTGGCCTATCTAAACAAGCAGGGAGGGACGAAGTCTCTCTCCCTCCTTCATCTTGCTGTGATGGTCTGAGAATGGTGCCTGAAGGTGCATGTCTTCCTGATCGGTGTCCACATCCAGGGCTTCCTGAACACAGATGCGGACTTTCTGAGCCGCAAAGGGACGGCAATAAACGAGTGGGAGCTGGACGGATTGGTGTTCGACCAGTTGTGCCACCGGTGGGGCACACCGGTCCTGGACTTGTTTGCGACACAAGCCAATGCCAAGTGTCACCGTTACTGCTCCCGAGCGGGGATCGGTCACGGATCGGAAGGGGATGCCTTCATTGTTCCGTGGCATTAGGACTTCCTGTACATGTTCCCACCGATCCCTCTCATCCAACGGGTCCTCGTATGGATCCGTACGTAGAGTGCATGGACGATTTTGATCTCCCTGTCCTGGCCGCGCCAGCCGTGGTTCCCTCTGCTTCAGACGCTGGTTTGCGACTTCCTTTGCCTGCCCACCTATCTGAACCTCCTCCACATGCGGGGCGGTCGGATCCTACATTCAGACCTGCCGAGCCTCCATCTTATCCGCCCGACCTAGCGCGGATCCTTGAACTCTCTTGACAGCCATCCACGCGGAAGTCTTACGATGCCAAGTACCACCGTTTCCTTGACTTTTTAACATCCAACGACCGTACCGTGGACTCTGCATCCCTGCAGGACGTTATGTCCTACCTCCTGCTTTTGGCTGAGTCAGGATCCACGCACTCATCTTTAAAGGTTCATCTGGCTGCGGTGGTTGCCAATGCTCCACCTTCCTGTGTTCTGTCCTCTGCCTTCAGGGACAAGACTGTTAAACATTTCCTTCAGGGACTGCGCAATGCTTATCCACCTGTCAAGGTGCCACCTCCCCAGTGGTCCCTCACTGCTGTGCTCACCACGCTTACCAAGGCGCCCTTTGAGCCCATGGCCACAGTGGACATCAAGTTTGTGTCCTACAAAACTGCTTTTCTGGTGGCCATTACCTCTGCCCAAGGGCGGGTGAGCAAGCAGCCCTGAGGTCTGACCCTCCTTTCCTCAAGTTCTACCCTGACATGGTAGTGTTGCACCCGGACCTTGCATTTCTACCAAATGTCCTCACTGACTTTCACTTGGCCCAGTCCATCACACTGCCAGTGTTCTTCCTGAATCCTTCGTCTGCACAAGAGAGAGTGTGGCATTCGTTGGATGTCAGGAGGGCCTTGCTGTTTTACACCCAAAGGACTGTGTCCTTCAGGAGAGTGAAGCACCTTTTCATTGCTTATGGTAGCAAGTCAAAGGGACAGCCTCTGTCTGCCCAGAGACTATCTAAATGGTACCATTTACTTGGCCTATGAGATGTCATCACTGCCACCTCCGCCTCATGTTCGGGCCCATTCCAACAGGACATTGGCCTCGTGTACTGCCTTTCTGGAAGGCGTTCCTATGGAGGACATCTATAAGGCTGCTACCTGGTCCAGGTCCTCCACCTTCATCACCCACTACTGGGTTGATACAAGGTCTGCTGCTGATGTAGGACGGGGCAGATCCATCCTGATGGCTGGTCTCCGATCCTCTTCGGTAGTGACCGCCCATCCCTGATGTCAACACGCTCTCCTGCATCTCAGGACACCGGCTGCCCACCATCCAAGTAAGTGAGCTTGCTAGTCACCCATTAGTGTGCATCCCCAAACAACACGAAGGAGAAAGACAGGTTTCACTTACCAGTAACTGTCGTTCTCCGAGTATGTTGTTTGGGGATTCACACGACCCGACCCAACCTCCCCTCGATGCTGCCGGCCTGAGATGGCCCTATGCTTCGCAGGCAGCTCTAGTATCGAACTGAGGGAAGAGCACGAAATGGCACCAGAGGCAGTTGGGGATGGTGGGTGGTCCTAACTTCAAAACTTTTATCCAATCAGCTTTTCAGCTCCGCTCGGATTCAGCGCAGGCGCAGAGCCCATTAGTGTGAATCCCCAAACAACATACTCGGAGAACAACAGTTACTGGTAAGTGAAACCTGTCTTAATTGTGTGTTATTAAGTCAATTCTGACTTATGTCAATCCTCTCCAAGTAGAGAACAGTCAGAAGTAGTTTACCATTTAATTCATCTGTGGATTGTGTAACTTCTCCATGACTGTACAATCTGGCTCCCCTCCCCCCAGGAGGTGCAGTGAGGACTCAAATTCCCATCCTCTAGCTTTGCATCCAGATAGCTAAGCCACTGACCTTTCTTGCTAGCTATTCAGGGTATATCACCTATTTTGTAAATTCCACATGGTGATTATCCATTTCAATAAATTATAACTGGGCATAACTGGACCAGGGGTTCTCAAAGTTTTTCAGCTGTGTGCCCCCTCAGACAGCTGAGTGGGCCAGACTGGTGCTGTAAAACACATCCGTTACTGTCATAAACATGTTTACGTAGGCTGAAGACTCATTTACAGCTGTTGTAAATGTGTTTACACAGCCAATTCTGGCTGCAGGGGTGGCTGAAGCGAGATTGGGGCTGGATTATTTGGCACTGTGGGCTGGATACAGCCTGCAGGCTATAGGTTGCTAACCCCTGGAGTTGACCATACTGCCAGCAACTCTATGCTGCGTGTCAGGCAGTGGTTAACTAACCTGATGATCCTGAGCCCTAATGGCCTTGCATGTTGAAGCCTGCAGGGAATGGTGATGGTCTTCATGTGGATTAAATCTCACTTGAATCCATTTTGATGGAGGGCAGCAGCTTCATCAATACTAGCAAGGGTCCGATGAGGACTTTGCATGCCAAAAGGGCTCAGGGCCAGAAAGTGACTTGTGGAACTGGATCAGTGGTGTGGGTGTCATGCTGCAACGTGGAAGGCAGATGAAAGGCATTATATTCTCAAGACAGTCTTCAGGGCTCATCACCATGATGATCACAAACATTCGGATCTGGATATGGAGGGAGAAGGAGATGAACATGAAGAGAGAAAAAACACTAACTATAAAACCTCCCCAAGTGATCTCATTTCCCAACCTAAGTAGTTACTATCATTCCAACAGATCTCTTCAGAAAGCTCCACATGGATCTGGAAGTTGCTGCCCATTTCTCTCCCTCAAGCCCCCAATGTACTGGGTACTCATTTTACCAACCATGGAAGGCTCAGTCAACCTTGATCCCTGTTAGGAACGAACTCACAACCTTTTGGTTGCAGTGCAGCAGTCTAAGCATTGCACCACTATTCATTCATTCATTCATCTTTCTATACTCCCTCCTCGCCAGGGTGACCCAGGGCAGTTTACATATCACAAAGAAGCAAACATAATACAACCCAAACCCATGATCTAAGAATTTAAAAGTCCCAAATATAAAAAATTGTTTTCAAAATTTTACAATTTTTTTAATTGGCCAATTCCTACCATAATTAAAAAAAATTAAAACTAAATACCAGAGATAAAACATTAAAGGATTAAAAGCACTGCCGTAGCATGGGTTTCTGCTGCCCGGGCCCCAGGCCAAACTCGCTGCCACCCCTAGGCTCCTCTCTCCCAGGCTCACCCCCCCCCCATGGTCCCCTATTTATCAACTTTCAATATCTTGCCAATGTTTAAAACAAAAATGGACATGATAAGGGACAAAAATGACAAGGAGTTAGCTGGTGCAGAAGAGATAAAGAAAAGATGGCAAGAGTACACAGAGGAACTATACAAAAAGGACCTCACCAAACAATGTTCAAATTATCGAACAATTGCGCTCATCCCACATGCTAGCAAGGTTATGCTCAAGATAATACAGGATAGACTGCAGCAGCACGTGGAGAGAAAATTACCGAGAAGTGTAGGCTGGGTTCTGAAGAGGCAGGGGAACTAGAGACCACATTGCCAACATATGTTGGATAATGGAGAAAACCAAGAAATATCAGAAAGAAGTCTACTTCTCTTTCATTGACTATACCAAGGCCTTTGACTGTGTGGACCACAACAAAATGTGGCAAGTAATTAAAGAGATGGTAATACCAGAACCCCTTATATGCCTCATAAGAAATCTGTACAAGAGGCAAGAAGCAACAGCGAAGACAGAATATGGAATGATGGAGTGGTTTGGAATAGGAAAAGGAGTAAAAAGGCTGCGTTTTATCACCCTGCTTAGTCAACTTATACATAGAGCACATAATGCACAATGCAGGGATGGAAGAATCACAAGTTGGGATAAAAATTGCTGGGAGAAACATCAATAATTTGAGATATGCAGATGATACCACCCTAATGGCAGAAAGTGAGGAAGACCTAAAGAAGCTGCTGCTTAGGTTGAAAGAAGAGAGTGCAAAAGCTGGCTTGAGACTCAACATCAAGAAAACAAAGATAATGGCAACAGGCCCTATCAGTCCCTGGAAAATAGATGGGGAAGAAGTAGAAGCAGTGACAGATTTTACTTCCTAGGATCAAAGCTCACTGCAGATGGTGATTGCAGCCATGAAATAAAAAGGCGACTGATTCTTGGGAGGCAAGCGATGAGAAACCTGGGGAACATAGTGAAAAGTAGAGACATCACATTGCAAACAAAAAATCGTCTAGTCAAAGCAATGGTATTCCCTGTGGCAATGTATGGTTGTGAGAGCTGGACCATTAGGAAAGATGAGTGCAGAAGAATAGATGCCTTTGAAATGTGGTGTTCGAGGAGAGTTTTGAGAGTCCACTGGACAGCGAGGAGAACAAATAAGTCAATCTTAGAAGAAATCAACCCTGACTGCTACTTAGAAGGTCAAATAGTAAAGATGAAACTAAAGTACAGTAATACCCCGGATAACGCGAGTACCGTATAGCGTGAAAACCGCATAACGTTACAAGATTTTTGGAAAAATCTTATCTCGAATAACGCGATTTTTAACATTATCCGATACAGTCGTTCTTAGCAGCAGGGTGGCTGGAGAGCTGAACGGGGTTCTCCGTTCAGCTTCCCAGCCACCCTGCAGCTATGGAGGCAGGGGTGGGGAGGCTGGAAAGCTGACGGGGGGCTCCCCCGTCGGCTTCCCCAGCCACCCCACAGCTGCGGAGGCAAGGGCGGGTGGCTAGGGAAGCCGACAGGGAGTCCCCGTCAGCTTCCCCAGCCACCCTGCAGCTGTAGATCGGGTCCTCTGATCTCTCTGGAGCAGGCAGGGGACACGATCCAAGCTGTTTCTGGGCTTCCCCGACGTCCTCAGCCAGTGCAGCAAGCCAGAATGTCGGGATTCGAACCCTGACATTCTGGCTTGCACGTCGGGGAAGCCCAGAAACAGCTTGGATTGGGTCTCCCCACCTCCCTAGACCCGGCGGGGGGGGGGCAGAGACCCCAAAATTGGTAAAAAAAAATCCTTTTTTTTTACCAATTTTGGGGTCTCTGACCCCCCCCCCCTTGCCGGGTCCAGGGAGGTGTGGAGACCCAGCGGTGAGGCACCCCATACTGAAGGGCACTTGGGCTGGACATCTCATCCTCCAACCACACTGACTGTGTCTAGCCCCTCAGAAATGAGGAAAACCAGGACCACACAGTGCCCTGGATCCCCAATCCTTGGAGCCTTTCCAGAAGGATACCGTGATCAACAGTATCAAAAGCCCCTGAAAGGTCAATAAGAGCCAGGACAGACAGATGACCTCCCAAAAATATCTCCACTTAATATTTTCTGCACCTTAAAACATAATCTCAACATTGACATGTATGTTAAGTAACCTTAGTTCTAGCTTCATGTTAGCTGGAAAATTCTGAGAATTATAGCCTGAAAAATTAAATTTGCTAAGCTTTGGTATTTTTTGTATTATTATTTTTTTTGTAATTTTTGTAGTTTCCATATTTACTTACTCTTCTTTGATTTGTTTAGCTTAATTTTTAAAATTTCTTTTGGCAGCTTGTACTCCAGGATATTTTGGTCCTCAGTGTCGTACAGCATGTATCTGTAATGGGACTGAAAACTGTAACCCATTAAATGGACAGTGTTCAAAAATTGAGCAATGTAATGAAGATTATTTAGCAACAGATTGTGAAGAAGGTACACAGTTTACAGTTGTTTTGTCTTACTGTCCTACTTTCTCCCAGATGTATCTGCAATGAAGAGAAAAACACAAGTCCATTGAACTGATTTGTAATAGAGGGAAGAGCAGTAAGGGAGGCAGCAGTTTGAAAAGTTAATTGGGTTTTTCATTACCTGGTTTAAATGAGGGTTTGCAAATGATTGTGAAAAATTGGTCCTTACTTGTCTTATGTCTCCCTTTCTTGCAAAATAATAATAATTCTCCTTTCTGTTGTTTGGAAATGCACACTAATGGGTTCTGCGCTTGCGCTGAGCCAATGTTGGAGCTGAAAAGCTGATTGGATAAAAGTTTTGAAGTTAGGACCGCCCACCATCCCCACCCGCCTCTAGCGCCATTTCGTGCTCTTTCCCTCAGTTCTCTTTTTTCCGCTTCGCTAGCAAGAGCCATTTTAAGAGAGCTTGTGGTTTGCCTTCGTGGTTTTACCTCATAAATAATTTTTCACAAATCTCAATTTTTTCCGGACCGGGAGGCTTACAACCTTTTGGTCCTCGCGCGGTTGGGGGTTTACCCTCAACCACCACCAAAAAACAAAAAAAACAAAAAACAAAAAAAAACAACAACAAAAAACAACTTTGTGAGGTAATTTTACCTCAGAATCTCGCGTCGGGGCCTCCTGGCTGGGATAATTTTTGTCTCAACGGTCATCTACTTCGGTGGATGGCCTCTGCAGCATTTAAACAATGTCCATCCTGCAACACCAAGTTCCCCAGTTCGGAAGGACACATGAGGTGCCTTCGGTGTTTGGAGGAACATCATCAGGTGCAGTCTTGTACTGTCTGCACAGGGTTCACCAAGGCTGCCCTGAAGAACCGGCAAAGCCGTCTCCAGGTCTACCTCATGGAGGCCACGCTAGCACCTCAGCCTTCACGCCCCCGGAAGGGGGGTTTCCCTCAGCTGGCGCAACAGCAACAAAAAAAACCTCTTTGAGGTAATTTTACCTCACGATCTTACGTCGGGGCCTCCCGGCCGGGACAATTTTTCTCTATCGGCCATCTACTTCAGTGAATGGCCTCAGTGGCGTTCAAACAGTGTCTGTCCTGTAACAGCAAGTTTCCCCATTCAGACGGACACATGAGGTGCCTTCGCTGTTTGGGGGAACATCATCCGGTGCAGTCTTGTTCCATCTGCAAGGGGTTCTCCAAGGCGGCTCTGAAGAACCAGTAAAACCGCCTCCAAATCTACCTCATGGAGGCCGCGCAGGCACCTCAGCCTTCCCACCCCTGGGAAGTTCCCGCCGCTTCAACCGCTTCGACCTCCTCTTCTTCTGCCGGTCCGCTGCTCACCACTGCACAACTGTTTAAAAAGAAGAAGGAGAAGAAGCATAAGGAGGGGAAGAAGGAGAAGAAGAAGCACCAGTCTTCTTCGGCATCTCTCCCCCCAACTCTGTGCCCGACGTGCCCATCTCCGCCTAGATCGCCGGCATCCGCTGTCGTCAGGGCCGCGATCTCCCCGGGCAGTTTGTCAATGGAATCTCCTCCACATGGGGGTGGTCAGATCCTACACTCGGACTTGCCCAGTCTACATCTGACAGCCTGGCTTATCCGCCTGACCTAGCACGGATCCTTGACATGTCTTGGAAGCCCTCCACGCGGAGATCCTACTAATCCAATTACCGTCGCTTCATTGACTTTTTAGCAGCTAGCGACCGTACCGTTGCCTCCGCGTCTCTGCAGGATGTTATGTCCTACCTCCTGCATCTGGCTGAGTCAGGATCCGCGCATTCTTCTTTGAAAGTCCATCTTGCTGCGGTGGTTGCACATGCTCCACCTTCCTCTGCGTTGTCCTCTGCCTTCAAGGACAAGACTGTTAAACAGTTTCTTCAGGGCTTGCACAATGCTTTTCCACCTGTTAAGGTGCCACCGCCTCAGTGGTCCCTCACTCCTGTTCTCAATGCACTTACAAAGGCACCCTTTGAACCTATGGCGACTGTGGACATTAAGTTTGTTTCATTTAAGACTGCATTTCTGGTGGCCATTACTTCTGCCCAAAGGGCAGGTGAGCTTGCAGCCCTGAGGTCTGACCCACCATTTCTGAAGTTCTACCCTGACAGGGTAATATTGCACCCGGACCTTTCTTTTTTCCTGAAGGTCCTCACTGAGTTTCACTTTGCCCAGTCCATCACGCTACCTGCTTTCTTCCCGCATCCATCGTCTCCACAAGAGAGAGTGTGGCGCTCGTTGGATGTTCGGATGGCCCTGTTGTTTTACACCTAAAGAACTGCGTCCTGTAGGAGAGCAAAGCATCTTTTTGTTGCTTATCGTAGAAAGTCACGTGGTCAGCCCTTGTCTGCCCGGAGACTATCCAAATGGATTTCGGGTACCATTTACCTGGCCTATGAGCTGTCATCGCTGCTACCTGGAAGGCATCCCTATGGAGGTCATCTGCAAGGCTGCTACCTGGTCCAGGTCCTCCATGTTCATCAGTCACTACAGAGTGGATACCAGGTCTGCTGCTGACATCAGACGTGGCAGAGCCATCCTGACGGCTGGTCTCCGATCTTCGGTGATGACCACCCATCCCTGATTGACTTCGCTCTCCTTCATTTCATCTCGCCGGCTGCCCACCATCCAAGTAAGTGAGCTTGCTAGTCACCCAGTAGTGTGCATTCCCAAACAACATGAAGGAGAAAGACAGGTTATATACTTACCAATAACTGTCGTTCTCCGAGTATGTTGTTTGGGAATTCACACG
The DNA here is from genome assembly GCA_030440675.1 of Furcifer pardalis. Classification (NCBI taxonomy): domain Eukaryota; kingdom Metazoa; phylum Chordata; class Lepidosauria; order Squamata; family Chamaeleonidae; genus Furcifer; species Furcifer pardalis. Next base: position 80,845,656 of record CP126893.1, on the reverse strand, counting down.
ACCCACCCAGCCTCCCCTTAAGATTGATCTTGGCCTAGTGGGCAGCTTTAGTATCGAACTGAGGGAAAGAGCGCAAAATGGCACCAGAGGCAGGTGGGGATGGTGGGCGGGCCTAACTTAAAAACTTTTGTCCAATCAGCTTTTCAGCTCCGACATTGGCTCAGTGCAGGCGCAGAACCCATTAGTGTGAATTCCCAAACAACATACTTGGAGAACGACAGTTATTGGTAACTACAACCTGTCTTTCACATGCTGAGTTATCAGAATATTGCTGTGGTCATTACATGAGCAATTTAACCAGTACTGGTTAGTTCAGTGTATGGTGCTAACCAGTTCAGTCAGCAGCACAGCCACATGTAGCAGTATTTAAAAGAGAAAATGACTTGCGATTGTTGATTTGTTTAACTGCTCATAAGTGATGGCTATTTACATGCACATACACTAGTACCTTGGATAACGTTATGACTTGGTTCCACAAGTAATAACGTTATCTGGTTTTTAACATTGTGCAATTCATTGATCACACAACATTTAAAAAAACCTGTTCCCTTTCTGAAAAGGGGGTAGTGGTTTATTTTATTGATAATGCATGATCTCTCCCTTAGCACCCCAACAGTCCCAGCGATCGCCTAGGACAGCTGCGGTGTTGGGGGAGAGATCGTGCGCATGCAGTCCCAGCGATCGCTAGCTGGAGTGTTGGGGGAGAGATCGTGCATGTGCACAGTCTCTCCCCCATCACCCTGGCAGTCCCAGCATGCGATTGGATCGCTGGTTTGGTTGGGGGGAGAACAGGCACATGTGCCCTCCCCCTCCAATCAACCGCCAATCTGAACAGAGATCTCTGCCCCAAAGCCTGCAGAGCTGATCTTCAGCCCTGCGGGCTTTGGGGCAGACATAAATGTCGTGGAATTTGAGGCAAACATTTGCATCACACAACGTTTGTTGTGTGATGCAAATGTTTGTCTCAAATTCCCTGACGTCTGATTTTAGCGTTATGCAATGCAAACACTAACCGAGGTATTACTGTACTTTTCATTTCTCAGGTGTAATTAATCTTAAGTGCCCCAAAGATCCTGGATGGTGGTACTGGGATAGAAACTGTTATTACATAGAGACGACAAAAAGCTTGACCTGGGAAGAGGCAAAGCATTTCTGCTTGGCTTACCATGAAACTGAACTGATTCCACTGCCACACACCGAAGAAGAAAAGGTAGCTTGTATAAGTTGATGCAACAATGCAAGGCCATTTATAGATGAAACATGTCAACTGCTACCCGAGAAGAGTTGCTTAGCATACAAATATAAGCAAGAAAGGTCTAAAAAAATGACCCTTGGCAATTTGCGAATGAGTCTTAGGGATCCTAATCTAATCTGAAATTCGCAGAAAACAAAACAAAACAAAATAAACAAAATGAAATAAAATAAAAAACACAGTAGCACTTTAAAGACTTGTCTGATGAGGTGGACTTGATCCACGAAAGCTAACAATAAAAATATAGCAGTTAGTCTTTAAAGTGCTACTGTGTTTTTTATTTTTTTTTATTTTTTTTATTTATTTTGTTTTGTTTTGTTTTCTGAGATGCCTGAACCACAGACTAACTATTCCAAAAAATTCTAATGTGAAATTGTTGTTGTTTATTAGCTATTTGTAACCAATTTTCCTGTTTAAATTTTTTGAAAAACCTTCTGGTTAGGCAAGGATGTGAGCATACATGGTCCAGAAGAAGAAATAAAATCTGTTCCTTTCCCCTAACTAAACTAATTATAATATGTCATCGAGCCAATTCCAGTTTATGTTGACCCTTTGATATTAATTAAATGAAATGAATATTTCCTTGAAGGAAAGAAGGCTACCAAGAGACAGGGCTTTTCCCCTACAGAATTCTTCTCTGGGTCCTACCACCAGGGAGTTCCAATACCCTTTAAATTTGTTATGCAAGTTAACTCTTTTCTATGCAGCCATTATAAGTGGTATTTATGACATTATCCCAAATCTCCCCCCCCCCCATTCTGAATTTCATAACCATGGGTTGTAAAAGCTTCTGCGAAGTCAATTTGCTAGTCTATATTTTGGTTTTATGTGGCATTATTGAGAGAAACAAAATTTGATTACTTGTACTTCTTTTGGTGAGGAACTCACTTCAGACAATCTTACTCCCATTTATCTATTCCTAATCTAACTTCATATGTCAAATACTTGTGTATCCTAGTATTTGTGATTCTGCACCGAAGAAAAACAGACTATGTTTTCAGTTACTCTGATGCATTCCTCTGAGTATTCTAAGAGATTACCAAGAAGTAATGAAAGAGCTTCACCCAGAGGTGTCACTGGGGGGGGGGGGCGGGCTAGGAAGGCGGGCGGCCCCGGGCGGCACTTTTTGGGCTATGTGTGTTCTTGGATTATAATTCCCAGAAGCCCTAGCGGGAGCAGGCACCATCATCCACCAGGGGGTGGCACATTTGGCTTCAGCCCTAGACGGCTGAAATCCATACTACGTTACTGGCTTCACCAAAGCATTTTTGATATAGGAAGTTCTGTCTATTTTGGCCTAGATAGCCATTCACATATCTGACCATTTGTACATTACTCACAAAGTTCAATTTAACTGCTGGCAATATGAATTTCCAACTTATTTACTTAGAACTAGCTATCTAAAGGAAGATAGATTGGAATTACAGTTATATCATCTTTTTACATAATTTATAATGTAATTTATGTGAATAACACTAAGATTGTAGCTATATTTTTAATCACATTCTTTGAATTTCTGTAGTAAACAACTATATCATTCTTCCCTCTTGCTCTATTTTCTTGACTCAATTGCCAAGACTGTATTTGTTCAATTATGAAACATATTTTTGTACTGAACATAGAAGAAGCTGTTGCCAAAAATGCTCAGTATGAAAGGGTATCAATGAGGGGAGAGTCTCTATTCCAGTGAGTTGTTTCCTACGCTACGCTGTTTCTATGTTTATAGTTGCAAACATATTATGCTTATGGGGAAAGTGAGAAGCATGCCAAAGGTCTCTTGACACATGCTGTTGGTGTGCACATTATCAATAAAATAAACAATTTTTAAACTTGCAGAGATGGCTGAGATCTATGCTAAAGGAAGTTATATGGATTGGCTCACCAGGTACAAATGCCAAAGACATAAATGACTTGTAAGTAAAGTCGTATTGACTACACTGAAGCACATTTAGATGTCTATCTTAGAGTAAAACAAGACAGACAAAGCAGAGTACAGAAATTTCATTTACTAATTCAAAATTTTCTACAATAGAACCCAGTTTCAACAAGTTTAAATGGTTATCATTTCTAAGCTTTGGATTTTTCAAATGAAAATAACAGCTTTATTATCTCATAGAATCACTGAATCAAAGGATGACTGAACTGGAAGTGGCCTTTGAGGTCATCAAATCCAATCCCCTACTCAGTGCAGGAATTTAAATCAAAGCTGATCTGACAGATGTTTGTCCAGCTTTCTCTTGAATGCCTCCCTGGAGCACTCACCACCCACCCCATGATGTAATTGGTTCTGTTGTTGTATTGCTAACGGTTAAGAACATTTTCCTGATATTCAGCCCATATCTGGCTTCCTGCAGTTTCAGCCCATTATTATGTGTCCTGCATTCTGGAATGACTGAGAACAGAAACCACCCCTCTTCTTTATGACTATGTTTCAAGCATTTGAAGAGTGCTTTCATATCCAACACCCCCTCACCTATTTCCACTATTGTTTGGGTGGCATTGCCTCCCTGGCAGATGCTAGCAAATAGTGAACCAAATAAAGTAATATAGCCTCAAACCCATCCACTTCAAGGTCACAAACCCCTAGTAAAAGGTAAATATTTCACTTGCTCAAAAGCCAGTTGTATCCGACTCTAGGGATGAGTGCTCATCTCTGTTTCAGAGCTGAACAGCCAGTGCTGTCTGCTTCTGCAGACATTTCGATGGTCATGTGGCAGGCATGACTAGACATCAGAACGCACGGAACACTGTTACCCCTAGACGACACCTAAAATCATGGAAATGTTGCTCCACACCTCTCAAGTTCTAATTATCAGACTAGTACGCTCAGTGGTGGGATTCAAAAATTTTTACTACCTACTTTGTGGGCATGGTATGGTGGGTGTGGCCAGGGGGAAAGCCCTGCATTTCACCCAAATTAGGACTACTTTATTTCAAAACTTAGATGGGTGTGACCAGCCAGAATTTCTGCTACCGGTTCTGGCGAACTGGTGTGAACCTGCTGAATCCCACCACTGAGTACACTCATAATCATGTACTAAAATGTTAAAACTTGCTTATTGTGTGCTTTACTCTTTAGAACAGAGGCATATTGGCAACCTATTATGACTTGTCCTCAGATGAAGAGTGATGGGACCCTTAAATATGTTGACTGCTCTTCTTTGAGTGGCTGGGTTTGTAAAAGAAGTGTAGGTAAGACAAAATTGCTGGGATTTCCAACGTAAAGCCTGGATACTTGAAAAAAATGAGGGCTTTGCATGTTTCCAGGAAGACCTGGTCAGATCCACATCTCTTTTTGCTCATGTACTGATCAAAACTTAATTTTTCACCAGTTTTTGCAACTTCCAAGTATTCTCATATGGTCTATAATTCAAACTACACTGACATAATTTTACAAGACACTCTATCCAAGACCTGAAAGTTGCAATTCTGGAACAGAGAAATTACAAAACTAGGATTGAAAGGAAGACAGCAGAAATCAAATACATCCATCTGTTAGGCACCCATCGCAGAGGACTAAGTATTAGCAAAGGGTTTCTGGGACATTATCAGATTTGATACACAGATTGCTATATGATTTTATATTACAACTTTCCTGCCAATTCTCTTTAGCAAAACAGAAAGTTACCAGGTACAGTGTTTTTGTTTGTTTCCTGACATGCAGGTCAAAAGTTGATCAGAGACCAGAATGGGCTTTCTCAGCCACCTTGAGATTGAAAGGGAGTCACTTAGAGCTAATCTGAATAATCTATTGTTGCTAATAGCTGTGTGAAGCTGTATTGCTATGCTTGCTTGTCTGCCATCTTGCTTGACCACAATCCTTCTCCCTTTGACCCCCTGAATTTGGTGTATAAAAACCATGCCTGTAAGTTCCACTCTTTGTCTGAAGAAGTGGACTTGATCCACGAAAGCGAACAATAAAAATATAGCAGTTAGTCTTTAAAGTGCTACAGTGTATTTTATTTTATTTTGTTTTGTTTTTTGATATACTTTTACAAATATATATTTTGAAAGGAGGAATCATTTTAAAAGTTCATGTTTAAACTGAGGTTGGTCTTCTTCCACAAATAGGAAAGGTAAAGCATTTTACACAGTGGCTAAACATTTTCTACTACAGTGTAGAGCTCCTTATAGTGAAGTAAAGCTCTTGCCTCCACCCTTAGTTCTCCAGGGTGGAAGCTAGTAGGTAGCATGGGTAGAGCAATGGTAGAAAAGAGAAATAGCCTCAGGGTGACTAAAACTCTGTGGTATTAGTGAAAACCTTCCTAGGAGTTATTAACAATTAAGCAGGACTCAAAGGAACAAATGTTATGAATGAATATTGTAATGCTGTTAAAAAGAAGAAATAATTCAGCACACTACCTCTGCAGAATCAGTTTTCAACCTGGCTCAGTGGGCCAAGACTGACTAAGCAGCTGATTTATATTTGGAATTATTGCTTGTGTGTACCTCTTACAGTTTTTACTTCCTAGATAGTCATTTAATTTAAGTCTAATCATTATAATACTACTACTATAATGAATACAATAGTAGGGCATATATTAATATAACAGTAGTTTCAAGTTGAAATGGAAAGAGTGATTGGCTCTATTTCTCAATAGCAATACAGTGATACCTCAGATAACGTTTGCATCGGATAAGGCTAAAATCAGATAACGTTGGAGAATTTGAGGCAAACATTTGCATTGCACAATGTTATGGTAACGTTATCCAATGCAAATGTTTGCCTCAAATTACCTGAGGCATGGCTGGGACTCACCAGCTTGCCTTGGGATAAGAGGGGGGCTGCCTGCTCTCTTTCTCCCAAGGTGGCACAATCAGAATCACACCATCTGATCCTCAACAGCTTGCCTCCTTGGGAGAAAGGGCCCCCCACCTGCTCTCTTTCTCCCAAGGTGGCACAATCAGGATCACAGTATCTGATCCTCAGCAGCATGCCTCCTTGGGAGAAAGGAGTCTGCCTGCTCTCTTTCTCCTGAGGAGGCACAATGAGGATCAGACACCATAGTTTGGACACCCCTGGCTATCAGGGATAGAAGCAGGACCCAAAATGGATGTCAACATTTACCATCATGCAAGGTGCCCATCTGGAGCCATGTTCACAGGAACCCATTTTAAATGCTAACACCAGGGGTGCCCAAACTTTTCAGGCCATGGGCCAATTACGTGGTTCATGGGCTCCCAAACTACTCCCTATGGGCCAGATCTGGCCTCCAATGCCAATTCATCCAGCCTTTGCCACCCTTGTCGCTCCCAGAAGTGGAAGTCGGGTGAGTTTTACTTCCACTTCTGGGAGCGACAACGGTGGAGTGGGCTGGATGAATTGGTGTCATGGGCTGGATCCGGCCCACAGGGCCATAGTTTGGGCACCCATGAACTACGTGACTGGCCCATGGCCTTAAAAGTTTTGGTACCCATGCTGTTAGCTTTTACAATTGATTCCTGTGCATGTGGCTCCATATGGCCACTCTGCATGATGGTAAATGTTGTCATCCACTTTGGGACTGCTTCTATTCTTAGCTTTTAAAATGGAGTCAGGACATATTGAAAGAGTCCCCCCCCCCCATGTCTTGGTGATCTTGGAAGGTCAGTGCACTACAGTACAGCAGAGTACACAAACTAAAATTTGTTTTCTTCTGGTGACCTAGTTTTTATGGTGTGCCATGGCATCATTGAAAAAAAAACTGTCAGCAGAAAGAGGGAGCAGATCTTTTAAAACAGCACTTTATAAAGTTTTCAAAAGTTTAAAAATGCTGTAAGTTTTTGTTCTCCTTCGTGTTGTTTGGGGATGCACACTAATGGGTTCTGCGCCTGCGCTGAATCTGAGCGGAGCTGAAAAGCTGATTGGACAAAAGTTTTGAAGTTAGGACCGCCCACCATGCCCAACCGCTTCTGGCGCCATTTCGTGCTTTTCCCTCAGTTCGCTTTTTTCCGCTGCGAAAGCAGGAGCTCGGAAAGAAAGCTGTGCCTTGTGTGCGTCTGAAATTGTTTCAGAAATCTTCAATTTTTATCGCTTAACAATTTTTTTCGGACCAGGGGACTAATACTCCCTTGGTCCTAGCGTGGCTGGGATTTTTCCCTCAGCCGCCGCCGGAAAAAAAAAAAACGTCTTGAGGTAAAATTACCTCAGCTCATCTCGTGTCGGGGCCTCCCGGCCGGGATAATTTTTTTGTCGGGCCATCTGCTCCGGTGGATGGCCGCTCCAGCAGCGTTCAAACAGTGTCCATCCTGCAAGAAAAAGTTTCCAACTTCGGATGGACACGTGAGGTGCCTACGCTGCCTGGGCGAGAATCATCAGGTCCAGGCCTGCTCGGTTTGTCAGGGGTTCTCCAAATCTGCTCTGAAGAACCGGCAGTACCGCCTCCAGTCCCTTCTGATGGAGGCTGCCTTGGCACCACAGCCTTCTCCTGTCCGGGAGGAGGCCGCTGCGACTTCTTCGGCGGCTCCTTCGATTTCTGCTCCTTCTTCGCGGCCGTCCGCAGCAGAACTGTTTAGACGGAAGAAGGAGCAGGACAAGAAGAAGAAGGAGAAAAAAGAGAAGAAGAAGCACCACAAGTCTTCATCTTCCTTGCCGTCAACTCCGTGCCCGACGCGCCCATCGCCAACTAGGTCGCTGGTCTCCGCTGCCGTCGCGACCACGATCTCGTCGGCTTCTCCGGTGGTCATCTCGCCTGAGAAGGCCCCCAGCTTACCGCCTCTGCCGGAGACGACTCCGCCACCGCCACCGCGGAGGACTGCATCCCTGGCGGCCCCTTCTGTGGCTCCTGTTCCGGCTACCGAGCCGTCGATTCAGTTGAGCCTCATCGCCCCGTTCCTCGAGGCGATGGTGCAGAAGGTGGCCCAGCAGTTCCGGGTCCCTCAGCCATCACCGTCGGCTGTTCCGGAGGCTCTTCAGCTCAGTGAACTTGCTCCGGAGGCACCACTCCGTGAGAACGGCCCGGCTCCGAAGAGGCGTCGCACGGAGCCGGCATGGTCGGAGGTCTCTCTCCCTCCGCACCAGTCGCCTTTGCCGGGGAGCGATCCGAGGACCGCCAGGCCGTACTGGTCGGACTCGGACCCCGAGGCCTTCTTCCCACCGCCCAGTGTCTCGGAGCGGTCAGAAGGCTCCGACGATTCGTCGGACATGGAGGAGGATCAGCCGCCGCTAGTTGCCGCCGAGAAGTCCCCCGACGACAACATCGGCTCCGTCCACGGGTCCCAGCCAGAGGACCAACGGACCTTTACGGCGCTGATCACCCGCCTCGGATCCGTGCTCGGGATCAAGGCGGAGGCCCCTCCAGAGGAGTGCGAGGCCGATTGGAGGGAGTTGGTCCCCGTCCACCTGGGCCTTTTCCCAAAGATTGCCAAGGCTGCAAAGGAGGTCTGGAAGAAGCCCGTGTCGTCCCACTCCGTCTCCACCAGAGTGGATGGCATGTATAGACTTCTGGGTGACGACGCCAACTTCCTCCATGTCCACCTGGCGCCGAATTCCCGTGTGGTCAAGGGCGCCCATCACAGGACACCAGCGAGCAGCACTCCCCTCCCGTCCACACAGGAGGGGAAGAAGTTGGACACACTGGGCAGGAAGGTATATGCCAACGCCTCCCTGTCCTTCCGTGCGGCCAACTACGCGACGGCCATGGGCGGGTACAACTGCCGCCTCTGGGAGAAGGTCGAGGCCTTCAAGTCGCTGCTGCCGCCAGACCATCAGGCTGAGTTCAGGTCCGTCTGCCAGGAGGGCAACCAGCTAGCCCTCCAGCAAATCCGAACTGGGCGGCATATCACGGAGTCGGAGGCGAAGAACCTAGCCTCCGCCATCCAGATACGCCGGCACTCCTGGCTTCGCTCGGCCGATCTTCAGGACGATGTGAAGAAACTGGTGGAGGAGCTGCCCTTCGACGGCGAGGGCTTGTTTGCCAAAGAGACCGACACCTCTTTGGGGGAGCTGAAGGGGGACTACGCCACTATCAAGCAGCTCTGCGCTCCTCGCCGGGGGACGGGTCGGTTCCACCAGGACCAACCCCAGACCTCGTCTCAAGGTCCGTCCTACCAGCCCCGCCAACAGCAGAGGCAGGAGGACTACCCCCGGCACCAGTTCTACCGGCCGAGACAGCAAGCCGCCCGTCCGCGTTACCAGCAACGCCAACAGTCTGGTAAGCGGACGGATCAGAGGAGCAAACAACGGGTTTGACTCCTCCGTGACTGAGACTCTGCTGTACCGTCCCCTGGTGGACTACCTCTCGGTGTGGTCAACCATCACCACGGACAAGTGGGTTTTGGCCATCTTAGACTCTGGCTACGCGATCGACAAGAAGGACGGAGGGTCCCGCCCCATCTTGGACCTCCGCCTCCTCAACAAACACATCGACGCGAGGAAGTTCCGGATGGTGACCCTTCAGGCCATCCTCCCACTGATCAACCACGGGGACTGGTTCACCGTCATCGACCTGAAGGATGCGTACTTCCACGTATCCATCAGGAGGGAACATCGCCGATTCCTCCGCTTCCAGGTGGGCAGCGAAATCTACCAGTACACGTGTCTTCCCTTCGGTCTCTCCACTGCTCCGAGGGTCTTCACGAAGTGCATGGCACCGGTGGCTGCTCACCTTTGGCTGCAGGGGATCCAGGTGTTCCCGTACATCGACGACTGGTTGGTATGCTCTCCTACCAATCAGAGGGCCAAGGACGATGTTGCTCATTGCCTGGCACTCATGCAGAGTCTCGGTCTGCGGGTCAACTTCAAGAAGTCTCAGTTGACCCCCACTCAAAGGATAGACTATATCGGATCCGTACTGGACTCTCTGGCTCTGAGAGCCTACGCTCCGCCCAAACGTCTGCAGGACATCCGTGCGGTGGTGGCACGGATCCAAGGCAGGCGTCGCATCCGTGCGAGGGACGCCCTCCGTCTCCTCGGACTCATGGCGTCGACCACGGCGGTGATCTCGCACGCCAAGCTAAAGATGCGGTCCCTCCAGTCGTGGCTCCTTGCCTCGTTCGACATCGTCCACGACGACCTCGGGAAGTGGATCACACCGACTCCCGAGCTGCAGGACCAGCTGGACTGGTGGGTGATGGACCGCAACGTGGCCACGGGGAAGCTCTTCGTCCTTCCCGCGCCGACTGTACAGATCACCACCGACGCAAGCACGCATGGATGGGGAGCGTGCTGCCGGGGTCTACGGATCCACGGGGTCTGGACGCCCGCGGAAGCCAGGCACCACATCAACTTCCTCAAACTGCTAGCAGTGTGGAAGGCAATGCGGTCCTTCAGACTTTCCATAGCGAGCCGGGAGGTGCAGGTCGCTTCGGACAACACCACTACCCTGGCCTATCTGAACATGCAAGGAGGGACCAAGTCTCTCTCCCTCCTTCACTTGGCTGTCCAGATCTGGGAGTGGTGCCTGAAGGTGCACGTTTTTCCCATAGGGGTCCACATTCAGGGCACCCTGAACACGTATGTGGACTTTCTGAGCCGCAAAGAGACGGCAATGCACGAATGGGAGCTGGACGGATCAGTGTTCGACCGGCTGTGCCGACGGTGGGGCACACTGGTCCTGGACTTGTTTGCGACACAAGCCAACGCCAAGTGTCACCGTTACAGCTCCTGAGCGGGGATCGGCCACGGATCGGAGGGCGATGCCTTCATGGTTCCGTGGCATCAGGACTTTCTGTACATGTTTCCACCGATCCCCCTCATCCAACGGGTCCTCGTGCGGATCCGTGCAGAGCGTGCATGGACGATACTGATCGCCCCGTCCTGGCCGCGTCAGCCGTGGTTCCCGCTCCTACAGACTCTGGCTTGCGACTTCCTTCGCCTTCCCACCGATCCGAACCTCCTCCACATGGGGGGCGGTCAGATCCTGCACTCGGATCTGCCGAGCCTGCACCTGACTGCCTGGCTTATCCGCCCGACCTAGCGCGGATCCTTGAACTCTCCCATAAGCCATCCACGCGGAATTCCTACGGTGCCAAGTACCGTCGTTTTCTTGAATTCTTGCAATCCAACGACCGTTCCGTGGATTCCGCATCCCTGCAGGACGTGATGTCCTACCTCCTGCGACTGGCTGAGTCAGGATCCGCGCACTCATCACTCAAGGTCCATCTGGCTGCGGTGGTGGCCAATGCCCCACCTTCCTCTGTGCTGTCCTCTGCCTTCAGGGACAAGACTGTGAAAAGATTCCTCCAGGGACTGCGTAATGCTTACCCTCCGGTCAAGGTACCACCTCCTCAGTGGTCCCTCACTGCTGTGCTCACTGCGCTCACCAAGGCGCCCTTTGAGCCTATGGCTACAGTGGACATTAAGTTTGTCTCCTACAAGACTGCCTTTCTTGTAGCCATCACCTCTGCCCGGAGGGCAGGCGAACTTGCAGCCCTGAGGTCTGACCCGCCTTTCCTCAAGTTCTACCCTGACAGGGTAGTGTTGCACCCGGACCTGGCATTTCTGCCCAAGGTCCTGACTGACTTTCACCTGGCCCAGTCCATCACCCTCCCAGCATTCTTCCTGAATCCTTCGTCTGCACAAGAGAGAGTGTGGCATTCTTTGGATGTCAGGAGGGCCTTGCTGTTTTACACCCAGAGGACTGCGTCCTTCAGGAGAGCAAGACAATTGTTTGTGGCCTATGGTGGCAAGACTAAGGGACAGCCTATGTCTGCCCAGAGACTATCTAAATGGATCTCAGGTACCATTTACCTGGCCTATGAGATGTCATCCCTGCCACCTCCGCCTCATGTCCGCGCCCACTCCACCAGGACATTGGCATCATCCACTGCCTTTCTGGAAGGCATTCCTATGGAGGACATCTGTAAGGCTGCTACCTGGTCCAGGTCCTCCACCTTCATCACCCACTACCGGGTTGACACCAGGTCTGCCGTCGACATCAGACGAGGCAGATCCATCCTGACGGCTGGTCTCCGATCTTCATCGTTGATGACTGCCGCCCCATGATGCCCACACGCTCTCCTGCATCTCAGGGCACCGGCTGCCCACCATCCAAGTAAGTGAGCTTGTTACTCACCCATTAGTGTGCATCCCCAAACAACACGAAGGAGAAAGACAGGTTTCACTTACCAGTAACTGTTGTTCTCCGAGTATGTTGTTTGGGGATTCACACGGCCCAACCCGACCTCCCCTCGAGGCTGCCGGCCTGAGATGGCCTTATGCTCCGCAGGCAGCTCTAGTATCGAACTGAGGGAAAAGCACGAAATGGCGCCAGAGGCGGTTGGGCATGGTGGGCGGTCCTAACTTCAAAACTTTTGTCCAATCAGCTTTTCAGCTCCGCTCGGATTCAGCGCAGGCACAGAGCCCATTAGTGTGAATCCCCAAACAACATACTCGGAGAACGACAGTTACTGGTAAGTGAAACCTGTCTTTCCCCTAAAGTCAGGGTGGTTTGTCATGTTTTTGTAATGTAGAGTTGTGTTTTTACCTTTTAAACAAGCACTTTATAAAGTTTTAAAAAGTTTTAAAATGCTGTATGGTTTTGTTCCACTAAAGTCAGGATGGTCTGCCGTATTTTTTGTAATGTATTTACATTAGTACCCCGGATAACGTTATGACTTGGTTCCACAAGTCCCTTCGTTATCTGGTTTTTAACGTTGTGCGATACATTGATCGCACAATGTTAAAAAAAGCCCTGTTTCCCTGGAGGCTGCAGCAAGCCAGAATGTCGGGTGGGGGAACTTTGGAAACAACTTGGATCGGGTCTCCCCACCTCCCTGGACCCGGCAGGGGGTGTCAGAGACCCCAAAATTGGTAAACGGATTTTTTTTACCAATTTTGGGGTCTCTGACACACACACCCCCCCTCCCGGGTCTAGGGAGGTGGGAAGACCAGATCCAAGCTGTTTCTGGGCTTCCCCGACGTCTTCAGCCAGTGCAGCAAGCCAGAATGTCAGGGTTCAAATCCTGACATTCTGGCTTGCTGCACTGGCTGAGGACGTCGGGGAAGCCCAGAAACAGCTTGCATCGTGTCCCCTGCCTGCTCCAGAGAGATCAGAGGACCCGATCTACAGCTGCAAGGTGGCTGGGGAATCTGACGGGGACTCCCTGTTGGCTTCCATAGCCACCCGCCCTTTCCTCCACAGTTCTGGGGTGGCTGGGGAAGCCAATGGGGGAGCCCCCCGTCAGCTTTCCAGCCTCCCCACCCCTGCCTCCATAGGTGCAGGGTGGCTGGGAAGCTGAACGGAGAACCCCGTTCAGCTTTCCAGCCACCCGGCTGCTAAGAATGACTGTATCGGATAACGTTAAAAATCGCATTATTCGATGCAAGATTTTTCCGAAAACCTTGTAACATTATGCGGTTTTCACGCTATACGGTACTCGCATTATCCGGGGTATTACTGTACCCCTTAGACAATTATTTCTTAAAGTTCTTCAAGGTTCCAGCATGTTTCCTTGACTTTCCCTTGATGTCTGTGTTGTTTTCAATGTATCTCTATGGAGCTGATGTTATCCGAGTCATCTCCATAGGATTTTAACGTTCTCCTTCGTGTTGTTTGGGAATGCACACTAATGGGTTCTGCGCTTGCGCTGAGCCAATGTCGGAGCTGAAAAGCTGATTGGATAAAGTTTTGAAGTTAGGACCACCCACCATCTCCACCTGCCTCTAATGGCATTTCACGCTCTTTTCCTCAGTTCTCTTTTTTCCGCTTCGGAAGCAGGAGCCATTTTAAGAGAGCTTGTGGTTTGCCTTCGTGGTTTTACCTCATAACTAATTTTTCAAGAATCTCAATTTTTTCCGGACCAGGAGGCTTACAACCTCCTGGTCCTCGCGCAATTGGGGGTTTACCCTCGACTGCCGCAAAAAAAAAAGGGAAAAAAGGACTTTGTGAGGTAATTTTACCTCAGAATCTAGCGTTGGGGCATCTCGGCCAGGATAATTTTTTCTCTCAACAGTCATCTACTTCAGTGGATGGCCTCTGCGGCGTTCAAGCAGTGTCCGTCCTGCAACGCCAAGTTCCCCAGTTCGGAAGGACACGTGAGGTGCCTTCAGTGTTTAGGGAAACATCATCAGCTGCAGTCTTGTACCGTCTGCAAAGGCTTCTCCATGGCTGCCCTGAAGAACGGGCAAAACCGTCTCCAGGTCTACCTCATGGAGGCCACGCTGACACCTTCCCCTTCCCGTCCTCGGGAAGTTCCCGCTGCTTCGACTGCTTCTACCTCCTCTTCTTCTGCCGCTCTGCAGCTCACCACTGCAGTACTTTTCAAAAAGAAAAAGGAGAAGGAGAAGGACAAGAAGCATAAGGAGGGGAAGAAAGAGAAGAAGAAACACCGGTCTTCTTCAGCATCTCTCCCTCCAACTCCATGCCCGACGCGCCCGTCTCTGCCAAGATCACCGGCCTCCGTTGTTGTCAGGGCCGCGATCTCCCCGGGCACTTCATCAATGGCTTCTTCGGTCGTCATCTCCCCAGAGAAAGCACTGAGTCTTCCGCTTCGTCCCGATAATCCACCATCACCACCACTGCGGAGGATCGCATCACTGTCAGCCTCTTCTGTGGCTCCAGCCACCGAGCCGTCGATCCAGTTGAGCCTCATCACTCCTCTTCTGGAGGCGATGATGCAGAAGATGGACGAACAGTTCAGGGCTCCTCAGTCTCAGCCATCGGCTGCTCCGGAGGCACCACCACTCCATGAGGAGGGCCCTGCTCCGACAAAGAGACGTCGCACGGAGTCAGCACAGTTGGAGGTCTCTCTCCCTCCGCCACTGTTGCCCTTGCCGAGGACTGATCTGCGCCCAGCCCGGCCGTACTGGTCTAACTCGGACCCCAAGGCCTTCTTCCCACGTCCCACTGTCGGGACGGTCAGAAGGCTCCAATGACTCGTCGGATGAGGAGGATCATTTGCCACCCGTGGACGCCGATAAGTCGCCAGACGACAACATCGGCAGCTGCCACGGATCCCAACCTGAGGATGTGAGGACATTCACGACACTGATCACCCACCTCGGATCCATGCTTGGGATCAAGGTGGAAGCTCCTCCACAGGAGTGCAAGGACATGGTGTGCGCCATGGCGGACAATAAGGAGTTGGTCCCCGTCCATCTGGGCCTTCTCCCGAAGATCGCCAAGGCCACCAAGAAAGTGTGGCAGAAGCCCGTCTTGGTCCACTCCGTGTCGAATCGGGTGGACGGGATGTATAGACTTCTAGGAGACGATGCCACCTTCCTCCACGTCCACCCGGTGCCCAACTCGCGGGTTGTGAAGAGCGCCCAGCACCGGACTCCGGCCAGCAGCACCCCCATCCCTTCCTCTATGGAGGGAAAGAAACTGGACTCCCTGGGCAGGAAGGTGTATGCCAATGCCTCCCTGTCCTTCCATGCTGCCAACTATGCCATGGCCATGGGCGACTACAATTGTTGCCTGTGGTAGAAGGTTGAGTCCTTCAAGGGAAAGCTGCCGGAAGAGCTCCGGGATGAGTTCGGATCCATCTGCCAGGAAGGGAACCACCAGGCACTCCAACAGATCCGAACTGGGCGGCAAATCACTGAATCGGAGGCGAAGAACTTGGCCTCAGCGATTCAGATCTGCTGGCACTCCTGGCTGCAGTCGGCTGATCTCCAAGATGAGGTTAAAAAGCTCATCGAGGAGATGTCCTTCAACGGCGAGGGCCTCTTTGCGAAGGAGACGGACTCCTTCTTGGGGGAATTGCAGAAAGATATGACAACGATCTCGAAGCTCCGTCTCCCGTGCCAAGGGTTGGGCTGGTACCAATCCGACCAGCCCCAAACCTCGTCTCAAGGTCCGTCCTTCCAGCCTCACCCGCAACAACAGAGGCAGCAAGACTACCCTCGGCAGTACCGACCGCACCAACAGTCGTCTTGGTCGCATTACCAGCAATGCAAACAGTCTGGTAAGCAGGCCGACCGGTGGAGCAAACATCGTGTTTGACTTCCCGGTGACCGAGGACTCTCCCATTCCTCTCCCTTACCATCCCCTGTGCAACCTCCTGACGGTGTGGTCCACCATCACCACAGACAAGTGGGTTTTAGCCATCTTAGACTCTGGCTACGTGATCAAGTTCAAGAGATGTCCTACTGTCGGACCGGTCCGTGTCACCGATCCATCTCTACTGCTCCAGGAGGAACTGTCAGCTGTCCTGGAGAAGGGCGTCATAGAGCTGGTCGCACCGTCGGAGTCTCACGACGGGTTCTTCTCCCGGTACTTCATCGTGGACAAGAAGGATGGAGGGTTCCAACCCATCTTGGACCTCAGCCTTCTTAACAAGCACATCGACACGAGGAAGTTCCGGATGGTAACCCTCCAATCCATCCTCCCACTGATCAACCACGGGGACTGGTTCACAGTCATCAACCTGAAGGATGCATACTTCCATGTCTCCATCAGGAGAGAACATCGCCGCTTCTTCCGCTTCCAGGTGGGCAGTGACATTTACCAGTACAAGTGTGTACCGTTCGGTCTTTCCACTGCTCCAAGGGTATTCACCAAGTGCATGGCGCCTGTGGCCACCTATCTTCAGCTGCAGGGGATCCAGGTGTTCCAGTACATCGACGACTGGTTGGTCTGCTCCCCGACCAAACAGGGCCATGGACGATGTCTCTTATTGCCTGGCCCTCATGGAGAGCCTCGGTCTGAGGGTCAACTACAAAAAGTCACAGTTGACCCCAAGTCAAAGCGTCACCTATATCAGAGCGTCACCTATATCTGCGAGCCTACACTCCTCCGAAATGCCTTCTGGACATCCGTGCGGTGGTGGCACGGATCCAGGGTAGGCGCCGCATCCGTGCCAGGGACGCTCTACGCTTGTTGGGATTCATGGCGTCGACCACGGCGGTGATCGCTCATGCCAAACTCAAGATGCAGTCCCTCCAGCCTTGGTTCCTTGCCTCGTTCGACATCGTCAATGACCATCTCGGGAAGTGGCTCACACCCACTCCCATGTTGCAGGACCAATTGAACTGGTGGATCGCGATGTTGCCGTGGGGAAGCTCTTCGCCCTTCCTCCGCCTTGGGTTCAGATCACTACCGATGCCAGCACTCATGGATGGGGAGCGTGCTGCGGCAGCCTACAGATTCATGGGGTCTGGACTCCCACGAAAGCCAGGCACCACATCAACTTCCTTGAACTCTTGGCAGTGTGGAAGGCGATGCGGTCCTTCAGACTTTCCATTGCAGGCCGAGTGGTGCAGGTTGCCTTGGACAACACCACGACCCTGGTCTATCTCAACAAGAAGGGAGGGACAAAGTCTCTCTCCCTCCTGCACCTTGCTGTGATGGTCTGGGAATGGTGCCTTAAGGTGCACGTTTTCCCGATCAGTGTCCACATCCAGGGGACCCTGAACACGGCTGCGGACTTTCTCAACTGCAAGGGGACAGCAATGAACTGGATGGATCGGTGTTCGACAGGCTTTGCCACCATTGGTGGACGCCTGTCCTGGACTTGTTTGCAACACAGGTGAATGCCAAATGCCGCTGTTACTGCTCCCGAGCGGGGCTCGGTCACAGATCGGAGGGGGATACCTTCATGGTTCCGTGGCATCAGGACTTCCTTTACATGTTCCCACCAATCCCTCTCCTCCAATGGGTCCTCGTACGGACCCGTGTGGAGAGTGCATGGACGATACTCATCGCCCCATCCTGGCCGCGCCAGCCATGCTTTCCCCTGCTGCAGACTCTGGCGTGCGATTCCCTTTGCCTGCCCACCGATCCGAACCTCCTCCACATGGGGGACGGTCGGATCCTACACTCGGACTTGCCCAGTCTACATCTGACGGCCTGGCTTATCCACCCGACCTAGCACGGATCCTTGTACAGTCTCAGAAGCCCTCCACGCAGAGATCCTACCAATCCAAGTATCGTCGCTTCATTGACTTTTTAGCATCTAGAGACCGTACTGTTGCCTCCGCATCTCTGCAGGATGTCATGGCCTACCTCCTGCATCTGGCTGAGTCAGGATCCGCACATTCTTCTTTGAAAGTCCATCTTGCTGCGGTGGTTGCCCATGCTCCACCTTCCTCTCCGTTGTCCTCTGCCTTCAAGGACAAGACTGTAAAACAATTTCTTCAGGGATTGAGCAATGCTTATCCACCTGTCAAGGTACCACCACCTCAGTGGTCCCTCACTGCTGTTGCCACCGCTCTCACGAAAGCACCCTTTGAACCTATGGCCACCTTGGACATTAAGTTTGTCTCATTCAAGACTGCCTTTCTGATGGCCATTACTTCTGCCCAAAGGGCAGGTGAACTTGCAGCCCTGAGGTCTGATCCTCCTTTCCTAAAATTCTACCCTGACAGGGTTGTGCTGCACCCGGATCTTTCTTTCCTCCCGAAGATCCTCACTGAGTTTCACCTGGCCCAATCCATCACGCTACCTGCATTCTTCCCGCATCCATTGTCTCCACAAGAGAAAGTGTGGCATTCGTTGGATGTCAGGAGGGCCTTGCTGTTTTACACTCAAAGGACTGCGTCCTTCAGGAGAGCTAAGCTCCTGTTTGTTGCTTATGGTGGCAAGTCACATGGCCAGCCTTTGTCTGCCCAAAGACTATCCAAATGGATTTCGGGTACCATTTACCTGGCCTATGAACTGTCATCACTGCTACCTCCGCCTCATGTCTGGGCTCATTCCACCAGGACTTTGGCTTCTTCTACTGCCTTCCTGGAAGGCATTCCCATGGAGGACATCTGCAAGGCCACTACCTGGTCCAGGTCCTATACGTTCATCACTCATTACCTAGTGGATACCTGGTCTGCTGCTGACATCAGACGTGGCAGAGCCATGCTGACGGCTGGTCTCCGATCCTCTTCAGTGATGACCGACCATCCCTGATTGACTTCGCTCTCCTGCATCTCATCTCGCCAGCTGCCCACCAACCAAGTAAGTGAGCTTGCTAGTCACCCATTAGTGTGCATTCCCAAACAACACGAAGGAGAAAGACAAGTTGTACTTACCTGTAACTGTCATTCTCCGAGTATGTTGTTTGGAGATTCACACGACCCACCCAGCCTCCCCTCTATGCTGCCGGGCTGAGATGCCTCCTGGCCTCGCGGGCAGCTTTAATATCGAACTGAGGGAAGAGCGCGAAATGCCGTTAGAGGCGGGTGGGGATGGTGGGCTGTCCTAACTTCAAAACTTTATCCAATCAGCTTTTCAGCTCCAACGTTGGCTCAGTGCGAGCGCAGAACCCATTAGTGTGAATTCCCAAACAACATAATCGGAGAATGACAGTTACAGGTAAGTACAACCTGTCTGAAAATCAGCTGAAAGGCTGAAAATCGGATAACGTTAAGACTTGTGCAACTAAGTCTTAACTTTATCCGAGGTATTACTTTACTGTAATTTATTCAGGGTCTAACTAGATGTTAAGGGAAATGCTTAATTTCCCAAGTTTACTGATTATTCTTCCCACAAAGCTGTGTTTTTCCAAAAGATAAATGCTTTGGATTTCAGGCACGTATGTTGCCCTTTCACTAATCAAATGCAAAACAAAGTGCATTGGAAGTCAAAAGCTAGAAGTGGCAAAAGTCTAGAATAGGATAAACAGACCACATTCACCATTTAAGACAGTACTGCTTCTAAATGGAAGTGAAGTACAGTAATACCTCATATAACGTTTACCTTTTTTGTTGTTCAGTCGCACAGTCGATTCCGACCCTCTGCGACCCCATGGACCACTGACCGCCAGGCACTCCTGTCCTCCACCATCCCCCTCAACTCGCTCAGCTCTGTGCCCATTGTCTCCACGATACCATCTAGCCATCTCATCTTGGGCCGTCCCCTTCTTCTTTTGCCCTCGACCCTTCCAAGCATCAAAGCTTTCTCAAGTGAATCCTCTCTTCTCATTTGATGTCCAAAGTACTTTAGCCTCATCTTTATTATTTGACCTTCTAAGGAACAGTCAGGGATGATTTCTTCTAAGATTGACCTATTTGTTCTCCTCGCTGTCCATGGGACTCTCAAAACTCTCCTCCAACACCACATCTCAAAGGCGTCTATTCTTCTCCGTTCAGCTTTCCTAATGGTCCAACTCTCGCAACCATACATTGCCACAGGGAATACCATTGCTTTGACTATGCGAATTTTTGTTTTCAATGTGATGTCTCTACTTTTCACTATGCTCCCCAGGTTTCTCATCGCTTGCCTCCCAAGAATCAGTCGCCTTTTTATTTCATGGCTGCAATCACCATCTGCAGTGAGCTTAGATCCTAAGAAAGTAAAATCTGTCACTGCTTCTACTTCTTCCCCATCTATTTTCCAGGGACTGATAGGGCCTGTTGCCATTATCTTGGTTTTCTTGATATTGAGTCTCAAGCCAGCTTTTTCACTTTCTTCTTTCAACCTAATTAGGAGCTTCTTTAGGTCCTCCTCACTTTCTGCCATGAGGGTGGTATCATCTGCATATCTCAAATTGTTGATGTTTCTTCCAGCAATTTTGATCCCAAATTGTGATTCCTCCATTCCTGCATTGCGCATTATGTGCTCTGTGTATAAATTGAATAAGCATGGTGACAAAATGCAGCCTTGTCTTACTCCTTTTCCTATTCCAAACCACTCCGTCATTCCATTTTCTGTCCTAACTGTTGCTTCTTGATTCATGTACAGATTTCTCATGAGGCATATAAGGTGTTCTGGTATTCCCATCTCCTTAATTATTTGCCACATTTTGTTGTGGTCGACACAATCAAAAGCCTTCGTGTAATCAATGAAACAGAAGTAGACATGTTTCTGATATTCCTTTGTTTTTTCCATGATCCATCTTATGTTGGCGATGTGATCTCTAGTCCCCCTGCCTCTTCTGAAACCCGCCTGCACTTCTGGTAATTCTCTCTCCACATACTGTTGCAGTCTATCCTGTATTATCTTGAGCATCACCTTGCTAGCGTGAGGGATGAGCGCAATTGTTCGATAATTTGAACATTCTTTGGCATTACCCTTTTTGGGGAGTGGAACGTATACAGATCTTTTCCAATCCTGTGGCCATTGTTTTGTTTTCCAAATCTGCTGGCATATAGAATGCAATAATTTGATTCCATCATCTTGTAGTGCTTTGAAAAGTTCAACTTGGATACCATCAACTCCACTGGCTTTGTTGTTTGCAGTGTTTTTTAGGGCCTTTCTGACTTCACTCTCTAGAATGTCTGGCTCATGTTCAATGTTCTCATCATTGTGATTATCAGGGGTGTTGAGGCCCTTTTTGTATAGTTCCTCTGTGTACTCTTTCCATCTTTTCTTAATCTCTTCTGCATCTGCTAACTCCTTGCCATCTTTGTCTTTTATCATGGTCATTTTCGCTTTAAATGTTCCCTTGAGTTCCCCAATTTTTTTGAAAAGATCTCTAGTCCTACCTCTGATATTGTTTTCCTCTATTTCTGTGCACTGTTCGTTCAGGTACGTTTCCTTATCTCTCCTTGCTTTTCTTTGAAATTCTGTATTCAAGTGATTGTATTTTTTCCTTTCTCCTTGGCATTTTGCATTCCTTCTGTCCTCCGCTATTTTAAGAGCCTCCTCGGATAACCACTTAGCTTTCTTACGCTTCTTTTCTTTTGGTATGGTTTTTCTTGCTGCCTCCTGCATGATGTCCCGCATCTCTGTCCATAATTCTTCTGGCACTCTGTCTATCTGGTCCAAGCCATTAAATCTGTTCCACACCTCCACTGTGTATTCCCAAGAAATGTTTTCTATGTCATATCTTTCTGGCCTAATTGTTTTTCCTATTTTCTTTAGTCTAAGCCTGAATTTTGCAATCAGTAGGTTGTGATCTGAGCCACAATCTGCTCCTGGTCTTGTTTTTGCTGACTGTATGGAAGTTCTCCATCTTTGACTGCAGAGTATATAATCAATCTGGTTTCGATGTTGGCCATCTGGTGATGTCCATGTGTAAAGTCTCCTCTTGTGTTGCTGGAAGAGAGTGTTTGCTATGACCAGTGCGTTATCTTAGCAGAACTCTATCAGTCTTTGACCTGCTTCATTCTGTGTTCCAAGACCAAACTTGCCTGTTATTCCATTTACTTTTTGATTTCCTACTTTGGCATTCCAATCTCCTATGATAATGTGTACATCATTTCTTGGTGTCTGTTCTATGAGGTGTTCTAAGTCTTCATA
The DNA here is from genome assembly GCA_030440675.1 of Furcifer pardalis. Classification (NCBI taxonomy): domain Eukaryota; kingdom Metazoa; phylum Chordata; class Lepidosauria; order Squamata; family Chamaeleonidae; genus Furcifer; species Furcifer pardalis. Next base: position 80,823,372 of record CP126893.1, on the reverse strand, counting down.
GAACTGGTCAATTGTGGCTTCATCTGCACTAGTGGTTGGTGCATATACTTGTATTACAGTGATATTGAATGGCTTGCCTTGTATTCTGACTGACATCATTCTATCATTTTTGAGATTATATCCCATTACTGCTTTTCTCACCCTTTTATTGACAATTATAGCTACTCCGTTTTTTCTGAGGTTTTCTTGTCCACAGTAGTAGATATGATGGTTTCCAGAGCTGAATTCTCCCATCCCTGTCCATTTTAACTCGCTGATTCCCAAGATGTCAATGCTTATTCTTTCCATTTCCTTTTTTACCACTTCCAGTTTTCCCTGGTTCATAGATCTCACATTCCATGTCCCTATACAGTATTGTTCCTTGCAACACTGTATTTCTCCTCCCCCTTTCCTGTCCCTACCCTTCTTTTGATCTGCTGTGCTAAGCATCCTGTTTCATCTAAATTGCCCCATTTGTTTTGCCTTTTGTTTTGGTCCATAGGGTTCTCTTGGCAAAATTCCTGACGTTGGTTTGCCGGTTTCTACGTCAGTATCCTCTCATCATACATATTATCACAGTTTAAAACAAAGTATTATCATGCATATTATCATGCACGTTTACCTTGGATAACGCTAAAATCGCATAACGTTAAGCAATCTGGGGAGGAGAATTGGATCGAATAACGTTAAGGTCCTATGGGATGGATCGGATAACAACCGCTATAGCCTGTGCAGTTACATTGTATCTCTATGGAGCTTTAACGTTATCCGATCCATCCCATAGGATTTTAACATGGATCGGATAACACTAAAAATCGGATAATACCAAGACTTGTGCAACCAAGTCTTAGCGTTATCCGAGGTATTACTGTAGGATACAATTCGAAAAGCAAAGAATAAAAAGAATAGAAGAAGATCATAAAAACATAATGGAGGCAATAATTACAGAAAAGGAAATTAGCGAAGCGATAGGAAGACTGAAATCAGATAAAGCCCCAGGCGAGGACAGACTATCTGCAAATTTTTACAAGGACTTTAAAGGGATTTTGATAGGAAAACTTCATAAATTATATAATAAAATATTAGATGGAGAAAGGATCCCAAATTCATGGAATAGAACAGTAATAACACTAATACCAAAACCAGGAAAGGACGTGGAAAAAATTGAATCATATAGACCAATTTCTCTAATAAATCAGGATGCAAAAATATTCACAATGATAATGGCAAAAAGAATGAATACTTTTATTGGAGATTATATTAATAAAGATCAGGCAGCCTTTCTAAAGAATAGACACATGACAGATCTAATTAGGAAAGTACTGGACTTAATGGAAATAGCTGAATGGAAGAAGGAAAAATTGGGTTTTTAGCATTAGATATATTTAAAGCATTTGACTCTTTACAGTGGGGTACAATACAGGAATTGATACGCTTATATGGATTTGGGAATAAATTTCAAGGAATAATGGCCAAACTGTATCAACAGAGTACTGCTAGGATCAAGGTCAATGAGGCGTATACTGAGGAGATAAGATTAGAAGCAGGCATGAGACAAGGCTGTCCACTATCGCCAGTAATCTTTATTTTGGCAATGGAATTGCTGGCTAATACGATATGACATGACAAGGAAATAATTGGTTTAGAAGGGAGTAAAATAAACTTATATGCTGATGATACTCTACTGATAGTTAAACAACCAAAACAAGCACTGGAAAAAATCTTTCAACATCTTAAGGAATTCGAGGAAGTCACAGGTTTGAAAGTTAATTGGGAAAAATCAGAAATGATATTTTGCAATGCGAGAACAAATGAACAAGAGGAAATTAGGGCAAGATTTAAAATTCAAGTAAAATCTTCAATTAGATATTTAGGAATAACAATAACAGGGAATTATAAAGATCTTAAAAGATTAAATTATGGGAAAGTTAGAAAAGAAATTGAAGGAAAAATAAGGAAATATACAAATTTGAACCTGTCATGGTTTGGAAGAATAGCTCTCTCAAAAATGATGCTTTTACCGAGATTAAATTTTTTGTTTGATGCTTTACCAATTAAACAGAGTGTTAATGAGCTTCAAGAGTATCAGAAATTGATAAACAAATTTTGTAATGGAGAGAAGAGGTCAAGGATAGTTAAGGCACTGTGGTATTTACCCCAAAAGGAGGGAGGACTGGGGTTACCAAATATTCAAAATTATTACAAAGCTTTTCAGATTAGGAATGTAGTAAAGATACTAATGAATGAAGAAGTAAATTGGGAAAGAATAGAAATGAAGGAGTTATCTCAAACAGGTAAGGCATCATTTTTGAGCAAAGAAAATAAAAATGTAGATAACAAAGGAATACAAAATAGGTTCTTAAAGACAACAATGGAGGAGTGGATGAAGGTTAAAAAACATATAGCCCCGGGCATTTCACCAATTTTAGAAATAGGAGATTTTAATGACTTTCTGATAAAATTGGATCAAAGGACTAGAAATTTGTTAGCAATCAAAAAAATATAATCATTAAAAGATTGGATAAGAGCTTGTATGGATAATGATGAAAGGAAGGAATTGTTTCAACAATTGGAATTAAATTGGTTTCAAATTCTCCAGATAAATAAATGGAACAGGAAGAACACACATGGAAGAGAGTTGGAAAGAGATTTGACAGATTTTGAGGAAATGTTAGATAAAATAAGAAAAGAGAAGAAAGATATAAAAGGGATTATTGGCAAATTATATAAAAATTTTAATGATAAAGGAAATATACAAGAGATATTGAAAAATAATTGGGAGCAAGATTTAAATGTAACAATTCCTGATGAAAAATGGCAAGAAATTTGGCGAAGAAGAATAATGAAAACCATGTCAGTTCGGGTCAAGGAACACAATTACAAGCTGTTATGGCCCTGGTATCTGACCCCAGTCAGGCTGCATCAAATAGATAACAAGAAAAGTGATAACTGTTGGAGGCAAGAAAAGGGGACATATTTACACATGTGGTGGAACTGTAATGAGTTAAAAAAATTCTGGGGTGAAATTGAAAAAGAAATTAGTTGTATATTTGAAAAGAAGCTTGTACTGGGGCCGGAGCCAGCTCTATTGACACTTATTGAGGATTTTAAGATGAGTAAAGAGGATAAAGAGTTATTGTCAATTATGATGTCAGTAGCTAGACAATGTATAGCAAAACTGTGGAAAAATGAGTTGACTGTGAAAATAGAAGACTGGTATAAAGAGATGTGGCAATTGGCATTAAATGACAAACTGACATGGGAACTGAAGGTTAGAAACGGAATAGCCCATGAAAATAGATTTTGGAGAATTTGGAAAAAATTTGTCGAGTATGTAAAAGTGAAGAATCAAGGGATTAAACCTGTACCAGATCAAGCTGACTTTTGGAAAAATTGAACTGCTGTATTCCTGCACATTTGGTGTAATTCTAATTCAGATAGATGGTTTAGACTGGAAATAGATAAGGGTTGAACAATAACTAAGTAGAAATATATACTAATTTAGAATTTAGTAAGAAGTTTAACTTTATCTTAAAGACAAGCTGATGAAAACATTTTATTTTTATTGTCTAATTATCATCATAATAGTAAGATTGTTTAGATAATGGATTATTGTTATTGTATGAGATTTGATTTAGTTTTTTTGTTATGTCATTGTAGTGTTAATTTTCTTGTATTGTGTGAAAATTATAAAAATTAAATAATAAAAAAAAAGACTTGTGGAACCAAGTTTTAGAGTTATCCGAGGTATTACTGTATATTGTTTGGTTTGACCCACAGACTCCCTTCTTCAGACACCACATTGATATTGGGTTTTCCTAGCTACCAACCACATTATTATGTTGATCATAATAAGGCAAATCCAGGAGGCCCATAATTTAATAATATATGGACAGGAATGAAATGCTTCCATCATTTCAATATTATGAGACAGATTTTTCTAGGATAGCATAAAGAAAAAAAAATCATTTTTATAAAATACATTTCAGATGCCAAGATGTTTTGGAGATACCCTGGAAAGTTACTTATTTTGCCTTTGGGGGAAAGAATGTATGTAAATATGGAACATGCCAAGTCAGCCTGTTTTTTAGAAGAAAAGTGCACTGGAATTACCTACTGGAAAAGGATGTATGTTCCAGTCTGTGGAAAAGAATTAATCATAGGAAAATTACAGTACGATGGTACATACATGAAAACAGGTAAATATTTATCTGTGAGAATACTAATTTTCAAAAGGATTACATAATAGAATAACCATAAGTATTATTTGTAACTATAAACATACTTACAAAAGAAAACCAGACATATCTAAAGCACTGTTACATATAATTAACATAACTACTAATATTTAAACTTCTCAAATTTTGCTTAAAGTTTCGTGTTTTCAGCCTATTGTATAGGAAACATTCATTACATAGGTTTTAGACATGGCATTTCTGGCTAAACACCCACTTACCAATAATATAACTTTTTTTTGGTCTTGATCAGAAATATCAGAAAATATAGTGCAGGGAAAGTTTGGTTACCCAGACTGAGAAGGGCATTCTTTTTCCCAGTAGCTCCAGTCAAATTACATTCACCAAACTAAAACTTAAGTGTGAGATAAATGCATCAATCCAAATACTGGAATTGCTGAAGACAGTGGACTGGGTTGTTTAGGAATAAGGAGCATAATGAAAATGCAATGTGGATATAGCTGGTTGAAAATCTAGCAAAATAATCCAAAGTGGAAGATTTTCAGATAACAAAAGAAACCATACAAGAAGAGGCAAAGTAGATAAAAACTGGATTGCTCCTGGTTTGGATTAACTGCATGGATTCTGGCTAAAAATGCTAACTAACTTGCATACAAGATTGGCAAACTAGATGGATCAGGTTTTGGAAATATGAGAAGGTGAAAAGTGGTTAACAACTAGAAGGACACTTCTAATTCAGCAGGATAAAGAGAAGGGAAATGAGCCTGGAAACTACAAACCTATACCTTGTCTACCAACAACGTACCAATTACAGGCATAATTACAAGCCAGATATATGGACAGTTGAAAAACAACAATTTGTTGCCTGTAGAGCCGAAAGGATGTTGCAAGAAACTCCAGAGGAACCAAAGATCAGCTACTAATTGACAAATTTGGTTTTGAAGAATTTTTAAAAAGGTGAACAAATTTGTATATGGCTTGGATCAAGTATAAAAAGGCATTTGATTCAGTTCCACACAGCTGGATTGAGAAATGCCTTGACATTTTTGAAATTAGCAACAATATTCAAAGATTCACAAAGACTTCAATGAAGTTATGGCAAGTAAAGTTAATGCTCTGTGGAGAAAAGATTGGTAGAGTTCAAATTAAGCATGGAATGTTTCATGGTGACTCACTCTCACCTTGATTTTTGTGTTATCAATGGCCCCACTGACAACTATTTTGAATAGAACAAATTGTGAATATAAATTGGCTAAGAAAGGGCTGAAAGTTTCACATTTGCTCTATATGGACGATCTGAAATTGTTTGGAAAGACAAAAGCTGAATTAAATATTCTGCTGGAAAATACAAAGAAATTTATTAAACACATCTGAATGGAATTTGGAATTGAGAAGTGCACAGCAATTACTCTAAAGGCAAATTGTCAAAGGTGATGGATTTGAGTTAGATAATGAAGAATGTATCAGAGCAATAACATCAGAAGAGGGATACAACTACCTGGGGGTTCTGAAAGTTTCTGATTTGCTACACAACCAAGTGAAAAGATATACTGTAGCAAGGACTACTTCAGGTAAAGCAGACAGGAGAGGAAGAAAAACATAGCTTGAATGACAACATTAGAAGTGAAGCGCTTATGCTTCAGGAAGTGAACAAAAGGGACTTTTGAAAACAGTGAAGAAGAAAGCAGAGTACAGAAAGCAAAGGGTTGAAAGTTGAGCTGCAAACTGGAAGAACAAACCTATGCTTGGTCAATACATGAAAAACACAGAAGGCAAGGCTGACCCAAAGCTAACATTGGGGTGGTTAGGAGCATATGTTTTGAAGAAAGAAACAGAAGGATTTGTCTTGGCAGCTCAGGAACAAGTTTGGCTAACAATTTGCAAGAAGATAAAAATATAGCGTGTATCCAACAATAGCAAATGCAAATAGCAAATTTTCTTGCTTTTAAAGCTAGCATGGGGGGGGGCTTGGCGGGAAATACCCCCACCCCCCACAAGGGCAGTGACTGCCATTGTGGGGTGGGTGGGTGGTATTTATTTTCCCCAACCCCTCCCTGCTAGATTTAAAAGCAAGAAAATCAGCAGGAAAGAGCTCTCTTTCCTCCTGATTTTCTTGCTTTTAAAGCTAACGTAGGGTGGGGGGGAAATCCCCCCCCTGCAAGGGCAGTGACTGCCCTTGTGGGGGTGGGGGGTATTTATTTCCCCCCCCCGCTAGCTTTAAAAGCAAGAAAATCAGGAGGAAAGAGGTTTCTTTCCTCCTGATTTTTTTGCTTTTAAAGCTAGCGGGGTGGGGGTGGGGAAAATACCCCCACCCCCACCCTACTAGGGCAGTGACTGCCCTTGCGGGGGGTGGGGGTATTCCCCACCCCACCCCCAGTGCTAGCTTCAAAAGCAAGAAAGTCAGGAGGAAAGAGGTCTCTTCCCTCCTGAGTTTTTTGCTTTTAAAGCTAGCAGGGGGGGTTGGGAGGGAAATACCCCACGCAAGGGTAGTCACTGCCCTTGCGGGGTTTTTTACTGCCCCCAACCCCCCTAGCTTGGAGTGCAGGAAGGTCAGGGGAAAAAGAGGCACGAGATTGTGCCTCTTCCTCCCCCACCTTCCTGCATTCCAAGCTACAAGCGCTATGCATGAAGAGGGGTGAAGGAATCCCCAGCGTGCGCGCTGGGGATTCCCTCACCCATTCTTCATTCACAGCGACTGCAGTAGGGTCGGGGGAAAGGCGCACACCTTTCCCCAATGCTACTGCAGTCGCAGAGATCACTGGTGTGTGTGTGGATTGGGTAGCCCAATCCACCCCATCCCTCCAGCAATGAATTCAGGGACAAACCGCACGGTTTGTCCCTGAAGTCAGGGCTTTTTAAAAAAGTGTTGTTCAATGCATGCATCAGACAACGCTAAAAATCGGATAACGTCATGACTTGTGGAACCAAGTCATAATGTTATCCGGGGTATTACTGTATAATATATCAGAGAGTAAACAAAAAAATGACATCCACAAAAGCAAACATTAAAATACAGCAGTTAGTCCTTAAAGAGTCACAACATTTTTGTTTTGTTTTGTTTACTCTCTGATATGCTTGAACTACAGGGTATCACGGCTGCTATTCAAAATAATAATAATAATTTATACAGTGTATTCCTATATATGACATCAGTTCGCTCTCCTCCACCTCCTATCTATCCTATCCGTCTTTTATAATCCTTCCCTAATCTTCTACCTCTTTTCTACTTTTAACTGGGTAATTTCCAGTTTTTTTTATATATATTTTACATTTTTATTAAATTTTTCAAAATAAAAATACAAATATATCACTACAAAAAATAACCACATGGTATTTCTCATTTAAAAAGACAAATACAGTAGTACCTCGGATAATGACGAGATTGGTTCCACAAGTCTCGTCGTTATCCGGTTTTTAACGTTGTGCGATGCATTGATCGAACGTTTAAAAAAACCCTGGTTCCCTGGAGACTGCAGCAAGCCAGAATGTTGGGATTTGAATCCTGACATTTTGTCTTGCTGCAGCCTCCAGGGAGGTAGGGTAACTTTGGAAACAGCTTGGATTGGGTCTTCCCACCTCCCTGGACCCGGCAGGGGGGGGGGGTCAGGGAGCCCAAAATGGGTACAAAAATGGATTTTTTAAAACCAATTTTGGGCTCCCTGACCCCCCTGCTGGGTCCAGGGAGGTGGGAAGACCCAATCCAAGCTGTTTCCAAAGTTCCCTCACCCTCCTGAAGGCTGTAACAAGTCAAAATGTCAGGATTCAAGCCCTGACGTTTTGGCTTGTTGCAGCCTCCAGGAGGGTGGGGGAACTTCGAAAATAGTACGCATTGGCTCAGGGAGGTCAGGAGACCTGATGCGCGCTAATTTTGAAGTTCCCTCAGCCTCCTGGAGGCTGCAACAAGCCAGAATGTCAGGATTCGAACCCTGATGTTTTGGCTTGTTACAGCCTTCAGGAGGGTGGGGGAACTTTGGAAACAGCTTGGATCAGGTCTTCCCACCTCCCTGGACCCGGCAAGGGGGGGGGTCAGGGAGCCCAAAATTGGTTTTAAAAAATCCATTTTTGTACCCATTTTGGGCTCCCTGACCCCCCCCCCCCCTGCCGGGTCCAGGGAGGTGGGAAGACCCAATCCAAGCTGTTTCCAAAGTTACCCTACCTCCCTGGAGGCTGCAGCAAGACAAAATGTCAGGATTCAAATCCCAACATTCTGGCTTGCTGCAGTCTCCAGGGAACCAGGAGCCAATCCCCAACGATGGCAAGTTGAAGTCCCCCAAGACCATTAGTCTGGGGAACTCCAACGCCAGCATGGTGATTGATTTGATTTTGATTTGATTTATTCAATTTATATGCCGCCTTACTTGGTGAAACCAAGTCAGGGCGGCTCACAACATACAATCGAATACAATATAATAGATCAATACAATATCATAATATCATAAAATACAGTACAACAAAATAAATGTAAACACAGCATAATCCACAATACAATCCACAATATGGTCCACAATACAATCCACAATATAAAGCAGAGATGCAATCCCAAAATGCAGTCCAATATACAATATAAAAAATATAACAATATAATCAATTTTTATGGTTAATCTTGGAAGTTTGAGAAGGAAACTAGTGTTCAGAGGTCTTTGGGAAGAAATGTGGAGTAATGGGTGGTTTATTTCCCCAATGGAATGAAATACATTCCTGCTGCAAAAGCCTCTTGGGTGGGGCAGGAAGGAAGTCCTGTGCCTCAGCAGTTCTTAAAGCCCCAGTAAGGATGGGTCCCAGGAGCAGGTGGGAAGTGTCCTGGGACCAAATGCCAAGGCAACCCCTTACCCTGGCATTTGGTCCCAGGACCTGAGCTCAAGGGGCTCAGGTAGGGAACCCGCTACTCTGCAGGGAGGCAGGTATAGAAGTAGGATTCCCTGACGTCTTTTAGAGCCCACACGGAGGAGCAGGGCCTCGCACCCCGAAACTTGCAGAGCGGTGGATCCGGTGACTCCCAAGATTCTTCCTAAAGGCCAGCAGCTCAGTCTGGAAACGTAGTTCCGTTGGGAGGAGTTTCCATAGGGCCGGAGCAGACACAGAGAAGGCCTTCCTTTTAGTGCCAGAGAGATGTGCCTCTCTGGCCGATGGAACAACTAGAGAGCCTCTCTGGTCCGCTCTGGTGGGACGGGCAGATGTTCTTGGGGTGAGGCGGTCTCTTAAGTATCCTGGCACACTACCATGTAGGGCTTTAAAGGTAATAACCAGCACCTTGAATTTCACCCGGAGACATACTGGCAACCAGTGCAACTCCTGAAGCAGTGGTGAGGCATGTGCATACCGCCCACACCCCATCACCACCTGGGCAGCTGCATTCTGGACCAGTTGTAGCCTCCGAATGGTCGTCAAGGGCAGCCCCATGTAGAGCGCATTACAGTAATCAAGTCTGGAGGTTACCAGAGCGTGTGTGATCATGAGCAAGGAGTCCCGATCTAGGAGCGGGCGTAACTAGCAAATCACACGAAGTTGTGCAAAAGCCCTCCTAGCCACGACTGCCACCTGCTCTTTGAGCAGTAGTCGCAAGTCCAGGAGGACCCCCCAAAAGTCACCTTTGTCTTCTAAAGAGGGGAAGGGGGACATGGAAGATGTACATATTATGTCTATAAAAGCTTGCACGCTATTCATTATAAGTATAATACAGAAAAATAAAAATAAAAGAGAAAAGAAGAAGAAAAGAGAGGAAAAAGAAAAAGACAAAAAGGTTTACTTATTTTCCACTATCAGCCAATATAGCTTACCCTTGTTAATCAACCACCACAACACTTTCTACTTCTCCAACATCAGAACCCCGTATCACACCCATCTCTTCATCCCTTCCTTCACCACTGTTAGGACATTTTTCATTTGGGGGTATTGTACAAAGATTGCTGCCCAGTGGAATAGTACAACTTTAAGGCCCTCCATGTGTTTTGAACACAGGTGTCCATAATAGAGCCTCAAACTGATTGCCAGGCTGTGCATGCTTGGTCCATGTGCTCCTGTAACAGCCCAGCTGTGGCTGATTAGAGAATCTGCCCAGCAACAGTAGGGTATAACTGTGGCCCTCTGGGAAGGGTCTATGGAGGAGATTATCTGTGAGGAGGTTGTTATTCTGAAGGAGTCTATATACTGAGAAAGACTGAGACACTGAAGGAGGTGATGGTGTTCAGAGTTTTTCTTCAACTGAGAAGAAAGAACTGCTAAAGGATCACCAGGACTTTTTGAGTGCTCCTGGAGTTGGAGCCAACAGAGGACTCCAAGCTGTCTACCTACTGTGGGGCTTGGAGAGAGTGAGAGACTGTTGTATATAGTCCTGTGTATGTCTGTCTTCCCCTCACTGTAAGTAAAGCGCACCTTTCCACTGAAGGCATATGTGTGTGTGTTATTGCACTAAGGCTTTTGCTGCGTAAGAGCTTAAAAGTGCTACTCTGCTATCCAGCCACACATATCGCTAGGGGAATCCCTGATAACCACTATCCACCACACCTGTCCCCTTCAGTACTTTTCTCAATCCAAGCCACTCCTGCATTCCCTCTTTAATCAAACCTATTAAATACAAATACTCCATAGGATCCATTTTTGCATCTATTGTATGCATCTTCGTGTCATAAAAGAACCTCATTTGCTGAGGGAATCTCCGCTAGTTTCAAGTGTCAATGTAATTATACTATAGGATTTAAAAATCAACTGTCTCATTGAATTTCCTCATCTCTGTTTCATTATCTCTTTATTTCTTTGTCTTGAGTGCCCTGATGTCTGCCCTTCTACACCATTGGGTATTTGGTCCTTGTGGTTGCAAGTTTGAGATTTCTGTTTGGCAAAAGCTTGGTGTGAAGTTTTTGAGAAAATAAAATTTTATTTTCTTCACTAACTGCACAGTCCCCAGCAAGAATACTTATACAGTTGTACCTCCCTTAAAGAGCATAATGCGTTCCACAGGAATCCTCTTTAAGCAAGTTTGCTCTTTAAGCAAAGCACTATTGTAAATGACCAATTGTGTGTGTGGGGGGGGATTGTGAACCCCAATTTATTTGTTAAGCGAGTTTTTGGTTGATTTTATTTGTTAAGTGAAGTGAACATTCAGATAAAATTCTGCTCTTTAAGCGAGTTACTCTTTAAGCGAAGCACTCTTTATATGAGGTTTGACTGTATTACTGTTGAAGCCAATGAACATCATATGTGTTATATATATTTTTCTTAAACAGAGCAGTTCTATTATTTATTCCAAATGAAGTTCAGTGGAACATAATTCCAGGATAAGTGATGTTACACCATGCTTCGTCATGTGAGATATTTGTTCATAGATTGTTATTAACCAAGATTGATTCTTGAGGTGTCACATGTGATAATCAGAAAGATGCTATAGATCCTTTTTGAATGTATGATGTAGTATACTTCTAGTGTTAACCTTTAGCATAACTGGCTTATTAGGGTTTTGCCAAGGAATAGGTTGTCCTGTGCATTAAACTTATTCTTTGTTTCAGGCTTTTTGTTTTTTTTTTTCAAACAGAACGTAAACAGCAATTATGTATCAGTATCATTCTATTCCCTATTAAAATATGATTTAATATATTAGTTTTATAAGCAGCAAGCTTTTAATGATTGGAAGCAGTGGTGGGATGTCAAAAATTTTACTACCCCACCATGATGTCATCACAGTGTGGGGGGAGCTAACATTATGACATCATTATGTCATGGGTGGGGCCAAAGAAAAAAATAAAATAATAAATAATAAAAATAAAATAAAAATAAGCACACATACATACCTCAACGCACCCACCCACCCACAACACAAACCCGTAAATAAATAAATAAATAAATAAATAATACATTAAAATACACCCACCGACCCAAACATCCACCCACCAACCCCAAACACAGATCAACCAGAGCTTTTAAACCAGAGCTTAAAGCTTATTCTGGCTAATCTTTCTCACACTAGGTCAGATGGAAGGAACTACAGAATGAACTCACCACAAGATGGCTTCATTTTGGCACTTTTCAACTTTTCAACAGTTAAAGAAGTTAGGTGCTAAGTCTTTGCTAAGTTAAAGAAGTTAGGTGCTAAGTCTTTGCCTAACCAGTTCTCTAGGATAATATGCCTTAATGTAAATGTAAAACAGCTGTACCTCCTTAAGAGTTCTCCAATTGGAAAAGCTTTTGGAACAGCACAGGTGTAGCTTATTGATGAGGTAACTCCAAGACTTTTCTTAAAAACCCCAAGCCAGGTTGCCAGGCCTACTGGCCACCAGGGCTTTTTAGGAACTGTGGTAGTACGTCAATATAGGTAAAGGTATTAAATACACATTAAAATACATACAGACACTCCACATCCAAAGGTGAGTCACTTACCCTGGGTAGCAGGCTATAGGGAGCTTCAGGCTAGCAGCTTCTCTTCCTCCTCCCCGCTTGGGGAGCACTGTAGGCATCCATGCACACCAAATGCTTGGCGCACATGCGCAGTGGGGGAACCAGTGAAAAGGTAAGCCCCGAAGGTAGTTCCCCCCAAAAAAGCTGCTACCGGTTCTCCAGGACACTGGGAAAAGTTACTACAGGTTCCGGCGAACTGGTGAGAACCTGTTACACCCCATCACTGATTGGAAGCAATGGTGGGCATCAGCAGGTTCACCCCAGTTTGCCAGAACCGGTAGCAGAAATTCTGGCTGCCCCCGCCCATCCAAGTTTTGAAATAAAGTAGTCCTAATTCAGGTGCAATGCAGGACTTTCCCCCTGGCCATGCCCACCATACCACCCCCACAGTGTGGTAATAATTTTTTTTTGAGCCCACCACTGATTGGAAGTCAGCCCCTTTGAGTATAATCAAGTACGGATGTATCATTGTCTGCATGGATATAGGTACAGTACTGTATAATTATTTCATTGAACTTTTTATAGCTAGATTATTTGAACCATAGGGTGTGTTATTTCTCATTGTGCGCAGAAGGGAGTGAGACTGGCTGCTTTCTGAAAAGAGAAGGCTATAGAGATCTGCCAGTTTCCAGTGCCATCTATATGCATTTTAAATGTGTTCTTCAGCTTGTAGTGAAGGTCGATATGGAGCTTATTGTCAGAAGAAGTGCCCAGACTGTGGAAAGGGTAATCCTTGTAATCGATTAACTGGGCTCTGTGTTGGTGAGGTGAGATGTCTGGAAAAAACAGATTTGAGACTCTGTGAATTCAGTGAGTACTGCAGTAAATAGACATAAAGGATATTACTTCCTTAAAACAAGTTTTATATTTGACTTACTTGTTTCATTCAAGAGTAGTTCTTAAATCCAGAGTTTGGAATGATAGGTGTGGAAATTAATTTGTTGGTGTTATCCACTAAACTGCTATGATTAATCTGCTGCTGTTGATGCAGTTGAAATAATCTACTTCATTGAATTGACGACAATTCATTAAATTCATTTACAGAGACTGTCATGTGGATTGTTAATACAATCAACTAATGGTTTGTTTTTGCTCTATTATAGTTCAATATATACCATGGCAAAATTATAATTTATCATGTTCCACATTGAATCTCCAAGGTGCATATACACTAAAGATTTTCTTATAATTTCACACCTGTTTCTAAACTCCATCCAACTCCTAGCACTGAAAATTGGGTTGTCTGAATGTGCAAAAGATGTTGTTCTTATGTGCCTCCAACTCACTGACAATTTCTAACCAACCTATGAATTAGTGGTCTCCAAAAAGATCTCTTGTTAGCAGCTCTACTCAGGTTGTGGCTTCTTTTATTGAATCAGTCTATCTCATACAATGGTACCTCAAGTTACAAATGGTTTGAGTTACAAACTTTTCACAATACAAATAAAAATCATTTGAAAATAATGGCTCGAGTTATGAATTTTTCTGGAACAGATTAATTGGTTTTCAGTGCATTTCTATGGGAAACCATGTTTCAAGTTATGAATTTTGGTTTTCAGTGCATTCCTATGCAAAACCATGTTTCAAGTTATGAATTTTGGTTTTCGGTGCATTCCTATGGGAAATTCGAGTTACAACTTTTTCATAATGTGAACACATTAAATTTGTAACTTGAGGTACCATTGTATTTGATTTTCCTCTTTTCCTGTTGCTTTCAGCTTCCTCCAGCATTCTTTCACTCTATCTTGTCTTCATATGATGTGCCCAAATTATGATACCCTCAGTTTGGCTATCTTTGTTTCTGAGGAGAGTTTAAGATTGGGTTTTCTGGTTCCCTGATCTTCCCAGTTGCCTTCTCTGAACTTGTTCCAGTTTGTTGTCATTCTTAAAGATGGGGCCTACACAATTTCAAATAGAGGGAATCTAGAATTTCACAGGATTTTAAGACTATAGCACAGGGGTGCCTAAACTAGGGCCACGGGGCCGGATGCAGCCCCGATGCCAATTCATCCGGCCCACGAAGCCCTCATCACTCCTGGAACTGGAAGTAAATGCACCTGTATGGGCACATTTTACTTCCACTTCCAGGAGCAACGAGGGCTTTGCGGGACGGATGAATTGGCATCAGAGGCTGTATCTGGCCCCCAGGTCCCTGAGCCATGTAACCACCTCATGGCCCAAAAAGTTTGGGCACCCCTGCTTATAGCAATAGCAATTGCACTTATATATCACTTCATAGCACTAGCTGAGTGGTCTATTTAGCATTTTGTCCCCAACATGCTGGGTTCTCATTTGACTGACCTCAGAAGGTTGCATTGCTGAGTCAACCTTGGTCCCCATCAGGATCAAACTCACAATGTTTTGGCTGCAGTATAGCAATTTAACCACTGTGCCACCAGGACTCTTCTATATTTCTTTCAATGTGGCTTAAAGTGCCATTTGCCTTTTTTTGCAGCCACATGATTCTGCAACATTTATTCATAATTTATATGCCCAGCAATGAGACAACTTTTGGGCTGTATCCAACCTTCCCTTTTCAGGCAAGGTATTGGAGAAGGCAGTGGCATGGCAGTTACAGGGGGTTCTGGATGAAGCGGATTATCTGGACCCTTTTCTGTCAGGATTCAGGCCTGGATATGACACTGTGACTGCATTGGTAGTGCTGTTGGATTATCTCTGGTGGGAGCAGGACGGAAGTCATCCATCCGTCCTTGCTCTTCTTGACCTCTCAGCGGCCTTTAATACCGTCTAGCATGGTATCCTTCTGGAACAGCTCTGAGGACTGGGGATTCATGGCACTGTGTGGTCCTGGTTTTCCTCATTTCTGAAGGGCCAGACCCTTTATACTGTTTCCTGCATAATAGTAATTGTGTAAGTGTGACCTGATTTCTTTGCCTGTGTTCTTGTTTTTGGTTTTAAAGAACTGGCAAGCAGATTTTGCTACCACTCTTGGATATATTTCAATGGACATTGTTATTATATCTCTACATTTGGACAAATTAATAAAACTGATGCAGATTATATGTGCAGCCACTATGAAGGAGCCCAACTCATCCATTTGGCTACCTTGGAGGAAAAGGTCAGTGATTCTGGTGTGTGACATCCATGTGAAAAGAAGGACTCTCTTATGTATATCCCCCCCCCCCCCCGGAAGGTTTGTTCTGAGACATGGACTAACATTGAATTGCAATTACCGGTAACTCAACCACAGATATTCGGAGTAAAATGGCTGAAAGAGATCTTCCTCATGCCAAGGATTTGCAGCCTGCACTCATGGGCCATAAATGGCCCATGGCACCATTTCATGTTGGCCCCCACCACCTCCAACACACCAGGAAGTGCAATGTGGTAGAGAAAGGGCAAAATGGCAGTCAGGCCTCTGAAGCTATCTGAGGGAGCATGACCAGGCTTTAAAAGGTTGAGAACTCCTGTTTTATACCTTGCATATTTTACTTTGCCAATATTTCCTTTAAACTACTCAAGGAGAATTGCTGGCCTTTATGCCATAACCAGTGGAGCCTTTCAAATAAAACATGTCTTCTCCCTCCATTTGCCCTGCCTCTTCACAACCCTTCATCTGGCTTGCATAGTTTTGCTTATGCTGTAGGAGGAATCATCTCCACAAGGCAGATTTAAAACTCCCTCCAGCAGAAATATACTCCTTTTGCTCTTTCTCCGAATACACTTGAAATACTGGGGGGGGGGGGGGGGGTGTTCAGTAGCAAGTGTAATTGTAGATCTCCCAAAGGCAGCCATAATTCTAACAGCTTTGGGGAAATTTTATTTCACCAAGAGCAAACGATGTTCCATTATTCAGTTCACTGGTGATCAGTCTTCTATTAATTATTTGCAGGACTGGATAACTAAAATAATTTCTAAACGAATATGGCTTCACAGTGTGAATCCAGCTTTTCATCCAAAAATGTGGCTTTCACCATCAGATGAGAAAGTTTACAGGTAAACTTTAAAAATTGTATTAAATCTTAAATTTTTAAAACATTTGAAGGTGATAATGTTTTAGGAGTAAATGGTGGCAACCTACTGCAAATGTTGTTGTTTCTCAGCAGTTGTGGCTCCAACTGTAGAAATAGTACCATTTGGAATGAATCCATGTTAGAAGTATGTTGCAAGTACAGTATATAATTTCACCATATCAATGTGAAGAAAAGGAAGGAAATGGTATTTTATTTTGAAAAGAAATGACCAAATCCTTTTGGTTTCATAGATAGCATATTTGTTCACCAAGAAAAAGAGTTGTCTGGGAAGGCAAGTGCCCTAACCCAAAGCATTTGGCTATCATTCTGGATTGAAACCCTGACCTGCAAAAACATTATCTAAACATAAAACAGAAAGTTATCACCAACCATTTGCAGCCAGATACCTTGAAAGATAATGGTTTTATGTAAGGTGCTAGACCTGAGTGAGAAACAATTCTTCCTATGCAAAGGGCACAGTAAAGATTGCTGCTCTACCCAAAAACTAAAATTCCAAACTAGGTTATTTACCCAAAACCCAAAAATCCCTCAAGAAAATGTATGATCCAGCACACCTGGATAGCTATTCATTGATTTACACCAGAGGTTCTAAAACTTTTAAAACTTGGGGCTGGATCATGCCCCCTCAGACTGTTGGTGGGCCAGACTGGTGTCATACCACTACCACCACCCTGAGCCATCACCACCACCACCCCACACACTACTGCCACCAACATTCCCCCACACCATTATTCTGGCCCACCACCACCCCCATTGCCGCTTCCCTGTTTACCAGCCTGCCATAGGTGAAGGAGGGGTCATTCCTGTCCTTGTCCATGCTTGGCCAGATTGGCCCCCGGGAAATTCATTCTAGAATTTTATATTTATTTTTTTCATTGCATTGCTTCACAAACTGCACTCCAGTTTTGTAACTGAATCTTCACAAAAATATTTCCTGTTTTATTTAGAAACAGTGAGGGGTAAAACTCATTCAGTTCCTTTCCATGTAAGGAAACAAGAACTGGCTATAGAAAAACCACATTTTAAATCCCAATTTTATGGCTTAATACTGACCTTTTGAACTGAATGCTTTTCAGAGACACAAAGTTTTCTCCAGATATTGACACCTAAACCACTTGGCTTGCCTATAATTTTAAATTGTGGCACACTCCAATAGATCTGCCTTAACTATTGCCCATCTCACAATGTACCTGTAGGGTTGGTTTGTCTGGATTCATATCCCCACTGTGTGTTTCAGGATTCTGACAGCCATTGAGGAGTTGTGCCTTCAGCTGGATCCTTGGCTGGAGCATCTAATATCAGTTCCCTGTTCACATAATGCTTCGTGGGTCTGTAAAGCCAAATTAGGTGAGTTAATTTCTTGTGCTCTGTTATCATTTTTTAAAATGCTTGGCAACATTAGGGGAAGGCTTCTAAGCTTCTCTTAAATCTCAGTTTCATTTCTTCTGATGCTCTCTATACCACAGCACCTTTATTTTGTGTTAGCGCAATAGACCTGTAGGTAAATATAGAGAGATGATAGTAAACAATTGTCATTGCTGAAAACACCATGAGCCTATTGGTTCTATGAGTCATTTTCTTTTGTTTAATTCCTGATGACTAACACTGGTTTTATAGCTCATTATCAGCTGTGTGTGAAGAACTTGCCCTGTAAAGGGTTAACAGCAATATTAAGGGAATAAAGTGGTGACCAAACAGCCTTGAAATGTGTTAAATCTGTAACCAGCTGGGAGCACCGGATGGAGCCTTCTTTATCATTCTTCCATCCCAGGACCAGCTTTGGGACTTTATTACATATGGGGTTGATTAATGTGGGGCACCTTCATTAGGGATGAGCTCCCCCCCCCCCGCAAGGTTGTATTTGGGGAGAAATTAATCCTATGACCCTACCACCTCAAATTCCCATTGGCTGGGGGAAGATCAGGAGATGGGGTATGGGGTATAACTGGGATAGGAACACCATGGAGGTTGTTTTGAGTTTGGCTCTCCTTTGAAGATTGTTAAGGGGTCAGGATGGCCATCTGACTCAGGCCACAGAGTAGCTTCCTGTAGTATTGCTCTATGGACCATGGGAGAGAATAGATTTTGCAGTTCAGAAGAAAGACTGACATGCTAGCCTTGGCTAATCAGCTGTACAAGCTTTTGCTCCCTTCAGTGTTGGGCAGATTTTGCGGGGACGAAACGTTTGTTTCCAACTTTTCTTTTGGCTTACAATTTGGCTGTTTTACTTTCCACTTCTGAGCCCTTGTGTGGGTGAAGGTACTTTCTGTTGGGTGTATGTGCTTCCCTGTTTTTGCCTTGCTTTCCACTTTTTTTTGGTTTTAGCAATAAAGATTTTGTATTAAGCCAATTTTGAGGCAAGATGTTTACTAGGTGTTCTAGGGTGCTAAATCCAGTTTCTGGTTTTCAGAGGTCTGGATTCAGATGGAGAGTGGCAACTGCTTGGTCAGCTACCAAAAAGGAGGGGGATATGCATCTATACTGAGAGAATTTGCTCCATAAAGGAGTGGGAGGGGTAGAGAACGTTTGTACTGGCCAGGGTTTAATGGGATTTGAAGGAAAGTTAGGGTGCCTTGAAGTCATGCTGCCAGGAGCCAATGAGGGTCTTCCTCGCTACTCCTGGGGTCCATTTCTTCACAGTGTGAATTGTATATTTTAAAAAATCATGTTATAGTTTGGGTCAGTTCTCAAAGACTGAACTTCCACTATAGCTGTTGCTGATAGCCACCAAGTTCATTTTACAGGGTAAAAATGCAAAGTATATCAGGTTCTGATTTAAAAGAATTAAATGATTTGTATTGAAATTGAGTGTATTGTCCCAGTGAATGAAGGATTCAGAAAGGTAATTCTGAAGTTTAGTTTGTATTTACCCAAGGCAGAAACTCATTGTAGATCATCCAAGATTCGAAGAGAAACTATCTTAACTGTTGAAAGCTTCTAAATCAGTGGTCCCAATGGGTGGCTGATGCCCCACAGGAGGATTTCAATTCCAGAAGCCTAAGTCAGTACATTGGCTGATCAGTGATTTGGGGAATTGACTTAGGCTTCTGGGGATTTGAAGTCCAAAAACCAAAGGTTGAGAAACACTGGTATAAATGCACAGCAGGAGCATGGCTATGGGTGATATTCACAGCAGAAGCATTGCTCTGGTAGTTGTAGAATTTTCATTACTCTCCTTAGCATATCAGAGGGTGTTTCCAAACCAGAACATTTCCATTATTTAGTGCTAAATCCCTTACCAGTCTGTGATTGAGAACAAAGAAAAAGTGTGAATGCAGGCTGTGTGGGCAAGGTGAATGGCCTAAAACTAGGCAGGTGTGAGATGCCTCATCTAAGAGCAAAATACACATACTGTACCACCCAGATAACCATGAACTTTAAGCTATGGATATTAGAGATGTCTGCAGATTTATCTGCTAATTAGCTGTACTGCAGTTAAGGATGCTGATAGGTCTCATACGTTGGTCAAATTCTGTAATAAACCTAGCTTAATACTATATTTGTTTTCTTATTTGTGTTCACAGCTTCTAAGCCAGTGGATGAACCGGATAAATGGTGGGAGCCAGTGATTATATCCCTTTCAGCAACTATTGTGGTTTTGATGATAACGGTGGTAGTTACATATAACTATGGATTCTGGTTTCCTGAAGCAGGAAAGTAGTGAAGCCACAATCACTTCAGTCAGATGCCAATAACAATCTCTAGATGAAGTGGTTTAGAAGAAATAGCATAAATATTTATAGTAGTGATGACAACTTTAACACAAGCCCTTAGCGTGTTTTGCAATCATCTCCCTCCTGTCTATTTTCTTGTTTATTTAATGTTAAATAAATTTCTAAAATTGTTTTATTTTCTAGTCAGTAATTCATTTGATTACTTTCTCTAAAACTTCTGGTTGCCCAAAATTATATGATGCTCTTTTATCTATCCAAATGGCTTACTGCAACAGAAGAATTCTTGGTTTAATTTAGCATGTTTTGTCTTCTAAGCAACTATTATTTTATGCCTTGGAATAATCCCAGGTCATTTGGATAAACTGTGTACTTTACACGTTTACTGCTCTGACTGTAGGGAAAGAGACTATTATATTAAACCATTGTCAGATATAGATAGGTGTAATTACACTGGCATCTAGGGGAGAAGGCTGAAATTCTTTGCTGTTCTTCTTTAGTTATAAATTACCTTTGAAAAACAGTTTTGGCTGTGTGTTTCAGGGAGATGCCCTGATCAGTTATGAGTAGCAAGCAGTAAAATATAAATAAATAGCAGTAAAATAAAAATAAATAAATAGGCACATGCACTGATAGTATTTCAGATTCTAAAGTTATATTTACTGAGGACCTATCAACAGAACACAGGGCAAATATATACAGTGATGATAATATAGACTACCGTGGATATTTATCTGAGAATTTTACATTTTATTTATACCTGAAAATCTCAGGATGCATATTGGAAACCAACTTCATAAAAATTATTTATACTACAGTGCAACTAGTAAAATGGCAACATTAAAATTGCACCATACCAAGATGTATGAGGTTTAATTTATAGGCAAAACATGAAAACATTCATGTGGATAAATATAAATAAGAAAATTGTATACCAAGTTTGGGAGTTTTCCATATCTCTTCTGACTTAAGTGGATCCAGTGCATCCCTTATAGACCCAAAATCCCAGATCCATTCCTCAGCATTTTAGTAAGACTAGAAAGAAATAGGTCCACCACACACACCCCTTCCCACCACAAAATCAATAGTTGATCAGTCAACAGGGATAGAGAAAAGCATTGTTGCTCTAACACAGTGGTTCTCAACATGGGGCCCATGCCTCACAGGAGGACTTCAATTCCCAGAAGCCTAAGTTAGTACTTTGGCTGCTCAGGGCTTTGGGGAATTGACTTAGGCTTCTAGGTATTGAAGTCCAAAAGCCAAAGGCTGGGAAACACTGGTCTAACAGGGTTCATTTAAAAGAACAGTAGCTAGAAAATACACATCTGTAAAGAAAGCAAGTATGGCTTCTTACTGGCTGACATGAAAATAACATCTGTGCTGTGGTTCCCCAGCACTCATGGCTACATTAATAGACATATCAATAGTTAAAATAATTCATAAACAAATATGTTATTAATTAAATTAGAATAACAATTCAGTCAATAGACAGATAGTCACAAACATTTTATTAAGAGGGGTATCACTCCTGTTACCAAATATTAGTACATAAACCAGCCAAGCTATAAATTAAAAAAGAGTGTTTTATATAAATACAATTATAATAGAAGGCATGCTATGAATACAAAGCACTATGGTGCTTTTAAATGCAAATAGAGAAAAATATTTCCTGACTATAAGATTGCTTTCTAAAATGTGTAGGTAGAGTCACTCCTGGTCTATTCTAAATGGGTGCATATGAATACACTGTAAACCCCACCACAGATTGTGCAACTATGGCAGGATAATCTCTCTGAGTCAATCAGTTCCGATTCTTTCACTCTTGCAAGCTCATAATGAAAACTTTCCACTACAGAAAAATGAAGATACGGTATATTGCCAAAAAGAGAGTTCATTAGTTTCCCATAATATTTTATAGGCTTGTGCGTTGCTCCAAATACCTGGTCTGAGCCCAAACAAAGGTCCAGTGATTAGGGCCTGACCCATCTTATGTTCTTTTATGCATTCATCACAGAGGGGAGACTTGGACCAGAGATTTCTAATGCACATTTCAGTTAACTATGTCAATTAACTATGTCAGTTAATTGTTTTAAACCTGTCATTTGCATGTAACCAGTGCATTGACCAGCCATATAGGTGTTCCTGAGATACTGCATGTGGCTTGGAAAAGGGAAAGTGTCCCCCTCATCTCTCTTTAAAGAGCCCACAAAATAGGTGCTGCAAGAGAAGACAAATCCTCCTAGTAGCAGCACTTTGGAAAGTGAAATACAGTAATCACCCCAGTCATCAAATAGTAAGGAAAGCAGTGCCCCTCAACAGTCCACCACCTTGTGGGCTGTACCCCAATTGAAGAGTAAAATCCCTAGAAGGCCTAGGAACAAAATAGACATTATAGGTAACTGGTTGTTAGGCATATTTCCATATCTGCCAAAAGAAGATACAATCTTCTGTAATTGGAAGATTTTCTCAAGAAAAATGTTGGACCAACATGGAGAAAAACTGCCAAGGACAGTTTGTTATGGACAGAAGTTGTGCGGAATATCATCACAGAGACATCTACTCATACAAGGACTCCTCGCTGAATAACAACTCCAAGGTATCCAAGGTAACATTTCCCTTTCCAGGGACAGGGCTCTGCATACCTTCAGATCTGAGTGATCATGCTTCCTCTCAACATTTGTACTTATGCCCCTAATGCCCAATCACGAAACAAAAACAAGCTGGAAAGAATGAGTTAGAATTTAGAATGACAAGTTATATTGTCATAAGAGAGTACCCCTTCTCCTGAAGAGTTATCTCTGTTTCTGTCCACAGGAATCAGACTCAAAAAAAGAAGTCCACTTTAGCTGTTGAAAATGACTCACAAAGAAAGCTAATTTGCAAATTAAATTCTGTGTGTAAGAGAGAGTGAATAAGAGAAAGAGAGAGAGAAATCTCTTGGTGTGATAGCTGCATGACTTTTAGCACTTGAAGAATTCCCTCTTCTATTAGTGGGCAATCTATAAAAACTTGGCCCTCCGAAAATACATCCTGACACTCTAGGACAGGGGTTCCCAACCTACAGCCCATGGGTCAGACTTCGTCTGTGGCATCATTCCATCTGGCCTGCCACCACCACACTGAGAAGTGGAACCAGATGTGTTTATATCAGCTGTAAAATGTACCTGTGCATGTATAAATGTGCCTGCAGCTGTCATAAACGCGGGAGTGGGTGAATTTATGACAGCAGCAAATGTGTCTGCTTCCGCTTCTGGGGGTGTGATCCAGCCCACTCAGCTGACTGGGGGCATGGTTAGGCCCGAGGCATTAAAAGGTTGGGAAGCCCTGCTCTAGGAGAGGGCCCTGCTGTGCAAAGGCATCTCAGGGCATCTCGTGGGCAGTATTTGCCATAAGATGGTGGCACGGGCCTGGCATCCCAGCATTTGCTGCATGGGCAACAAGCAGGCAGGCAGGTAGGTGAACAAGCAATGTCAAGATGCTGCAACACAGGTTTTTGAGTGGGGTATGAGAGTCAGAAAGGTCCTAAAAAGCACTGCAAACAACAAAGCCAGTGGAGATGATGGCATCCCAGTTGAATTTTTCAAAGCACTAAAAGATGATGGAATCAAATTATTGCATTTTATATGTCAGCAGATTTGGAAAACAAAACAATGGCCACAGGATTGAAAAAGATCAGTATACATTCCAATCCAAAAAAGGGTAATGTCAAAGAGTGTTCAAATTATCGAACAATTGCACTCCTCCCACATGTTAGCAAGGTGATGCTCAAGATAATACAGGATAGACTTCAGCAGCATGTGGAGAGAGAACTACCAGAAGTGCAGGCGGGGTTCAGAAGAGGCAGGGGGACTAGAGACCACATTGCCAACATACGTTGGATCATGGATCAAACAAAGGAATATCAGAAACAAGTCTACTTCTGTTTCATTGACTACACCAGGGCCTTTGACTGTGTGGATCACAACAAAATGTGGCAAGTAATTAAAGAGATGGGCATACCAGAACCCCTTATATGCTTCATGAGAAATCTGTACAAGAGTAAAGAAGCAACAGTTAGGACAGAATACGGAATCATCGAGGGGTTTGGAATAGGAAAAGGAGTAAGACAAGGCTGCATTTTATCACCCTGCTCATTCAACTTATACACAGAGCACATAATGTGCAATGCAGGGATGGAGGAATCATAATTTGGGGTCAAAATTGCTGGGAGAAACATCAAGTTGAGATATGCAGACAATACCACCCTAATGGCAGAAAGCGAGGAGGACCTAAAGAAGCTCCTGATTAGGTTGAAAGAAGAGAGTGCAAAAGTTTGCTTGAGACTCGACATCAAGAAAACCAAGATACTGTAATGGCAAGAGGTCCTATCAGTCCCTGGAAAATAGATGGGGAACAAGTAGAAGCAGTGACAATTTTTTCTTTCTTAGGTTCAAAGCTCACTGCAGATGGTGATTGCACCCATGAAATAAAAAGGTGACTGATTCTTGGGAGACAAGCTATGAAAAACCTGAGGAACATAGTTAAAAGCAGAGACATCACCTTGGAAACAAAAATTTGCATAGTCAAATTAATGGTATTCCCGGTGGTAATGTATGGTTGTGAGAGCTGGACCATTAGGAAAGCTGAGCGCAGAAGAATAGATGCTTTTGAAATGTGGTGTTGGAGGAGAGTTTTGAGAGTCCCCTGGACAGCGAGGAGAACAAATAGGTCAATCGTAGAAGAAATCAACACTGACTGCTGTTTATAAGGTCAAATAGTAAAGATGAAGCTAAAGTATTTTGGACATCTAATGAGAAAAGAGGACCCACATGAGAAAGCCTTGATGGTGGGAAAAGTGGAAGGCAAAAGAAGAAGGGGGCGGCCAAAAATGAGATGCCTGGGTGGTATTCTAGACGCAGTGGGCACAGAGCTGGGTGGGTTGAGGAGGATGGTGGAGGACAGAAGTGCCTGGAGGGCAGTGGTCCATGCGGTCACAAAGGGTCGGAATCAACTGTGCAACTGAACAACAACATAAGATCACTGGCCTAGCAGGAACACAGAATAATACATTGAATTGACAGGTTTATATAAGGGATGGAGGAGCAGAACCCTTGAGTCTTTTTTAAAAATGTGTATCAGCAAAATTCTAACAATTTTCTTTTACATCAGATGTACTTTCTGAGAATGTCAGAGAATAAACAAAAGAAAAAAGTGGCACTTTAAAGACTAACTGCTGTATTTTAATGTTAGCTTTTGTGGATCAAGTCCATTTCATCAGACATTGGAGTGAAACTTCATGGTATAAATTTATACACATAGCTACAGATTTATTTATTATTTATTTATTTAGATTTATATTGCCGCCCACTCACCATGGTGACTCAGGGTGGCTAACAATCAGCAAAACAACACAGCACCAAAAAAATAATAATAATTTTTTCTAAATCAATATGTACAGAGTGATTGGTTAGCATAATAGATAAGCTACAAGTCAATATGAGTTTTTACAACTGGTAATAGCAATTATGTTACTTGGATTAGTTAGCTACTATTCCCAAACAATCATTTCTGAGCCACCCTGGGAAAATGCATTACAGTAATCTGGTGGTACATGAAAATCCTCCCTTGTAGAACTGTAATGTAACTCAGGGCATGCAAGGAGGATTAACAGAATTAGTCATGTAACAGAAGAGACTCCCTTTTAGATCAAACTAACTTGTTTGTTTCTATTTGACTAACCAATTAAAAGAGCTCCTGTCTTTCTCCCCGCTATTTGCATGTATTGTGACTTTTCTTTGTTCTGGTCAGAGACTTATGTTTGCCGTGTTCGGTTACTGTCATGCCAGGTGGTATTTTAAGTTGATATTCTTGATGAGCATGTTGATTTTCTCCATGTTTTGATGCATCCCTGATTATCCTCTGGATGGGCTTCTACCTGTTGTTCTTGTATGCCTTACCATGTTGTGACCATTAGAGGGCACCAAGTATGCTCAGAAGAAGCCTTAAGAATTCTTTCTAGCTTTAGAAAAGTATGAGACAGAGTTTCTGAAACTCTTGTTCTACATATTTTTGATGACCAGAATCTTAGCGACATTATAGCAAAGTTTGCATAACTTGCTCCAGCTAATTGATGAGGTAGTAGAGTCATGTGCCTGCTCACCCACCCAACTGGCCATCCAGATCCACCCTGACACCTCAATGGGTAGCAAGTACCGTATCTGTAGCAAGTTATGGAAAACAAATGTGAATACTGTACCAATAAAACATATAAAACATGTAGTTCTTCTTTGTGTTGTTTGTGAATCCACACTTATGGGTTCTGTACTTGTGCGGAAGCCATTGTCAGAGCTGTAAAGCTAATTGGATGAAAAGGTTTGAAGTTAGGACCACCCACCATCTCTACCCACCCTCGGCACCATTTCGCGCTTCTCTCCTCAGTTCTCCTTTTTCCACTATAGCAGCAGGACCTAAATCGAGAGCTCATCTAAATTTTTCTTGCTAACTGAATTGTTTGGAAAGCCTTACATTTCAAATTTTTTTTCTGGACCAGGAAGGGTTTTCCCCTTCTTACTCCTTCGCAGTCCACGAAGGGTTCCCCCACATGTCAGGGCCCACTCTACCAGGTCAATAGCAACTTCCACTGCATTCTTAGAGGGATATCAGACATCGGCTGTCTCATCGTAAGGGCTCCTCCTTGGTCAAGTTCCTGA
The DNA here is from genome assembly GCA_030440675.1 of Furcifer pardalis. Classification (NCBI taxonomy): domain Eukaryota; kingdom Metazoa; phylum Chordata; class Lepidosauria; order Squamata; family Chamaeleonidae; genus Furcifer; species Furcifer pardalis. The sequence continues at coordinate 80,796,454 of CP126893.1, read as the reverse complement.
GACACCCTCATTTCTGGAACTTTAACCCTTACTTTCCACCTTTGAGAGAGCCGAGCTGATTAGAAAGGAACTCTTGCTATGCTCAGGCAACAGAGCAAAACAAGGGAGGGATCTGGTAGCGTGTCTTTGTGTGTGTGCCAGTAAAAAGAACAACAATCTTCAGAGAGAAACAGCTGCTTTATTCATCAGGTTCATGTAGGATAGTCCATGGAAAAACGTAGCTTAAAAGGTCAATAACAGATATCAGTCCAGTACACAGTCCCGGTTCATTAGGTAATCATAGTGAAAGAAAAAAGAATAGTCCCACCATAGCCAGGGTCTTATGCCATTGAAATCCAGAAACGAACTAACTAACTTCTCTGCAAAATGGAGATTCTGCAGTCAGGTGGGTAAGCTTTGGCCAATCAGGTAACAGAGAGAAACATTCTCAAAACAAAGAATTGTTTACACACGTGTACAATCAGTGAAGTCAAAACATGCTACCTTGAGAGATAACATAGGAACACTGGCTGAAAAACAAGCTGTCTCGTGATATGAGTCCATGAGACAGAGAGGGACAAAGGATTTCTATGAGGCCTAGCTAAATAATCTACAGCCTCAAGCCTTGGGAAACATGAGGAAATATGTCGTTTCCTGACAGAAATCCCATTAGAGGATACTGTATTTGCAAAGCAGCCACATGGTCCAGACCTTCAATTTTCGTCAGTCATTACCGACTAGACACTAGAGCCATCCCTGACTCCAGGGTCGACTGCTCTGTCCTGATGGCAGGTCTCCGAGCATCTTCTTTGTTGATGACCTCTCATCCTTAGACCATCTCCTCCTACCTTACCTTCTGCACATCTCGTCACTGCATCGGCTACCCACCATCCAAGTGAGTTCGTTACTCTCTCATAAGTGTGCATTCACAAACAACACGAAGGAGAAAGACAGGTTGTACTTACCAGTAACTGTTGTTCTTCAAGTGTATTGTTTATGAATTCACACTACCCACCTGTCCTCACCTCATACAGCTGCACTGAGATACACTCTATTCTTGTCCAGTGTACAGGTTTAGTATGAATTGAGGTGAGAAGCGCAAAATGGCACTGAGGGCAGGTGGAGATGGTGGGCGGTCCTAACATCAAATCTTTTCATCCAATTAGTTTTACAGCTCTGACAATGGCTCCCGCACAAGTCCAGAACCCATAAGTGTTAATTCGCAAACAACACACTCGAAGAACAACCGTTACTGGCAAGTGCAACCTGTCTTTCTTTGTCACATGAGAACCATATGATACAGGTTTCTATTCCCATTTTATAGATAGATAGTTAAGGCTGACTGGCAGCAATTCTTTCACCTAAAAGGTATTTGGATATTCTTTTTGAAACAGATGTCCAGTTTGCTAATCACTGGAGCACACCAATTCTCTATGGAACATTATTATGTAGTCTCAGGCACACTTGCCAGGGAGTAAGATCTATTGAATGCACTGCAATTTACAGGCAAGCTAACAGCCAGAAAATCAGTCATCCAGTGAGCTGTCACAAGATCATACTAGCCATTGACCCCAATTAAGTCATATGAAGTTACATTTCCTGTTCTAAAGATAATAACTGCATCAGAGAAAGGAGATTTTTTTTCATTGCTGTTGTGTGAGCAAATTTAACCCCCCCCCCCCGAAGATGTGGAAGTAAATGGGAGGTGGAATCCCAGGCATTATCCTTCCACTATGATTTTCTTAAATGGAAAAGACACGTCAGAACTTTTCCTTATGAGAGTGTGTAAGAGAACAAAGTATCTTCACTGCTTGCATGGCCCATGTGTCCTTATCCCAGAATTTTGCTTATTATGAATCAAGAGACATGCACAATCTAAAGCTCTTTCTTATTAATCACATTAATAGGTTTTAAAAACAAGGCATCTTGTTGAATTTTAAAGAATAATTTTAAACTGGCATAGGTTTTCACAGACTGCAGCTTATCCATTTGTTGTCCAAAGAAATATTGCAGTGCTGTCAGTACACATAAATGTACAAAAGACAGCAGTTTCATCTTCTTCCCTAACCTGGTGCATTCCAGCTGTTTTGCACCACAGGGCTCATAATTTCTTTTCCCAAATCACAAGGATTCTGGGAGTTTTGACCCCCTACACACCCAGAGAGCAGGAGGTTCAGTAAGACTGGTATAGCTCTAAGAAAAGGGTGTCCAATGGTACACAAATGCTGTGTACCAAGTGCATTTCCAAACTATTCATCATCTCCAGCATTTTGGAAGAAAAGATTAGGAGGATCTGATACAATTCAAAGAGCAGTCAACAGTCCCTTACATTTCAGAGAAACAGGAAAACAAATGGATGGGACCAAATATGCGCTGCGCGAATAGGCTTCAAAACAGATGTGGGAGAGGCAGAGGACGAGGCTGCTCACTCATCGACCCTGCCACCTCTTACAGTCAAAAGCCAGCCGCAGCTTCAGTGGCGTCCTTCCTATTAAATAAAATCACCACCACCACTCCCTACGACAATTTATTTTATTTCCTACAGACCACGCCATACCCACAAGGAAAGAAGCCCAGAGAGAGAGAGAGGTAGGCAAGCAGGCAGACTATATATATAGGCACACACACACACACATCTGGAGGTTGCCCTCATTCATCCTGGGAACACGAACAACTTCTGTCTGATGACGTGGACTGGATCCACAAAAGCACACATTAAAGTACAGTAGTTCAATAAACAAAGACCCATACACAAAATAAATGCAGGAGGAAGGCAATACCTTTATAGGATCACTTTTTAAAAAATCAAACATTGCGCGAGCTTTCGTGATTCAAGATCACTTCTTCAGGCAGGTATCAATTTCTTGTGGATAGGGTAGGAGAGTTATAAAGAAAAGTCCCAAAAGTTCGTGACATAATGTTCATGACATGCTTTGTCTCTTCGATGAGTTGTGAAGGAAAACAGCAGGCTGAATCTAAGAGACAAAGCCTGGCTGAATATCATGCCATGAACTGTTGGGACTTTCCTTTATCACTTTCCTATCTTACCCACAGCGACTGCTGTGGCTCAAGTGGTTAAGACGCTGAACTTGAAGAGTGGAGGGTCAGAGTGCAATACAGTACCCGAGTACTGTATGACGGAGTAAGCTCCCGTCGTCTGTCCCAGCTCCTGCCAACTTAGCACTTTGAAAGCAAGAAATTGCAAGTAGATAAATAGGGAGCACTTCGGTGGGAAGGATAAACAGCATTCCGTACACTCCGGTGTCTAGTCATGTCTGCCACATTACCACAGAAACATCTGCAAACACAAGACAGTGCTGCCTCTTTGGCTTTGAAACAGATGAGCACTGAACCCTAGAGTCATATACTACTGGTTTTAGAACAAGAGTGACTTTTTCCTTTACCCTATCCACAAGGAATTGATCCATGCCTGAAGAAGTCTTCAATCATGAAAGCTCGCACAATGTTTGATGTTTTTAAAGTGATCTTTCTATAAAAGTATCACCTTCCTCCTGGATTTAACATAAGTACAGTAGTTAGTTGTCTTTAAGGTGCCACAACGTTTATTGCAGGGGTGCCCAAAATTTTTGGACTGGAGGACAGTCATGTGGTTTACGGAGCTGGCCATTATGGCCCGGGGGCTGGATCCAGCCCTGACACCAGTGAAGCCCTTGTTGCTCCTGGAAGGGGAAGTAAAATGGGCCCATACAGGTGCATTTTACTACTCCTGCGTCCAGGAGCAATGAGGGCTTTGTGGGCCAGATGAATTGGCGTCAGGGGCCGGATCTGGCCCTCGGGCCATAGTTTGGGCATCCCTGGTTTATTGTCTTTCTCTCTCTCTCTCTTATTCCCGGAATCCTGAGAAGTGCTCCGTCCGCAGCTGGAGCAACGCTGCCGCTCCGGCCACTTGCGGGGTGTGTGTGTGAGCGTGTGCGCGTTTTGTCCGTCACGGCTCCTCCCTCGCAGGCTCCCACCCGGCTGGCCTTCCTGCCCTCTTTGCCCGCCTTGGCGCCCCGCGTAGTGCTGGGGTCAATTGAGCTCCTGAGGGCGGCTACGCCCCTCCCCTCCCGCCTGGAGCGCCGCTCGCAGGCGCCTCCCGCCATCTACCCAAGGGGAACTTCCCGCTGAGACGGGGAGGGAGAGTTTGCTGAGGAGGTCCAGGGTCTCTCCCACCACCCTCCAGTGTCGTCGTTGCCTCCAGCCCAGACGGGAGCGCGCGGCGCCTCGCCGGACCAAACCCGTGCCCTTGCTTGGCTGGCCGCTGTTTCCCACCTCAGCGGCTTGCCCCTCAAACAAGGTGAGTGGGTGGGGGCGGGCGTGGGGGTGGATGGGGGGTCGGGGTTCCCCTCCAGCTCCCTTCGCGCGCGCTCGCCCCGTCTCTTTCTCCTGGTTCTGGTGACTCCACACGGAGAGAGCAACTTCACTTTTTTTTTACTCGGGATGATAACCAGTTCTCAGTCTGGTTTCCTAAGGCGTCTCCTCGGCCGAAACTGGCGACGGGAGGAGAAAGAGAAGAAGAAGGCAGAAAGGGTTACTATGAGTTACTAAGGAAGAACTATGTAGTTCTACCTATATGTTTAATAGAGATAGTATTTTTAGATTTGGAGCGATATACTTGGTCTATATGTGATATGTTTATCTTGACTTTAGAAGTGAAGAATGTGTTTCCTGTTTTATGATTGAATTTTTTTAAAAAAATTTCCTTCATTTTTGTATGTTTTGTATCTTTGTATGCTTTTATATCTTTTTTCTGTATGTTTATTCTGTTAAATACCTATATAAAAAATAAATTAAAAAAAACAAAAAAAAAAGAAAGAGAAGAAGGTGAAGACTTGCTGGTCTTCCAGATGAAGGTGAAGATGAAGAAGAGCAGCCATTGGGGCAGCCCTGGCTCCGACACCTTGCTCCCAATAGGGAGCTGCTGCAGTTGTGGGCTCTGGCAGGTCCCAGTCTGGTAATACTGTAATCTCATTTCAGAAATTATTCTGGGTTGAAAGGATTTTTGCTGGAGGAACTCCGCTCAGGGGATGCCCAAATCAGGCTCCTTTCATGTCTCCAAGATACTTTCCCCACTGAAGTGGTCCCTGTTTATCTACTTGCACTTTCTTGCTTTTGAACTGCTAGGTTGCCAGGAGATGGGACAGACGACGGGTGCAGTACATGGGGCTTGAACTGCAGACTTGTTGACCTTCCAGCTAACAAGTTGAGCTTCTTAAACTGAGCCACCGCAGCCCAGTCTGCAAAACAGACCCATTGCTTGAACAATAACCCCAAAGAGTAACTGGTTTGTGTATTTCATCTTGCTGACAGCCTTTGGAAACCAGAGTTAGTAACCAGAGTTACTAAACCATTGTCATTTCTTATATCTCATTGTTTTCTGTCCACACCCTTCATTGTAGCCCATAAAGCCTTTGCCTGAACTGTGGTGGCCCATATATCTGGAGAAGTGGGCAGGATCCACAAAGCCTCCAGCCAAGTCGAATTTAAATTGCATTTCAGGGGGGCTTGTAGTAGCTTGTAGTCAGACTTCATTTGCAGTGACACAGGATGACAGATTGAATGCCCCCGAATCCTTGAGGTATCCTGGATTAAATGCTCTGTAGCATTTCTCCTTTTCTAAAGTATCAATTTTCAAGTTTATTCCTAAACCACCATGTCCACAGAACCTTCCAAGAAAAGTCCCTCTGTAGTTTAATTTTGATTTTTATGGTGTTTCAAATGATTACATTTTGTTCAAAAATGGCTATTCTTGTATAGATGCCCATTTTGCAATTCCATTATTTTTGTATCTTGTTTTGTTGTTAATGCATTAGATAAAAACCACTTTTGGCTTTTTTTTTTTTTAAAAAAAGAAAGCATCTTTTTTAAAAAAAATCTAACATCTTGCCATGCATAACAAGGGCACCATCCCTAAAATGTGTGTTGTTTAAATCAATAGTTTTGATTTACCACCGCCTCACTATGTTGCCTTTCAATGCCCACTTCTCTCCTCTAGTTATTAGGCCGTTGACTATTCCATTAATGGAGCCATGAATATTGTGATCAATAAAGAGATAACATCAGAGTATGAAAAAACTGGCACCCTGAGGAGAGATGTAGTGACTGATTACTAAATGTCAACATTGTTTTGAAATGTAACGAAGGTTATAATGAAACGTAGATCTTTAATGTTAGAAGTCTCTTAGGGTTTTAAAAAACTCATTTATGAATATATATATTTTTAATTCAAACAGATGGGGAAATTCATTCCTCAATTCTTTTATCCTTTTTTCAACTCCTGGCTGTTTACTGGATTACTTTATTCTGATTATCATCTTTATTTACTGTCCACTATGGAGTAAACTAATCCTGAAAGAGATATATCTCCTATTTATAAGATTTCATTTTTAGTTCTAAATACTAAGTACTAAGCTGTATTGAACATAGTTGGACTGAACGTCTGAGAAAACTCATATAATTGATCTTCTGAACAACTAAAGTTAGGAATGTGTTGAACACAAATGACAAAATGGAGTGAAAGTTAAAGCTGTATAGTATCCTTGAAACTTTTGAAACTTTGTCAGAAAAAATAGTCTTTCTTTCTAATGCATATACGTATGATGCATATTACTATAATGCATATTACTATAACAAGGGCACATATTTACGGTATGGCAACTGCCTTTTACAGGTGCTTATGATGAGGTTTAATTTGAGCTTTATGACTGACAGTTGTTATCACTACCTAATGTGATGCATCCTGTGCCTTTTTTTCCTCCCCTTTATGACCAGGAAAAGTGAAATACAGTACTTGTATGAAAAAAACACTGTCTTTTTGGAGTGGCAGGATTTTGTTGTTGTTGTTGTTGATCATTTGGCTTTGCTCAAGATGTTTCTTTCTTTCCACAGTTATCTAAAACAAACAAACAAAAAGAAATTGTGGGCCTAAATCTGATGTTTATCAAATAATAATAATACAGTAATAATAATTTCAAGTCAAATGGAGGGATTTGGTATAGCAACTTCACTAAAGCAAACTTTGCCACTCCTAATCATCCTACATGCATTTCTGAAACAAAGTTTCATTATGGTCACTTAATTTCAAGTGGGGTGATTCTGAGATTTTCAATGTACTGTACACTAAGAGAGTGCTCACTCTTAGATGGTCATAGGAATGTAGGCTTGAAATCTGTTAGTTTCAGCTAGAGTTGAATCAATGGGAATCAGTGGGAATCAATGGGAAATAGGCAAGTTGATCCTTGTATTATCTTCAGTGGATTCAATGGAGCTGGGCTAGTTTAATATTGGATTCAGGGCTCTGGAAGGTGCTTTGGATATGGTTTGATTGACAGAAACTCTTTAAGATCTCAGGGAGAGGTCTTCCCCATTATCGATCTGTTATTTGGTGATACAGTACTTTAACCTTTTTAATGTAATTAATGTGTTTTTAACTGCGTTTTTAATTTTGTAAGCCACCCTGAGTCTTTGGATGAGGGCGGGATATAAATGCGATAAAATAAGTAAGTAAGTAAGTAAGTAAGTAAGTAAGTAAGTAAGTAAGTAAGTAAGTAAGTAAGTAAGTAAGTAAGTAATACTATGACATTATTCACATTCAAAATGCACACTTGATTACGGAATCTCTTCAGATTCTATTTCCCCCCCAAGCAGCTTTTTCCAGGATTCAGATTTGCATCTTGCAGGAACATACTGTTCTGGCGGCAATACATCTGTTTTATTACTAAATCAGTAACGAGTGCATGTTTTATACAGCAATGGTCCTTATTCTTCCTGCTAGTCATGGCCCCTGAAATGTAAACAGAAACACATGCAGAATCAGTTATGTTTTAGTAGTTTTTGTTGTTCTGTGCTTTGGAGGAAATGATACAGCTTGGTTGGATTATAGTTGGATTGTTTAAATGGTGACAAAGAAACAAATGGGTATAAAACAAGAGACAAAGGGGGATTGGTGACAGGACCTTAAGTTGTGTTCATAAGTGGAGATCTATTATTTATTTATATAAATATATTTTTTTGTAATCTCAGATTAATTTAGCACTTGAAATGAGGTGCAAATTAGGTACATGCATGAAAACAGTATAGGAGAATAAAATCAATATACAGTACTGTACTGTATAAAAGTAAGTCAGCAGCTAAAAGACAATTACAGTACTGATATAAATAGTAGATAATACAGAAGTTCTATGAATCAGAATCCATAACATGGGATTCACCAGTAGGGTAAAACTATACCTGCTCACTTTTAGCAAATGAATAAAAAGCACATAGAAGCCAAGATATACCAGAAGTATGTTTTACTGTTTAGTTCTCCTTCGTGTATTCTGTGAATCCCCACTTTTGGGTTCTGCGCCTGTGTGGAGCCATTACCAGAGCTTTCAAGCTGCTTGGATAAAAGTTTGAATGTTAGGGCCACACATCGTACCGCCCACCCTTTGGCACCATTTCGCGCTCTTTACTCAGTTCTCTTCTTTCCGCCTCAGTAGCAGGAGACCATTTAGAGCTCTCTTTAATTTTTCTGTCGATTCTTCAGAAAAGACTTGCTTCATTCTCAATTTTTTGTTTGGTGATCTTGTCCTTAGGGTAGGATCACCTACCTCGGAGCTGTTTCTCCTTGTAGGAGAACAGTTCCTGGCATTTTCTTCAATTTTTACCTCAGGGTTGTTTCTTCCTTGCAGGGGAAGCAGTCTTTTCCCTTTGGGAACAACAAGATCACCTACTTCGGAGCTGTTCCTCCTCATGGGGGAGCAGTTCCTGGAATTCTGTTTAATTTTTACCTCAGGGTTGCTTTTTCCTTGCGTGGGAAGCAGGCATTTCCCTTTGGGAACAACCTAAATTTTTTCTCAGTTGCTCGTCCCTTGCAGGTCGGGCGGTGTCTATCTACAATTTTTCTTGCTTGTTGATCTTTTCTCCAGGAAGGACCAGCACCCCAGCCATTTGCTTGCTTCGCGGTGGGCATTTGGGCTGTTTTTCCTTTACCGTGAGGTAATTTTTGATGGCATCAACTGCCCATAACTGTTGCACTATCTGCAACAAGAACTTTCCCTTGTCAGATCACCACAGTAATTGTTTGCTGGGTTTTGGAGAATCTCATCAAACCCAGACATGTGTTCACTGCAAAAAAATCACTTGTCGTGGTTCAAAATAGAAATAATTGTCTCAGGGCCTATCTAATGGAGATGACATTTTCTCTGGCAGTGACCTCTCAGGCCTCTCAGTTTCCTGCCAAAACTCTGGCACCCAAGATGGCCACCATAAAGGGAGAGAATTCAAAGATGGCCAAGGTGAGGCAGAAGTGTAAGAAGGCAGGGCCCCATTCTCTTTCACCTCCTCCGCTACCGCCTTGAGGGATGTCTCTGCTCCACTGGGTGTCCATCTTGGCACCAGCTCGACACGCCCTGGTTACTGTTTCGGTGTCTATTTTGCCACCAATTGGACCAGCTCTGGCTACCATTTCATCTCCGCCAGCTCCATCTCAGGCAGTTTAGCTGGACTTCTTGCAACCACTTCTTGAGATGGTAGTCAATAAGATAGGTGACCAACTTTTGGCTGCCATGACTCAAGTTCGGCAACCTGGTTCCTCTTCCTCCTTCACAGAACTCTGAATGGACTGTCGCTCTGGGCCAAGCAATGGACATTGCTCCACCACCTTCGGGGGCATCGAGCACCTACTCCGTCGTACAGCCTGGGCTGTATTGGTGCGGTGCTGATGTAGAAGTGTGGATCCTTCCACCGTCTACGGATGAGTCTGAGTCCTCTTCGGAGGAGGAGGATGTGGACTTTGCTCCATCACCTTCAGGGGCATCGAGCACCCGCTCCGTCGAACAGCCCAGGCCTTACTAGTGTAGTTCCGATGTGGAAGCGAGGAACTGTCCACCGTTTACAGATGAGTCCAAGTCCTCTTCGGAGGAGGATGTGGACATTGCTCCACCACCTTCGGGGGCATTGAGCACCCGCTCCATTGAACAGCCAGGCCTTACTGGTGCGGTTCCGACGTGGAAGCGAGGATTCCTCCACCGTCTATGGATGTGTCTGAGTCCTCTTCAGAGGAGTAGGATGTGGACATTGCTCTGCCACGTTCAAGGGCATTGAGCACCTGCTCCATCGGACAGCCCAGGCCTTACTGGTGAGGTTGTAGAGGTGGAAGCGAGGATCCCTCCACCACCTACGGACGAGTCCAAGTCCTCTTCGGAGGAGGAGGAGGAGGATGTGGAGTTGAGGCGGGCAAGACACTCGATCCTATGATCGGAGCTGCTGATCTGCCCCGTGGTGAGGACCAGAAGTCCTTTACAGCCATGCTGATTCATCTTCGGACGGCCTTAAGCCTCCCATATTGCCATGTTACCGTTTATTCTCAGCTCCGCTAAGGCCGTGTGGAAGAAGCCCATTTCGTCCCACATGGTTTTGATGAGAGTCGACAATTTGTGATGACGTAGAGTTTCTGCAGGCCCATCCCCTGGCGAACACCATGGTTGTCCAGGCTTCGCAGAGTAATATGGCAGTCAGCAGTTTCCCCATGCCATCTTCATCCGAGGGCAAGAAGCTTGATGCATTGGGGTGGAAGCTTTACGCCACCACATCATTGTCACTCCATGCAGCAAACTGTTCTACAGAGATGGGGCTTTACAATTCCCATCTCTGGGAATGGGCGAAGTCCTTCACGGTCAAGTTGCCCACTGATCTGTACACGGAGTTTAACTCTCCCTGTGACGAGGGCAATTACCTCCCTGAGCAACAGATTAGGGTGGCCCGTCACATGAATGATGCAGTGGCAAAGGACATGTCCACATCCATTCAGTTGCGTCGGCAAGCCGGGCTTCGCTCCACCGAGCTTGAGGAGCCTACCAAGAAGCTAATCGAAGATCTGCCTTCTGACGGCTAAGGTCCGTTTGCCCAAGACACGGACAAGGCCCTGAACAAACTGCAGCAAACCAAGACCACAGCAAAGTTCTTCGGTTTGGCCTCACCTGGACAGTCCACCTCCGGACCACAGTACGGGTTCCTTGAGTCTTCAAGCTCCGTCACAGGCTTCCATCCTCTCACCTGCAGGAGGAAGTGGCAATGCTACTGTTGAAAGGAGCCATAGAAACTGTACCACTGTCGAAAAGGAGCGATGATTTCTACTTGAAGTACTTTGTGGTAAAAAAAAAGAAGGCCATTCTGGACATCGCTAACATGGTACAACTCATGGAGAGTCTCGGTCTACAGATCAACTTCGACAAGTTGAAACTGGAACCATCTCAGCGCATCGAGTACATTGGAACAATACTTGACTCACTCAATGTCAGAGCGTATGCCTCTCCAAAGTGCCTACAGGACATCACCAAGGTGATATAAATCTTTCGGCGCAGGACTTATGTGCGGGCAAAGAACACTCAGAGACTGCAAGGACTTATGGCATCAACCACGGCTGTGGTTTCTCACGTCAAACTGATGGAGCAGTCCCTACAGTCTTGGCTCCTTCACGACTTCAATCTGATGACGGAGAGCCATTCCAAACACCAGCTAGCATGGTGGATATCACCTCTAAATTTTGCAACCGAGAAGTATTTTTGCTCCACTCAACTATCGGTACAGATCTTGACCAACGCAAGCAACCTCAGATGGGGAGCTGCTTGGGGGTCTCTCACTGTGAACAACTTGTGGACACAGGAGGAAGCAGTTTTTCATATAAACTAGCTGGAACTCCTCACCATTTGGAAGGCTCTGAGGTCCTTCAAAATGGTGCTGCCAGGCAAGGCTGTTCAAATCACATCAGACAATGCCACTGTGATGGCCTGTTTCAACAAGCAGGGAGGCATGAAATCAATGATACTCTTCTACCTGGCAGTGGAACTGTAGAAATGGTGCCTAGAGAGACACATTCTCCCCATTCACATCCACATTCAAGGCAAACTGAATGTCTTAGCTGATGGGCTGAGCAGGCTGAGCTCCACGACTCACCAATGGGAACTGGACAACCAAGCATTCCAGTCCATTTGTCATCAGCAGGGGGTTCCAGATCTCCACCTCTTCACTTCGGAAATGAACCACAAGTGCCTGAGATACTGCTCCAGAGCAGAAATCAGGCTAGCCTCCGAGGGCGATGCCTTCATGAAATGGTGGGACTTGGACTATCTTTACATATTCCCTCTGTTTCCACTCATCCAGAAAGTCCTAATCCGGATGCTCCATCATCGAGCTCAAGCGATTCTAATTGCGCCGGTGTGGCCAAGTACAGCCGTGGTATCTTCTTCTACTTCAGCTGTCTTCACAATTGCTCACGCTACCAGATTCTCCTTTGCTGCTCCAAATGGAGAATGGTCAACTCCTCCTTTCCGACCTGCCCAGCCTGCATCTCATGGCATGGAGGATAACCCCAGATTGGCAAGAATACTCAACATGAGTAGGAGGCCCTCCACACGGAGGTCCTAAATACAAATGGTTTCGTGCCTTCCTTGACTCCAAACCGTTGAGCCCGAACCGTGACTGCCTCCAGTACATTATGGGGTACTTATTTCATTTGGCAGAGACTGGCTTAGGACTTGCATCCATCAGAGTCCATTTGGAAACCATTGTGACACACTCTCCAGTGGGCTCCATAGCTTCCACAGCATTCAGGGACCAAATGGTGAAAAGGTTTCTAAAAGTCCTCCGTAATGCTTTTCCACCTGTAAGGTTTTTTCCACCTGTAAGGTTTTTATCCACTGTTCTAAATGTGCTTACCAAAGCTCTGTTTGAGCCTCTGGCCGCTATAGACCTTCATCTTCCAATGTGGACAGCCACCTTTCTGGTGGCCATCACTTCTGCCAGAAGAGCATGTGAACTCACTGCCCTACATACGGATTCACAGTTCACCAAATTTTTCCACGACTGGGTGGTTCCCCATCCAGATATCAGCTTTCCCCCCAAGATTGTCTCTGAGTTTCATTTGGGACAGTCTATTTCCCTGCCAACTTTCTTTCCAAATCCAACTTCAGACCAAGAAAGAGCATGGCACATGCTTGATGTAAAAATAACATTATTGTTTTACATCAGCATGACAAGGGAATTCAGAAAGACATGCCTTTTCATAGCGTATGGAGGGAAGTTCAAGGGAGAACCCATCACATCACAAAGGTTCTCCAAATGGATCGCATCTGTCATTCATCTTGCTTACGAGATTGCTTCTCTGCCTCCTCCTCCTCCTCACGTCAGAGCACATTCTACCAGGGCTGTTGCCACCTCCACTGCCTTTCTGCAGGGCACACCATTTGCAAACATTTGTAAGGGTGTCACTTGGTCCAGACCTTCCACATTTGTCAAACATTACTGGATGGATACCAGAGCCATGCAGACGTCAGACTTGGTCGTGCCGTCCTTGTCAGAGGGCTCCAAGCTCATGAGGGTCCATCCTGTCTACCTGACGTGCCTGTGCGTGTGTGTTACCATGGATTCATCTCATCCAGCTGCCTGCCTACCACTTAAGTGTGAGCTTGCTAATCTCCCAAAAGTGGGGAGTCACAGAATACACGAAGGAGAAAGTTAAGTTGTACTTACCAGTAATAACTTTGGTTCTTCAAGTATGTATTCTGTGAATTCACACTTTCCCACCCTTCCTCCCCACTTGAGCTGCATGGACGAGACAGTTTATTTTATCCTGTGCTTGGCTTAATTATTAACTGAGGAAAGAGTGCGAAATGGCGCCAAAGGGTGGACGGTGCGGTTGGCAGCCCTAACATTCAAACTTTTATCCAATCAGCTTGAAAGCTCTGGTAATGGCTCCACACAGGCACAGAACCCAAAAGTGTGAATTCACAGACTACATACTCGAAGAACGAAAGTTATTACTGGTAAGTACAACTTAACTTTCCTATTGTTGATTATGCAGAACTCTTCAATGATACCTAGAAATTTTTGAAGTGGTAGCCGTGCTAGTCTGTTCAAGCATATCAGAGAATAAACAAAACAAGACAAAACAAGACATTTTTGTCTTTTTTTGTTTACTCAATGATAACTAGTAATTGCCCCATATAAAAGTTCTCAAGGTCTCCCCCCCCCTTTTTAAGCAAGGTACCTTAAAGATAAAGCACATAGTACCTTAAAATACATGAAAGTCAGAATTAATATTCATGAAGATAAACATGCTAAAGTCATTGCCTAGCAAACAGATGTTGAACTAAGGAACACGTTTGATCATGTATTAGAACAATTCATGATTATGTTCAAACCTTAATCTCTCTCAAACTCTGTAAGAAGCTACTTAAGCTCTGGATGGGATTCATATTACATTTGGCTTCCTATGTTACTCTGACAGGTGACTAAATGACCTATATCTTCAGTGGTTAAGAAGTTCAACTTGTTACTAGAAGGCCAACAAGTCAGCAGTTTGAGACCAGGGCACTGCATGATGGTTTGAACACCCACCTCTGTCCCAGCTCCTGCCAACCTAACAGTTTGAAAGCAAGAAATTGCAAGTACAGTAAAACCCTGACATACATATGTCTCGAGTTACATAAAATTTGACTTACATAATGATTTTGTGCTAAAACCATGTTCCGATCTACATGATTTCCTATTGATTTGCTTCGAGTTACATAAAGATTATATTTCCTATGGGTTTGCTTTAAGTTATGTAAAAATCATTTTTGTATGGGCTTGCTTCGAATTACATAAAAATTTCATTTTTACTATGGGTTTGCTTCGAGTTACATAAAAAACCGATTTAAACAATATCAGAAACAAGTCTACTTCTGTTTGATTGACTACACTAAGGCCTTTGACTGTGTGGACCACAACAAAATGTGGCAAGTAATTAAAGAGATGGGAATACCAGAACACCTTATATGCCTTATGAGAAATCTGTACATGAATCAAGAAGCAATAGTTAGGACAGAATACGGAATGACAGAGTGGTTTGGAATAGGAAAAGGAGTAAGACAAGGCTGCATTTTGTCACCCTGCTTATTCAACTTCTACACAGAGCACATAATGTGCAATGCAGGGATGGAGGAAACATCAAAAATTTGAGATATGCAGACGATACCACCCTAATGGCAGAAAGTGAGGAGGACCTAAAGAAGCTCCTGGTTAGGTTGAAAGAAGAAAGTGAAAAAGCTGGCTTGAGACTCAATATCAAGAAAACCAAGATAATGGCAACAGGCCCTATCAGTCCCTGGAAAATAGATGGGGAAGAAGTAGAAGCAGTGACAGATTTTACTTTCCTAGGATCAAAGCTCACTGCAGATGGTGATTGCAGCCATGAAATAAAAAGGCAACTGATACTTGGGAGACAAGCGATGAGAAACCTGGGGAACATAGTGAAAAGTAGAGAGATCACATTGCAAACAAAAATTCGTCTAGTCAAAGCAATGGTATTCCCTGTGGCAATGTATGGTTATGAGAGCTGGACCATTAGGAAAGCTGAGCACAGAAGAATAGATACCTTTGAGATGTGGTGTTGGAGGAGAGTTTTAAGAGTCCCCTGACAGCCAGGAGAACAAATAGGTCAATCTTAGAAGAAATCAACCCTGACTGCTCCTTAGAAGGGCAAATAGTAAAGATGAAGCTAAGGTACTTTGGACATCAAATGAGAAGAGAGGACTCACTTGAGAAAGCCTTGATGCTTGGAAGGGTCAAGGGCAAAAGAAGAAGGGGGCGGCCAAAAATGAGATGGCTAGATGGTATTGTGGACACAATGGGCACAGAGCTGAGCGAGTTGAGGGGGATGGTGGAGGACAGGAATGCCTGGCGGACAGTGGTCCATGGGGTCGCAAAGGGTCGGACTCAACTGTGTGACTGAACAACAAGGGTTTTTACTGTATGTAGCTAAATAGGGACCACTTTAGTGGGGACATGAAAGGAGCCTCATTTGGGTGTCTCCTGAGTGGAGTTTCTCCAGGAAAAATCCTTTCAACCCAGAATAATTTCTGACATGAAATTATTATTATCCTCACTAGTGTTTTCAGTGAGTCTGCTTGAATGCCTTTCTACTTTCTTTCCTGTTATAACTTTTTTTAAATTTAACTCCTCTCTAACTTTATAATGATTTTTTGGTCAAAGGAGACTATTTTCTGCAAAGCCTTAACCAATTAATGGGAGTATCCGGTGAGAAATTTGATTGGACTTTGTGGTTTGATTAACTTCCGATATATTTAGTTGTTCTGATTTATATTGAATTGATGGGCATGTTCTTGCTTTGTTATAGCAGTCAAAAGTAGATTGGTAGCGTGTGCAGCTTCTTTTTTTCTGAATCAGTCCCATACTGTGAAAGAAAATGTGAGCTTATCTAATCGGGCATTACGTCCACAATCCAGAGTCTTCTGATCTGCCTCTTTTCTTTCTTTCTTTCTTTTTTTACAGTATCAGTACATGTTGGACACTGGAGTGAGCCCTGTCCCCTCCACATGCCTACCTTTTGAGCCTCCATGAGAGGATTCCACTTTTTCCACCTATGGATGCTCGGAATGAGCTATATGAGGAAGCCTTGTAGCTGTAAAAGCTCCTCTTTAGGAGAAAAAACTTAATCATCTTTTCTGGGTAGATCTGATTGACAAACTGCCTGCAGCTACAGATTAAATCATCATTACACAGAAAAAGAATTTTGTTTACAATCACCTAAGTGACACATTATAACAATGATCAAATAACAGGTAAAACTATAATTTATTTGTTCATTGTTACATTGTGTCACTTCCTGCCCCTTCACAGAAGACAGGAAAAGTGTTCAGTTTTTACATATTGTTGAAGCAGCTCTTCTGCCACTAAAATATATGGGCTATTAGGTCACTTGTGCTGTTTGGATAGAGGGAGTGGACTAAATGTCACTCAGGTCACACCACAAGGGCTGATGTGGACAGGACAGGCCCTGTGTTAATCTTTAATGTTGATGGGATTGGGGTCTCCAATTAAAGAAGAGTTTATTCCTCAATTCCACAGTTTGCATAAAACTAACATATGATTGAGGAAGTTGTGGCCATTTGTGGCTGACCTTTGCTTCTCAGGGATGTGAAAAGATGAAATGCTTCGGAACTGAGTGGGGTTTTTTGACTGTTGTGGTCTAAGAAGTCCCCCCCCCCACACACACACACCTCAAGCTGTCCTAGTAACCGCATAGAATCAACCTTGCTTTGCCACATGGTGAAATGACCTGGTTTTGGTAGTGGTAAAAGCAATGAGAGACAAATGCTGGAATTGGTGACTTTATAGTGCAGCAAGACTTCATAAACCTTTGATGATCCTGTGCACTGTGAGGTCATTCTGATTGTTAGTCCCAACTAGAGTAGAGACACTGAATTATTGGAGCTTAGTTAAGTCAATGCTGATATAAATCCTATTGATTGAGTGGTTATAGCTGGGACCAACTGTTTGACAGAGGCTTGTTTCAGCATCCATTTTTTTGAGCTGGCGTTGAACTCCGCATAGCTCATAAAATGAATTTGCGATTAGAAATGACAGTAACCTTTTCCCCCTACAGAATTGTCAAACCTTTGTTAAAGCTGGAGGTTAAATGGCTTTCCCTTCCAATTTTACTAAAAGCTTTTTAGTTTTGTGATTGAAATGCACAACAAGGAGTCTTCTGGTGCTTTAAAGGGTAACAGGCATTATTTTGGCACAGACTTCTGTGGACTACAGCTACAAAAGCATGTGCCAGTTGCATTCATCTCCTCCATCTATGGCTCATTTCAGCAAGTGCATCCAAAGAAGTGTGCTGCAATCCCATGAAAGTTGATACAAATGAACACACTTCCACAGTTCCCTGCCTAGAAATTAATTCTTTTTAATGTATACATGTGTATGTATGTGTATTCTAATTATATTCTCATCATTATTTCTTTTAGAAATAATATTCAGCATTTCACTGCATCACAAAAAAATAAATATTGTCTGCTACTTAATCTAATCCATGTGTTCTATACTAAATCAAGTGGGCTGAATCCAAATCTGAAGTCCAATTCTGCCTAGGACATCAGTATCTTAAGTTAGCAAATCTCACCCTCTTGGTTAGGTTCTTGCATTGATTATGTGGGGTACATTTGCCACAAATGTAGCAAAAATTGTTGGTTGATTAACACAGCTGTGCCTACTCATCTTTAATGCAAAACAGACTCACTATGGCCTAACTGTACTATCCATTAAGTTGGTTGCGCACTAGAGACAAGTCCTTGGTCTATCTCGCCTTATATACCTATTTCTGATGTCAGCTTGCTGACTTGCCCAGCCATGGATCATGGATACCACCAGGGGATGTGATTCAGCTGAGGCGGCAGCAGGCATAGTGGTAGCTACAACTGTTATAATGTTCCCATGTAAAAATACATTACCCAACTACTGACCATTTGAACAGCTGTAGCACACTTTAAAATCTGTTCACATTTGGAATCAGCATACTCTAATATCATGTAAATCACATGTGTTATTCCCAGTAGCAAAATCGTTGTTGTGCAGTGTTATATGTCTTTTTTGGCAGGAGAATGAGTCAAGAATTCTTTGATACAGATGTAGGGCTATATCCAATATTAGATTCTTTGAAATGAAATGGTTTGTGACAACTAACTTAGATCAAATTAGTTTCAATATGTTTTCTTTAAATGGGATTGAATATCAGATTCAGTATTGTGGATCTTTTCATCATACAGTACTTAAGAAAGTTAAATTTGTCTCATGTATATTGACTGTATCCCTCAAAGACCAGGGTGACAAATAGGACACCGCGACACCCCTCCCAGTTTTTTGTGTCTCTCCAGAAAGACCCGAGTCACTGTAAAACTGAGCCTCTGAGACTAATTCTGGATCCCAGAAAGATACCATGGTTGATAGTAACAAAACTGCCAAGAGGTCCATCAGAATTATTATTATTATTATTTATTGAATTTATTACCCCGCCCCACTCGGGAGAACCCGACTCTGGACACACTCCTCCTGCACATTTCCCAGCATAGGTCCTCCACCAAGTCAAGTCAAAGTTGTATCTGCCTGATAATAACATTTGGAGCTAGGCTGAATTGAAAGTGAAAAATATAAAGAGGTAGAGTTGATCTTGCAAAGTGTAGCCTTGAGAAAAGTTTACTCATAGGGGTAAAACAGATTCTGCTCTCCTGTTTATATTGTAACAAAAATGCAAAATGTGATGAATTTTAAGGTTGCCATAGGACTAATCCTTCTTCCTTTTCACTCTCCCTCCCTCCTTTTCCTTTTCCTTCCAAGGTCAACAAGAAGGAATGCCTACAGATTTGCCAACTTTGAGTGAAAGAATCTCTGTCCTTATTAGCTTATGGTGAAACACGATGTAAATTCAGAGCTTCCAGCCACTTCCAACATGGGTGCTAACACCTCCAGCAAGTCGCCAGCAGTTAATGAGAATGATGATGGTAGGACCACCATTATGTTTGAAGTCTTGTGTTCATTTAGACCAGTGGCATCTTTCCTTGGTCCCCAGAGATTTTTTAAATGAGAGCTCTCTGAAATCTTGGCCAACATAGCCAATTGTGAAGATTTCTGGGGAGTTTTCATCCAAGAACATCTGGGGGAGCAAGGTTGAGAACCTCTGATTTAGGCCTTTTGGAGAGAAATGCATTTTAACCCCTACAGTACTGATGAAGACCTGACATCCAACTATTGGTCAAACAATGGTCTTGGGTTCACCCTCTTTATTAAAGATATGAAACAGCTCTCTCGTTCTTGTTAATTTCCTTGTTTATATGCTACAGATACAGATTAGAAGGCAAAATTCCTTAAGTGCAGAAAAAAATGGATTGTCACAGTCTTCCAGATTACCCATAGCTTGTAAATTAGCTGGTTTTGTTTTGTGATTTGTCATTAAGATGTAAGCGTAGGCATCTTTTACAAGTATGATTAATGAGCCATGAAGTTCTGCCAGAATCACATCTTTGGAACACTAAAGAATTTCAACATCTAATGGAAGCTTTTTTGCACACATCCATTTCTTCTTGTTTCTTCTTTGATCATTATCTCTAGCAGTGTGACTTTTTATTGTGGAGCTAGTATCACTGTAAATCTGGATTCACATAGGAAATGTCTGTGCCATTAAACTGCCTCTGTTACCCTGGGCTGTCTAGTTCTCTCTCCCTAGGACAGTGATGGTGAACCCTAGCACTCCAGGTGTTCTTGGACTTCAATTACCAGAAGCCTATGTCAGCATTCCTGCTGATAAGGGCTTCTGGGAATTGAAGTCCAAAACACCTGGAGTGCCAAGGTTTGCCATCACTGCCCTAGGATGTAAGACATCAACACTTTATTTTGTATTGATTGAAACTATGAGAAGGTGTCTCTTTAAGCAAATGTTATAGAAGATCCGACCAAGGATTGTTTTGGTATTGCCAAATATCCTATTTATTTGCAATTCACAATTTATATCCTGCCAACTTTCTTGCAATTCTTTTTCATACTATGCATGGATAAGATCTAAACTTATACAGTGGTACCTCACTTAAAGAGCATAATACATTCCATGGGATTGCTCTTTAAGCAAGTTTGCTCTTTAAGCGAAACACCATTATAAGTGACCAATTGTGACTTCTGGCAGTGGTGTGTGTGTGTGCAAACCCTGATTTAGTTGTTAAGTGAGTTTTTGGTTGGTTTTAATTGTTAAGCAAGGTGACCATTCAGAGACAATTCTGCTCTATAAGTGTGTTAGTTTCTAAGCGAGGCACTCTTTATGTGAGGTTTTACTGTACTTAGAATTGATCTATTGGAATCAGTAAGATTTGAACTTGTCCTTAATTTCCTTTCTTCATTAATAACTTGATCATAAAACATTTTTAGGTTCCAAAGATTTCAATTACAGTCTAAGTACAATTCAAACCAGAATCTTTAACTTGTATATTATGAAAAGCCATGAAAATGCTAAAAAGACATTAGGATAGTAATAAATTATAATTTTCATACCAGCCATGTACATTGTCAAAGGCAGCTGCTGCTATACTGATGCAAGGAGACTTATAGGTAAAACATATGAGAAATGGGGGGTGGGATCTAATTTAAAAGAGAAAACATTTTATTTTGAGAACAGTTTCTTTGGACATAGGGTTATGCAGGCAGACCTATACAGATCTCCTCAGTAGTACGAATGAAAAGAGAACACAATTTAATGCAGAATTTCAACATTATAGGTTATTTTTGTTAGCTGTTTTAATGAAGTTAGTTCCAAAAAATGTCCCTACTGCTCATTAATAATAACATAATTATATACTGCTAAGCTTTCTTTTGCTTCCGTGTCTAGGCCAGATGTGAAACTGCCAAAATGAAGCCACCTTTTGATGAGTCCATTCTGCAGTTCCCTTTGCCTCACCTAGTGTAAGAAAGATTAGCTGGCAATACGAGGTTACTGTTACCAGGATACGCCCAACTGTGGTTCAAAAATAGCACAATCTTCGAGGAAGGTCTTTCTTTGTACAGGTACCATGATGAGTGTCCTGAGAATACAAAGCAATGGCCCTTCATCTGCTTTCCTTATCCCAGCATGACCCCTATACCACTGAGCCAGTTCCACGAGTCACTTTCTGTTCCTGAGACTTTTTGGCACGCAAGTCCTCCCCAGCCCCAGGCCAGTATTGATGAAGCTGCTGCCCTTCATCAAGATGGATACAAGTGGGATTTAATCTACTTGGGGACCATCACCCTTCCATGTGGACTTTGGCACACAAGGCAATTAGTCCTCAAGGTTGTCAAGTTAGTTAACCGCAGCCTGACACTCGGCGTTGAGTCACTGACAATATGGTCTAACTCTATTACCATAGCAGGGTAACCTGGACAGACTTGCTGCTGCTAAATTGATTTTGACTTACAACAAACCTTTTCAGGGTTTTCTGAGGTATAATTACTTATATGTGGTCTACCATTTCTTCTTTCAGGGTTGTCCATTGTGGGATGTGCTAGTTTCCCAGGACTACAATCAATGAAAGCTCACACTAGTCTGTTAGTCTTTCAGGTGCCACATCTCTCATGCATTTTATGTTCTGTTTTGTGATACATGCTAAATTGCTGCAACACAATATAAGTAATTGCCCGTGTGTTCATAAAATTCAGCTGCTTTACATAATGTAGCAGAGACCAAGGTCTCTGATAATATTTTACCAATGCTTAAATATGTACTTTGGCTGTCTGTCAGGCTAACTATCAGTTTCCAAGCACAATTCAAAGTGTCAGATGTGACCTTGAAAGCCCTAATTACTCAGGCTACCTTGACAACCACCTTCTTCCCTTGTGAACCTGCTTGGTTGTCAAAAGCTTTGCTTGAGATACCTTTCTAGGCATGAATCAGAAATTTAGGATGAACCCATCTGTTAGATCAGTGGTTACCAACATGGGGCTTCAATTCCCAGAAGCCTAAGTCAGTACATTGGCTGTTCAGTGTTTTGGGGAATTGACTTAGGCTTCAGGGAATTCAAGTCCAAAAACCAAAGGTTCAGAAACTGCATTAGATAGAGTGAGGTTCCTAGATTACGGTATCCAAAGAGGCAGCCTGGCCAGGTTATCCTGCTATGCTCATCCAGGCTAGACCATACTGCCAGTGACTAAACACTGAGTGTCAGGTGGCAGTTAATTAACCTGACAACCATGAGGACTAATTGCCTTGGGTACCGAAGTCCACAAGGAAGGGTGATGATCCCCAAGTGGATTAAATCCCATTTGAATCTTCTTGATGGAGGGCAGCAGCTTCATCAGTACTGGCTTGGGGTTGATGAGGACTTTGTGTGCCAAAAGGGCTCAGGAGCAGAAAGTGACTTGCAGAACTAGATCAGCGGTACAGGGGTCATGCTGCAATGTAGAAGGCAGATGAAAGGTCACTGCATTCTATTCTCAGTACAGTCTTCATGGCTGATTGCCATGAGGATCACATATATTCTGATTCAGATACAGCAGGAGGAGGAAGAGGAAGAAGTAGTCGTAGTCATAGTAGTCTACATATTTAATTTATTGTTGTCGCTAGAATGGCCTGGTTGCTGTTTAATACTGAGCACATTACGTTCAGTGGCTGGGGGAATTTTCTGCTCCATCAAAGTTACAAGAATGTCTTGCAAGCATAAGACTAGCAGTAAGCAGAGACAGGATCTCTTCTGTGATGTCATCCAGGTTTTTGAATGTAAGCTTCAAGAGTAAATATTAGTATTGCTTCAATGCTAAATAAAAACCTTCCGGCAGTGTTCTTGGAGCTCTTAACTTCTTCCAGTGTTACTTACTTTTATGTTTTATTTTTGCCTGATGGTATTTATTTTATTGTGGTGGATTCTTTTAACTCTATTTTGCAAATTCCTTTGGATTGCCTGTATATGGTTGAAAAGTGACTTAAATACAGAAATAAGTTTCAATGTTTTCACAGCTGAACAGACATTTGAACAGGTTGTTTCTGCCCAGTCTTCTAGCCTTTATATTCACTGTCTTCATTTGGCACTCTAAGCAGTGCATTTTACTTATCTCTAAATAGGCACCCTTTCCAAAGTTGTCTTCCAGGGGTGCAGGTTGGGGACAACAACAGAAGGACTTGCACAGTTATTATAGAGTCAATGTTACATCATTGAAGACATCACAGGATGAAATTTCCCTTCTCTGGCCATGGAGGTCATGGCCAAAATTCTATTGCTGAATGTCAGCAAAACCATGACGTTCAGTCCATGCATTCCAGCCAATGTTTTCTCAAGGGGTTTTAGTGAGATGCACAATGGGCTTGGTTAATTTTGTTTACTGGGAGAAACTGATGGAAAGTTTCCATTTGGCTAAGGCTAAGCAATAGGATAGCAGCCCACAACTCTGTAACTTCAGTTCCTCACTCTCAATTTTGCTCCTGAATTTCATTTCTCTGCCCCTGTTGGAATGACAAAGGCACACAATTAATTTTTATTAGGTGTGGTGGTGAAGGAAGAAGATCTCTGTGTGAACTAAAATGAGATGATAGGGAAAGGAGGCTTGTCCTTATAAATCATAAAGGTTAGATCTTGGGCTGCCTCGCCTTTTAATTTTTTACTGACATGCATCTCCCAAACCATAATAAAAGGCAATGAAATAGGTTCAGAGTTTGACTACATGGACATTTAGTTTTCTATTTGGTCTACTATGGGGCCAGGCTGGTTTGCTCTTAAAGCCTGCAATAAGACAGTGGTCTTGCTAGAATGAACCAGTCTGCACCTGGAACATTCCTACCTGCACTTTTTTGGTCTCTGTTGGAGATGTCTACATTTTTAGTGTGAGTAGGTTTGCTTTGTTTTGGTTCATTTCCAGCACGCTATGGTGACTGGAATCAAGCCAAAGCAAGCCTTCATCTTTCAATATGCTACACTGTGTTTTGAAATAGCATAAGAACAGGGCCACTTCAGGATACTGGCAAATTAAACACTTCCTCAGTTCCATGAAGGGGCAGAAAAAAATTAGTTGTGTTAGGGAATTACAGATGCACTGCACCAGTTTTTTTAAACAAAAATAAATAAATGGAAAACTGCCTCCTGGAAGTGAGAAGAGACAGGTGGGAGTAAAAGGGGCAATTCTTGTTTGCTTTTCTCCTAAAAGTCAAGCTAAGAACCTGCGCAATGTGTGACTATTTCTGATCTCATCCTTGAAAAAGCTTTCTTTGGTTTCAAAGTCAGCTTTATCAGGTCCCCGGAACATGTGGACATATTTTGCATCAATCCCTCATGGAGATGAGCACAAGTTAACAGTTGGGTAGAAATCTAACAATCCATCCCATATTTGGTATTCATTTCTGTGTATGTCCTCTAAGAGTTATGTATAAATTTCCTTTCTGGATAGAGCTGAGCCTATGAAAGGTATGATAATACTGCCACTGTCTCTAGCACAATGGTGGCGAACCTATGGCACGTGCGCCAGAGTTGGCACTCGGAGCCCTCTCTGTGGGCACCCCTGTAGTCACCCCAGCACAGAGTTTGCCCCTCCCCTCTGCCCAGCAGCCCAATGGGAGCACTTCCTCCTCCCCCCAGCACAGAGCTCGCCCTGCTCCTCTGCCCAGCAGCCCAATGGGAGTGCTTCCTCCCTCCCCTGTTGCTGTGTTGGCACTTTGCAATAAATAAGTGGGTGTGGGTTGCAGTTTGGGCATTCAGTCTCTAAAAGTTTCACCATCACTGCTCTAGCATATCAGATAGAGCCAAACCCAGAGCAACATGTGCCAGTAGGATGGCTGAACAAATGCTATGTGGCATTTTCTTCTTCCTCGTCATCAGATCCTTTCCTGCTTTGTATGACTCCCCTACTGCATTCTTGTCTATGTAATACATTGGGGAAAATATATAAGTTGTAATGGTAATAATATGCTGCCATGTAGAACTTCAACTATCAGCTGTTATTTTACAAGTCATGAGCTTAAGGAACTTTGCTTTTTTAAATTTTATTTTTATTTTTCTTGTGTCAAGCATTTCCTGTACCTTTTAAAAGAAGCTTTTAAAATGTCTGTATTGAGTGATGTTCTTTTCCCTGTACAAGTCCTGGCTGTACAGAACTCCTCTTTCTGCCAGCAGTGAGGCAGTTTTGGAGTAAGCCACTCTCTTCACAATAACAAGATTCACTTGGGTTGCTGCAGTTTTTGCTTTAGTCCAGATTAAAAGAGGTATTGTGTTTTTTGGGAGAGCCCTATGGTATATTTAGAGTTCTGGATCCTGTTTTCATAGCATCCAGTGCCATGAGACTTGACTGACCTAGGTGACATCCAAAAGAATAGATCCAGGACCTAGTTTGATCTGGGCATCAATACTATTTCTGTTCCAAGACCCACTTCAACATACAATTTCAGTATGATTATATGTGAGATAATCACATAATTTATTATAGGAGGTTCTTGGTGGTTTTTTCCTCATGGCCAACTTATGTTCAATCTTAAGGGAAATTGATCTCAACAGGGTGTTACCCAGGCTTCACCCTCTTTAGAGGTTAACCCCCGATGATGCCATTGGGTAATAGTATCTTTTGATCCTATTGAGTTGAAGGTGATCAGATGTATTTTTGTAATGTATTTCCCTCACTGACAGGGAATTAGATTAGATGAGTTTTTCATTTCCATTTCAGTTCTACAATTCTGTGGTTTTTAACTGCTTTGAATCATTTTCATTCTCCCCCCCCGGCAGAGAAATGAGGGTTGGTTCATCTGCAGCAACTGTCCTGTCTTGATACCACCTCAGTGTAGGAAATTAAGTATGCCTTGTATATGCACTGTCATATTGATGACTGCCAAGTGTTGATGAAAGCCATGATTAGTGACTAGCTTCCACTTTTATGTTAACAAAGCAAAACAATGCATGGATGCAGTTAAGAGAACATATATTAGTTTGAAAGTAATGTCTGTGCTAGGGACTGTGGTGGCTTAGTGGTTAAGATGCTGAACTTGATGACTGGAAGGTCAGTAGGTCAGCAGTTCAAGACCCAAGAACTGCATGATGGAGTGAGCTCCTGTCTCTGTCCCAGCTCCTGCCAACTTAGCAGTTTGAAAGCAAAAAATTACAAGTAGATAAATAGGTACCACTTCAGTAGGAAGGTTAACAGTGTCTAGTCCTGCCTGGCACATGTCCACAGAAATGTCTGCAAACGCAGATAGCACTGGCTCTTCAGCTATAAAGAAAGATGAGTCCAGGAAATATAGGGAGAAAAACCATAAATTTAGCTTGTGAAGCCTCTATTACATTTAATGCTGCTCCTTTAGAAAGTACAGCAATTTGACCAGCTAGCAATCTCATCTAATCTCCCAAATTATCCTGTTCCAATTCTGTAATAATCATTGCTGCCAATTGCTACTCTATGTCCTAAGGATCAAAATGTATTCATTTTGGAATGCTCTGATTTTGAATGCCCTCTGCAAGGATGGACTCTAATTTTTTTCCCCAGTGAGCAGGTGCTGAGTCAAATTCTTTGATGATTAGGTTGATTGTGCACTTAGAAAATTTATGGTGATGCCCTCTGAATGTCATATTTTCCGATATTGCATGCTATAGAGCTGGACATGTATTAAATGCTGAGTAAGTGTGCAGACAACAATTACCTCAGGATTTTGGCTTAGGTGGCTATTGGCCTTACTTCAAAATTAGTAATGCTATTGTTTGAGTGGGGGGGGGTTGATTGGTGCATTTGTGTTATGCATTAAAGTAATTGAAAAACATGATGGGGCAATGCTGTCCTGAAATTTCCTGGAGACTACAAATTATATATATATATGTGGATACAAGCGTTTTGTACTGGCATCCATCATAAATAGTTCTCTGGCTGTTTCAGCAGTACAGGATGCTGGTTTTGTTGCAATGATCATTGTTTGGTAAGTGTCTGCTACCGCCGCCACTTCCTGTCAGGGTTTTGGGAAGCAACTTAAATGGCTTTTTCTGCAGATAGACATTAGAGAAGGATGAGTTTGAAAAATACACTGTTGCTTAAATAGGCATGAGTTGGGAACAATCAGTATTTTCAAAACTGCTGATGGTAGTTGATGGTGGTTTGATTGAGTCTTATGCAAAGAGTTCTCTTGTCTCACTAGTATAAAAAAAAGTCCAGTAGAGCTATGAAATAAGAGACACTCTGTATTCCCAAAAAAGCTATTTCACAGATTCAAGCACGGAATGTGCATAAACATCATAAGCACTTCTGTTTCAGATCACAATTCATCTCATTGTAAAGCTAGCCCTATTTTATACCTTCAGAACTACTAAGTTGTTGGGGTGGTGGTGGTATATACATGATTCAGCAAGTAACCAAGTACAGTAAAACTTCAAGGTATGAAATTAATTCATTCCTTGAGGTTTTTCATATCTTGAAAAATTCATATCTCAAAATGTAGTTTCCCATAGGAATGCATTGAAAAGCAAAACAAAAACAAAACAAAAACAAAACCAAAAAACCCCCACACCATATTTTTCCTGTTCAAAACTCTTCATAAAGTGTACAGTAATACACCAGATAACAATTGCATCAGATAACACTAGAATCGGATAACGATGCAAGTTTTTTGGAAAAAACTTGCATCGGATAACATTTCTGGATAATGAGCCTTTAGCGTTATCCAACCCAATCGTCTGGGGGGTGCCATAGGGTTGGCAGAAGAGGTGCCCACTCACGTGCCTTCTCACATGCAAGCGTGCGCCTCTTCTGCCAAACCTACAGGACCCTTAGCGCTTGCTAAGAGTCCCGTAGGGTTGACAGAAGAGGCGCACACTCGCACACCTCTTCTCTGGACCCCACCGGACTTTTAGCGAACACTAAGAGTCCAGTGGGGTCCCTGAATTCATGCATCAGACAACGCTAAAAATAGGATAACGTCATGACTTGTGGAACCAAGTCATAACATTATCCGATGTTCTAGTGTACTTTGGAATTTTTCACTATGTTTTGGCCATTTTATAAAGCCTCAGCTTCGGAAGTATATTTTGGTTTTCAATGCATATTTGGCACATTTCTGATAGCTCCCTATAGTGTTCAGCTCTGATAATTGCTGGTTCAGTACCCGAATATCAGCTCTTTCAGAGAGGGGGAAATTTTCAGTACTTCCTGGTTGCGGAGAAAGCTTCTGGTGGTGTCAAAACATGACAAAAAAATCCAAAAACATAGCAGAAATGCTCAAAACACCTTCCCACTGCCATGGGAAGCATCAGAAGCCCCCCCCCCCCACCAAATATTCATATCTCAACAAAAAAAAACCCCATATCTTGAAGCATTCCCCCCCCCCCAAGATTTCCTTTCATATTGCAAGTTTTCCATAAGTAGAGCTGCTCATGACTCAAGGTTTTACTGTAGGAATAAATACACTTACACATAGTGGCAGGGTTGGCCTTACCAGTGGCAATTCAATGGGCAGCCTCCTAAAGGCACCCCAGCCAGTCACATGATAGCCCACAAACAATCAGTCAGGCTAAAGGAGGAGGACTGCCAGATAGGGTTTGACCAAGAAAGGAGACAGATAGGACAGACTAGAAAAGTGAAAAATGAAATTAAGCAAGTAGAGCTGCTCAATCTACCAAATTCCTTGTGAGTTTGCTGCATATCGTTTCATAGATGCAACTCTCTTCAAATGTCCTTCATCTTTGTGTGCTTAAGATAAAATAAAAGGTTCCTTCTCTGCAACACAGAGCATGTCTTTCAATCATCCATATTAACCACTGTCATCTGTGTTGCCATTAACGGAACAATTGTTGCATCTACCCAGTCCAGGAATGAGCACATGAACTCATTTGCTGGGACAGGGTCCTATCCAAGTTTCGGGTAGATCATTTCCCTTTAACAATGCATTAAGCAGGTTTTCCAGCTTTTGTTGTTCCTGCTTCTGGGTCCTGCTTGATGGTTGAAACAGAAAACGTTGTTTGCTTATCAATCTTCTGTGAAGAAGGGCTATACAGTACAGCCAAGTCACAAAGAAACAGTGTCACTGACTGTTAACTTACAATTTAGTCAGTTTCTTGTTCAGGACTAAGAAATTAACTAAGCTAACAGCCAGTGCTACTCAGTGCATTAGCAATGGGTAAGGTGTAAGCAGGAATATGCCAACACTGCTAGCCACAGGGTGGATAAAATCAGTGACTTTTAAAAAATAAATGAATTTTTAAAATCAGATTTTTAAATTTTAAATTGAGTTATTTTTATAAAATGCTTTTTGAGTAAAAATCTATCTAAAGATAGTTTTTATTTAAGCATATCAGAGAGTAAACAAAATGAAACAATACAAAAATACATTAAATGTTGTGGGACCTTAAATACTAATCATGCATTTTAACATTAGCTTTCGTTGATCAAGCCCACTTCATCAAACATAAGAATGAAACTTTTATTTTTGTTTAAGATACACTATAGTCCGTATATTATTCATTATGCTTTTCATGCTATAAAACACCAGTGGAAAAGGAAAGTGTGTTCTTTACACCTTACAAATGAAATTTTATTTGTCTTTTTCTGTTGCAAAGTCATTAATTAAGACATCATGATCTATACCGTTTGGAAACTCATCTGCTGTCCTCTTAAACCTTGTGCTCTGGCAGTCACAGAGCTGTGGAAGAAAAAGGGCACGGCAGCACTTGGTCTTAGGTCCAAGGAATGGGAAGAGAGACAATGATCTGTGATTTTAACCCAAATAAGGGATTTGGGATCAAATCACAGATAAAGACTGAAGGATCTTCCCCACCCCACTGCTTAGCTTTTTCCTCTTGCAGAAGCATAGTGCTTATGGATAGCAGAGAGGACTGAGAAAGGATTAAGTGAAGTCCTGTCCAGTATGAAAGAAGGAAGTGTGGGCTCCCTGTATTTCTCTTTTAAGAGGGACCCAAAGAAGACCACACCATTGCCACCTCTTAGGCTTGAGGTGGCATGGATGTTGCTTTTCCCATATCTGACCCCTGTGCTGCTCGTTGGATATTCAGGGTTCTAGGAAATGTGGTATCTTTGGGATGAGCAATATTGCTGACTCTCTACAATTGTGTTACCTGGGGCATGTGATTGAACAATGCTCTTTCCAAACATTATTTCATTTCCTATAAGAATTGCTTGTTGACCTGTTTGTAACGAAGAAAACAGGAACAAAGAAAGTGGGGCATTGAACGACGCATTCTCTGTTAGTATTTTATTTCCTACAAATGCTGCTTTCCTGAATCCTATTTCTCAAGCATTGCAAAAGAGCAGGTAACCCATTTCTAAGTAGAAGATGTTTCCCTTCAAATGTATTCTCTGGCACAGCAACACAAACACACACCTGTTTCTCCTTTCAGTGGCTTGCCCTGGCAAGTCATTATCAGTTGCCACTTATCACTTATGTCAATGCTGATATTCAAGCTACTGTATCAAGGGATTCATTATTCATGTTGTTTAGACCAGCACACTGAAGGTATACCTCCCAAGGAAGATACAGTATGTGTTTCTGGCAGAGTCTAGAATTTAGTGAGCATTCCCCCCTCCTCTCTGGCCCTGGACATTTCTAAAAATAAGTTTTTGCTTACCACCAACTTTAGGAAGTAACTTTTCCAGAGGTCTGCAACTTTTTTTGAGAGAGAGAGATCACTTATATGAGAACAACTATTTCTACAATGGATGGGAAGCAAACTGCGTTTTCATGGCACCTGAGAGCAGTTGCTTATTTGATAATAAGCTGTTTGGAAGAAAAATGAGAATAGAAAAATATTGCCACATTTTAATCACAGTTGCTTTGTTATGGCCACTTAGTCAGCTGCTTGACAGAGCTTTAAAGGTAGATTTATAGTGATGTGAGTGTCAGACCTCTACTGGAGATATCTGGCTTCAAGTCCCTGCTCAGGCATAAAGGTCACTAGGAGTCTTTAGTCAATCCTTATTTGGCCATTATTTATGATGGGATGGTAACAATAACAATGTCAGTAGCATATCAAAGAGAAAACAAAACAAAAAGACAAAAAACATTGTGACACCTTAAAGACTAACTCCTGAATTTTAATGTTAGATTTTGTGGAACATGCCCATTTCATCAGAGCTGCAGTGAATCTGCCTCACGCCACCAATCTCTTATTATTTCAGGAAGAACTTTGAAACATACAGTGATCATATGTTGCTTTTCTCTTTTTATTTTAATAAGCTGAATTCCAGTAATAGTATCGCCACAGAAACCTTATATTGGGGATCCTTGCGTAATTATTTTTGCAGTTCCAGGGAGGCACTGGTTATGTTTACAGCAATTGAACACTGAATTCATTCCATATGGAGTCCAGTGTTACTTAGAACTTGAAAATACTGAGTTGCAAGTGTCACAGTTAGTTTGGGGGTGTTGGGGAACACGGATGTAGTAGTGTTACGTTCCAGAAGTAATATGATGACAGAATCAAAGTTAATGTACTTTATTGGTGTGACAAGCAACACTTTCTAGTTATTTCTAAAGGGAGACTTTATGCGAGTAAGTTTGAAAGCAGTTTTCTACCTTTTATGCCATTTGCTTATGAATCCTAAATTGTTGTTTTTATGCTAATGTAGAATTATCGAACAGTGGAAAAAGTAATGTGATCAAATATTGTTCAGCACTGCAATATGTAAGTACTTTTCAAACATGATAATGAGTAATGGAACTGAATTTGTTCTTAAAATGAATTGGGTATTGCTGTATAAAGAACATGTCTTTCAGCATGCTGAAAAGCAGCTCCATGTTCAAAACACCAACTAGTTGCAACAATTATGCCAAACTATATCAAAGCATTGGCTTTCTCTTGAACTAGTTTTTTTTTTACTCAGTGCCAAGCTGCAGCTACTGGCTACATTATTAATAGCTTTAACCTACACTTGAAAGTATGTTAGAAGAGAAGCTTATTCCTATGAAAATGTTTATGAAATTACCACAAATGAGGATTATGGAAACTACTCTGTTTGCCTTTATATAAAAGATGAGGCTGAAATCAGCCACAATACTAATTTCTATTTCAAGTGCTTTTGTTTTGAACAAGCAATGAACCTTTTTTAAAAATTGGATTAGAGGCTAGACCAGAGTTTGCCTGATGATTATCACTGTACAATCATAGTCGCTCCCCAGAATTAAACACTATCATAACTGTTGAAAAAGATTGGTGTTTTCTTTTCTACAGATATCTCAGGGGATTTACTTGTTGACTGTAGATGTATAATAACAGCATTATTTTTTCCAGAGTGTTTATTCAAAGAAGGCACAGCTGCTAAGAACAGAAAGTTTGAAGACGTGTTCCATAAGCTATAACATGCTGTCTTGAAAAATTAGTTTGTTGCCCAGAAGTTGTTGGGGGTAACAACAGCTTTACATTCACAGCACTTGTACATTCTATCCCTTGTATTCATCTACAAATTGTCGAGACAGTTTTGACTTGGTGGGAGTTTATTAGGTGAGAACTAATAATGAAATAGAAGCAGATTTTTAAAAAAATTCTTCTTGCATAACTAATTTAATTTGGTGGAAAGGATAGGTACTATATTCTGCCCATGGACAAAGAGGAAGAAAATGATGATTTTATTTCCTTCTACAAACATGTTGCATATCCTAACCTGTTTGTCTTTGAGATGCCTTCAGAAGTCAGGCACAAGTTGTGCTTGGGACATTTGAGTCATTCCATGTAGTTGGAAAAGGCAAATCATGCAGAAATGATGCCTATAGAAATAATTATGGAAATCAATAAAATTTGGCTAGAAACATTCTCCTATACATGCTGGTTTAAAATTGCAGATATTGTTCTGCATCTGTTCATATAAATGTTTGCCAGCAATGATATAGCCTAAATAGTTTTGTCACAACTGAAAGCTAGGCCCAAGTCAATTTCCCACTCCCTCAGGTGTCTTACCTGTATGGTCATGCAACAAAAATGTGGAGATAATTTGAGTATTCATAGAAGTTTGGTTCAACCAAGGAACTTGAATCAGAAAGGAACCAGTTATTATCTTTTCCATTTTAGTTTAGCCATGAGATGTGTGTTTGAAAGTTAATTTGGTCATTAAAATGTCTAAACACTTGCTACACCAATCTTGTCACAAATCTTACCAAAAGATAACCAGAATTGCCATTTGTTGGTTGCTTATGGTATTCTGGCATATATTTGTTGACAAGTCAGCTGTAATATATGCATTGCATATTGAGCATATTGAGGAGAATGTGTGCCTGGTTAAATATACATAATGAATTTTGGGTGGTGAATATTAATGTGATGGGAGCTATTTTTAAGATAGGATACCCAGTGTACTGTAGTGGCTAGAGTGACCACCTAGGACTCAGGAGGCCTAGGTTTAAATCGCCACTCACCTATGGATATTCAGTGTAAGAGTGGCACTGGTAAAATCACTCTTCAAAGATATCACATTCCTTAAAGGCCTCTTTAGACTTGCTATCAGTCTGTTCCAACTTGATGACACAACATTTGCTTTTCTGTTACCGAATGGGAAAGCTCATGTGTCTGTTTCTGCAGGGAGGAGTTTTCCAGAATAGTGTGGCTAACAATTTGCTAATTTTAGTGGAATGTCACTTCATTCATCTTCCCAAGATGATTTAAAAAAGTGGCAGGTAGAGTCTAAGGACACTACCTACAGGGATTTAGTCTGTGAATTTGATGTGTTGAATTATGCTCATTAGTTCATTTATTTCTTCTGATCTGAATGAAATAAACGAAATAAATGAACTAATGAGCATAATTCAACACATAGAATTCACGAACTAAATCCCTGATGGTAGTGTCCTTAGACTCTAAGGTAAAGGTAAAGGTTTCCCTTGCTCGAAAGCCAGTCATATCCGACTCTAGGGGTCAGTGCTCATCTCTGTTTCTAAGTCGAAGAGCCAGCGCTGTCTGCTTCTGCAGACATTTCCATGGTCATGTGGCAGGCATGACTAGACACCAGAGCACATGGAACGCTGTTACCTTCCCACCGAAGTGGTCCCTATTTATCTACTTGCAACTTCTTGCTTTTGAACTGCTAGGTTGGGAGGAGCTGGGACAGAGACGGGAGCTCATTCCGTCCTGCAGTACTCGGGAATCGCACTGTTGACCTTCCGCCTCCCAGTCAGCGTCTTAGTGACTTGAGCCACTGCAGTCCTACCTGTCACTTTTTTTGAAGGAAGGAAGGTTATATATATTTGTGTGTGTGTGTGTGTGTGTGTGCGTGCGTGCGTGCGTGCGTGCGTGCGTGCGTGCGTGCGTGCGTGCGTGCGTGCGTGCGTGCGCGCGCGCGCGCGTGCGCGAACACGTTGACAGCCTGTTTACTTCCACATCCAGTAAAAAGGCAAGATTTGGAGAGATCCTTTTTTTTTTTGAAGGAAAGAAGGTTAGAAAGAAAGTGTGTTTTATTGTTTTAAACCATCATAGAAAATGTTTCTGAAGTCCGATCCAAATTGTATAAGTGTCACAAGAAAGGTTATTATGTTCTCTATCAATCGCACATTGCATCATTTTGATAGGTAGGTCATTGGTTGTTGTTGTTGTTGTTTTGGCTCAAAAACCACCGCCGACCCCCCCCCCCGGAAATGTCATGTTAATGAGTCACATTTTTCCTCAATATCTTTTTTGTGGATTCCTGCTTCGGTGTCATTTTTCTCCACACATTGTATATGAACTGTATCCACCTCAGGAAGTTGTCATATTCATTTTCTAAATAGGTTTTCTCTCTTTTTGTGCATTTTTGTGACCTCATTTGAGTGGTTTTTTTTGTAAAATGTTTCATAGATTATTTTTCCGAAGTCCAATTCCAAATCTTAAAGTGTCCCCACAAAGGTTAATCTTTCCTCTTTCAAACACACTTTTGATCATCTGAATTGGTTGGATGGTTTTTTCACTGCCCCCCTGACAACCAACCTCCCCAGCAAAACTGTCACTTTTCCAATGCTACTTCCGAAAGCGATGACGTCATCACTTTGCATTTTTGGCTTTTGGGTTCTACCAATTCTTAAAGTTGCCGAGACGATCTTTCAAATGACATAACCCTTATTTTTGTGGGTGCCTTAGTTTTGGTGTTGCAGCCTGTCAAAACTTCATGATTTTTGTTACATGACAAAAGCTGCCAGACCACCCAACCGAAACATAAGATGTTCATTGAACTCACGTCAAAAAAATCTACTGCTATAACTGGCATTCATGATAGATAGGCCGATACTGAAACAAATGATGTATAGAAAAATAATTAAATCAAATTCTTCTCAGGGCATCTATAGGTAACAGTTGTTCAAATAAAGATATGTATGCTGTAGTAAATACTGGTTGATTCTGGGTTTCTTTGTTTATTGGTGTCAAATAAACCTTCTAGTGGTTAAATGGTACTCTTTCCCCAGTCATTTGATATCCTGTCCAGATCAGAATCAGGAGACCATGAGCTGTAACTGAAGTTGGCTTAGATGGGCAGATAAAATCAGGATGGAGTTACAGAACCTGGATATCTCTATTTGGACAATGTTCAGAGGTGACATCAGACTAGGCAACATTACATTATCACATTTTTGCAGATGTGTTTTTATAGCTGGCAAAATGTAACTGCTTGTCGTAACCCATGTTTTTTTCACACGTATAGCTTGCATTTAGTTTGCTTTGTTTTGTTATTGATCATAGCAGTATAAATACTGTACAGGCTTAATTTGCAAGTGTACACACCGTCCCACCAGAGCAGACCGGAGAGGCTCTCTGGTCGTGCCATCGGCTAGAGAGGCACATCTCTCTAGCACCAGAAGGAGGGCCTTCTCTGTGTCTGCTCCGGCCCTATGGAACCTTCTGCCAACTGAGTTGCATCTCCAGACAGAGTTGCTGGCCTTTAGAAAGGGTGTGAAGACTTGGCTGGCAGGGCAGGTGTGGGGTTCCGGCCAGTCAGTTATCTCTGCCAGCTGGCTAATCTGGCTGTTCCCCCCCTCCCCTGTAATTTTAATTGGTGAATTTTAACTTTTAATCTTTTTAACTCTTAATCTTTAAATTTTAACTTTCTGAGTGGGCGGGTATTTTATCATTGGTTTTTGCCCCCCGAGCCCCCAAATAACGAGACAGACAACTGTGCTGGATTGTAAAACAGGGCCACTTTTATTTAGCCATTAGAATATTTCACTATGGTCTAATGGTCTGCATGGTGCAGTAGCACAGGTAAGTGATGTAATTACTGTTGAAGGTAGTTAATGTCATCCATGCCAGAAGTGGCAACTCATAGTCGCCACCACGGCCCAATTTTCAGGGGAACGTTTATTAACCACCAAGCCAGCTGGCTTGGTGACCCTTATTCTCGGACCGCACTTGCCGCACTCAGCCTATATCAACCTTACCTCACAGCTAGCTGGTGATGCAAATGCGTTCCTTGCCTGAAATGTCTGGATTAACATAGTTGGCTTACCCGTGCTACCCGCCACACGGAGAGTTCCTCCAGGCGCGCGGGCATATTGTTGATTGTGTTTTTAACTGTTGTTCGCTGCCCTGAGTCATTCATGTGGAGGGCTGCTTAGAAGCATGACTAAATAAATAAATAAATAATACTTTTCTGACAAATATCTCCTTGTTCTAGGTAAGGAAACAGGTTAATTGTGAGGAATATGTGTCTGATCCTTAAAGGTGCTGTGCCTTGTACACCATCAACCACCACTTAGTTTTCAGTTTCCTCTGGTAAGCAGCTGTCGAGGAGTGGAGCCATTGTATCTTGGGAATCTAGCCCATGGAAGCCATTGAGGGGAAGCTTAGTTAGGACGATTGTGCCCAAAGGTTGACAGATGACAATTCAACTGGCATCTGTCAACCCGGGCCTGGATTCTTTACTTCCATAATTTAAACTTCTGATCCTTCTGGTCAAGATGTTTCTCCACAGGTCAAAGAAATTTCCATCAGAAGAAGTGAGTTGGCATTTGAGTGCTCTATCAGTAGGCTTGTTTTTTCATGTGGTGTGGATTATAAGGCAGGCATCATCCACCACTGTTACCTTAGACATATCATGAGGAATAACATAAAGTATAGAATACTCCTACTCATTCTGCAAGGAAAGATCCCTGGGAAGAGAGGCCCTGGATGTAGACAGACTTCATTGCTGAAGAACCTGAGAGACTGGTGTGTCATGTCCTTGGAAGAACTGTTCCGAGGAGTTAAGAACAGGAAGACTATCACCATGATTATAGTCAGTATCTGGAATAGATACAGCACCTGAAGAAGAAGAAGAAGAAGAAGAAGGCTAGTTTTTTTTCACATGGTGTGGATTACAAAGCAGGCATCATCCACCAGTGTTGTTGTCTCAGCATTGTCCTAAACTAAATGCACATAATGTTTATGTTGTCCAGTCTCCACACACATTTTTAGAATATATATTGTTGGCTTAGGAAACTGTATTGGCTGGCTGGTTGTCTCACAGCTCAATGATCTTCAGAATGTATAATAAGCTGTCTTGTTTCCTGTCACTTTAAATCCATCACAAACCTCTTCAGTCATCTCTTGTTGCTGCAGGGGTTGGGGGCAAAAGCAGGTCAAACACATAGTTTGTTCCATTCCGGTTCTTAATTTGTTGGAAATGAACAAGCGGATGTGGCAAATTAACTCTGTATTTTCAGGCTCTGTTGCTTTGGCAGTACCTGACAGTTTCGGAGTCATGGTAATTAAGGCCAGTGTGTTGTTCCTAATCCTCAACCTTGATTTGGTACCGCCAATCAGCCTCCTAATGAGGTTTAAGGACTGTTAGTGGTTTTCTCCAGTATGAAGGCTGGGACTGCTCTCGTTATGATCATTTCTTGGCTAATGGCTCTGTAGCTTTTGCTGCCTGTTTCAGAGGACATGTAGTAATACACGTATGTGAAAAATTCAAAAATAGTGATTTAACAATGGCAGTGTATTCCTTGAGAGACTTCAAGAACTGGTATTTAATAGCCCAATCCAACTGGTGTCTCATGACCTAATCCAAACAAATTTAGCACTTACTGGACATTTAAAATAGGGCAGTAGCTGTATTTAAGCAATCAGATAATTAATGGGTCAACATGTCTGAAAAATTCTGTCTCTTCCGACTGACTGCCCCTTTGTTGCTCCTTTCACGAGAACCAGGAAGAAGAAAGGAGGCCATAGTTAATCATGGCTTGTTGTTGTAGGTGAACTGGGAATTATAGTCAGTGGCTAGGATGTTGATTCCAACTTTAAACCACTTCTTGACATCTTGCTCACATAAATGGAGGAGTAATGCAGTGGCAAAAAGGGTCAACATGTGAATGTGTGGAAGTCGTGTTTAACCAGGATTTGATCATCCAAAATAGGCCTATAAAGATAATGGTATGTGCTCAGTCATGTTATGCTGACAATATGCTAATTTTACATCAGAATTGCAAAGAAAAATGCAGACAAATTGTTCTGGTTTTTGAGACACTTCCTTATACATTATATATGTGGCAGGGGTCAAAGCTAAAACTGGAACCAGAGGTACAATAACTATTATGATCAAGGATATGGAAGTTTTAGTAGTCCTTACAGTAATCAAAGCTACAGCAACTAGTGGATATTCCTTATATATATTTGCTTTCTGTTACATATTGATTTCACTTGTTTTAAATTTAATTTAGAACTGTAGGGTGAAACTCTGATTTGCACAGAAATAGATCATATCATGAAATGCTTATAAAAACAGCTGCCTTTGCCCTACCAAACCTGTTTCATTGCAGAATGAATTTATTTATTTGAAATATTTATATCTCATCAATATTTATATCCCACATATAATCAAATCTGAGAATTCTATTCTGAGTTCTTTTTTCTTTCTTTCCATTTTCTCTGAGGAATAGTTTGTTGCAACTTGGAACCTTATCTGACCATCATGTAGCACAGGAGTTCTCAATCTTTTTAAACAGGGGCTGGGTCATGCTTCCTCAGAGAACTTCGAGGGCTGGATGGCCATTTTGCCCTTCCTCCACCACATGGTACTTCCTGGTGTGGTAGAGGCAGTGGTGGGCCACGTGAAATGTCATCATGGGTTGCAGGTTGAGAATCCCAGATGTAGCAGAATATGATCAAAGTGCTTTGTGTTCCCATGGGGGGGAGGACGGGTAGGGGCGAGAAAAAGCAAAATGTCAAAACCCAAGATAGACCTTTGCATTGGTATAAACATATCTGAAATACTAATAAAGTCAGGTTCCATGAAAAAAAAGAAAAAAAATTCCATAGTGGGAAATTGATCTGTGTGAAAGAAGGTAATGCAAAAATATTAATGCAAGAAACAATAGAATAAATTGCTAATGCTCAGTCTTTTTAGATGGGCAATGACTAAGAAGTCAGTGGTCCATCCTACTGTCTAGTAAGTCTGAAAATTATTTATATTAACACTGAATTACTGAGGGTTTTGTTTTCTTAAAAAAAAAATACGTTTTTCTTTACAGTCACCTTTGACCATTTTGAAATTCTGAGAGCCATTGGAAAAGGCAGCTTTGGAAAGGTATGTTTTGGCAATCTGTGTCTGCAATCCAAGCAAATATATTATTTTTCAGAACAATAAAGTGGTCAGCAAATAAGCAGGCTTTAGAGAATATTGCCTTGTCAGTGTCTGTAAGCTGAGCTTTATCTCATGAAAAGCTAAAAAGAAATGAAGCCTTCCCTGCAGGCTTAGAATGTTCAAATTATGTTACAGGATATTAAAGCTATTCTTATTGATAAACCTGAGCTGCAGAACTGATGTGTATACATCCGGTGAAGGGAGATCTTATGTAGAAGCAAATCAGGGCATGTTGGCATTGTGCCTCATTTCTCTGTCCTATTGCTTTCTATTGCTTTCTGGGAAGATTTTTTTTTTGGGGGGGGGAGGTTGATTTTTGAGAGCAGAGGGGGAGGTGATTCCGTTCTCTTTACACTGTGGACAACTTCATGTGCTCCAGGACCTGATTTCAAAAGTTCCCTGCATTGTGATAATTTCAGATTTCTGCTGAGATAGCTTCTTCCTTTCATGATAAGGGTTGGTGGAAGAAGGGGGGAGGGGAGAGAAAAGAAGACTTTGCTTACTTTGGTGTTGATCTGCTGTTGGCTGAGACTGCAGTGGCTCAAGTGGCTAATACACTGAACTCGTTGACTGGAAGGTCAGAGTTTGATTCCCAGGTACTGCATGACAGAGTGAGCCCCCATCTCTGTCCCAGCTCCTGCCAGCCTAACAGTTCAAAAGCAAAAAATTGCAAGCAGACAAATAGTGACCACTTGGGTGGAAAGGTAAACAGTGTTCTGTGCGCTC
Organism: Furcifer pardalis; assembly: GCA_030440675.1. Classification (NCBI taxonomy): domain Eukaryota; kingdom Metazoa; phylum Chordata; class Lepidosauria; order Squamata; family Chamaeleonidae; genus Furcifer; species Furcifer pardalis. The sequence continues at coordinate 80,755,933 of CP126893.1, read as the reverse complement.
CAGTGTTGAGGCATGCCTGCCACATGTCTACGGAAATGTCTCAGGTGCAGACAGCCCTGGATCTTTGACTATAAACAGAGATGAAAACTGAACCCTAGAGCTGGATATGACTGGCATTTGAGCAAGGGTGGTCAGTACCTTTATTGTTGGCTGAAACCTTGGCTGACATGAGTCCCTGACTGATAAGCTCCAAGGAAATGTGATCTTTGATGTTAATCAGTTGTCCAGCATTGCTCTGCATTTTCACCAAAGCAAAACAATATTCTGGAAGATGCTTCTTTTGTTGTTATTATTATACAATGATGTTTCGCTTAAAGAGCAAACTCGCTTAAAGAGCAATCCTATGGAACACATTATGCACTTTAAGCAAGGTACAACTGTATTTATTAATCACTTTTATATCCCACCCTCATCAAAAGACTCAGGGTGGCTTACAAGTCTAAAAACACAATTAAAACACATTGATTACATTAAAAGATTAAAAATTTAAAAATTTAAAAAGATTAAAAAGCTAAAAACAACAGGGAGAGAGGTGGGGTATTCAAAGGAGCCAGCCGGCCGAGTTGACCGTTTGTACAGCACCCCACACATGCTCCGCCAACCAGGTCTTTAACCCCTTCCTGAAGGGCAGCAGCTCTGTCTGGAGATGCAACTCACTTGGCAGGAAGTTCCTTCTCATGCTAGAAAGATGAACCTTTCTAGCTGATAGTACGATCAGAGAGCCTCTCCGGTCCGCTCTGGTGGGACGGACAGATGTCCTTAGGGCGATGCGGTCTCTTAAGTATCCTGGCCCACTACCATGTAGGGCTTTAAAGGTAATAACCTGTACCTTGAATTGCACATGGAGGCATACTGGGAGCCAGTGCAGCTCTTGAAGCAGTGGTGAGGCACGAGCATAACGCCCGCACCCCATTACAACCTGAGCAGCCGCATTCTGGACCAGTTGCAGCCTCCGAATAGTTGTCAAGGGTAATCCCATGTAGAACGCATTACAATAATCAAGTCTGGAGGTGAACAAAGCATGTGTGATCATGAGCAAGGAGTCCCGGTCTAGGAGCAGGCATAACTGGCGCACAAAGCGAAGTTGTGCAAAAGCCCTACTAGCCATGACTGCCACCTGCTCTTTGAGCAGGAGTCCTGAGTCCAGGAGGACCTCCAGATTATGCACCGGGTCTGTCTGGGGCAAAACCACCCCATCCAGAACCAAAGATGATAGCTCCCGAGATAATGCAGGACCCCCGACCCACAGTCTTGCCAGGATTCAGTTGTAGTCTGTTGTCCCCCGACCCTAACAGCCTCCAGGCACCTGGAAAAGACTTCCACTACATCTCTAGGGTCCCCCACAGGATGAGATATACAGCTGGGTATCATTGCATATTAATAATACCTCACCCCATGGGAACGGATGATCTCACCCAGTGGTTTCATGCTGATGTTAAATGGGAGAGGTGAGAGTACCGAGCCCTGAGGCACCATGTATTGGAGAAGCCTAGGGCTGGATTTTTCACTCTCCAACCACACCAACTGGGTCCGGCCCCTCAGAAATGAGGCAAACCAGGACCACACAGTGCCCTGGATCCCCAATCCTCAGAGCCTTTCCAGAAGGATACCTTGGTCGACAGTATCGAAAGCTGCTGAGAGGTCAAGAAGAGCCAGGACGGATGGATGTCTGCCATCCCGCTCTCTCCAGAGATCATCCACCAGCGCAACCAATGCAGTTTCCGTACCATATCCAAACCTGAATCCTGACTGGAAGGGGTCCAGATAATCCATTTCAGCCAGGATCTCCTGTAACCGCCATGTCACCGCCTTCTCCAAAACCTTACCCAGAAAGGGCAGGTTGGACACAGGTGGATAATTTGCCATTATTGCAGGGTCGAGGGATGGTTTCTTCAGGAGGGGGCACACCAGGGCATGTTTTAGAGGTGCTGGAAAAAAACCCCTCCCACAATGAAGAGTTGATAATTGTCTTGACCCAACCACCTGTCACCGTCCTGGTAGATTTAATTCGCTAGGTGGGGCACGGATCTAACACACAGGCAGTGTGTTAGATCCGTGCATGAGCCTCAAGGCTGTTGTTCCATTCCCTAACTCCAAATTCCGACTTCAAGGCTTATCTAAAACTTCTCCAGCTACAAACTCTTAAAAGGATGTGGAGGGGGAATAGTTATAACAAAATAAAAACAGCTAAAAACAAGATAAGACCACATTAAAAGCAATACAAATCAACAAAGGATCTGGCTAAAATGCCGCACTTGCTTCTCTGACGGCCATCTTAGCAGGCAGCTGTATTTTTATGTTTAATTGATTTCAAGATTTATGCCTGGAAATTGTCAGGGCAAGTGTTGCTCAAACAATGGAGTGTTACAAAGAATTGTAATTTGCTCTTTTAAGTACAGGTGTTTGGTTGTTTGTTATTGTTCAGTCGCACAGTCGATTCCGACCCTTTGCAACCCCATGGACCACTGTCCGCCAGGCACTTCTGTCCTCCACCATCCTCCTCAACTCGCTCAGCTCTGTGTCCATTGTGTCTACAATTCCATCTAGCCATCTCATTTTGGGCCATCCCTTCTTCTTTTGTCCTCCACCTTTCCCAGCATCAAGGCTTTCTCAAGTGAATCCTCTCTTCTCATTTGATGTCCAAAGTACTTTAGCTTCATCTTTACTATTTGACCTTCAAGGGAGCAATCAGGGTTGATTTCTTCTAAGATTGACCTATTTGTTCCCCTTGCTGTCCAGGGGACTCTCAAAACTCTCCTCCAGCACCACATCTCAAAGGCATCTATTCTTCTGCGCTCAGCTTTCCTAATGGTCCAGCTCTCACAACCATACATTGCCACAGGGAATACCATTGCTTTGACTAGACGAATTTTTGTTTGCAATGTGATGTCTCTACTTTTCACTATGTTCCCCAGGTTTCTCATCGCTTGCCTCCCAAGAATCAGTCGCCTTTTTTTTTTCATGGCTGCAATCATCTGCAGTGAGCTTTGATCCTAGGAAAGTAAAATCTGTTACTGCTTCTACTTCTTCCCCATCTATTCTCCAGGGACTGATAGGGCCTGTTGCCATTATCTTGGTTTTCTAGATATTGAGTCTCAAGCCAGCTTTTGCACTTTCTTCTTTCAACCTAATCAGGAGCTTCTTTAAGTCCTCCTCACTTTCTGCCATTAGGGTGGTATCATCTGCATATCTCAAGTTGTTGATGTTTCGCACAGCAATTTTGATCCCAAATTCCTCCATCCCTGCATTGCACATTATGTGTTCTGTGTATAAGTTGAATAAGCAGGGTGACAAAAAGCAGCCTTGTCTTACTCCTTTTCCTATTCCAAACCACTCTGTCCTTCCGTATTCTGTCCTAACTGTTGCTTCTTAATTCATGTACAGATTTCTCATGAGGTATATAAGGTGTTCTGGTATTCCCATCTCTTTAATTACTTGCCACATTTTGTTGTGGTCTGCACAGTCAAAGGCCTTACTGTAATCAATGAAAGAGAAGTAGACTTGTTTCTGATATTCCTTTTTTTTCTCCATGATCCAACGTATGTTGGCAATGTGGTCTCTAGTCCCCCTGCCTCTTCTGAACCCCGCCTGCACTTCTGGTAATTCTCTCTCCACGTGCTGCTGCAGTCTATCCTGTATTATCTTGAGCATCACCTTGCTAGCGTGTGGGATGAGCACAATTGTTCGATAATTTGAACATTCTTTGGCATTACCCTTTTTAGGGATTGGAACATATACCGATCTTTTCCAATCCTGTGGCCACTGTTCTGTTTTCCAAATCTGCTGGCATATAGAATGCAATAATTTGATTCCATCATCTTTTAGTGCTTTGAAAAATTCAACTGGAATACCATCATCTCCACTGGCTTTGTTGTTTGCAGTGCTCTTTAGTGCCTTTCTGACTTCACTCTCTAGGATGTCTGGCTCAAGTTCAATTTCTTCATCATTGCTATTATCAGGAGTGTCGAGGTCCTTTTTCTAGAGTTCCTCGGTGTACTCTTTCCATCTTTTCTTAATCTCTTCTGCATCAGCAAACTCCTTGCCGTCTTGTCCCTTATCATGGTCATTTTTGCTTTAAACGTTCCCTTGATTTCACCATTTTTTTTGAAAAGATCTCTAGTCCTGCCTTTTGTGTTGTTTTCTTCTATATCTTTGCACTGTTCATTCAAGTAGGTTTCCTTATCTCTTCTTGCTTTTCTTTGAAATCCTGTATTCAAGTGATTGTATTTTTTCCTTTCTCCTTTGCCTTTTGCGTCCCTTCTTTCCTTTGCTATTTTAAGAGCCTCATCGGACAACCACTTAGCTTTCTTACGCTTTTTTTCTTTTGGTATGGTTTTCCTTGCTGCTTCCTGCATGATGTCCCACATCTCTGTCCATAATTCTTCTGGCACTCTCTCTATCTGGTCCAAGCCATTGAATCTGTTCCACTCCTCCACTGTGCATTCTTTAGGGATGTTGTCTAGGTCATATCTGTCTGGCCTAATTGTTTTCCCTATTTTCTTTAGTCTAAGCCTGAATTTTGCGATCAATAGGTTGTGATCTGAGCCACAATCTGCCCCTGGTCTTGTTTTTGAATACATGTTAAAATCAAAGAAATGTGAACAAGACTTCAAGGGGCGTGTGGACTAAATCAGTTTGGGATTAAATAATTATTCAGACAGAGAATAATATCTTCTCTAAAGTGATAATTCCACTCATATACAGCAGCAAATAATTTCTTTGTTGTCCAGTTGACTCTAAGGCTTAACTGGTGCCATAAATGACCAATGTCTATGTAAAGCAGGGGTTCTCAACCTATTCAAGACGAGGGCCAGGTCACTCTCCCTCAGACAGCTTCGGGGGCTGGACGGCAATTTAGCCCTTCCTGCATGATGGGGGTGGCCTGTACATTAAAAAGGAACCACAAATGGCACTTCCAGGTGTGGTGGTGGTGGTGGTGGACCACATGAAATGGTGCCACGGGCTGCAGTTTGGGAACCTCTGATGTAAAGAAACCTACAGCAGAGCAGACTTTTTAATTACATGTAAATAACATAGGTGTCAGTCTTTAGTAGCATTGTTTAATTGTACATCCTTCTTTCTTTATAAAATATGCTGTCTTTTTTGTAGGTCTGCATTGTCCAGAAGAATGACACAAAGAAAATGTATGCCATGAAATACATGAACAAGCAGAAATGCATAGAGCGGAATGAAGTGAGAAATGTCTTCAAAGAGCTACACATCATGCAAGGGTTGGAACACCCTTTTCTGGTAAACTTGTGGTAAGTAGTTTGTAGATTTCTCATAAGAGGACTCAATGTCCATGAGGTGACATGGCCTTGGCCTCTCTGGTGCTTTATTTGTGTCATTTTAATCTTGGTACAACAATAGTTTTCTTACCTGCAGTGTTTGTTGTCTTCCTTTCTGGCTTGTGAAACCCAGTTTTCATTGTGTGAACTTTGAGAGAAACAGCAGGTTTCAGGGCTTCCTGTGGTGCACAGTCATGTCAGAGGCAAGGACCCTGATAATAGAGTTCATGTTCTGCTCCAGATATAATGAGTAGATACTTCCTAGTATCCAGCAGCAAAGAGTCAATTTGTTTACCTTTATTTCACTCACAGTACAAATTGTAACACGTCCAAACAGCAGATGTCCTAGATATAGAGATAGGACTATTTTGGGTGGTCAATTATCATGGGTAGCAAAGGCCTTTGATTCAAAACAGGGATGGTCCTCTATGAAAAGTGACTCGTTGCATGTAGAAGATTGATGTCAGCAGGTAGAAGGGTTGGTTAGAACCCTTTGCCTAATTTTTTTTGGTGATGCTATGGGAGGAATATTCAAATATGCAGACCTCCACTTACAGTCTAGAACAGAGGTTTGCAATCCTTTCAGAAAGTGGTGGGATTCAAAAAATTTACTACCTACTTTGTGGGCATGGTTTGGTGGGCATGGCCAGGGGGAATCCCCTGCATTGCACCCGAATTAGGACTAGAGTAATACCTCGGATAACGCTAAGACTTGGTTCCACAAGTCTTGGTGTTATCCGATTTTTAGTGTTATCCGATGCATGTTAAGATTCTATTGGATGGATCGGATAACGTTAAAGCTCCATAGAGATACATTGTAACCGCACAGGCTTTAGCAGTTTCATCCGATCCATCCCATAGGACCTTAACGTTATTCGATCCAATTCTCCACCCTAGATTACTTAATGTTATGCGATTTTAGCATTATCTGAGGTAAACGTTATCCGAGGTATTACTGTACTTTATTTCAAAACTTGGATGGGCGGGGCCAGCTGGAATTTCTGTTACCGATTCTGGTGAACTGGGGTGAACCTGCTGAATCCCACCACTGGTTTGTGACCTGGGTACTGCATGACCGACTGAGTGCCCATCTCTGACCCAGGTCCTGGGGACATGAAAGGAGCCTCATTCAGGCATCCCCTGAGCGGTGTTTCTCCAGCAAAAATCCTTTCAACCCAGAATAATTTCTGACAACATATTATTATTATAGTGTAGGATAAGGGTTGGCAACCTATGGCCCGTGGGCTGAATCTGGCCTGTGGTACCAAACAATCTGTCCCCCACCCTCGCTCCAGCTGTTGCTACCACAACCACTGCCACTGGAAGAAGCCTCAGAAGCCTCATTGTGACCCAGAGCCCCTTCCCACCGGGGAGTTGAAAAGCTGCTGACTGAGGGCAGCAGGAACATCGCTGTGACCCCAGGCCCCTCCCCTCCGGGGGTTGAAAGGCTGTCGGCCGGGGGCGGCAGGAGCATCACCGTGACCCCACCCCTGCCCCATTGGGGGTTGAAAAGCCACCATCTGAGGGCAGCAGGAGCGTTGCCGCAACCCCGGGTCCCCTTTCACAGCTAGGGGTTGTATTGTCTTAGTGCTGGGACTTGGACGTTGGGGTGGTGGCCAGCCTAGGCCCTGGACTTTTGTGGCCTACTTGATGTATTGTAATTGTAGGATTATGTATTTTTTGTTGTTTAATGTTATGAGCCGCCCGGAGTCACATTTTGCGTGAGGGGGCAGCATATAAATTGAACTTAATAATATTTTACGGCAGCCACATATGTGTTTACAGCAGCATTTACGTCAGGGGCCACCAGTCCAGCCCCCTCAACTGTCTGAGGGCGTGTGACCTGGTCTCTGACTTTAAAAGATTGCCGACCCTTGGTGTGGGAGATTCTCTACAAATTGGGGGTGAGGAGTTTTAAATTCTTCCCTTGCCTATGATTCTCCTCTCCCCACCCATGAAATCTGTTTTGGCTTCTCCCCAGCCATTTTTCTTAGGAGGCAAAATTGCAGTGCATATGTACATAGAGTTTTGCCAGGAGTTGGCCCAGCTATGTTGTTATTCGGCTGTGTTAGGCTGACTTTGTTCTCTAATATATCTATTCCTTATCGTTGGTCTTCCCCTTCCAAGAAGGCTGCATCTTATGCGGTTGCTTTTCTTCATTGTTTTTCACTCCTGTAGCCTACCAAGGCAATGAGAAACAGAAAGGCTGTCTCAGGAGAAGAGCTGTTTACAGGTGTTCGGTGAAAGATGCTTGGGAAGCATACTGCTTGGCAAATGAAGGCATCTTATGTTGGAAAAATAAATAGCAGCTGCATTTTGTGCATCTCTAAGCTATTGGATCTAGATTATTAAAAATACGCCTTTGGCAGCTGGCACCAAAAACAAAACAAAACCCAAATTCGTTTTTCCTAAGCAAATAGCCTCATTGCAAGAAGGTTAATTAAGTCAGAATAACAAAAGAAGCATCTTCCAGAATATTATGTTCTGCCTTGGTGAAAATGTAGAGCAAGGGTAGGCAATTGATTAACATCAGAGATCCCATTTCCTGGTCCAGCTGCAGAAGCCATGTATGTATTTTGCAGTATATGGGCTCTAGTTACATTTGGTTGCTACAAGTCTGTTCCAACTTGGAACGTAACACAACAACAACTTTTCCATGCAGTGCTAGACAAACATTTTAAAGCCAGTTTTCAAAACCAAAGGGGAAACTGCACTCAAGTTTAATTTGAATCTGAATCATAACCACAGAGCCATGGGCATGAGTGGTGATATTATTGATGGTTTTTGTGGAGATACGTGTTTATATATTGCATCCTTTAAAGCATGTCCTGTTATTAATGGAATAATTGCCTGACAGATTGAAGGCAAACACAGCAACTTTCTGCTCTCATAGCTTGACATTGTGTTGTTCTTACTAGTTTTGGTACCATTCTGCCTTTAAGGCATGGGTGAACAACTTTGGCAGGGTGGGGGGGGGGAGATTTTCACCCCTAACCTGTGCAATAAGCTGCATCAGGCCTGAAAATGACAAATAAATAAGTTTCATGTCAGAAATTCTTCTGGGTTGAAAAGTTTTTGCTGGAGAAATTCCTCTCAGGGGATGCCTGAATGAGACCCTTTTCATGTGCCCAAGATCTGCCATGCAGCACTCCGGTATTGTACCCCAACCTTCCAGTCTCCAAGATTAAAAGCAGGAAGTACCCAGTGGTCTACTTCTTGCTTTGGTGGTGGTGGTTGGAAGAATTCATCCCCATCTGTTCTCTGTAAAAGCCACCACTGTAGAAGGAGAAAATCTCTTTTGTCTGTGTGTGACAAACTCATCTCTGAGGTAGCTTGAGGATTTACAGAAGGAATATTTTAAGTATGCAAATGTTCAAATTATCGAGCAATTGCGCTCATCCCTCACGCTAGCAAGGTTGTGCTCAAGATAATACAGGTTAGACTGCAACAGTATGTGGAGAGAGAATTACCAGAAGTGCAGGCGGGTTTCAGAAGAGGCAGGGGGACTAGAGACCACATCGCCAACATAAGATGGATCATGGAAAAAACAAAGGAATATCAGAAACAAGTCTACTTCTGTTTCATTGATTACACTAAGGCTTTTGACTGTGCAGACCACAACAAAATGTGGCAAGTAATTAGAGAGATGAGGATACCGGAACACCTTATATACCTCATGAGAAATCTGTACATTAATCAAGAAGCAACAGTTAGGACAGAATACGGAAGGACAGAGTGGTTTGGAATAGGAAAAGGAGTAAGACAAGGCTGCATTTTGTCACCCTGCTTATTCAACTTATACACAGAGCACATAATGCGCAATGCAGGGATGGAGGAATCACAATTTGGGATCAAAATTGCTGGGAGAAACATCAACAATTTGAGATATGCAGATGATACTATCCTAATGGCAGAAAGCGAGGATAACCTGAAAGAAGAAAGTGCAAAAGCTGGCTTGAGACTCAATATCAAGAAAACCAAGATAGTGGCAACAGGCCCTATCAGTCCCTGGAAAATAGATGGGGAAGAAGTAGAAGCAGTGACAGATTTTACTTTCCTAGGATCAAAGCTCACTGCAGATGGTGATTGCAGCCATGAAATAAAAAGGCGACTGATTCTTGGGAGGCAAGTGATGAGAAACCTGGGGAGCATAGTGAAAAGTAGAGACATCAAATTGCAAACAAAGATTCACATAGTCAAAGCAATGGTATTCCCTGTGGCAATATATGGGTGTGAGAGTTGGACCATTAGGAAAGCTGAGCGCAGAAGAATAGACGTCTTTGAGATGTGGTGTTGGAGGAGAGTTTTGAGAGTCCCCTGGACAGCAAGGATAACAAATAGGTCAATCTTAGAAGAAATCAAACCTGACCGCTCCTTAGAAGGTCAAATAATAAAGATGAAGCTAAAGTATTTTGGACATCAAATGAGAAGAGAGGATTCACTTGAGAAAGCCTTGATTCTGGGAAAGGTAGAGGGCAAAAGAAGAAGGGGGGGCCAAAATGAGATGGCTAGATGGTATTGTAGAGACATTGGGCACAGAGCTGAGCGAGTTGAGGGGCATGGTGGAGGACAGGAGTGCCTGGCGGACAGTGGTCCATGGGGTTGCAGAGGGTCGGAATCGACTGTGTGACTGAACAGCAACAAACTCTTTCCAAGTGGGTTCAAATGGGAGTACAGTAATATCCCGGGTAACGTGAGTACTGTATAGTGTGAAAACCGCATAACGTGACAAGATTTTCAGAAATCTTGTATCGAATAACGCGATTTTCACGTTATTTTCACGTTATTTTCACGTTATTTTCACGTTATTTTCACGTTATTTTCACGTAGGTGAGCGATACGGGGATCCCACGTCAAGGCAATTGCCTTGACTTGCGATCCGCATTGCTATAGCGTGCCCGGGAAAGAGGTGGCTTGGTCGAAATCCTCACCCCCGCGCAGGGGGAGTTAATTTTGGCCAAGCCGCCTCTTTCCCAAGCCGGGGAGACGATGTTCTCCTCTCCTGAAGTTCCGAAAGGGTAAAGATCCTTATCTTTTCGGAACCTCGGGTGGCTTGCAGGCGCGCACGTGTTGGTGGGGGTTAGTGCAGGGTACGGGGGGTGCATACCAAAAGGGCCTCTGTATATTCTGGCTTCTAGAGGGAAGAACTAAAGCAGTCCATTTGGTCTCCAAAGGTAAAGTTGTTAAAATACATTTGGTTGCTTTCAAAAGCAAATTCTAAGGCTGGCTTTTACCATGTTGGATATTGATGGCGTCAAAGAGACAACCTGCAGAGAAATTGTCTGTTGTGATTATGCACTGGTGAACTGTCTGATTTCCTGACCTTATACTGATGATGCCCAGCAGTTCGTCAGACTTCTGTGTAGGAAAAAAAGTGCTTTAGGACTGAGGGGGATGTACTGCTTGCTTAGTTTCATTCTCAAGAGACAGATCATTTATTCATCAGTGATGGAGAAATCTGTAGAAAACATTAAGGCCATTTAAAAAACCCCACACCATTTCACACATTTCTCACTTATTTCTGTTAAACAGTATCTTTAAATCATTCTATAAAGCTCATCTGATTCAGCATTAAAGAGCTTTAATAATGCCACATTCCTTGTATATGAAAAGAGATGTCATAGTATTGCCACATGATTTTTTTTAATCTTTGCATTGTACTGCCAGAAAATTTTTCTCTTTACTGGGGCAATTATTGCAGAATCTCAAACTAAATCTTTTACTGCAAATCACTGAATTTGGTTGTAACTCTTTGTTGATCTTTTTTAGCTGACATTTTATGTTGAAATCATATTTACAGTAAAACCCTGATTTACGTAAAAAGTCCATTCGGTAGCTTTTTACGTAATATGGTTTTTTACATAAATCGATGCATTCCCATAGGGATGCATTGAATTTTTTTTTTAAATGGTCCTGAACGAGCCATAAATAATCCAAAAAATAATCAGCACAAAGGGAATGACAAAGTGATCTGCCTACCTTTTCCATGCGGTTGCTGCTGCTTCCTCCTGAGTGGTTTGTCTGCCTGCTGGGGGAGCAGGAACCACCACTGCCACCAGCGCTGCTACTGTTGCCTCTGTTCCTGCTGCTTCTAACGGCACCAGTAGAGCGTGGGGGCACATCTGCTTGGCCATGCTCCCCGTCTGAGACCTCCCCACTGTGCTCAAGCCAGGAACATGCGTCGGGAGAAGACCGTTTGGTTCAGCTCTTTGTCAGAGGTCACCTCACGATGCACTCTAGCTGGAAACGCACATCAGATGAAGAGTGGGATGACTCAGTCTTCACCCTATGTGCACTCCCAGCCAAAGCACATGGCGGAGAAACCTCGGACGAAGAGCGCAATCGAGTGGACATGCCCCCTGTGCTCCACCAGTGCTGGCAGAAGCAGCGTGGACTCCAGAAAATGCAGCAAAACTGCAGCAATAGTTGGTGCTCCCTCTGCTGCCTCCACTGCCGTCACAGTAAGTGATGTCTTGCGACTTCCGGCGGTGGGGGCAGGTGGTGCAGGGTTGATTTGTTAATTCTAAAATGGTGCGGGGGTCACGATTTTAGGGTTTAAGGCAGTGGCGCCATTTTAGAATTACAAGATGCAAAGAAACCCGTTATGTAAAATGATTTATTTGAGTAAAATGGGGTGCATTTTCCACAAAAAATCATTATGCAAGTCGATTTTTATGTAAATCAATGCATATGTAAATCGGGGTTTTACTGTACTTACAAGGGGAGATATATAGTGAGCTGTGATTTAAACAGTGTTCACGCTGTACATTTGAGTATATATGATGATATGGCGAAGACACTTCTTTAGGGTCCTTTTCTCCTCAGCTGTTTCTGCGTGAACATGTATACATCCAGAGGTTAATTATAACTACTCAATCAATCAATCAATCAAACTTTATTGCGGTTGGTGACCAGTACAGTAAAAAGGTTTTATAACTACTCACAAATGTTCTTGTTTTGAAAGCGGGACTGGGTGGGGGGCATATGTGTGCAATGTCTTCAGCTTTCACAGATAGCCATTCTTCCTGCCTACCATATAGGGGCATGCATGAGAAACTGCCTTATTCTTATTCTCTGTGTGACTCTCCTCTCAGGTATCAGAGAGGGGCATTTCTCAATCATCCCTGCAGATGGAATGGATTGGATTTGTAGCATACAAAGTGCATGTCGTACCATTCCCCAGAGGAACAAATAAAGCAACCAAACTTTGTACTTCCTTGCTGTATGTGAAGAAGTGTCTGGAGTGTTCTTGCACCTTCCTAAGTGAGACTTAGATGACGGCATTTCCTATGTTGGTTGCTTATCTTTCTGCATCCTGCTCTGCCCATTGACTTGGAGATGGTGTGATTTCCACTTCCATTTAATTATGTCGGCTCATCAGGGAATCTCTCAGTAGAAAGGCAGTCAATTTTCCTCCCTGCATTCAGGAGCATTGAATGCCCCAAGTCTGAAATGTATTGATTTCTTGAGCACACTTTTAACATACTGTTATTTGAAAGAGGGGAGGCAAGAAGTTGGTGTGAAAGACATTTTGAAAGGGAATCAGAAATGCTCAAAGCAGGAGTTGGTTTGTGCTGGGCTTCAGCCCTGCTGTATACTGCTGCAGTGCCAGGGCTCAGTTCTGGAGTAGCAGAAATGAGAATAGATGTAAATGACTTCCAGCAGGTACATAATCTATTTGCTCTGCACATAAGATGTTAGGCCTCCACACTTCAGGAACTGAAGAGGGAATGCGTATGTTCCCAGTTCTCTCAGTAGCTTTTCAGGTCATCTGGGGGCATTATTGAAATTAAATTTTGACCACATATTCTTCATTGAAGTCTAAATTAATCTGGAACATTCAATCTTCAAGACTTTTGGCTGTTTGCTATGCAAGCCTGGGATGTAGACTTTTTTATATACTACACAAACATGCCTCACTCTGCTAGGATGTCCTACAGTACTGTTCTCTTCACTCTGACCACTGTGCGAGTCAAGCCATATTTGTTTTGTGCTTTGTGTCTTTCTCTAGGTATTCCTTCCAGGATGAAGAAGACATGTTTATGGTGGTGGATCTACTTCTTGGAGGGGACTTGCGTTACCACTTGCAGCAAAACGTCCGCTTTGAAGAAAGGTCTGTGAAGCTATTCATTTGTGAGTTAGCATTGGCGCTGGACTATCTCCAGAGCAAGTACATCATCCACAGGTAAGTTTTGGGCTCTATTAATACTGTAATTCTTATGTAGCTGTCGTAACCCAGATTAATGGATTCATTAATTATCCCATTGTCTTGTAGTGCCAAAGCATAACAGCACTTTCTGGTTAACTGATATTTGTGCATAATAAAATGCGAGCCTTCATTTGGCATTGCAAGATGAAAGTACTGTACATGTGTGGCTGTTGCAAGTGTGATGTAGTGTAAATATATTGCTAAAGGAGTACGTAGTATATTACTGCATATAAAACAAATGCTTGGGGATATATCTGTGTGCGCCTATATTATGATATATGTCATAATTACTGGAATAATCATTAATTATGCTCGTGCTAGCATTTTCCTATTTTTATAGCTTAAAGACACTAACAATGTGAATTGAAAGGGAGAAGCTGCCCTTTTCCAAGAGGTCAATGGCTTTGCTCTCATAGTAGAAGTCATGAAAGAGGTGCTTCCTTTAAGTTTTGGGTTCTTTGGGTAGGATCTGATGAGCAGTCTCTAAAATAAAGTGACTTTTGCTTAAAAAAAGAGAGGGGCTCCTGAAACTATCCAGTTTCTATTGAGTTTATTCTATTGAGCTACCTCTGTTTGACTCATATATATGAAATTGTTCTCCCTTCCCCTTGCTACTATCATTACTGTTCTGCTTTCCTCTTCCTCTTCTCTTCTGTCCTTGCCTTGCTGCCACCAACACTATGAACACAACTCTTGGCCTGCACTATCAGCTCTAGACATAGCATTTTCTCTCTTGAGATAGGGCAGGGGTCTGCAAACTTGGCTCTCTAGGTGTTCTTGGACTTCAATTCCCAGAAGCCCAAGTCAGCACTCCTGCTGATCAAGGCTTCTGGGAACTGAAGTCCAAGAACAGCTGGAGAGCCAAGTTTGCTGACCACTGAGATAGGGCATAACCTATCCAGGTTGTTCAGTGTTTGGTTTTCATGTTTTGTTTCCTGACTTTCACCATTGTTTTTTACACAGTTATTGAGAAAGTAAGAATACCACTCTTCAGGAAACACATCCCATACCTTGCTGTTTGGACATCATATCTTCTTCTCCATAATCACATGATATGACCCAGAGGACCACGTAATGTCACAAATAAGGCTCTCCATTGATCACTATCATCTGCAATCTGCTTCCAGTTCTCCCAGGCTCTCAGCTGCAGCATATCCTCTCTTACTCCATACATCCATCTATCTCTTTATAGGTTTTCCCACTGGCCTCTTGCCCAATTGAATCATATACATTACATCTTCAGCCACCACTCTTCCTTCATTCTCACCACATGTCCTACCCATTCAGGTCTTCTCTTCTTCGTCAATCCAACAATGTTAGGCTCCTTGTAGAGGAGTTCTAACTTTATGTATGGTATTTCCTTCATTCCCTAGTACAATGTTTCCCAACCTTTGTTTTTGGACTTCAATTCCCAGAAGCCTGAGTCGATGCCCCAAAGCACTGATCAGCCAATGTACTGATGTAGGCTTCTGGGAATTGAAGTCCACCATTTTTCCGCAGAACATAGTTTTGGAAACACTGCACCTACTAGATGGATCTTGGATTGGTTAGCCAGAAATCACTACATGTATTATTAATGTTTGATACAACCTGAGTTTGAGCTCTTGTGATACATTTCTAGATGTTTATAGGGTGGGTGGGTTAATGAGCAGTAACATCTATTCCCAGCCTGGATTCTTGCCTTAATCTCTTCTTCACTCAATGAATTCTCGAGTATCCTATTCAGGAAATGTATACCAAACCTTGCTGTTTAGACACCATTACCTCCTTGGATATCTAATTTGTGACCAGTATTGATAGTGTGTTCCTTTGACAGTCATTATGATATACAATGTTGCATATTATCCAAAGGACAAGTTCAGCAGAAGTTCATGTCAAGGATTTGAATTTCAGTCAAAAATGCATCAAATACAATTGTGATTTGAGCAATTACTGGAAGATTCCGCTCTAAGCAGATAATTGTATCACATCAAAACATTATTATTTGCTGCTTCGTCCATTTTTTACAGTGCAGATGCTATAAAATTCTAAAGGTCCATTAATTTTAAAAAAGTATTGCAGGGGAAATGCAAATTAAGAAGATACAAGCATCCTTGTGGTGCAATGGTTAAACTGCTGTACTGCAGTAAAAATTCTGCTCACAATCTGGGTTCGATCCTGAAGGAGATTAAGGTTGACTCAATCTGAGTTCACTAAAATAAGTACCCAGCATGTTTGGGGCAAATTGCTAATTACCTTGCAACCTGCCCAGAGAGTGCACTAAGTACTATGGGGCTGTATATAAGTGTAATTGCTCTTGCTATATAACACTGATAACATTTAAATAATGCAAATACTGGTTTACTAAGTAACCATGTAAAAACCAGTCATAGTTAGTTTTTGAAGATTCTTCTTTTGTGTCCTGATCAAACCCTGGACTGCTAAAATAAAGCCACTTTCTTCGCTTTGTCATTGGCCAAACTTAAGTCCTCATCATGGGATGAGATCAGGGAATTTCTAAGAGAAGCAAAAGATGAATTATCACAAATTTTCCCAGGATCTCCTTCCCCTCCTGGCCGAAATTGTATCCATGCGGAACACCAACAGCCAGATATCCAAAACTTGATATACTTCGATTCTCCCATTGCTAGGCATTTCCCTAAGGGAGCAACTCATAAAAGCCCCAGGAGATGTCTACCTATTAATTGCAGCAGTTCCCTCACAGATATTGTCAATAATGACGATGATGAAGAGGATGAAGAGCTCCCATCTCGGATGATAAGTACAGAAGTGATAAAAGTTCGGACTGTTCCATTACAAGAGAAACAGCAGATACACCCCCGTAGCCCACAACAAACTCCCAGGCCAATACTTCCACCTGGCAGTGAGTCACATTTTGATGAAATAAATGACCTGCTAGATTTAAATACTTCAAATACTCATAATCCACCTCTAGCTCTGACAAATGACCAGAGCCCTCTACTTATAATGGAGACACAGACAGATAGCCAACTGCCTCCTCACCATGCAGTCATTAACAGCATAGAGGCATCAGTCGCACAGCCTTTTCTAACAAGTGTGCAGGTACCCACCAATTGATGGGACGCTGACCAGCATAACCCCCAAATTAGGATCTTAACCTGGAATGTCTGTGGATGGCGGGAGAAGAGCTCTGAAGAATTCAACAGGACTGAGGTGGCTTTAATTCAGGAAACGTGGGCAACCACAGATATTGTCCTTAACGGATTTGCAGCCCATTCCCTGCCAGCAATTAGAGAGTCCTCAAGGGGCCGGAACAAAGGGGGGCTTGCGATTTTGGTGGCAAGCTCACTCCGGGCCACTTCCGATACCATCTCTTCTTTGGATCAACTAGCTTTGACAGTCCGGATTTCCCTTGGAAAAATTACTCTTATTGTGGTCTGTGTTTATTTTCCACCTCTGACAAGATTGAGCCAAGTTAAAGAGCGCTGGACCAAGTTTGAGGTTTATATTGCTGATCTCCTACTGGCTTTTCCTACTGCGTACCTGCTGATTGGGGGGGACTTTAATGCCAGAATGGGCCCAGACGACACAACGCTATATGTACGTCACCGCACTTGTCCTCCTTCCCCTGAACTATCCATGCCTAGCTATCATCGGATGTTCAAAGACCAGAAGTCGAACCATGCAGGTTTCTGCCTGGCTCAGATGACACATGCATTAAATCTCCAGGTCCTTAATGGGGTAACCCCAGGGGACTCCCCAGCAGAGTTTACATACTGGGCCAGAGCCGGACAGAGTACCATTGACTATATGATAGTGTCTAATAATCTGCTCAAGTGGATAGATCGGCTTGAGGTTACTCCATGCGTGGACAGCGATCATTTTCCACTCCGTCTACTTCTGAGGTCATTTGGCTACCTTCTGCATTTAAGAGAGAGGCATAACTTGGAACTAACTCAGAGGGCACAGGGCTGTGGTGTGAAATGGTCTCAAGCCCTGGATGGCAGGATGAAGACACTCCTGGACTCTGAACAGTACCAGCAAAGGGCCACTGCTATTATTTCGGAGGTGGACCCAAAAGGGCTTTTAGCTCATTACGATGAACTTGTTGCAGACCTGAATAAACATCTCACCTTCAAATCTGATAGAAGGTCACAGCGAAATAACCCTCGGTCTAAGCCCTGGTTTGACAACGAATGCATTTTAGCCAAACAAAGACCGATCACCCAATTTAAAGCTTACAAGGAAAGTCCCAATCCTCTCTTGCCACAAGCTCTTTTGGAAGCAAAAAAGAGTTATAAGAAGCTGATAGCCAAGAAAAAAAATGAGGACACCAAGTTAACATGGAAGCGTCTCATACAAGCAGTCAAAGGAGGCCACTCTACAATATTTTGGCATATCACGGCAGGCCTCTCGGCAGTAAGATCACCATATATTGAATGCAGCATTCCACCTGAGACATGGGAAAATCATTTTCGGTCTTTATACAGTGAGACTGAACCCCTTGCTCCCATAGAGGTTAAGTGGGAGGAATTGCCCCCCTGGCCACCAGTATCAGAGAAAGAAATCAAGGATCTGATTGCCCAACTCAAGCCTGGTAAGGCAGCAGGTATTGACTGTATCCCCCCAGAATTAATTAAAAACAACGCTAGATGGTGGGCACCCATTCTAGCTTCTCTATTTACTTTTATAGATAGGATGGGTTGTGTACCCCAGAACTGGGGGATGGCAGTTATTGTCCCTATTTTTAAGAAAGGACAAAGAAATGATCCATCTAACTACAGACCTATAAGTCTTCTTAGTGTGGTCAGCAAACTCTACACTAGACATCTTTACTGGAAGCTAAAAGACTGGGTCGACCAGGAAGCTATTTTGGCCGAGGAACAGGCTGGGTTCAGGACAGGAAGATCAGTCATGGACAATTGCCTGATCCTACATCACCTTCGTGAGAAGTATCCGAGTTCACTGTATGCCGCCTTTATAGACTTAAGATTTGCTTTTGATTCCATTTCACGGACCAAACTGTGGGAGAAACTAAAAGCCACCTCAATTGATCACCGCCTTTTGGCCTTGATCTCTGTGGTGCATGAGAACTCAGCTTTGAAGGTGCGCTGCTCCCCATGGGGTCACTTGTCCTCTGCAGTTGCCACCCAGAAAGGTGTGAGACAAGGATGTATATTGGCCCCACTTCTGTTTAATTTCTATATTAATGACTTGGTCAATCATTTGGCAAATCCAGACTTCCATCCTCCAAAGTTAGCAGAGAGGCATATTAATTCACTGTTTTATGCTGATGATACCCTCATTATGGCAAGATCACCGGTAGGCCTCAGACGGGCACTCAGAGCATTAGTTGCCTATTGCACGGAAAACCATCTAGTTATCAATTATGCCAAAACCAAGATCATGGTCTTTCGCAGGAAACCCAAACTTTACAATTGGGAAATCGAGGGGCATCCTATTCAGCAGGTCCCCAGCTTTAATTATTTGGGGGTTCTTTTCCATGCCTCAGGCTCTAGGAAAACCCATATTGACCATGTAGTTCAGAATGCGCAGAGGAGTGCATCAGCAATCCTTAGGTTCTACTGGAGCAGGGGACGGCGTTATGTACCAGCAGCCATTAAACTGTATGAAGCTAAATCACTTGCCCAGCTCACATATGGTGCGCAGCTAGGACCCTTAGCCAGTTATCAGCAGGTGGAGAGAGTTCAGTCAAAGTTTCTTAGAGCTGCTCTCTCGACCCCCCGCTGCGTTTCCAATGCCAGATTAAGACTGGAGACGGGCTTAGTGAAGGTAGAGGCGAGGTGCTGGATGCTGATGATTTCATATTGGCTTAAAATACACAATTCCCAGGGCACCTTGGTGTTTCTTACACTTCAAGATTCATTTCGCTCTTCCTGGAAATGTTTTATACTTAATAAATTGGCTTCTTTGGGCTTGTGTCCAGCTACCCTGCTTGCAATGGAAGCACAACAAGCCAGGGAGCTAGTGAAACAGAGAATAAGGGACACTGAACGGCAGGAAGATGTGGCCAAGTCTCCTGGTTTCTTCTCCAATGTTTCCATCAGGTACCAGCTTGTCCCCGCAGCTTATCTGCAGGAATTAGATCTCCCAAAACATAGGCTGGCATTCACCCAGGCCCGCTGTGGATGCCTGCCTTCAGCTGTCCTTGAGGGCAGATATAACGGGATACCCTATTCAGAACGATTATGTCCATGTGGAGATGGGGATGTTGAATCGATTGAGCATGTTCTCCTTTTCTGCTCATTCTATAGGGATGCCCGTGCAGAATTAATAATCCCCTTGCTGCGCCAATGCCCAGGGAAATTGCCGGCCCAACAAGCTTCCTTCCTACTCCAGGACAGTAGTATTGCTATCACGCGCAAAGTGGCGGGTTTTTGTGCACAGGCTAGTAGGATACGTCGACTGCTGACTAGGAAGTCTAGTGTGGCTCTATAGTTTACTGAGATTGCTCCCGCACTGAGAAGCTGACCTACACTACTTATTATGTTATCTCTTCACCCTTATCATTATCGGATTTTACTCAGTTTTTAAATTTTGAATGGATATGTTTTTAAATAATATATTTTTACTATATTTTAAGCATTTAAATTTTAAAAGTTTATCTCCATTTTACTGTGCTGGTCATTGACTGTAATAAAGTGATTGATTGATTGAAGTCCTCATCAGTGCATGTTTCTGGCAGTAATTGGCAGACCAGTAAATGAGCCCGATTCTGTATCTCTCCATGTTCACACAGCGTGTTATCTGCCAGCAACCTCCACTTGAGCATGTTAGTCTTGCATTTAGGGACTCCAATTTTCAGCCTATTCAGGGTCCTCCAAGTGACATAGGGAAAGTTGAGTTCATCAGCGATATCCTCCTTTAGTATTGTTCCTTGCCCAGTGAGCTCCTTCCTCCATCTTCTAATTTGGTTTTGCTCTTGTGTACCCTCAAGAATGTGTATTCTTGCCATACATTTCTTCCTTGATTTGAGCCGGCTGACTTGAAGATCGTATCCCTTTAGAGGATGTAAAGGGTCATTCTCTTGTTTAATTCTCTTCGCATCTGCTGCTACTTCTCTCCTGATCCTAGGTGTAGGTTTGAGGTATCCTGTCACTATACTCATGGCTTTATTAACAGTGATGTCAACTTCTTTTGGGTGTGTGGATGCATTCCATCCTGGAGCAGTATACTCTGCTGCCTAGATGCTCAAGGCCAAAGCTCATATACACAGCTTAGATAGTTGAGTCCCCCATTTATAGTTTGTCAGTTTCCTGATGATATTTTTCTTGTACTAACTTTGGCTTTGGTGTTCAGACTGTGCTGCTTAAAATAATATCCTGTCAAGTGTTATGCCGAGGTATTTTGGTACTGAAAAATGCCGTAATCGGTTCCCTTGCCATGTAACTTCCAAGTCAACTCTTGCTTCTCAGTTTCAAGGGTGAAAAGCACACACTTACTTGAGTCTTGCTTGGATTAGGCTTTGAATGGTTGAGGTTGTAGTACTGTCTTTAAATGCTCCATTTAGTGCACTTGCTGGAGTTCACAAGTTAATTAGCATTTTGCTAAGTTTTCCAGCTACCACATCAAAGCTTGATCCTTGAAAGACCATTACTGTGTTATCCACATAGATGTAAAATTTATATTTCCTACACATGTCCACTAGTAGAACACTCTTATTACTTGAAAGTCCTTCAGTATTTATTGAGATCATTGTTATGGTTGGTCTTGACAAAGAGTTTTCTGGTGGATTCATTCCTCAGCTCCTTTGATATGATCTGGTGTTAGAAAGATTAGCCTGCAAGTTTGCTGTACAGGGTATGCCCAATTGTATTCACAATCATTGAGGAGGATCTTTCTGTGTACCCAGTTTTTGGAGGTAAAAAAACCCAGTTTAATGTAGTAGATAGATTAACAGCCAAAACTGTTAATTGGAGAAAACAGTGGTGTTAAAACTCATTGTGTGAGGTTTGAACATAAATTATTGATAGCTTATGTGTATGCTCTCTCCAAGTTTAATTTTGAAGCTTCTAGCATATTGCAGGGCAAGGTTACAAATGGCGATGGATCTAGGCTTTTTGACTTCTGTAATCTACATTTTTTTTAAAAATCGATATTTTAAACTTTCTTTTTTAACTGGTTCAGCTACTTGTACCACGCCAGATTAAACCACTTGTTTCCTGTTTATGCAACCAGAGGAGCCTTCAAAATTAAACTGTGTGGTAATGAAGGTATAAGGTTAACTTTTTCTGCTATTCATCTGTTCAAATAGCCACCAAATAATGAATGAGGATGAGTTACACTTGGCGAGACACTGGGAATAAAGTTGTTTTGCATTAAGGTTTGAAGAGGCCTGGAAGCTGTATTGGGCAAAGACCCAAAGACTGATAGTGCTCTATCAATGATGATGATAATATGTGATAATAAATGACAATAATAATAAATAACATTTACTTTTGTTACATGCTGTCAAACCACATCTAGCTTACAGCAACCCTAATAAGGTTTCCAAATTGAATGAAAGATTTGAGGAGTGTTTTTACCAACAGTCTTCCAGTGAGTTTCCATAACTGAGCAGGGATTTGCACTCAGGTATCCAGAGTCTAAGTCTGTCTCTCTAGCTACTAAATTAAGAGGAATCTTAATTAATCTTGTTTTTACGCTACTGCTATTAGAAATAGGATTTTTCATGCTACATTTCATAACTGCTTGATCTTAAAGCACACAGGATTGTCTCTGAGGTAAGGAAAGAGCTCTTTCTTACACACAGTCAGTTTTACCATTTTAGATTTCCAACCTTTAAAGAGCTAAATTCCATATTTGAGATACAGTAATTATCCAAGGGTGCCACACATTACCAATGGGATAAGCATAGTGGGACTAAATGGTGCCAAAGTAAGTTTGTACAAATTGTCTGTTACCTTCTTCTTTAAGGTGACTAGGCCATTTGAGCACAGGACAAAGACCACATATCTCCAACTTCTATCAAGATCATTTTATGGCAGCAAGCTATTGATTACCTTGCTAGCATATTATATTTATTTCATGACCATTCCTTGCAAAGATGCTTGGGTTTCTTTGGGTTTTTTTTTTTAAAAAAAAACAGCAACAAAAGTGGAACCTGCTCAGAAAGTAAGGACATAGTTGAGTTATTCATTCAGGGCTATGGTGACTTTTAGCTGGTGGATGCAATTTTAGCACCTTTCTGTCTCTGTGTCTGCAGAGCTATAAAATCCAAAACGACGTTTTATTTCCTTGCTGTTTTAATGTTCTTGAAAAAGCATCCCAAAAGACAACAAGGAGATGTCTGGGCTTTATGGTTTTTTCCTGTTTGAAATACAGTAAAACCTCATATAACACTAAAACCTGGTTCCACAAGTCTTGGTGTTATATGATTTTTAGTGTTATCTGATCCTCTATGGGATCCATAGAGATACATTGTAACCACACAGGCTTTCGCGGTTGTTATCTGAAGCATCCCATAGGATCTTAATGTTATCTGATGCAATTCTTCCCCCCAGATTCCTTGATGTTATGCGATTTTAGTGTTATTCGATACTAATGTTATATGAGGTATTACTGTAGTTGGAAATTAATGTATTCTAAAAGATTCCAATCTCTTGGTAAAATGAGTATCTGAATATTTATATTTTTTGGAATAGTGGCCATGTTAGTCTGTGGTTCAGTCATATCGGAAAACAAAATAAAAAACACTGTAGCACTTTAAAGACTAACTGCTAACAATAAAAATATAGCAATTAGTCTTTAAAGTGCTACAGTGGTTTTTATGTTGTTTTCTGATATGCCGGAATATTTATGTTTTTAATATTTATAAGAAAATAGGCACCTATTTGAAAAATGTAAATATGAATACAGTAATACCTCGGATAACGCTAAGACTTGGTTCCACAAGTCTTGGTGTTATCCAATTTTTAGTGTTATCTGATCCATGTTAAAATCCTATGGGATGGATCGGATAACGTTCAAGCTCCATAGAGATACATTGTAACCGTACAGGCTTTAGTGGTTGTTATCCGATCCATCCCATAGGACCTTAACGTTATTCGATCCAATTCTCCTCCCCAGATTACTTAACATTATGCGATTTTAGTATTATCCGAGGTAAACGTTATCCAAGGTATTACTGTACTATAGTTGCTTGGCAGCTGATCTTAGAAAAAACACAATCCAACCTACATCTATGTACATATACACAGTACATATACACATGTACTGTATTGTGAAATGGGAATATATTCTGGCTGAATTTAATACCAGTAAATATCCATCTGACTTCTGCAGACTTTAATTATGTTGCAGATATATAATTCCACTTATCCAGAATTATATGATATTTGCTCTTGTATATACTTTGTATATGTTACAATATACTTTATTCACAGATGTAACAATATGCAATAATATTATTTAACTACTGAGATATAGCAAGGAAGTGAGCCAGCTTTTGTTATTCTCCAGAATTCTTATTCAGGCTGGAACATATACTAGCAAAATGAAAAAAGTGGGAAAGAAGATAATTGTGACAGGGTAAAATATTCCAAGAACGCACATTGTAAGATAAGTAATTGTATTACATGTGATGTAGTCTGAAAGGGCTTGAGCAGAGCTATTGAGGACACATGAGAGGCAATTGGGAGATCTCTTATTCATAGAGTCGCCATAAATCAGGGATTATTTGACTGCACACAAGAACCACAACAATGACGTAGTAAGGTTACTGGGAGGAAAGGAACAATGAATTATCTCCCTTTGGAGATATAAAAATTAAGATTAAATCTCATTCTAACAGAAGATACATATGCCTAGCCAATTTTGCTGTGGCATTAGCAATGCTATTTTCAGTTCCCCCAGGATTTTGATGGCTATTTCACAACTCAAAGCTATATATTGTGATAGTTATAAGGGCGACCCAGAAAGCAACTACAGCACCCACTCTTTGTCAAACAGCAACAAATATTACTTGGTGTTCTCTAAATGCTTCAGAGTATTTTCTATAGTTGAGACAACCTAATGACAACATGGGATTTAACCAGTAATTGGCATCATTTCAACACAGCATGCACAAAGTTTTGCTACTGAGGAAAGATGTCTTCCTCAAACCAAGGCATGTTGTCATAAAACAGCTGTATGGGAGAAGCGCTTGCTGGTTTGCTGGGGGAAAGAGTGTGGAGCCGTTGGTAGGTTTGAAAGAGAAAGACTATTGAAAGACAGTTCAAGCCCAACCCCACCCACCCACCCCAAAAAGAGAAAAAGAGAGAGACTCTCACTTTCCCCCACTAGCTAGTAAATTGTTTCGGAGATATTTGGAGGAGATCACCTATGGCAGTAGACAAAGACAACCTAATTCCAGTCTATATGCCAGATAGACCACCAACCTACTTTTGCTTTTTACTCCTAGAGATAGTTACAGTGAGTGATGTTTGCTATGGATTGTGTATGTGAAATTTGGGCTGGCAAACTAGGGATTTTGTTTTGGAATTGTTCTCCAAAAAAAAGATGAAAATTTAAAAGAAAAAAAACTTTAAAGGAAAGGAGTAGGTTGAAAAGTATGCATCTTAGAATCGCTTTCCCCATCCCCAAAAATGGGCTGGTCCCTCCATAGATTATGTATGTATGTACTGTATTGTGCAGGCTTATACTCACAACAAATTACTGTATATATGCCACTATAAGTCATCCCAAATATAAGTTGAGGTACCTAATTTAGACCTCTAAAACTAGACCTCTAAAACTTGACCCGAGTATAAGTCGGGGGTGGCAGCAGCTAGTGAGTTTCAATAATTAAAATATGGTAAAATTAATTAATTTAGAGATTTGTGTGGGTATGTTTTTCAGTGTTTACGTTGACCTGAGTATAAGTCAAGTTCCAGTTTTGGACCTCATTTTGGGGGCTAAAAAATCCAACTTATACTCAAGTATATACGGTACTCTGCTTTTTCTACCTTCTGCTTCTTTGCTCAAATGTGTGTGTGTGTGTGTGTGTGTGTGTATCTATCTATCTATCTATCTATCTATATCTATATCTATATCTATCTATCTATCTATCTATCTATCTATCTATCTATACACACACACACATACACACACACACACTCAATTTTTTCATTGTATTTTAAGGGGGCAAACTGGGTTTTATATGCCAGCAAAAACAGTAATTCAGAGGATACTTGCTCCATCTCAAACTATAGTTTGCATACAATTGTACAAAAAGTGTTTTAATTTAATCTTATTAATATCATTAGCCCCATTGAGTCCCTCATTGGGAAAAAGATGGGCTATAAAACAAACAAAAATACTGCTCAGTGCCTTAAGGCAATTTTCTTTGCATCTCCAGATGATGACTTTTTGACTCTGAAAAAACAGATAGTATGTTTTTTTCCTGCACAGTTTTCTAAATGATTAACAGGATGTAGTTTCAAAGAACTAGGAAAAGGCACATCATTAGATGGCTTCCTATGGCTTCCATCATTTTCATATTAATGGTTGGAACATTTTGTACAATTTTTAGGTGGGCCTTAATCATACAATGTAGTTTAGATTATGGCTTGAAGTGTGTGTGGTTAATTCCATGGTGCTATGTCACTTAATAGTGTACTACAGTATCAGTAAATTAAAGTTGTTGGGCTTTCTTTCACAAATTTCATTTCATTTCATTTATTCAATTTATATGCTGCCCTACTCAGTGAAAAACAACTCAGTCGGTTTCAGTCGTCTGAAACGTGTAAAGAGAAAATGATCTAAAAATATCCAGTGTGATATATTCCTTACCCTTAATTTACCAATAAGGAGCATGATAGCTTGCTAATAGAATGGGGAGAAATAGTAAATATGGGAACTTGGGTTAATTATTCAGTTGCCTGGACATCTTTTGCCGATCAGTGTGGTGTAATGGATAGAGCTAGAAGACTTGGATTCATATACCCACTCAGCTATGGAAGCTCACTTGAGATTGCAACAACGTAAACTACTTCTTGAACATTCCAGGTACCTCAGCAAAGTCACCAAACATCACCACTGCCTGAAGCCCCTCAGATAATTTGACTAGTGACATGATTTATATCTGTTAGACTTTCCATAATGTTGAGTTTAAGCCATATGATTTCAGCTGTTTCTTGAAATGTAACTTTCATTAGCTGGTTAAAATGGTGACATGCAATGCTTACTGGAAAGCCATGAGGTGGAGGAGTCAAACTATAAACCTTAGGAAATCTTGACATGCTGTGAAAAATAGATTATATAAATGGACAAAAGGTAACATGATGAAATTGCTGTGCCTACCTGGATGATTTTTCTAGTTGTAATTAGGACTATTCCCAGTTGGGGAGGCATTAAATTGATAAAGCACTGCTTTGAGTGTAGAATAGAACACCTGTACTTGGAATCCTCTTGAGGTTTTGCATACAACTGTTACTTTGTAGAAACAAACCTCAGTGGAGAAAGAGGTAGTTGAGTCTGGTGTTATTACATTTTCAGCAATCTTATGGTCAGGTAAAATAATGGGGGCAAATTGCTATCTAGCCTAGACTTAAACCTGATCGGTGCAGTCACTGGTACATGAGTGACACAGCAAGCAGTGGGCCATATCTTGAATGAGTGTCAATATGTTTGTATGGTGTTTTCCGTGTACTCGGTGCTGCATATTAAATTACAAACTACTTGTTTAATTCTCATGGCAGGTGCTCAGAAGCAATGTAATTAGCCCATTAAGAGCAGGTAATTTCTTGTAAAGTCAATCAAGTGCATTGAGCAGGCATATCGGTTGCAGCTTTGCTTCAGTAAAAAAAGAGAAGAACGAAATGGTGGCTTTTCTGCATGATGTTGGAATATAGCTCTACTTTCTCTTATTAAGCAACCTAAATTTCTTTGTGTAGATAATTTTTAAAAAACCACCAAGGGGCATGGGTGTGGTACACTCATTTGAAATCATTTCTGTACCTTTAAAAACAGTCCCACTAAGATATTTAATGAAATAAAAGGGGGGGAAATTACTACTTTTTGTGATTTAAAAATAGATTTTTAAACATTGGAGAAATGTTTTAAAACATAATTTAAAGAAGCCTACAGTTCTTAAGGAATGATATGATGATAACA
The DNA here is from genome assembly GCA_030440675.1 of Furcifer pardalis. NCBI lineage: Eukaryota > Metazoa > Chordata > Lepidosauria > Squamata > Chamaeleonidae > Furcifer > Furcifer pardalis. The sequence goes on along the minus strand of CP126893.1, from coordinate 80,728,360 downwards.
TAAACATAGCAAGAGGAACTGAACAGATTCAGTTATCTGTAGTATCAGTTTACATATCCAGTATCATGGTAGGGTCATAATCCATCCCAAACTCAGAAGAGACACATTTGGATGAACTTTGTGTTGGGAAAAGTACTGTGTTTGTGGTAATCTAATTTATAAATGATTAATTTTTCAAAATTGTACAAGCCTGTGTTATGAAGATTTCTAAATCTTCCCCAGAGTCTATGTGTATTTGCTATGTACCACTGAGTAGATTATAGCAGGGGGCCCCAACCACCCGGCTGTGGACCGGTGCCTGGCCACAGGCTGTCCCAAACTGTGGGGGGTGCTGGGAGCCCCGGTGGCAGCCTTCTAAACTCTGCATGCTCTGCTGGGTCTGCCCAGTTAGTGGGGCAGGGGTTAGAGCTTCAGACACAGCAGATGGGCGGGTGGCCAGGCCCCTCCTCTATGTTGCTTAACTGTGGTGGGGCTCTGCCCCCACCTGTGTGCAGTGTGATGCTGGGCCCCTCCTCCTTGTTTTTGGGCTGCAGCAGGGCTCCTCCCTTCCCCACCTGGGCACAGTGTGCACTTTGTCATATTTTGTTGTGCATTTGCACCTGTCCAGTCCCGCCACCCCGACTTGCCTCTCCGTGGAAAGGTTGTTTGGCATGAAGCCAGTCCGTGGTGTGAGAAAGATTGGGGACCCCTACTCTATACCACCAAACTTAAATTAAAAACTTAAATTTGGATAGGAAGTGGAAACAAGGTATGTGACACTCAGTGATAGGTGCAATTGTTGTTGGTTTTTTTGCAGAATGTATATAACACTAACATTGTTCAATATTAATATCTTTTGCCTCTTCATTTTTAAATTTAATGTAGGGATATAAAGCCTGATAACATCTTACTGGATGAACAGGGTAAGTGCTTTGTTTCTTGGTTATTATAATGTGTATAGACATTCATTTATAGGATGACTTGTTAGATAGAAAACAAGTTGGGGCAAAAACCTTCCCTGAGCACTGTATTTCTGTTGAATTGAGTTTTACAGTGACAAATTTCTGCAGTTATCCTCATCTGTTCTGTGTGCATTTGTGTGAATATGTGTTTCATTTAGAAATTGTAATGCATCTTTCCCTACTGACATGATAAGCCAGTTCTCTATTTGCTTCTCTTGTTATATAAGATGGGGAGAAAGTGGAAGTTTCCTTTTTTTGGTTTTGAATAAACAGTAGCTTCTCATTATGTATAACCCTGAGCTTGAAAAGTTACTTCCAGAAAAATAATTAGTTAGCAGCCATATTTTAAGGTGAAGTTCCATGCTTCCAAAGGTAACACTTTTGCATCAGAGTTGACACTGTGAAATTGATTCAAGTTTACTTACTTACATAATGCACATGTAATCTCACATTATATCTCCCTCACACAGGCTATCTGGAACTATCTTGAAGGAGTTTATTTTAAACTGATATTTGTGCTGCATTAACTTGTACCGAGGTGAATCAGAGTTTATTTCCCCTCAATATATTTAGAAATTCATTTACTGAGGAACAAGTTAATGTTTCAACACCAGGGGGTGCTTGTGAAAATGTCTGTGTACAGTACCTTTAAATCTCATTTCTCAGTGCATAAAATATTTTGTATGTTTAAAAAGAAATAATTTGCAAAGCACTGTAGTCATAAGGATCAATATACAACTACAAAAATAAAGCAATTTACAAGACTTCATCAAGGACATGAAGATTGACTTATATTCCAATTGATTACAAATCAAGTTGAAAAAAATATTTTCAAAATTGGCAGTTTTAAAAAAAATATCATGTAGCCTCAACCTTACTGGTTTGTCACTAAAAAGTTTAACTGTCTGTAGGTATTTTTCCAGGGTTGGAAAATAGTTACTTACCGTCAGAGCAGCAGGTTTTAAAAAGCAAGGCATTGCCTTGTGGTGTCTATTCTAACTATTAACTTGCAGTGAATCTTTTCCAGAGAAGATAGCAATCTTATTGTTGGGAGGATAATCAGACCAGTTAGAGGGACATTTACCTGGCCTCAATAGGATTACACTCCTTTTGAAGATAAGTTTCACTGACTGGGGGTACTCTTGGAGCTAGCTCTCTCTATGGAGGTGCAAATATCTGCTGTGGCCAAGAGTGTCTTTTATCATCTTTAATTAATTGCCCAGCTGTGCCCTTACCTAGATAAGAACTCCTGTACAACAGTGGTTTATTTGTTGATAATCTCCAAAAATAGACTAGTGTAATGGACTCTTCATAGGGCTGCCTTTGAAGTCAGTATGGAAACTTCAGCAGATCCAAAATGCAGTGTCCAGACTGACTACTGGCATCAGTGGCCTTGAACACAGACTTGGCATACTTTCACTGGCACTATTTTAGTTTCATTGTTCAATTTAAGGTGCTGGTTCTAACCTATGAGGCTCAATAAGACCTTAATATGTTTACTATAATATCATTCATAAATGAACAGCTCTAGCATAGTACACCCACCCACTTTGATATAAGGGCTCAAAATGCTTTAGTTGTTGGACCTTGTGCAACTATTACAGCCAGATGGTGATGACAAGCATGGTCTCAAGGGACACTTTATTGAAAATGGTGGTCTGTGTCTAAGGATTTTCAATTTGAAATCACTTTCATATTTATTCTGCTGACATTCAGATAAGTGGTAGCTTTAGAATTCATTTAGTATTGTCTTTCAGATACATGTCCTTGAAATCAGTGCCCTTCCGACTATTTCTTCTTTGTAATTTCTATGTGTGTTTCTCCAACCGTGGCAAGAGAGATGTGTGACTCCGTTCAAGCATGCAAAGAGCCTTTTACCTGCAGTTCAGTTTTGTTTGTTTTTTTGTTTTTCCCTGTGCCATTCTTTTTGCAGAATCAGTATCTATCTTTAGAATACTAAGATTGAACATGTTTTCTTGTTGCTTTCATTCCTTGGGGATGGTACTTTTGAACTTTTGTTCTACCACTTTTTCACTTTTGCTAAATCGGTGCCCAGCTGTGGTAGAATCAGGAGAGGTTCTGTCAGAGTGTAAATTCAGGGGTGAGAAGAAGAGCCATCATAACTCTTATAGCCAGCTACACATGGTATAGACTATTACAATTGCTTGGTACATTTTAAAGTTAGCTGTCACAATATTTTGTTGTTGTTGTTCAGTCGCACAGTCAATTCCGACCCTTTGCGACCCCATGGACCATTGTCCGCCAGGCACCTCTGTCCTCCACCATCCTCCCCAACTCGCTCAGTTCTGTACCCATTGTCTCTACAATACCATCTAGCCATCTCATTTTTGGCCACCCCCTTTTTCTTTTGCCCTCCACCTTTCCCAGCATTAAGGCTTTCTCAAGTGAATCCTCTCTTCTCATTTGATGTCCAAAGTACTTTAGCTTCATCTTTACTATTTGACCTTCAAGGGAGCAGTCAGGGTTGATTTCTTCTAAGATTGACCTATTTGTTCTCCTCGCTGTCCAGGGGACTCTCAAAACTCTCCTCCAGCACCACATCTCAAAGGCATCTATTCTTCTGCGCTCAGCTTTCCTAATGGTCCAGCTCTCACAACCATACATTGTCACAATATACAGTTCCATAAATGTACTTAACTTCATGGCTGTGAACATTTATGCCTGAATGCTATGTATTCTAGATCTAGATTTCATAAATGTGTAAAAACATATTTTTCCCAAGTAGCAAGGAGGAAGAGTAGATAGTTGGCCACATATCATTGTGTTTTGAATCATTTATAAAATTTGTCTGATGTTCATATATAAGCCCCTAGGCTGACTAAAATTAAAACATTAATGCAATATGTGCAAATCTAAGACAAAACAAACACTTTTAAAAACAGTTTTAATGAGTCTAAAGTAAAGTAATTTTATTGCCTTTTACTTAAACTGAGATAGATAGAGTGAGTGAGTGAGTGGGTGGGTGGGCATCAGCAGGTCTGTACCAGTATGTCTGTACTGGTAGCAAAAATGGCTGGCCCCGCCCACCGCCCCCTCCTCCTAGAAGAGGCTTAAGAAGGGGCTGGCTCCATTTCCTACTTCAACAAAGGCTTTTCCTGAGCTCCGTATCACCCCAAAGCGCATTCCCAGCCACTCCGAAGTGGTTGGGGAGGCACTGCAGGGTGAAACAGAGCCCAGGAAAAGCCTTGGAGGAAGGGGGAAATGGCTTTTCCTAGGCTCTGTTTCACCCCAAAGCACATTTCCAGACAGACAGACAGACAGACAGACAATCATTTCACTCTCCTCTCTTCTGCTGCCAACTCATGGCCTGGAAGAGGCAGCCCTTGTCCCAGGTTTATCTGCCACCCTGGGACAGGTTGTTCAGCAAACATGAACTCTATTGCATGCCCCAGGGCCTTTAGGGGACCCTGTTGACCACACTACCCACCACAGGCTGGAGGACACATAGTTACCTATGCCTCCCCCCCCAACTAAACAGGAGTGGCAAGAAGACCCCTCTGAAGACCATCAAGGAAATGTTCACCACAATTATGGAAGTTCTTCATTGACATCCTGAAACATTTCAGGCCTGTTCCTGGAATTGGAGTAGTGCGAAATGCAATCCCTGGCAATCATGGACTCTCTTATAAATCTGTTGATGAACAGGTGAGATGGTTCAGGACTGCCAAAGAAATTGCACCTAGAGTCACACCACATCTGCAGTATCTCTGAATATACCACGTGTGTGTGGCCATATTTCATCCATTGCCTAGAGATTATGCAGGGCTGCATAACGAAAGCTGCTTCTGATAAAAGCCCTGTGTCCTCTCTTCCCATGTGAATGGGAAGACTGAGGTGGAAGATACAAAATAGTCCATAGTCCTTTTTCATCAAGTCCTTGGTACGTTCAGTTTGATGAAAAAGAGAGGGAGGAAACAACTATCTATGTGGTTTTGGACACAAGGGAGAAAGGTGGAGGGGAAAGAGGCTAATAAAATTTCCATGTTCCAGACTGAGATTCCAGGAATTGTTTATGCTGTTGCAGCTACTAAATTCTGCCTGTTCACTTCAGCTTATTATCCAAGTAGATTGGCTTCTTGGCTGCAGTCTTGTGTATCTTTCAGTTGTTTAAATGCTTCCTAATGTTTAAACATGAAAGTGCTGAAAAGTACCTGTATCAGACCCTTTCTAGCAGGGGGTTAGTAAATTTGAGGCATACAGGAGAAGGAAGATAGACTATGTGATTTGATCAGCCGTGATTATTACAGTGTCCTCTCTGAAACAGGCATCTGTTAAGGCCTCACACGATTCCTTCAGCCATTTCATTCTTGCTTCCACACTCACACCTTTCTTTATTCTGGATTTAATAGATGTCTTGTTTTTTTCTGAGGTTCTGGGCTTGTTAAATGCCTGATCCACCAGGAGTGCTTTATGAACCACTTTTTTTCTAAAGGAATGTTTATCTACTGCTGCCTGTGAGCCTGACCAACAGTGTTGCTGGTTGCTCCATTGCTTGCCCCATGAATGACAATACAAGTGGTTGCAGTTAAAAACCAATGTCATACAGTCCCAGATTCGTTCTTTGTGCTGGTTGGGTCCCAAAGTCCAAGTCCACTAAAACCCTTTTTACTTCTTCCTTGGGTGACTTCATCAAGGGAAGGGGTCCCAGAGGCCTTTGCTTATAATATCATCACTGTAGGCTTGAGGCAAAAAGCTCTTAACAGTATGCCTACACTAGGAACAATGGAAGCAGCAGCATCTGTTCCCCACCCCGGGCCTCACCCCACTTTGGCTGTACCTTGCTTTGGTTGGTTTGCTGAATCACTGCTGGTTTGCTGATGGCTCTCTAGGGATGGGTTGGTCTTCCCAATGTTTTCTCTCCCACCACTCACCCCCCCCCCCAGTACAAGGGCTTTTCTTGTACATGGGGGCTTCCAATGTTTTTCTGTCTCCTCTCAGGGAACCCAGAACTGCATGAGGATGATAGTTGAGGATACAGTCCTAAATGTATTTATCTGGAATGAGGTCAAAATGAAATGAATAAAATAATCAGAACTAATCCTTTTGGGTAATAATAATAATAATTTCATGTCAGAGATTACTCTGGGTTGAAAAGATTTTTGCTGGAGAGACTCTACTCAGGGGATGCCCGAATGAGGATTCTTTCATGTCCCCAAGTGCAGCCCTCGAGTATCGAAACCTGTCCTTCCAGTCCCCAGCTCAGCGTCTTAACCAATAAGCCACTGTGGGATATATAGGTTTACAGTTGTGATGTTGGAGTAAAGAAGGAAGCTCTGAAGCTCATTTGCTGTGTCTTCCCAGTTTTTTGCCCCTTTGTGCTACCAATTGGCAAAACACCAACTGAAATGAATGGGTGCAGGCACCTAATCTTGTATACAGTAATACCTCGGATAACGCTAAGACTTGGTTCCACAAGTCTTGGTGTTATCCGATTTTTAGTGTTATCCGATGCATGTTAAAATCCTATGGGATGGATCGGATAACGTTAAAGCTCCATAGAGATACATTGTAACCGCACAGGCTTTAGCGGTTGTTATCCGATTCGTCCCATAGGACCTTAACGTTATGCCATTTTAGTGTTATCTGAGGTAAACGTTATCGGAGGTATTACTGTATCTTGTCTTCTCTTCTTTGGGATTGTGCAGGAAATGGGCCTGGTGGGTTGTGTCACAAAGCCTTGAAACATTTCACTGACGTTGGAATTGAGTTTTAAAGCTTTTAAGTTTTTTTAATGACATTCAGTCTATTGAGTAATCCCCCCCCCCCCCCCCCCCAGCTTTCAGCTCAGTTTGTTTGCTGGGGATAACTGTCTGTAAAGGCTCTTTCATGTGATTGAACTGGAGCCTATTTTCAGTTTATATTTCAGATATATAAAGTAAGTTGCAGGAGAGGGAGATGGGATTGTGCTATGGGTTTTAGTTGTTTGTTAAGTTAGGAATATTGTTTTCCTATCCCTCTTGCTGAACTGTAGGTCTCATGATGATGATGATGATTATATTCAATTTATGCCGCTCTTCTTGCTGAAGCAACTCGGAGTGGCTTACAATGTTACAATATCAAATATTAAAAAACATGATAATATATATATAACAAATATGATACAGTCAATATAGTCAACAAATCTTTCATAAAAAATAAGAATATAATACAATCAGAAAAATGCAATATAATAAAAAATACGCTACAGTCAAAAAAATACACACTGTCTGACCAATAAAAGTTTGAAATGTGAATGTATTTTTAATAATTTTGTGAATTCATCTATGCTTACTAGATGGATCCACACGTGACACAACTCACACATTGTAAAAAAGATTTAAATAGATACAACATTATGCTGGCTAGCCCCATCCCTCATGAGGCACATCCCAGCTTTACATTCTTACAACCATGTTTTGGGTAGTAGTGTGAAGGAACTGTATTACATGCATCTGCTGTGTTTGCATAGCTTCTCCAAGAGAGGGTAACTTTGATCCAGAATTCTCCCTCTAGTGGAGGGAGTCCTACTAGTCAAACTAGTTGGGTTCCTACTAGTCAAACAATTAGTGTGACAGAAGATTGAGGGAGGGGCATGATCAGTGCACATATTCATTTTGGTAGGACACATCTACTTCAACACATGACATCTCACATACTTACATTGCGTCTCTTGGGCAAACACAATCCTGTTGACTTTAATTAGGTCAGCATTTTTAAATTTGATTTTCACCTCAATAGTATGACCACCTACATTTTACCTAAGCAGATTGGCAAGGGTGCTACAGTAGTTGCTCCTGCATGTGTGGAGGACTTTATTGGACTGGAACCACATTGTATTGAGGGTAAAAGATAGGATCCTGTGCATTCTTTACATGCACGTGATGGTTTATTGCTCAAGGTGTGTCTAGCCAATTGGTCACATAGTGGAAAGGAAAGTATGGAAAATGTTCTACCCAATGTTAAATTAATGACAGACTCTTTTTTAATAATAATTATTATTCTATGTACAAACCCTCTTGCTCCTGTGTATATTAATTGCCATAAGAAAATAGAACTTTAAAAAGATTTAACCTTTTAAAATAATCATTTTAAATGGTTTGTTTATTTCTCTTTGAGGTCACGTGCACATCACAGATTTCAACATTGCCACAGTGCTAAATAAAGAAAAGCAGGTTACCACCATCGCTGGTACAAAACCTTATATGGGTGAGTAATCTGATAAGAATAAAGTTCCATATTATTTGTGTGGTCATTGTGTGAAATATCATCTTTCAGTGGATGCACAATGAACATTTTAATCCAGATTCTGGCCAGGTATGAGAGGAATATAAAGAGATAAAAAGCCAATTCAGGTAATATTTAACAGCAGGTGTATTCCTGGATGTGGAGTCAGGGCATCAGCTGCATCACCACATGCACCCACCCAGCTGTTTACATGAGACAACCTGTCCAAATGCATTAAATCTTACAAGAGTACAGCCAGACTAAAGAGCCATAGCTTGCAATCAAATGAACTGTTCTCATAGGAACAGTAAAGGCAGCAAGTATGCTGGCTTTACACACAAGACGAGGTCACACCTTTGAAATATCATCTGGACCAACCCCAAAGCTATAAATAAGAGTATAAAGTTTTAGTAAACTGTATCAAAACTGGTGCCACACTTGTTACCTCAATGGTGAGTTAGAGTCATAGTTAAGTCATTGTATGTTTTCGACTTTAAAAGCTCTTCATTGCCAGATGTCCACTGCTCTAACAAACATATGAGGCAGAAATGAAAAGAAGCAAACAGAAGACATCACTTCTTACACAGGAGTTCTAAACCTTTTAAAGCTGGGTGCCGGGTCACACTCCCTCAGACAGCTTTGGGGGCCGGACGGCCATTTTGCCCTTCCTCCACCACATAGCACTTTCTGGTGTGGTGGAGGTGGTAGGGAGCCACATGATATGGTGCCGCAGGCCACATTCAGTCCATGGACCACAGGTTGAGAATCCCTGTAATAGAGCATGATCCTCTATTTTAACAACCATTATTGATGGCAATGGAGTTAGCATCTTCCACTAATATTTAATCAAACATACTGACACAATCGTGAACAATATAAAATAATATTTTGGTCAGTTTGAATAACTCATCATTTTTTGTGTGTGACTGTGTAAGCATTTTCCCCTCACACAATGAATGCAAGTGTTCTTTCTGTGACAGAGAAAAAGTTTGAGGGCTGTTCTGTGGTGACGCATTTGATGTAGCAAAACTGCAAGAAACACTTAGTCAACCTGTGATGCACTTGTACAGAAGCAGAGAAAGTAGACACGATAAGTCAGTTCCCCAGTGCTCAGTGGCAAAAATCTTTTGATTCTCATCTTTAACTGTAGTTTTTGGTTGCCACGATAACACAAAAATAAAGGAATTTCTTATCACCTTCATCTTCTTTTCTCATTAAGAACAAATGTGTTGTTAGCTGTCTTTTGACCACATTGTCTATAAATCAGAAATTCTGACAAAGTAAGAGGAGTATCATGTCATGGCCTTCCGATGAAAGAGTTAGAGGGTCTTTCTTTCTTTACACAGGGAGGAAATTCTCTTTCTTTGTCTCTCCTGTAATGGTAGGATTGAAATTAGAGCCTAGAAAAGTAGCTGTAAATAGATTCATCCCATGTTTATATAATACCTTGGGAGGAGACAGGGACTGGGAATATTACTGACCAGTCAGAAGTAAGTTTTGGGCTGGAACTGAGCAGATGCAGGAAAATAGAAACATACAGTACATCAGTCGTGGGGAAAGTGGCAGAAGAATACGGGGAAAGAGGAAGGGGAAAGACATCTCTCTGACCAGACCAGGGTGATTGAAAAAATCAGCTTGATGCTGCAGCTGTCTGGAATGAGTGGAGTAGGAGTCAGAAGGCAGGTGGCTTAATGTGAACTCTGCTTGACCTTGCACTGAGCCTTGTCTCAGAGATGGAGTCTGGTGTTCTTCTAGTTCATCTGAGCTTGTTCCATGCCAGATTAGTTCTCAAAATGTGCTGCAAAAGCTAAAGAATCTAAAGTTCTCCTCCACACATTGAGATGTTTCAGTTTTTGTATTAGTCTATGTGGTCCAGTAATCTTTTAGAGAAAGCAATGATTGCTATTTTTAATTAAATGTAGCCTTTAGGACCACAGTTATATTTGCCAGGGTTGACTACAGCTGAACTGCAAGAGTACTTCTGCATTCCAGTACTACTTACCAGACCATTTGGAGAAGGTTTGGTACCAGTGTCTTTAGAATCACCAAAGCACTTTGAATCACACGGCCAATCATTTGTACCTATCAGTGATCACCAATTGAGCATTCTCTTACTGCAAATTAACCACGCCTTCACAAGTTTCTGAATTCTGTGAAAGCAGTTGTGCCATCAAAGGGCTGAGATCAAGTGCTCACCCAGCTGAACCAGTTAGAATTTCTCCATGAAAAGTAAGGGCAGGCCTAGTATATCTGAAAGAAAATGAAGTGAAACAAATATGCCCACTGAGTAAGTGGCCACCACTGGACAGTGAAGTCTAAGATTACTTCCTATTGCCATAGCCTGTTGCTTTATGCAGTTATGTAGTAGCAGTTGTACAGTCATGCTGTGGCAAATTTCCTCATCTCCATGCTTCTCCCTTGAGGCCACTCTTGACTAGCTGAGAGGCTCATTGTGGAACTAGTTGTAAGATCAATTTTGTGACGGTCACAGAGGCAAGCTTATGCAGGTTTTTTTAAAAAAAATCCTCTAGATCAGGTTTCTCAATCTTGGGTCCCCATATGTTCTTGGACTTCAATTCTCAGAAGTCTGGATCAGCAGGTGTACTGGCTTGGGCTTCTGGGAATTGAAGACCAAGGACACTTGGGCGCCTAAGGTGGAGAAGCCCTGATTTTGATTCTATTCTGTGACTCTGCATGAGTAATCTGATTGTAACAATAGCTTCTCTCCCCCCCCCCCCGTAAACATTTAATATAATTTTTTAATGCCACAGTGGATCTGTCAGCAGTTGTATACAGTAGGGAGCCTGTGTCACCAGATTTGATATCCATAGTTTCAGTTATCCATAGCCTGAAAATATTCACTGAAAAATCCCAGAAATACCTAATAATATTAGTCAAGGGTTTCTGGGACATTATCAAATTTGATGCACCACAACTAACAGGTTGTTACATGCTGCAATTTTGCCTGGCTCACAAAAAAACATTGTCAATAGATGCTAACTCATTGGCAAATATGTAATGCCACAGTGTTTGTTTTGCATCCTTCCTTTGGATGTGATGCATCAGCTTGTAAGATAACTTTGTTTTGCAACTATTTGCAAATGAATAGGGTCAGGTTTCATAACAAGTTTGAAAAACAACCAGGGATTTTCCATTATTATCAGTTGTAAAGAGCTGTTACTTTTCTGTTAGGCTGGCCAGCCATTGTGTGCCTCTGTACATGATGTGTGTAAATTGATGTCATGAGGGTTTACTCTTCTGTCTGATAAAGTGGACTTGATCTACGAAAGCTCACACTTAAATATAGGAGATAGTCTTTAAGGTGCCACAAGTTTTTTTATTTGATTTGATTTATTGGATTTGTATGCCGCCCACCTTTAGCCTTTGATGCTTTGATGCTTCAGTATTGGTTATGGGAATGGATGAGAACTACAAGAATATCTGAAGGGTCATTTTTTCTCAAACTAGTCTAGAAAGATGGTCTAAACTATAGTTCTGTGAATTGTCACATGAAGCAACTGCATTCAAATTGAGGAACCACACATGTGAACTCTGGAAGCTCTTAACCTGAGGACAGTTAGCATATATACTTTGATTTTAGAATAAATACTCATGTTATACCAACAAAAATCAAGCAAGCTTTCTTCTAATATGACTCCTCATTAAAGAAAATCACAACTTCCTCTATCTTTCAGCACCTGAGATGTTCAGTTCTACAAAACCTATTGGCTATTCCTACGCTGTTGACTGGTGGTCATTAGGCATTACAGCCTATGAACTTCTGAGAGGCCGGGTACTGTACACTCAATTAATGCATGTTATTTACTTCTCCATCCATTAATCCATCATTTTCTTTGTTCAAACTTTATTGCTCTCCAAATCTGCATCCATTTTATAATGGATTTGTTAAAATTCCACAGAAACCCCTTCAACGTAGAAAGGATATTATCTTACTGACTAATGTGCATTCCAATTATAGAAGTTGTCCTGAACATCTCAGAAGTTCAGAAACTGCAAGGGGCAAAATCCATTTATTATGTTTTACAATTACAGAATTGAGGAAGATATGAATTAGGGTGGGTGTGAATTAGCAATCCAACACATTTCAAGCTTCATCATGCCTTGGTGGTTGTTTTGAATTTGCCAAGTTTTATGTGCATTATCTAGAAAATTGTTAGTTTCCATCAAGTAAGTATGCAAAATGGGAAGCTTTAACATAATGGAACTACAATAGAAGGGTGGTTTTGTTTAACATTAAGAATAACCCTGTCAATTTTGAGATAAACAGGTAGTCCCTTTGATTGCAGTTCTGGAGAGTCATACATGAGGGTTATTTTTGGCGGGGAGGTTCATATTACACGGGAAATGTTTTTAATTTTTAACTGAGGCTGCTGGTCAACTGCAACAACAACCTACAGGCTAGGTTCAAGATATTTGCATAGGCATCTGGGTCATCATCATAATCATCATCTCTTTTGGAAACTTTGAAAACCCATCTGACTGAAGATGTGGGCCTTGATTTTTAATAGCCTTTTAAAAAGAAAGAGTAGGGTGTTTTTAAAAAAGGTCTATGCCTATTAAATCTCATAATAAGTTCTTTCAGGAAGAACACGTTTTATGATTTCCCCTTAAACAAAGGCCCAGTTTTCAACCCGCTTAAGGATATGAAAACATGGTCCAAAATGATGTGCTTCTTTGATAGAACAATCCGGTGGTCCCTTGGAAAGAGCCTTGCATAGTCAGTTGAGGCTTGGATCCTGCTCTCTGCCTCTTGTGAAAAGAGCCATACCTTTTGCTTCATTGCCAGAGCTCTGTTACTTTTTAGGAGGAAAGATTGGATCTAGCAGAGCGGGGATTTCTATGCCTACATTATTCCCGAAGCCCTCCCCAGTGTCCCCACAGCTTCAGAAAGGCTTGAAGTTCAGATCAGTAATGGAAAGAAAATGGCTTTTTCCAAAAGAGTGGCAAACTCTGCTCCTCCATGAGCTCTCTCTTTCTCCATGGTGCACTTTCCATTCTATGAAATTGAAACTCAGCTCTTTCAGTCTATAACAGCGATGGCAAACCTTGGCACTCACAGCTGTTCTTGGACTACAATTTCCAGAAGCCCTGATCAGCAGGAGTGCTGACTTGGACTTCTGGGAATTGAAGTCCAAGAACACCTGGAGTGCCAAGGTCTATAAGATGCTGGTATTTTAGTTCCAGCCTTTCACCTTTGATCCTGCCAGCTGTTCTTGAGAGATCACTCAGAATAATTCTGAAAGTGAATGTGGGCCTTAGTCTGGAAGGGGTTCCCATCCCTGTGTGAAACCATCATTAAGTTCTGCAATGCATTTTCAGTTGTACTTATTCTTCCACAAACCTTAGCCCTGTGTCATTCAAAAGTGATTGCTCCTTCAAGGACTCTGCTGGTTGTAGGTTCAGCCACTCACACTTTTTCCCATCAAGAGTGGGATGATCAAGAACTAATAACAATGTCAGCTAAATTTAAAATGTTGAAAAAGGGAAAAAGCCTTGAATCAGTACTGCAGTAACATACAAGAATGGAATGCCTGGGAAATGTTGTGGCATACCAATTCTGTGGCACAACTGGTCATTTAAACATTAATGGACTTCTGCTATACTGAAATGAATCATCTGCAGAAACGTATTGTTCAATTAAGTCATGGAAATGAAGGGTTTTTCAATCATTCTGAAATGTTAGTATGTCTTAATCTTCACTGTTCCCTAATGCTCTTTCTTTTGCTTTCATTGCTTGTATAGATCTAAGGTAAAAGTAAAGGTTTCCCTTGGTCGAAAGGCAGTTGTATCTGACTCAAAGCCAAAGAGCCAGCGCTGTCTGCTCCTGCAGATGTTTCTGTGGTCATGTGGCAGGCATGATTAGACTAGAGGGCCACAAATGAATACCCAGTGTGTTGGGGACAAAATGTCATAAATGCAGCCCAAAGTATAAGAGACTTCCTCCCAATAATGTGATTGTATACTTCCACCCCTTGGTGCTTCTGGTTTTTCTTCCTAAGCAAGCATCAGTGTAGTGATGTAGAAGGAGACTGAATCCTGAGTCATAATCCAAGACACAGAGGGACTCAAATCCCCACTGCCTGCACCACTGGTCTTATCTATGCTTTATTGTTAGCCACCCATGATCCTGAGGGACTACTTGAAACTTTCCTCATTGGTCTGCCAATGCTGCCTGGGGTCAAACTGAATAGAACAGGTTATGCTGCTGTAATACTGCACTTTGTTTTACTGGGCTGAATTTCTTTTGGTATGTGTTGAGCCTTTATTAAATGACATTCTACCAAATGCATGAAAAGATCTGGTTCATTTCAACTCAAAAGAGAGATGAGAGAGTTTCTCAATGCTAGCGATACTTTTAATAAGCAAACAATAAGGGGAGTAAGCAGAGAAATACAGCTTTTTTTTAAAAAAAGACATCTGTATGCATGCAGAATCAGAAATAAATTGATTTCCTATGAGCCCAGGCTGTGCTAGTGAAATGCCAGCTGCCTGACAGTGCAAAGCCTTGATCCTTTCTCTCCTCTTTCCCTTTTTAATGTAGCTTTATTCTGGTTGCCCTTACCAGCACTGATCTATTTGTTTCAATTGAATTAGGCTCCAAGTTGAATGGAGATCTACAGTGGGCCTGAGGGGGAGTGAGGATGGGTGGAAGTGGGTGCTGAGAAAGCAGCACAGAGAGCTTTTGTACAGAAGCCTCTTTCAAAGAAAGAGACTAAAAGAGATAATTTGTTTTTTTTTATATCTATAGTTGCTGGAGGGAATTTGTTTCAAAATGAGAGATTGCATTAAAAAACTGAACATTCTGCTTTCTTCTTCCTTCTTCTTCTTCCTAGAGGCCATATCATATCCGCTCCAGCAGTGCTACAAATGAAATTGCCCATTTGTTCAAGACTGCTACCGTAATGTATCCTGCTGCTTGGTCAAAAGATATGGCGTCATTAATTAAAAAGGTGAGTATTGTTTGGGAACAAGTTCATACCAGGGTGGGTGGTGGGAATTGTTTGCCTTAAAGGAGCTGAATTGAAGCCTATTACAAAGAGGGCAAGACAAGGTCTTCACGGTGATACTCCTTGTGCTCCTCCATTACCACGTTTGTGTGACAAACATACAAATGCTGTAAGCATCCATACTTCATTCTTAGCACTAGGTTGGCTCCAGTGTTTAGGAGTGGGGAATAACTCACAGGGCAGTTATATCACATCATGCGTTTTGTATTACTTGATTATGGATTTAATTACAAGGAGAGGTGCCTAGCTTGGCGTGCTGAGAAAGACAATACTGCAGATCATAGACAAGAGTCTAGTTAACTAAATTAATGAATCCACTTCAACAGCTAAACAACCCAGTAGTGCACACCCATCAAACTTACTGGAAAGCTTCACCACTATAAATTTTCATTTCCAATTAATCTCCTCAATATGGTAGGAAACTGGTTGAAAAATACAGTAGTCCACATTTATTTTGCAAAATATATTTTAGTTCACATAATATCTGATTGAAAGAATTACAGTTCAGCCTTTTATACCAGATATAATGGTACAAATTAATGTTGCTTCATCTCCAAGATGTATGTCTTAATTAGTGACAATTAATGGTAGCCAGGTGTGGAAGACTGCAACATAATTTAGCTATATAATTTACTTTAAATAAAAGCTAAATGAAGTTGTCACAAACATGTTTGTAGACAAAAAGAATTACAGGCTATAGGAGCTTCAGGCTAGCAGCTTCTCTTCCTCCTCCCCACTTGGGAAGACAGCAAGGAGGCCGCGCATGCGGGCCAAGTGCTGTAGGCGTGGATGCACACCAAGCGCTTGGCGTGCATGCGCAGTGGGGGAACCAGCAAAAAGGTAAGTCCCTGAGGTGGTTCCCTCCAAAAGCCGCTACTGGTTCTCCGGGACACTGGAAAAAGTTGCTACCGGTTCTGGCGAAGTGGTGAGAACCTGTAACATCCCATCACTGGTTGTGATTAAAGCCTATTGAAACCAACATAACATGTTTAACTAATGATAATTTAACATTTACTAATTACTAACTTTGGATGGACTGGGATGTATATAATCCTGATTTGTAAAGGCTGGTCTAATGTAAAGGCTGGTCTAAGACAGTAACAATAAATATATGTATAATCCTGGTTTCATGTAACAAACAGGTTGTGAATTCCTTTTATTCCCTACCCCTCTGTACTGTTCTTTTTCATATTTACAATCTGATGTAACTTCTATTTCTAGCTACTGGAAATAAATTCAGAAGAGCGATTTTCTCATCTGGCTAATATCCAGGACTTTCCTTATTTGGCTGATATCAACTGGGATGCTGTTCTACAGAAGAGAGTAACTCCTGGCTTCCTTCCCACTGTAAGAATATTACTATAATTTCTTTTGAAATTCCAAAACTCTAGAGAAGGTGATGAAAAAAGATGAGCATCTGTGGCACATTTTATTATATCACAGGGTATGGGAGGGAGTTCTATAGCCAGGTTGCCTGTAGAATTTATAGGAAACATAAACTTCTGGGCGGGGGATTTAGTAGTAGAATGTTTGGGGCAGCCTTTGATTAAAGTTCATTTCCTAGGTACATGTCACAGTGTAAGTTTCATGTTGTCAGTGAGCTCTTTCTCCCCCATTCCTTAGAAAGGGAAATTGAACTGTGATCCAACCTTTGAACTAGAAGAAATGATCTTGGAGTCCAAACCGCTTCATAAGAAGAAGAAACGCCTGGCGAAGAAAGAGAAAGAAGGCAGCAAAAATGATTCTTTAGAGGTGAGACATGGAGGCCAAATCATACATTTTATTCAGGCTTAATTTGAGATTCACATTCTTTTTCAATCTTACTTTCAAGTTCATCTTTGCATATATATCAATGGACTTGTTGCTCATTTAAGGATTCCAGGGTCTTAATATCTTCCACCTTCTACAAATGTCTTTTTGGCATAACTGGTCCCAAGAAGAGGAAAAAACTGTGCCTACAAACTGCTTGCCTACATCTTTTTTGCATTGACATTAATGGCAGTGCTCCAAATAAACAGTGCGAAGGGATGACTGCAGCCAAAACTGGCACACTGTCAACCTCTATCTTCTTATCTCTGTACATTTGGATAAGAAGCAACAGAATAAGCAAGATTCCCTAGTTCTCTGCCCCTGAACTTTGCTGTGTTCGACCAGAAATTCCGAAAACTAATAATGTTTCTGGCCTTTGAGATCAGAGGTTTCTTATGCTATTAGCAAGAACCCTTTGCTTGGTTCTTACTTCAAACCAGTTCTTCCTGTAGACAGACATGTTAGGAACACGATTAGAAGACAGTGGGGGAAGTAAATGTTGACACATTTGCCCCTCTTAATTACTTCAGACAGTGGGGGAAATGGTACCATTTTCTGGACAATCACTAGTGATTTTTTCTAGGTTTAATATTTCACCCACCAACCAGAAGAATCTAGTGGTGGGACCACTTGTCACATCCAGTTTTAAAAGGTTAGTTTTGGATGTCAGTGTGATAAGCCTCAGCACTCACTAGCTTATTTGGTTGGGAAATTCTTGGAGATGTAGTCCAAAAGGTACATTTTCCAAGCGCTTGGCACTTCATTGTGATCAGGAATACCCTTTTAGATAAATGCATTCTCATGAGAAAACCCAGAAGTGGAAGTTTCTACCCAGCTTTTCCAGAGGCAGTACTTCCGAATGCTTCTGGATGAAATGAAGTCAGAAAAAAAGTGAATGAAAAAGAGTATAGTACAATGATATGTAAAAGACTCAGTAGACAAATTAAGTACTTCCGGAATGAAGACGGCTAATTAGGAAACAGGAAATTTGGGTTTGTTGTCTACAGATCCAGAGCCTAGCATAGTGAATCAACACAAGTGTAATCCACAGGTCTCTGCTGGTGCCACACTCTGATTTTCACAAGATGGAAGCTGCATCTGAACATTTCAGTGACATCTGTCATTCTGCATTGTAGAGAACAGGCAGGTAAAGGTAAAGGTCACCCTTGCTTGAAAGCCAGTCGTATCCGACTATAGGGTTCAGTGCTCATCTGTTTCATAGC
This sequence comes from Furcifer pardalis, assembly GCA_030440675.1. Taxonomy (NCBI): domain Eukaryota; kingdom Metazoa; phylum Chordata; class Lepidosauria; order Squamata; family Chamaeleonidae; genus Furcifer; species Furcifer pardalis. The sequence goes on along the minus strand of CP126893.1, from coordinate 80,710,135 downwards.
CAAAGAGCCAAGGCTGACAGCTTCTGCAGACATTTCTGTGGTCATGAGGCAGGCATGACTAGACACCGGAGTGTGTGGAATGCTGTTTTCCTTCCCACCAAAGTGGCACCTATTTATCTACTTGCAATTTCTTGCTTTCGAACTGCTAGGTTGGCAGGAGCTGGGACAAAGACGGGAGCTCATTCCATCCTGCAGTATTTGGGTATCGAACTGCTGACCTGCTACCTTCCAGTCAGCATCTTAGCCACTTGAGCCGCTGCAGTCCCTAGAGAACAGGCAAATAAGAGTCCAATTGGCTTCTTGGGGGCCTTGAAAACCCAGGTTCTAAGATAAGGGTGAAAGGAGCCGCCTTTGTCTTGTCTATGACAGTCCTTGCAACCTTTAAATCATGAACTGAACCCTGAGCAGGTTTTCTTTATGTAGGTCAGTTTGTATTGTTTCCAGAATGGAAGTGACACATCCCTGGCCCAGCCCTAGGGCTGGCTTGCCTCTGGTGTTACTGGTGGTGAGTGAAAATAATTGACTCCCAACTGTTAGGAGAGTTGATTTGCCCATCCACAGAACTTCAGAAATACTTAGGATAATTCACTGTACATTTTAATACCTTTATGTGCACAACTCTAATTAGTTTCCAATCCCAAGAAACAAAGGCCTGTTTCAGAAATGGTTTGCACTCAAGACTGATTTCTGCTCTCTGATAGCTGACAGTACTGTAATGCCTCCTGTGTGGGTCTGCACATGAAATGTTTTAGAAAACTGTACAGTGGTGGGCAGCAACAGGTTCGCACCCCCCCAAGGGGGTAGCAAAACTGGGTGGCCTTTGGGTGGGGTGGGGGGAGCGAAATTGAGTGGCCACGCCCATCTCCCTGCCCTTCCCCATCAAGTTTTGTCCCTGCAAGTGGTTCAAGGTCTCACTTGCTCTAAAGCTAGTCATATCCAACTCTAGCCTGCAGTGCTCATCTCCATTTACAGCCAAATTGCCAGTGCTGCCTGTGTTTTCAGATGTATACATGGCCATATGGCAGGCATGACTAGATCGCCCACGACATAGGCTCCGCCTATGATGTAGGCTCCACCCATGACATAGGCTCCGCCCATGGTGTGGTAGTGAATTTTTTTGCTGCACACCACTGAAACTGTAGTTACTACAAAACATGCATGTGTTGTTGTCTGGTCAGTGTGTTGCAAACCACAAGTCACTGGTATTGAACCATCTGTGCAGACTTGGATTTTTTTTAAAAGCTCAGTTCAAGGTGCTGGTTTTGTTCTATAAAGCCCTAAGTGGGTGGGAGCCAGTGTAGCTACGGTTCCCTCCTCTCTCTGATGGTCTTCAGTGGAGACTGCGTGTGATGTGTCCCCATCCACCTGATAGATTAACTGGTAAGTAGACAAGACAGGAGTTTCTCCTCAGGGTCAGTTTTGGAACTGCTTCCCAAAGGAAGTCAGGCTGGATCCATCCTTACAGTGCTTCACACAGGGAGATTTATCGAATTATTAGAGTCAAATTTTGTTTTTTAAATACAGTGATTTTGTTATGCATTGTTTTTAGAGGGTCTATAGGGCAGAAAAGAGAATTGTAAATAGTTTAGCAAGTTAATAAAATAGTTACTTGACATTCTGAGATCCGAGACTTTGAATCAGAGGGGCAAACCTACAGCTCCTTTAGAATATGAAACCAACATATGTAACCCATATTAGCACACACCACATGTAATCAAGAGGTTTTATGCTGCAGTCTCTACCTAGTAATAATATGTGTTGTCAAGCAAGTTCTGACTTGCATCAACCATTTCCAACATTTCCCAGGTATAGAATACTCAGTAGTTTACTCTTCCCTTCTTCTTGAGCATATTGTGGGACTGCGCAGCTTGCCCAAAGTCACACAGGCTGTCTGTCTAATCCTAGGATTATTAAAAGGATGACACAGCTAGACACTTATTCAAAAACAGGCTTTCACTGAATCCATCGTCTTCTCTTTCTCAACATCATTGCTGTTCTTAGCTGATAAGTCCTAACTATCCACAGGATGGTGCTCTTTCTTCTCCTTCGTGTTGTTTGGGGATGCACACTGATGGGGGGGGGGGGTTCTGCGCCTGCGCTGAATCCTGAGCGGAGCTGGAAAGCTGATTGGATAAAGAGTTTTGAATGTGGGACCGCCCACCATGCCCAACCCCTTTAGGCGCCATTTCGCGCTCTCCCCTCAGTTTGCTTTTTTCCGCTGCGCAAGCAGGAGCCTGGAAAAAAAGCTGTGAGTACTTTGCTGAGATTGTCTCAGAATCTTCCAATTTTTATACCTTACAATTTTTCTCGGACTAGGGGAATTGTTCCCTTGGTCCTCGTGTGGCTGGGGCTCGCCCTCAGCCGCCGGTAAAAAAAAAAAAAAAAAAACCTCGAAGGAAACCGTTCCTTCCTGTAATCTCGTGCCGGGGCCTCCCGGCCGGGATAATTTTTTCTCTTCGGCCATCTACCTCGGTGGATGGCCTCAGCAGCAGCGTTCAAGCAGTGTCCGTCCTGCAAGAGAAAGTTCCCTAGCTCGGACGGGCACGTGCGCTGCCTCCGCTGCCTTGGGGAGAGCCACCAGGTCCAGACCTGCGAGGTGTGTAGAGGCTTCTCGAAGGCCGCCATCAAGAACCGCCAATACCGCCTCCAAGCCTACCTCATGGAGGCCGCCCTCGCACCACCGCCTCCCCCAGCTCCAGAGCAGGCCGCTGCCTCAACGTCTGCTCCTTCGACTTCTGCTCCTTCTTCACGGCCGTCGGCCTCCGAACTGTTTAGACGGAAGAAGGAGCAGGAGAAGAAGAAAAAAGATAAAAAAGAGAAGAAGCGCCGCAGCTCCTCCTCTTCTCTCCCGCCGACCCCGGGACCGGCTCACCCTTCGCCGCCACGCTCCCTAGCATCCGCCCCGGTTGCAGCCCCACCTACACCGGGCAGGATGCCGGTCGATGTCCGGGAAACTACACCGGAGAGGGCCCCCAGCCCTCCGCCGTCGCCAGAGGCCCTTCCACCTCCACCGCCGCGACGATCTACCTCGCTTCGCGACCATTCCGTGGCTCCTGGTCTGGCTTCCGAAGCGCCACCCCAGTTGAGCCTCATCGCCCCGTTTATCGAGGCGATGGTGCGGAAGCTGCATGCCGAGCTCCAAGACCCTCGACCGGCACCATCCGAGTTCGTGGAGCACCCTCTGCCTCCCGAACCAGCCATGGAGGCACCACCGCGCCGTGACGAGGGCCCGGCACCGAAGCGGCAACGAGTGGAACAGGCGCGGTCGGAGGCCTCTCTCCCTCCGTACCAGCTGCCTCTGCCGGGGAGTGATCCGAGGTCCGCCAGGCCGTACTGGTCGGACTCGGACCCCGAGGCCTACCTGCCACCGCCCAGCGTCTCGGTGCGGTCAGGAGGCTCCGACGACTCGTCGGACCAGGAGGAGGAGGATCGGCCACCACCAGTTGCGGTAGACAAATCGCCGGAAGAAAACATCGGCTCCGTCCATGGCTCCCAACCGGAGGACCAGAAAACATACACGGCCCTCATCACCCGCCTTGGATCCACGCTGGGGATCCGGGCGGAGGCTCCCCTGGACGAATGCGAAGACGTCGTCTGCGGCCTGGCCGACCGGAAGGAGCTAGTCCCCGTCCGTCTGGGACTGCTCCCGAAGATCGCCAAGGCGGCCAAGGAGATCTGGAAGAGACCCGTCTCTTCCCATTCGGTGTCCAACAGGGTGGACTCCATGTACAGACTGCTGGAAGACTCCGACTTCCTACACGTCCACCCGGCGCCGAACTCCCGGGTGGTGAAAGGCTCCCAACACCGGACACCGATTAGTAACACCCCCATTCCGTCGACCCAAGAAGGGAAGAAACTGGACGCACTGGGCAGGAAGGTCTACGCCAATGCCTCCCTGTCCTTCCGTGCGTCCAACTACGCGACGGCCATGGGGGGCTACCAGTGCCGACTGTGGGAACAAGCGGAGTCCTTCAAGTCACTGATACCGCCGGACAAGCGAGCGGACTTCGAGCGGGTCTGCATGGAAGGAAACCAACTCGCTCTCCAGCAGATCCGTACGGGCCGCCACGTCACGGAGTCAGAAGCGAAGAATCTGGCCTCTGCAATCCAGCTTCGTCGCCACGCCTGGCTCCGCTCCGCTGACTTGCAGGACGACGTGAAGCGGCTGGTGGAAGAGCTCCCCTTCGACGGTGAGGGCCTCTTCGCCAAGGAGACCGACACCTCCTTGGGAGAGCTGAAGGGGGACTACGCCACTATCAAACAGCTCCGCCCTCCACGCCGTGGGTCCCACCATTACCAGCAGGACCAACCGTCGACGTCCCAGGCGGGTCCTTCCTACCAACCTCGCCCACCGCAGAGGCAAGGCGACTACTCCCGGTACCAGCCCTACCGGCCACGACCACAACCCAGCCGCCCACACTACCAGCAGCGTCCCCAAACTGGTAAACGCACGGAACGGAAGGGCAAACAACGTGTTTGACTCTTCCGTGACCGAGACTCTACCCTACCGCTCCCTCGCCAACTACCTATCAGCCTGGTCTGCCATCACCACAGACCGATGGGTTTTAACCATCTTAGACTCTGGCTACGCGATCGAGTTCAGGAAATGCCCTACTGTCGGACGGGTCCGCGTCACCGATCCGTCCCCACCGCTCCAGGAAGAACTATCAGCTCTCCTAGAGAAGGGCGCCATAGAACCGGTTGCAGCGTCGGAGTCTCACAAAGGGTTCTTCTCCCGCTACTTCCTCGTGGACAAAAAAGACGGGGGGACACGTCCAATCCTGGACCTCCGTCTCCTCAACAAGCACATCGACGCGAGGAAGTTCCGGATGGTGACTCTTCATTCCATCCTCCCACTGATCAACCACGGGGACTGGTTCACCGTCATCGACCTGAAGGATGCCTACTTCCACGTATCCATCAGAAGGGAACACCGCCGATTCCTACGCTTCCAGATCGGCGGCGACGTCTACCAGTACACCTGCCTACCCTTCGGCCTCTCCACCGCTCCGAGGGTATTCACGAAGTGCATGGCGCCGGTGGCTGCTCATCTTCGGCTGCAAGGCGTCCAAGTGTTCCCGTACATAGACGACTGGTTGGTCTGCTCCCCAACCCAACAGAAAGCCAAGGACGATGTTGCCCATTGCCTGGCCCTTATGCAGAGTCTCGGTCTACGGGTCAACTACAAGAAGTCTCAGTTGACCCCCACTCAACGAATAGACTACATCGGAGCCGTATTGGACTCTCTGGCTCTGAGAGCCTACGCTCCCCCCAAACGTCTGCTCGACATCCGCACGGTAGTGGCTCGGATCCAGGGCAGTCGTCGCGTCCGTGCCAGGGACGCCCTCCGCTTACTAAGACTCATGGCGTCGACCACAGCAGTGATCTCGCACGCCAAGCTCAAAATGCGATCACTCCAGTCGTGGCTCCTAGCCTCCTTCGACAGCACCCACGACAACCTCGGGAAGTGGCTCACGCCGACCCCCGAGCTGCGGGACCAGCTGAACTGGTGGACAACAGACCGCAATGTGACCGCCGGGAAGCTCTTCACCCTCCCCGCGCCATCCGTCCAGGTCACCACCGACGCGAGCACACACGGATGGGGTGCGTGCTGCCTCGGGTTATGGGTCCACGGCATCTGGACGCCTGCGGAAGCCGACCGCCACATCAACTTCCTCGAGCTGTTAGCGGTATGGAAGGCGATGAGGTCCTTCAGACTGTCCCTAGCAGGCCGCGTGGTGCAGATCGCTTCGGACAACACCACGACCCTGGCCTACCTCAACCGGCAAGGAGGGACCAAGTCCCTCTCCCTCCTTCACCTGACGGTGCAGATCTGGGAGTGGTGCCTGAAGGTACATGTGTTCCCCATCGGTGTCCACATCCAGGGCACACTGAACTTAGAGGCGGACTCCCTGAGCCGCAAAGGGACAGCGATGCATGAATGGGAACTGGACGGATCGGTGTTCGACCGCCTGTGCCGACGGTGGGGCACACCGAGCCTAGATGTGTTCGCGTCACAGATCAACACCAAGTGCCGCCGATACTGCTCCCGGGCCGGGATCGGCCACGGATCGGAGGGCGATGCCTTCATGGTGCCGTGGTACCAGGAACTGCTGTATATGTTTCCTCCGATCCCTCTCATCCAACGGGTCCTGGTACGGATCCGTACGGAGAACGCCTGGGCGATCCTGATCGCTCCGTCCTGGCCGCGCCAGCCGTGGTTCCCGCTACTCCAAACCCTGGCTTGCGACCGCTTCCGCCTACCCACCGATCCGAATCTCCTCCGCATGGAGGACGGTCGGATCCTCCACTCGGATCTACCGAGCCTACACCTGACGGCCTGGCTTATCCGCCCGACATAACACGGATCCTTGAACTTTCAAGGAAACCTTCCACGCGAAAGTCCTATGATGCCAAGTACCGTCGCTTCATAGACTTTCTAGCATCCAGTGACCGCACCGTGGACTCGGCATCCCTGCAGGACGTCATGTCCTACCTCCTGCACCTGGCTGAGTCAGGATCTGCACACTCATCCCTAAAGGTCCACTTGGCTGCGGTAGTAGCTAAAGCCCCACCTTCATCAGTATTGTCCTCCGCCTTCAGAGACAAGACTGTTAAAAGATTCCTCCAGGGACTGCGTAATGCCTACCCTCCAGTGAAGATACCACCTCCTCAGTGGTCCCTCACTGCTGTGCTCACCGCGCTCACGAAGGCGCCCTTTGAGCCCATGGCTACGGTGGACATTAAGTTTGTTTCTTACAAAACTGCCTTTCTCGTAGCCATCACCTCTGCCCGGAGGGCAGGAGAACTGGCAGCCCTGCGGTCTGACCCCCCTTTTCTCAAGTTCTACCCCGATAGGGTAGTACTACACCCGGACCTCACCTTTCTACCCAAAGTCCTGACTGAATTCCACCTGGCCCAATCCATCACGCTTCCAGCATTCTTCCTGAATCCTTCGTCTGCACAAGAGAGAGTGTGGCATTCGCTGGATGTCAGGAGGGCCTTGCTGTTCTACACACAAAGGACTGCGTCCTTCAGGAGAGCCAAACAACTGTTTGTGGCCTATGGTGGCAGGTCCAAGGGACACTCTCTGTCTGCCCAGAGACTTTCCAAATGGATCTCAAGCACCATCTACTTGGCCTATGAGATGTCATCTCTGCCACCCCCGCCTCATGTCCAGGCTCACTCTACCAGGACATTGGCTTCCTCCACTGCGTTCCTCGAAGGCATCCCGATGGAGGACATCTGCAAGGCCGCTACCTGGTCCAGGTCCTCCACCTTCATCACCCACTACCGGGTTGACACAAGGTCTGCTCCCGATGTCAGACGGGGCAGGTCCATCCTGACGGCTGGTCTCCGATCCTCTTCGCTGATGACCGCCCATCCATGATGCCATCGCGCTCTCCTACATCTCAGGACGCCGGCTGCCCACCATCCAAGTAAGTGAGCTTGCTAGTCACCCATCAGTGTGCATCCCCAAACAACACGAAGGAGAAGGACAGGTTTCACTTACCAGTAACTGTCGTTCTCCGAGTATGTTGTTTGGGGATTCACACAACCCAACCCTGCCTCCCCTCAGGGCTGCCGGCCTGAGATGGCCTTATGCTTAGCGGGCAGCTTTAATATCAAACTGAGGGGAGAGCGCGAAATGGCGCCTAAAGGGGTTGGGCATGGTGGGCGGTCCCACATTCAAAACTCTTTATCCAATCAGCTTTCCAGCTCCGCTCAGGATTCAGCGCAGGCGCAGAACCCCCCCCCCCCCCCCATCAGTGTGAATCCCCAAACAACATACTCGGAGAACGACAGTTACTGGTAAGTGAAACCTGTCCTTCTCCTTTGTTGACTCTGTGAAGACCTCATTTGACAGATAACAGTTTGGGTACTGCTATGAAAGCTGCAGGGACTCCATTGGCTTAGTGGTCTAGATCAGCGTTTCCCAAATGCTGGTGTTTGGACTTCAATTCCCAGAAGCTTAAGTCAATTCCCCAAAGCACTGATCAGTCAATATACTGGCTTAGGCTTCTGGGAACTGAAGTCCAAACACCTGCATTTGGGAAACACTAGATGGTGAATTTGATGACTTGAAGGTCGACAGGTCAGCAGTTCAAGACCCAAGTGCTGCATGATGGAGTGAGCCCCCATCTCTGTCCCAGCTCCTGTCAACCTAGCAGTTTGAAAGCAAGATATTGCAAGTAGAGAAATAAGAACCACTTCTTTGGGACGGTAAACAGCATTTGGTGGACTCCAGTGTCTAGTCATGCCTGGAACATGTCCACAGAAATGTCTGCAGACGCAGATAGCACTGGCTCTTTGGCTATAAACAGAGATGAACACTGAACCCTAGAATCGGATACAACTGGCTTTCGAGCAAAGGTGACTTTTACCTTTACCATTATGAAAGCTACAGATCACCTGTTAACATTATCCCAGTAAAATCTTGATAGCCTTATGGTATAGTGACAACTTCTCACTGCTTCATCTTTCCTGCTTGTTCTACGATGGAAGGCGTGTCAGCTGCAGAAACACCTGGAGTCAGTCCAAAGGGACTTCATCATTTTCAACAGAGAAAAGTAAGTATTGACCTGGAAAAGGAGCCGTTATCCTGGCAAGTGCACTAGTGCATGGCAATAGGGCTATTTAGATGTCAGGAAGTCTGATTAGTATTCCTCAATAAACTAAGGCAGGGGTGTCCAAACTATGGCCTCGGGGCTGGATCCGGCCCTTGATGCCAATTCATCCAGCCTGCAGCACCCTTCTTGCTCCTGGAAGCGGAAGTAAAACGTACCTGTACAGGCGCATTTTACTTCTGCTTCCGGTAGCGACGAGGGCACCGCGAGCCAGATGAATTGGTGTGAGGGGCCAGATCTGGCCCCTGGGCTGTAATCACCAGTCCTCTGAACCACATGACCAGCCCACAACCCAAAAAAGTTTGGGCAGCCCTGAACTAAGGAGTGAGTCTGGCATGAAATCCAGAGGAAAGCATGAGCATTAGGAATCAGGCAGCATTCGTAGTCTATAATAGAGATGCTCCTTTTTAATGCATGAATTATAAAAGTAAACACTAGCCCATTTCCCTCTTGTTCAAGGGTTCACAGAATTCATTTTGTAGAGACCTTTCAGGTGTATGTTGAACTACAGGGAAGGGGCACATCGCCTGGTCTACACTGGTCTCTTTTCAGGAAAAAAAATTGTCATTGTGCAGTAGAGTGGAGAAATGACCTTTTGGTTAATAACAAGGCAGATGTACGAAGAGCAGATTTTTCTCTCTGCTAACATGGCTTCTTAGCAAAATGGAACTCATTTCAGTAGCCAGTCATATTAGACTCACATTGAACCTTAACTAGCTACAGACTATGGTTTTTTGTTTTGTTTTAGATCATGATATTCAATCTCTAAACATTTGGGGACAAAACATGCTTATCTCTGAAGCCTAAGGGTTATATCCTCCTTCCTCCGTCCCCAACATATATATTTATATACACATATACAGAGGTTGCCAAAGTCTATACACGTTCTAAGGATATTTTGATTTGCAAAGCTCAAATCCTGCCAGAATAATCTTATCTTTTTTCATGTAACCGCCAAGGTTTACTTTGCCAACTGCTTTGCTGAGGCCAAATCAACGTGGAAAAATGATACACAGACGACTCTTTTAAACGTATATACATTTTGGCACGCTCTGTATTTAAATCTGGATTGGATGAAGGAGTAATCACAACTGGGCAAAATTAGCACCCACACTCCAGAAGGCAAAAGAGGCCATTACAATTTGGGCTACCTGGGCCTGGGGGTGCTGGAAAGTTGGCATTATATTTTGCTTCTGTTTTGACTGTCTCCACCCCTTTCTGTCCATGTTGTTGTTCAGTCGCACAGTCGATTCTGACCCTTTGCGACTCTATGGATCATTACCCTCCAGGCACCCCTGTCCTCCACCATCCTCCTCAACCCGCCCAACTCTGTGCCCACTGCATCCACAATACCATTTGGCATCTCATTTTGGGCTGCCCCCTTCTTCTTTTGCCCTCCACCTTTCCCAGCATCAAGTCTTTTTCAAGTGAATCCTCTCTTCTCATTTGATGTCCAAAGTACTTCATCTTCATCTTTACTATTTGACCTTCTAGGGAGCAGTCAGGGTTGATTTCTTCTAAGATTGACCTATTTGTTCTCCTCGCTGTCCAGGGTACTCTCAAAACTCTCCTCAAATACCACATTTCAAAGACATCTATTTTTCCGTGCTTGGCTTTCCTTATGGTCCAGATCTCACAACCATAAATTACCATGATGTCTGTCCAATTTGGTCAAAGGCCTAATGCTCCCAGCAATACAGGAGTGATAGGTGATCAGCACACAACTTTCCATCTTAGTGAATCTGACTGCACATCCTGCGAAGGTTACCTTAACAATATGTGTGGTAGAGTTGGTGGGCCTAAGAAATCAAAACAGATGAGAATACTTCTGGAGTAGTTTATAATCAGGTGCTGTGGTTACTCAGTGGTTAAGAATCTCGCCTTGTTAGCTGGAAGGCCGGCAAGTCGGCAGTTTGAGACCTGGGTACTGCATGACGGTTTGAGTGCCCATCTCTGTCCCAGCTCCTGCCAACCTAGCAGATCAAAAGCAAGAAATTGCAACTGGATCCATAGGGACCACTTCAGTAAGAAAAGATCTTGGGGACATGAAAGGAGCCTCATTCGGGCTAAAGCCTTTCAACCCAGAATAATTTCTGACACAAAATTATTATTATTATTAATTTATAATCAGAATATGCTGAAAACAGGCATTATGTGGCCTCACTGCTCATGAGGAGATATGCCTCTCCTGCAACCCTAAAATGAAGGGTTCATTTAAATGTGTTTTCAGGAGTAAAATGCAAGTGGTGAGCTGGCTACTCATCGGTTGCTGTGCTTTGCCGCTCCATAACTATAGACTCCAATTTCTTTCACGTGTGCTTCAGGATGAGACGACAACACAACGAGATTCAGGACAACCTGATGTTGGCACAAACCAAAGACCTACAGGAAGATGACCAGAATAATAATATTTGAAGACAGTGGGGCTCCTCCTGTTCAGGTGCTGCTGCCCAAGGTCCAGGCTCCTACTCCAACTGCTTGAAAAATGACATGGCAGGCTGCTGTCTGGAAAACGTGGACCCCTCGCTCAGTGGCACCCAGACTATAAGCTGTGCTTCCTTCCACCACGAAGAGTTAGGGCTTCTTTTCTTGCAACAGTACACAAGGCAGGAGATTTGCATTTTATGCTTTTTTAATTTATATATTTATTTTTAAAAATGTTGGCCGTAGGGAAAGAATCTAATTTTTTTAAACCAAGGAACACAAGCATAGAAATCTGAATTTTGTTCATGCAGTCTTTCTGATGGCAAAACATTGATGGCAAGCCTCTTGGATATTTTAGTTCTTGCTAAAAGCGTGGCTGCCTATTTTAATAGATGTTGGAAAATTGTAGTTCTGCAGATGTTGTGCAACAGAATCAAATGTCAAAAACATCTCTTTTCAATACTAGCAATTGCTCTGATCTAAAGTTTATATCCAGGATACCAGCTCAATGTAGCCTACATAAACTAGCTCCCTGAGGTTAATCTGGCGTAGCTGCAAATATGGAAGCCTATGTGTGTTAAAAACAACACTGGTGGCAAGATATAACTCTCTAAGACAGGGGTTCCCAACCTAAGGCCCGTGGGCCGAACCCAGCCCATGGCACCATTTCATGTGGTCCCCATGCCCCTTCATGGGCATTTGAGAAACAAAATGGCCACCCATTTGATTCTGTTGGGACAAAATGACCTCCCCCATCATGCAGGCAGGGCAAAATGGCTGTCCAGACCTCAAAGCTGAGTGAGAGCATGACCCAGTCACCGGCTTGAAAAGGTTGGTAACTCCTGCTCTAAGATCTTCTCCTAGGGCCTCCTTAGGAATAGTCCCCACCAAGAAATGCACTAGACAACTCCACTTGCCACAGGGTTGGAGCGGAGGATTGAGCCAACCCTCAACATTAAAAACAGAACAAAACACCAAAGCCTACATCTCCAAGGAGCAACCAATGTGATATGCTCCTTATAACCTATGATCAAAATATAATAATAATATAATGTACTTGCTTTGCCTGATGTTACATTTTATGTAGCTAGACTTGTTAGAAGCTGCCAAAGAGCTGAAGAGAGAAAGGGGGTGGGGGAGTATTATGCAAAGCATTAAAATCAGAAATCCTTTTGTTTGGGGCAGTACTAAAATTAGCTTTTAAAGGGAAACAAATATTGTGTTCATTTGGATTTTGCATAATTTAATCCGTCCCAGTTTACATTTTGAGATCCCTTCTTCCTCTATTTCTTCTTTTTCTCCGTTGAGAACACAGTTGGCTAGGAGACTGAACAATGGCACAGATGTGAAAATCAAGTCAAACTGTAGGCTTTTCCAAGGATATTTAAAATTTTAATCAAAATGTGCTGGCTAATTAATTATGCTGTCACTCTGGGGCCAAATGTCCTCTGGTAACCTTTCATTTTTAAGTGTTTCTTTCATGTATGATGTAAGAAATATTCTTAGCCATCAACAGACACAATCCAGCTGTAAGTTCTGTTTCTGTATCTCACCGATTTCAAAGAAAGAGTTCAACTTTAGCTGGATTGTGTCCCTCATTATTGAAGTTTTAATTACCGTATGACACTGAAGTGGGCACAACCGGCTTGAGATAATGCTAAAACGATTAGCTTGTTGTTTGAGAGAAGAGAGCTGTTTTCTAGAGCCCATTAGCTAACACGATATACTTTTATGTCCACCCTGTGCAAAATATAATTCTCAATCTATCAATGGAAGACCTTGGATTTCTTCCACCAAGCAGGTCAGATCTGGGTAAGTGGCTGTGGCCCAGGCTCCCAGCTGTTTTATTCAGAGATTAACTGAGTCAAGGTCAGCAACACTCGGGGGAGTTTTGGAGTTGAACAAAATGGACATCCAGTTCTTCCAGGAAGATTGCTGAAACTGTCTGGAAAGTAATTTCAACATTGGCTGTCATCATTATGCTCAATAAAAGATACAATCTTTGCATACCGGAGGCCACATATTCCTCCTCCCCGCCTCCCCTCTTTGTACAACTGCAGTGCCTGGCTTGTCTTTGCTAAGTCTTGTCTGCTGTCACTTAAGCAGGAAATTTATTTGCTGTGTGGAATTCATTGCTGGATTGCCAGGTTTACTGTCCAATGTTTAAAAAGTATACTATCTGTCTGAACGGGCTTATTTATTTATTTATTTGAATTTATATACTGCCCTCCTTGCCGGGGCGACCCAGGGCGGTTTACACCACCATAAAAACTGAAGCCAGTACCCAAAACTTTTGAGTTTACATTGATAAAATATCTTTGTTTATCCTATGCTGTCTAAATGACCAAAGGGTGTCAATTCCCTCCCCCCCCCCCCAAGGCTACATCTTGCCTGACCTCATTCAGTCTGGTCTGCTGTGCCAGGCTGAATGGTCAAGGCCTTGCAGCTATATCATTTAAAGAAACTGATCCCTTGCCATTGCAAGGCATTAGAAAACAATAGCCACCCACTGTGTAGTCTAGCGTTTCCCAATGTGAGGCCCATACCCCACAGTGGGACTTCAATTCCCAGAAGCCTAAATCAGTACATTGGCTGATCAGTGCTTTGGGGAATTGATTTAGGCTTCTGGGAATTGAAGTCCAGAAACCAATACTTTATCAGACTGTCACTACTGGCACCATGTTGGGTTTCGGTTTTGCTCTCTCTTTTATTGATAGTTCACCCAATTCTCAGAAGTAACCTTACCAGAGATGAACATTTGTGGTCTGCAAAACAAAAGAAGTTACATTTAATAGCTAGGGAGGATATTTTTTTAAAAAACAATTAGACCTGTTTCTCAGAAGTTTCATTAATGCATGCTCATGGAATACAGTGAAAATATCTGCAGCAGCCACATTTCAAAGAGTCACATTAGCTTTTTGGAGAGCTTGAAGTAACCGGTAATAGATAAAAAACTATAAGCAATTTCCCAATTATAAAGCAGCTATTTATTTTATATGATTTGTTGCCATTTATATCCTATTTTCTTTCTTGTGAGCTTAAGTTTGGTATGTGTAGTTCTTGTCATAATCACACACCCAATTTATCTGCATAATTATCTGGTGGTGTAGTCATCTTAAAGAGAGAAATGTCCAGTGAGCCACCCAGTGAGTTTCATGGCAAAATGGCAATTTGAAAATAGAATATTTGTGAGTAAACAAATCAGAACAGCAAAAAAGAAGACGACAAAAATGTTGTGGCACCTTAAAGACTAACTCCTGGATTTAAATGTGAGCTTTCATGGACCAAGTTCACTTCATCAGACATAAAAGCAAGGCCTCATGGCATCAATTTATACACGTCAGGTACACAATAATTGGCCAGCCTAACAGAATAGTAACATTGTACCTTTTCACAACTGACAAAATACCCAGTTATTATTCAAATCTGCTGCAAAATCTGGCAGGGATTTCTTACAACCTGGGAATGGCCCTCAAACCTCTCAGCCAAAAATAATCGGAAAATACTGGAGAATTGCATCTCCATGGGCACAATTCTTGTCTGAAAGAACACATACCTCCTCTACCTTTTAAAGCAGGGGTCCGCAACCTACGTCCTGTGGGCCAGTCCTAGCCCGTGGCACCACTCTATGTGGCCCATGGCGATGATCCTTGGAAGCAGACACACCTGTGCAAACGCAGTTTACGGCGGGAGGAACCACGTGTCAGCTGAGGGCATGGTCTGGCCCATGACAAGAAAACATTGAGAACCCGTTTTAAAGCAATACAGCTGTTGTTCTGCAACACCAGAAGTGATTGTCCAGCCCCAGCCGGAATTGACCCTCCTAGATCACACTTGTTTTAATGTATAGAGGGTCAGATGCAATCCTCAGACAGCCCGTTTCTGCTCTGTTCACAATACCACTGGGTCTTAGGTTACAAATGTAGCTTAACCATGTGGGTGTGATTAATTTTTACTTACTTCATGGTATAACAGTAATGTTTGCTACTATTACTGGGTTGTGTAGCCCCTACTAAGAATGGCAAACCATTTCTGAGTACAGTAAAACCTCATATAACACTAAAACCTGGTTCCACAAGTCTTCGTGTTATATGATTTTTCGTGTTATCTGATCCTCTATGGGATCCATAGAGATACATTGTAACCACACAGGCTTTCGCGGTTGTTATCTGAAGCATCCCATAGGATCTTAATGTTATCTGATGCAATTCTTCCCCCCAGATTCCTTGATGTTATGCGATTTTCGTGTTATTCGATACTAATGTTATATGAGGTATTACTGTACTCATAATAGGTTTTAACTGACGTTGTGATCCATCCTGGGTTGTTTAGGCAAAAAGGGTGGTTATATAAATCCAACAAATAAATAAAATACATACTCTACCTTAGAAAGCATGTTATTTCACTGTACATTTAATAAACTGGAGTAAGTTTTCATCATTTGTTTCTGATCCACCTAATATAGGTCTCAAAATATAAAGAAGAATGATCGTACAGTATTTCCTATTTTTCCCTTGCCTGGCCTTTCCTAACTAAAGTCTTGGCAAGTTACTTTCATGTGTCTTTCATTTCAGAATAAGAGAGCAAAGTTCTCCTCTATATGGTGGGTGTTAATTCATGTAATGGTGGTCCAGGATTCAGATTAACCTTGTAAATTATTTAACGAATAAGACAATTGTGGAGAAATTTCCAGTGCCCATCACAGTAACATTGTCTGGGGTGAAAACGAAGAAATGTCCATTAGTGCAAAACCATATTATGAAGTTAATGCAAGGAGTTATATCCTTATGAATTTAGCCACAGGAAAAATTCCCATGCTTTTGGATCAGAATCGATGTGAATTTTCAGGTTTCTAATCACTCTTGTTTTTAATGTTCCAAGCAATGTCTTACTTGAAAGTACTATTTTCTCCTGCTCTAGTGGTGGTACCAACTACTAAAAGACAGCATAATTTGGCATAATTGTGTCAAGTGTAGAAAGTGAGACGTCAACTGAAAACAAAAGCAGTTTTATCTGAACCACATCTCAAGTAAATTCTGAATTACGGCAACCCTTTCCAGGGTTATGGGAATATATAAATCTGGCATATTTTGGAATATGTGACTGGGGAGGTTTACATTTCAGTCTCTTAATGCACTAATATTCAGAATGCTGGGATATAATTGCTAACAGCCTATTTTACAACTTTGTTTAGCTATTCATTCCTACATTTTGTTAATTTAAGTTATTAAACAGGGTAACCTAAATTATTGGAATATGTTCTGTGATTATTCACCTATGATTTGAGCTTGTACACTCTAGAAACCATTCTACCACATTTGCTGTATGTGATAAATAAGTCTGAAAAGCCAAAACCCTTTACTGTGTCAACTATGTAAAAAAACAATGCAAGTAAATTATTTGCATTTTCTGAATTATCACAAGCCACAAAATTCAACTTTTTCCTTTTCTATTTTTATCTATACCTTATCCTGATCATAATATTGCCTTGCAACCAAAACAATCTGATTCCAAGAGGTTTTGCTTTAAAATACAACAGCTATTAGTTGCAGGTCATTGCAGGTCCTTTCAAAGAGACTAGCCTCTCTTCATGTAGTAATGTATTCACTTGTTCCCAGCTGTCTGGCAGAAGGGGGTCAGTGTCCTATAGAAAACTGGTAGCCAATGCAGTTGTGCCTTGAGACCCCCAGGTTTGCCCCTGGTACCATTCAAGTCAGCCTGCCCCTCTTTTCCCTCTTGGAAGCTCACTGGGTGAAAAACTAAAGGGTCTAAATTGGCACAGAAATGGGACTGGGATGAGACACCTCCTCTCTATGGCTATAACGACACCCACTACTGCAAAATGTAAAATCTCAGGGTTTGGCAGTGATTTTAGGTGGTCTCTTTATTTGGTACCACTCTTCACTTAAGAGTGGGAAATACACCTCTAATTCAAGTTTTTGTTTCAGTCACAGATGGAGTCATGCTGCCAGCTAACATGATGTAATGTTATCTGTTTGAATAAGAATGCATACATCAGATAAAAATTGGAGTTTGATTCCAAAATCTAATACAACACAGTCTTAAATTCAGCTAAAGAACAGCTGTCAGTTGCTGTGTTTGCATGGGATATCCTTTATTATAAATTCTTGAATAAAAGGCCTTATGAGAATATGGATAAGTCAGCTTGATCCAATATGGTTAATGTTTGTGTCCATGATAACAGCTGTCTTACTGACAAGACTCTTTTTCAAGTGAAAAAAAGATTGGCAAAAGGCAAATTTCCTCTACTGATCCCATCATCAGAAACCATCCCACTAACTCAGTTAGATGCACATATACAGTAATGACCTGAAAGCAGATACATAACCCAGGCGTTTGCTATGGGCTTAAAGTGTAACTGCCACTGTGCAGAATATGCAGCCCTGGCATGCATCATAGCTGCCCAATCAATGTTGTTGAACAGCAAGCAGACCAATGGCTTGAGAATCTTCGCCTGCTTTTAAAGCCAACATGTGTGCAATGCTTGCCCCACAGAGTCAAAGGGTCTTTATTAGGAGAATTCTGCCACATCCAAAAATCTGAGCAGAAGGAAAACCAGTAACCTCTTCGGTAAAACCTGCTTAAGCAAATGCTCCCGAGAGACTGAGAGGCTGTGATCTTCTTGGCCATATATCCCTTTATCAGTGTATGTGATGAGAACACAAGCACCAGGCAAGAGATAAACCCGAGCCTACTTCACTGAATCTGTTCCTTCATATCCAGCTGGGCATTCTTCCCTCTGTAACCCCAGAAAATAGCAAAAATCAACAGAAGGACAGGGATACATAGAAGGCTGTGGTATTTTTGAACCACAATCGGGAATACCCTGGGCAACAACAACCTTGTGCCAGCGAATCTTTCTCACACTAGGTCAGACAAAAGGAACTAAGCAATGAGTTCACTAAAAGGTGGCTGACCTAGACACGAAAGGAAGAACAGGAGGAGTGGTTTAGAGGTGGAAAAGAAATGTCACATCACAGTAAGTTGGTTAGAAAGAACATGCCTTTCAAATGTTTATTCAATAAAATGTACAAAGTAATAAAGTCTCTAACAGGAAGAGGTGATACAACAGAGCCATTACAAAGAAGGCTGAGTTTTCCAACGGCCTCATGGGCTTCAAAGCAACTGCCTTGTCATCGTTGAGTGGAAACAGAACATGGACACAATACACGGATCTACTTGGTCCCCCATATCCACCTCCCACTATCTTGCCCCACCACCTTCTGCCCCCACCCTTCCCCCAATACTAAACTCCTTTGCTGATTCTCCTCAAGTAACCTGGCTAAATAGCTTGCTCGTGTCATTAGTTTCCTGCCTTCATCCAGTCCCCTTCTTACAATGTGTACACAAGCACTTACCATGTACAGTTACATACTCTTCACTTAGTCACCTGTCAGATTTGCATGCATGTAAAAAAAATGGGGAAATATTAAGGCTATGAATAAACAAAAAAGAAAACCCGCAAATTTTTTAAAGCTAGGTAGCGAGTAGCATTTATGAAACGTAAGGCTTGAGGCTTATCGTTAAACTCTGAACCTTCTCCACTGCTCTTTCCTTTTTAAATATCAAGGTACCATTGCTTAGTTTTCTCTAATAATGGTTTCCCCCTTCCCTTCCTCGAGGACTGGATGCTTAACTCAGAGATGTTATATTGGAACGACCTCCTGGGGGTGCTACTATGCGCTTGCTTGCTGAGCGCATACCTTCATCAATCTGAGTACCTGCAGGGAATGCAGAGAAGAGGGTAAAACATGAGAGGAGAAAGTTAGAAGCCTTTCTTCACAGGGTTAAGAAGTCACGACTATTCAAAATGTCAAATTACTATGAAAAGACAGGGCTTCCTCCCCTCTACAGCTGATTCACTATTAATGCTTAAACACAGATTCATTTAAGCAGATACTGTGGGCTTTCTCCGATTCTCACAACACAGGAAAAGCCAACACTGTGTCAAAGAGCAAACAGCAACCACCCTTTCTGCAGTACATCGGTGTGGCTTGTCTCTGACTATTTTGTTTCACTGGCTGACTGAAAGAATGGAGACAAATGCCTAAGAAATATAGCCTTCCAGGTGGCATATTCCCTACCCCCTTTCCAGTCTCCTCACACAGTACATCATAGATCCGAGTCAGACAGCTCCCGTGCCACTGATTACTGAACAACAGCGGACTTTCTGGGTTGCTGTTTATCAGGGCACAATCTTTCTACACTTACCTGATAAGCTAAATCCAGACTGGTGAAGATTTCTTACTGGCGGCGTCTGCCTGGTAGGTGATCCCCGAGTGGAGCCCACAGGGGTGCCCCCCTTAGGTGTGGTGGTCAGGTCAAACACAGGCCCATCATACAAGCCCCTGGGCACAGCATGCATCTCACCCATCTGTGTTAAGAGGCAAAAGAAGGGAGTAGCCTTAAAAGGAGCAGCAACAGCAGCCTTTTCACTCTCATGGGTCAGAAACCTTATCATATATTCCCACTACATGGCACCAATGGCATAAATTTCAGTGGCAAGTGGATGCAGCAAGTTAAGCAGAGCAGGGATTTAAGCAGGAATTATGATGGGGCTGTCCTCAGCCTGTAGCAATTCATGGTTGAAAGAAACATCAGCAGGCATAACTAATAAGATTCTGACGACTGCATAGGCATCTCTACCAACATTTTACACATTCAAAATAAACAGGAAAAACCAGGGTGGGTGGCTTGGTTGTTTATGTTAATTTCACATTCACATGGAAAGGAATTACAGCTGACAGGTACCAGTCTCCAAATGTGATAGAAACATGTTGCCCAGCAAAATATTATTAGGAATTATTATGAAAAGACTCCTTGTAGAAAAGTCAAGTCAGCTGTGTATTTCTCATTAGTGATGGCTAACATAACCATGCTTTTTCCTACATGTGAAAACCATAATAATATCCAGTGTATTTGTATGTTGTGCAGGTAATGTCTAAAGACCAAAGCCATGGAGCAAAAGCCTGTGGTTTGGTTCTACCAACATGCAACCATTCATAAGCTAAGCTATCATGGGGCTATTCCCATATGACATCGTGGTTCAAACATTATCCTTGGAGCGTGGAAAAGAACCAAGTTATAGCAGAAGGCAATGTATGATGAGCTGTTATTGAAAAGAAGGTGTATCCCTTCTTCAAAACCATCTTCTTCAAAGACTGCGCCCTCCAAGCAAAGCTGGTCTCTTTTACCTTCCTCCTTGCTTTGATACGCTTGTAGACATAGTCTGAGAAAGGGGTCCCAGGAATGAAACGCCCAGTCCCTTGGGTGATATGAAGGTTGCCATCTTCTAGCATGATCTTTCCCTGGCAAATGACCACTAGTGGGGCTCCACGCAGCTCCATTCCTTCAAAGATGTTATATTCGGCAGCCTACAAAACACAGGAATCAACATGTTCATTATGCATCAGACACACGCTATGCAATGAAATGCCCCATCTTCAGACAGAAATGCAGAAAACTTCATATCATAATAGGGTGAAGGACTGCAAGAAGGAATGAGGGATGAACTTTGTTGTCAGCAGTAGGAAACTGCATGCCTTTTAAAGAATGTGATGGTCCAAACTTTGGGGATAAAACAACATGCATGGAGACACACTTTGGGACTAAAGGACTGAAAATGCAAATACAGTGGTACCTCGCTTAAAGAGCATAATGCGTTCCATGCTCTTTAAGCGAAGCACTTGGAAAAAGCGCTGCCACCGCCATTGTAAGTGACCGATTCTGACTTCTGGGGGGAGGGATTGTGAACCCCGATTTAGTTGTTAAGCAACTTTTTGGTTGTTTTTAGTTGTTAAGCGAGGGCGACCATTCAGAGAAAATTCTGCTCTTTAAGCGAGTTAGTCTCTAAAGTGAGGCCCTCTTTATGGAAAATTTTACTGTAAGCAAAGATAAGCCATGTGATCCATACATAAAATTAAAGATACAGAGGCTGGATGAAACATCATGCCATGAATTTCTGGAACTTTTCTTTGTAGTTCTCCTACCCTGCCTGAAGAAGTGATCTTGAATCACAAAAACTTGCAATGTCTGATTTATTTGAAAATACAGTTTCAGGTTTTCTCGCAAACAAGAGATGAGAACTTTGATCTGATAGATCAGTGGTGACCAAACTACAGTCCGTGGAACAGATATGGCCCAAAATGCCAATTCATCCAGTCTGCTCCACTCCCGGAAATGGAAGTAAAATGTGCATGCACATAACACTCCACTAAATGCACCCGCGACTGTTGTAAATGTATTTACGACAGCATTTTGTGCATGAGCAGGCATGTTTTACTTCTGCTTCTGGTGGGAGGAACCATGTGACCAGCCCACTGAACCATGCAACTGGTCTGCAGCCTGAAAAGTTTCGGCACCCTCCCATAGTGTGCGTGTGCGTGTACCAGCCAATTCATTCTCTGCAGCACATAAAGCAACTATTTTCAGTGTTTGAGACCATTACAATTTCTTCTTGTCCAGAAAAAGACTTACTGACTGGTGGCTTTTAGCAGAGACAATTTTCACTGCATCAGGATCCCATATGACCAGGTCACTGTCCGATCCCACAGCAATTCTCCCCTTCCTTGGGTACATGTTGAAGATCTTGGCAGCATTGGTGCTAGTTACAGCCACAAACTGATTTTCATCCATTTTTCCTGTAGCCTGTTAAGCATAAACCATGCAAAGGAAGGTAAGCCATACAGTGCCTACACACACTAACATTTCAAACAGCTCTCTTCAAGTTTCTCTCTGGGTCATGCATAAATTATCTCATAAACGAGTTCTATCATTCTATGTAGATAGTATTAGTTGCCGGTTAGATATTTGGCAATCATCCTTTTCCAAGTCAGCAGTAAAGCTGGAACTAACCAGAAGTTATTGTACTCCTGTCTATCCAGGTTAAAAATTCAGAGTTTGAAGAACATGGCCCTTAGCCAGGGCCATAGCCAGAGGGGGCAGGGGCAAAAACCCTCCTGAACTAACAGCCTCCCCCCCCCCCGGGATGTCAATGTTATTTATGTGTGTGTGACATTGTTGCCCCTCCTGAAAAGTTTTTTCAACTCCCCCCTCTAGAATCCTGGCTATGACCCTGCCCTTAGCACTTGCTATCTATCCACAC
Organism: Furcifer pardalis; assembly: GCA_030440675.1. Taxonomy (NCBI): domain Eukaryota; kingdom Metazoa; phylum Chordata; class Lepidosauria; order Squamata; family Chamaeleonidae; genus Furcifer; species Furcifer pardalis. The sequence continues at coordinate 80,687,959 of CP126893.1, read as the reverse complement.
AACATCTCTATCTCTTGATACTATGCAAAACTAGTTGTAACATTACATGTATTAAACACATCTTGATTAAGCAAGGGTTTTTAGTGTAAGAGGCAACACATTTGGGGTGGGTGGGTAATATTCATGCACATACAACAAGCCATCTGCACATATTTTATTCATTCATACTTATATACTGCCACATAGCACTTAACACTCTCTAGGCAGTTTACAGCAATAAATTCAGACAAATAATTAAATCAACATACAATACAAAACAACATTAAAATGACCAATTCCCCTAGATCAAGGGTCAGAAAAGTTGGCTCTCCAGATATTCTTGGATGTCATTCACCAGAAGCCAAAGTCAGTACACCTGCTGATCAGGGCTTTTGGGAATTGGAGATCAAGAACATCTAGAGAGCAAAGTTTGCTGACCCCGGTCCTACGTCAACCCCTCTAAAATCCCAGGTTCACATTAGTAAAAGCAGCTCTAAAAATTTCCATTTTCATGATTTTCTTACAGACTGTTAGGAAAGGAGCCTGGAGAATTTCTTTTGGAAGTTTGTTCCAAAGAGATGGGGCCACAGACGAGAAGGCACGATTCTTTATGATCACTCTTCTGGCCTCCCTTGGTATCACTATTCTTAACATTGTAGACTGAGAAGAGTGAGTGGGAGAGGTAGTTGTCCTAAAGACCTTCCATTCGTCAAGCTCAACATCTTAACCGCTAAGGCACTGCAAGATCTTAAACCATTAAAGGAGCCCTGGTGGTCCAGTGGTATATAATAATAATAATAATAATAATAATAATAATAATAATAATAATAATAATAATAATAATAATAATAATAATAATAATAATAATAATAATAATAATAATAATGTTGTGATTTTGATCCTGACCAGGGGTCAAGGTTGACACAGACTTCCATCCTTCGAGGGCAATAAAATGAGTACCCAGCATATTGGGGGCAAAATGCTAATTCACTTGTGTACTGCCCAGAGAGTTCATTAAGCGCTATGAGGTGGTATATAAGTGTGATTGGTTTGCGTAAAGGCTTTATAGATAATAACCAGGATCTTGAATTGTGCATGGAAACTAACAGGGAGCCAATGCAAACATGCCAGAATTGAGGATATATGTCTGAATCCCAGTAAGAAGTCTGCCCATTGCAGTTTCCGTACAGCCTCCAAGGGCAGCCCCATGTAGAGAACGCTGCAGCCTATTTTGGGAGATTACCAACTCAAGAAACATTGTTGCTAGGTATTTCCTATCCCGCTGGGAAATCAACTAAAGGGCCTCCTGGCCAAGGCAGATATTTGCTCCTCCATAAAGAGTACGGAGTCCAAATGTACCCCTAAGTCTGTGATGGCGAACCTTGGCACTCCAGATGCTCTTGGGACTTCCAATTCCCTGAAGCCCAAGTCAGCACTCCTGCTGATCAGGGCTTCTGAGAATTGAAGTTCAAGAACAGCTGGTTCGCCATCACTGCCCTAAGTTGTGAACCTGACCCTTTGGGTGTGTGCAACTGGGTCCATGCCAGGCAGATGGACCTATAGTATGTTGTTCATTTTGTCTGGATTTAAGATCAGTTTATTAGCCCTTGTAAAGATAGTTTTTCTCTAAAAGATGCACTATCAAGAAATGGTCTGGTTGCTTGTTAAATGCTAACTCATTAATTGGATATTATGGCTTCTATTCTACATGTACAGTTCTATTGAGTTATTTAAACCTCCCTCTCTACCTAGCAGCCCAATCATTCTCCCTTTTCCTTTTTTTCTTACCACTGCCTTGTCCCAGATAACTGACATCCGTTCCTCAATTCCATTAGTTCCTTCTGGGATTGCAGTGAAGTTATCTTTTCCAATTGCTTTCTGTGCTGTACTGAATGTACAATGTGCACTTCCTGAGACTTGGAGGTCCCCACTTGGAGGTGCAGGGAGAAACAAAAACATTTATTTGTCAGCCATATTCTTGAACCATTCATAAGAATTACGATCTGTCATCCCCTATATATCAAGCAAGCAGCAAGAGCAGAAATAAAGGGCAAATATAACTAAAATTTGAATAAAATCTTATAAAGTTTTTTTAAAAAAGCAGGGAGTACAAAACTGTCATAGTGGCAATTCTCATGATCACATTATTCCCCTGTCTCTACATTCTTAGGATTACTTGTGTAAGTAAGTAAACAAATGACAGAATAAAGTATCTAACTGAAGAATGCTATAACTGAAAGTTTCCTTTGAGTCTATCATTCCCAATGTCTTATTTTCCCTCTCTCTTGAACAAAAAGGACCTGTGTTCTTTATTCACTGGCTAAAAGCACAGCCTGCTCTTTTAGTCTACTCACATAAACAGTACACTAAAGCCACTCTATTTACATGGGAAAAAAATAAATACAAAGACTGCATTCATTTTATGGAGAAGGGCCTATGACCATGCAGCTGTTTACTGGTTCTGTCCTACGGTGTCCATGTAAGCAAGCGCCTATGTGAAAAATGTTCAAAATCAAAATGCATCAATAGAATGAACTCTTTGTATTGAGTTAAGATACTAGAGTGACAATGAGATCTTCACTAGGAATAAGACCGCTGGAGCAGAGAAAACTGCTTATGTGGCTGCTTCTAACAGCTTCTTCACCACATGTTGTTTGTCTCACTGAAAAAGGCCATACAAGACAAAGTAAAATATTCACAATGGCTCTAGGGATTGTGATTATTATTATTTTTTGTAAAGCTAGATTCATGTTTGGAAGGCAATCAGATTCAAAATATATTGCACTTATTTCTATATTGGTTTATCTACATTGCAAAAAAAAAAAAAGGATGAAAGTAAGACCACAATTATCTAGGCTTACATAATCCAGGAATTATTGTAACCACCATAGTAAGCCATTCTGTATGTTATGTGCCATAAGGTCACATCCAAATCATGGATTTTAATGTACAGTAATACCCCGGACAACGTTTATACCGTATAGTGCTAGAATCGGATAACGATGCAAGATTTTTGGAAAAATCTTGCATCGGATAACACGATTTTTAGCGTTATCTGGTACAATCGTGTGTGTGTGGGGAGGGGGTTGGATTGGGTAGAACATCTACCCAATCCAACCCCCTCCCCAGCGCCCGCCTGCCTTTCCCCCTAGCCTTCCCTCTGCTTATTTTCCCTTCTCCGACTGCCAGCTGATCGGAGGCTTTTTTTTAAACTGCAGGGAAGGGGGGAAAGAGAGAAATGTGGTTGGTTCTATAGAGAAGTAAAGGAGGCCAAAGCTCCTCTCCCTGTCACTTCGCTCCTTCCCCACCCCCACCCATTTGGAGGGGGGGAGGCACTTTCCCCCCTACTGCAGTCGCATGGGGGTGGCTTTAAAGGTAGGGAGGTCTCTTTCTTTCCCTGCCTGCCTTTAAACCAGTTTGTCCCTGAAGTCAGGGCTTTTTTTTAGTGTTGTTCGATGCATGTATCGGACAACGCTAAAAACCGGATAACGTCATGACTTGTGGAACCAAGTCATAACGTTATCCGGGGTATTACTGTATATGAATTATTTAAGGAGTGCCTTTACCAGTGCTATCTCCTTTCTTGGTTTCTGTGGCCAAATAAAGTTTGGAACCCAGGTTTCCTGAACCCTAGTCTGTCATTCCATCCAGTACAGCAAACTGAATGTTAAACTAGTCTTTATTGTATCCTTCTTAACTTATAAAACCAATGGTAGCCATGTCAGTCCATGAGATCAAAACAACACAAAGGCATCCCCCACATGTGGATTTTGGAATTTATTCAATTTCACTTAAAATCTGTTTCAAACTTTGTGTAGTACAGTACCCCCAAATTAAACCACATGCTTTGGCCCCTCATATTTGTAACACTAGATGGCAGCAACAAGCAACAGGAAAGACTGTACCAAGGATCCTGGGAAGAAACTTCCAGCTACCTAGCATCTGCTAGCTGCCACAGACTCTCATTTGAAAGGATGCATGATCATTAAGGAAGAAAAGGAAAAATCCTTAAAGCCTTGTCTAAACACTAAGAAGGGAAACTAGAAAGACTGTCTGGCTTTCAGACAGATTCTGTGTCTGATTCAAAGAGACTCGTGGCCTCAGTCTGGACTTCTGAACCATAGTACTAATCCAGTGATAATCTCTATCTCCTCTTAATAATTTGGTGCCATATGTCTGCTTTACTGTGTAGAGAGATTTGTGTCAGTCAGATTTGTTCTACTAGAATCAACATAAGCAGGCAGAAGCAGGAATTGCCATCATGCAAGCCTCCAGAGAGCTGAACCCAAGAGAGTACTGAACACAGAGTTTGAGAGAAGCAGGTGTGGCTTTGTGGCCAAATACAAGGCAGTAGCTGTCAGTGAAACATATATTTCACAATGCCAACAGAACAATAGTCTAAGACTTCATATGCAACTCCAGCGACTACTGTATTTGTGATGTTTCCCTGCTAGTCGGTTCCAATCCAACATTCACCGTCTCTTCAGTCTCCAGTCAAAATACACTAGACATCTAAGCCTAAATGTATAAGACATATACAGTCTGAGCAAAGATTTCTTCCTTTCCAGCACTGCTACTGTCCTAACTTTGACATTTTATCATGTTACAAGTCTATGTCACAACAACAAAGCCCAGCACCCTCCAAATGACCAAGGCAACATGTAACCTGCAAGCTAAAGGTGAGCCCAAAGCCCATTTCATCATCCTTGGACTCCCTAATTGAAATTTGTCCTTCCACTTTAAAAGTAGAATTGTATTCCAAGCAACAGGCCCTATCAGTCCCTGGAAAATAGATGGGGAAGAAGTAGAAGTGTGACAGATTTTACTTTCCTAGGATCAAAGCTCACTGCAGATGGTGATTGCAGCCATGAAATAAAAAGGCGACTGATTCTTGGGAGGCAAGCGATGAGAAACCTGGGGAACATAGTGAAAAGTAGAGACATCACATTGCAAACAAAAATTCGTCTAGTCAAAACAATGGTATTCCTGGTGGCAATGTATGGTTGTGGTAGCTGAACCATTAGGAAAGCTGAGCGCAGAAGAATAGATGCCTTTGAAATGTGATGCTGGAGGAGAGTTTTGAGAGTCCCCTGGACAGCAAGGAGAACAAATAGGTCAATCTTAGAAGAAATTAACCTTGACTGCTTCTTAGACGGTCAAATAGTAAAGATAAAGATAAAGTACTTTGGACATCAAATGAGAAGAGAGGATTCGCTTGAGAAACCCTTGATGCTGGGAAGGGCGGAGGGCAAAAGAAGAAGGGGGCGGCCAAAAATGAGATGGCTAGATGGTATTGTAGACACAATGGGCCCAGAGCTGAGCAAGTTGAGGAGGATGGTGGAGGACAGAAGTGCCTGGCGGACAGTGATCCATGGGGTCGCAAAGGGTCGGAATCGACTGTGCGACTGAACAACAACTACAAAAAGCACCCAGGTAAGGCAGTACTCTTTGAAGACACACTATGCACAGTGGTTTTTGTTTTTTAAAATACAAAAGACCCTTTGGTTTTGGTGTGATGGGCAAGCAGTCCTAGGAGCATCCACTTGGAGTACCAGAAGTATGCCTATCCAATGTATGGAAGTTGGATACTGAGGATGCAAACTGCACTGCTTTATGACAGTCTGTTCTAATCTGCTCCCAATGGGAACATTCCCTCTCTAGGTTTAAAGATATTACTTGGAGTTTGTGAATATATAAATAGCTTCCCTTTGCCACACCTTACGAATTCCTGTAACAGTGGTTTTGAATAACAGCATTCCCCTTTCCTCTAACTAACTACCAACCTGGCCAGTAGGGAGTTGATGTAGTCAGGGGTTGTTGGATCTGGACTCAGAGGTGGGGAAGTCACAAATGCAGCCGCTTTTGCCCAGTTTTTGCTCCAATAGTGCGTTCCATCTGTTCCAAGACTAGCTGTAATTGGCTCACCAAACACTACGTTACCTGGTGGTGGAGGAAAAAACAATACAGGTTAAGACCAAGGATAATACAAGAAACAGGGGTTGAGGGGATGAATGTGGCATGTGGTGGCTTTGCTTAGGAACAGTCATATACTTATAACATCTAGTCCAGTCCACCTTGAATACGGCAGATAGATTTCTAGGCATGGATTTTTTGTATTTCTTTGGCTTCAGCCTCCATATTTCAGCAGAAATTCCCCCACAAATATTAGTCAAGAAATCTAAATCCTTAGGAATTGTCAGTGGGGAATGAAGTCTCTGTCTGCCATTCTGTTCCTGAGAAGATGACAGAGGAAATGGTAGGAGGAACTAAGCTTCATGGGAGACACAATGGATTAGAGGCCTGGCATTCTCTCTGTCCATTAGGCTGTATACAGAGTGCCTCTCAAAAAACTACCAGTCTCCTAATCCCTTGCAGCTCTCATAAGTTTAGCCACTCCCATCCATTCCCTCTGTCTTCCCTACTGGAATGCAATGGCAAATGGAGGCTTCATTTTCGGTGAGTAACAGAAAACTCACGTGAAGTCTCTGGTTTCTTGGCCAATCCCCTCAACATTCTGGCTAAGGGAATTCCTAACCAATTCTAGGGGTTGAAGTCAAAGACAAAAATCTTATGCCTAAACCTGTGCTTAAGCAACTAAATTTAGCAATTGGACTAGGACAAATTGCTGATGTTCAAACTGCTATTCAGTAGGCTAGCCAAAAGTCGCTGAATGAATTTCATTCATTTTACTCAGTTTTTAAATTTTGAATGGATATGTTTTTAAATAATATATTTTAACTATATTTTAAGCATTTAAATTTTAAAAGTTTATCTCCATTTTACTGTGCTGGTCATTGACTGTAATAAAGTGATTGATTGATTGATTGATTACTATGTCAGATTAACCACACTTTACAAAGCTATTGTGAAGGTGAAATGAATGAACCAAGGCAACAGTATGAATATGCTGCATAAGGAAATATCCCAACATCCTCCATGACAGTAAAAAAAACCACAACCAACCTGTGAGATTTGGGATCATCCTGTAACGCAAAAGCTGCTTTAACAGCATTACTTACACAAGAAGACCTACTTAATAGTACCACCATTGTTGTGGAATTCATTTCTTACAAGCCCATTCCTTGGAGGTTTCCAAGAAAAATTCAGAAACTTTGTTTAGACAAACCCTGGCCACTTTTAATAATATTTCTTTTGGCTTTACTCATGCTGGTGGCCTTTGTTCTTCTGGGTTTTTTTTGGAAGACATTCTAAGGGACTACATGGAGATGTTTTAAAAGGAAAATATGAACTTAGAAAGGTAAAGTCACTAAACAATGTTGAAGAAGAATTCATTAAAACAAGCAGCAGATAAAAGAAGAAAGCGAGACCTTTTGAGCCAAGAAACAAGTATGGGGAGGAATCTAAAGACACAAAGAGAAGGCTTCTCACCTTTTTTCCTGGCTTGTGAAATTAAGTCAGCAGCACTCTTGCTCATCACTTTGGTCACATACAAGGGGCAGTTGGTCTGGCTAGCAATAGTGATAGCACGAAAGACAGCTTCAGCCTCCAGCTGGAAACCAAAGATGAACTATGAATTCACTAAAGATCAGAGAGGATCAGTAATCCGACATGACAACTTCACTATGTTGTGAGGTCTTTCACAGTGACAGTTTGAAAAATCAAAGAAAGATAATAAAATCTGTAAATATCAGAAGCATTAAAATGTAGCATGTTAACCTGGCAAACATGTTCCAACTTTACCAACTACAGCATCAGCTTACTACTTCCTACATGCACCTTCCAGAGGCGTCTGTATCCTCCAGGGACTCCTGCATGACCAACATTCTCATTCATCCATCCATTAGGGAATATCATACATCTCATATGCTGCAGTAGCTTTTGGAACTTTTAAATGTGAAACCTAACATCTTCTATTATGTGAGATTATTATTTCTGAGCTAAGCTGCTGCATTCAACTTTAATGTGCTAGACTCTAGAGCCAGATGGTGAATTAATGTGACGTTCTGCTGGATAGAGGAAAAGTTTCATGCAGCAGTTATACATTTAACTGGAAGGAAGGTGAAATATGAAGAAAGAGAAAGTCTGGATAGAGATGATAGAGAATTGCTGTTTATCTAAATTAATCATAGTGGCAATTAATCGTACTATAGATCTCCAAGAAAATCTGACTGATCTGCTTCTACTGAGCACTCAGTATATGTGTTTTTGGCCAGTCTTTTGATTAAATAATATTTACCTGACTATTCAATTAAATGTAAATAAATTCTGAAATCTTGTAGTATACACTAGATGAAATCCATAGGCCCATTGGACCAGGATGAATTTGGTGAATCAACTTCCATATATGTGACAATGATTCATTGGGCCTATCCTAGCTGTCACTTACTACTAGATTTTAGCCATTACTTTTCAATTCAGCAAAAGCTATTACTGACAGCTAAAAGGACAGAGGCATCTTCACACTTTATTATGGTATTTGCTATACAGAAACTACAGAACCTCCCTCCCCGCCCCTTTTCTCTGCCTCTTTTGCACTTATTTTCTCAATTTTAAAACCTACTAATTGAAATAAACAGTGAAGTAAAACTGTAGTTAATTCATTGTTTAAGGAATGCAGCTCTCATCTCATCTGTAACTTGACTATAACTGTACTGAAGAGGGAGTGATTTGCAGCTGGTCATTTGTTAAGTTCACATTACTGACATTTAGTAGTTTCCTCCCTCCCCAGGATCCTGTTGGCCACCTTTGCCTCCCATGACATCAGGGGCCTGTAATGTTTATATCTTGATTGCTGTTAGAAATTTCAACACTTCATTAAGCAAGTTATCTTTGGAGGATTAGATCATACATTGTTCAGCTTGACATCATCCTAAAATGCTTTCTGATAGCCGGATGTTGATTAGAACAAATTCAACACTGGTATTTTAAAGAGGAAAAGGAAAAATAAGAATGTGATCTGAAGAAACACTGTTTTAAAAACTGTATGGCCGTGCCATAACACAGAATAGATTTTCTTCTAAATGCATTACAAAAGAACACTAATACAGATTATTAAACTATCTTCCTCAAATTCAATCAACTCCAATACTATGGAAGTAATTTAAATTTAATCCGAAATAATTTTTGAGAGACCTGTCAAAAGAAATATCTTTGAATGTCCCCTGTACTTGGACATTGGATCTTACAAATTCAGGCATGTTTAAAAGCATCAGGAAATTTTAAAGATGTGCTGTCTTGAATGGAATATATCTCCAAAAAGACTAGCAGAACAGTTAAGAAAAACCACAAGCCAGAGATTTAGCTTACTACAGTAATACCTCGGATAACGATTGCATCAGATAACGCTGAAATCGGATAATGACACAAAATTTTAAGAAAATTTTTGCATCGGATAACTATCTCTTAGCATTATCCGATGCAATCATTAGTAGCAGTGGAGTGGCTGGGAAGCTGAGCGGGGGCTCCCTGTTCGGCTTCCCAGCCACCCCGGAACTGCAGAGGCAGGGGCAAGGTGGCTGGAAAGCCAAACGGGGAGCTCCCCCGTCGACTTCCCTAGCCACCCCGCAGCTGCGGGGGCAGAGGCAGGGTGACTGGAAAGCTGAATGGGGGGCTCCCCCGTCGGCTTCCCCAGCCACTGCGGAGGCAGGGGCGGGGTGGTTAGAAAGCCGACGGGGGACTCCGCAGCTGCAGATCAGGTCCCCTGACCTCCCCAGAGCCGGCAGGGGTGCCCGGAGAGCCTGAAATGGGCGGAACAGGATAACGACGAGACCTCGTATTTATTGGCTGAAACTCTGTTACTTAGCCTCGTATTTATTGGCTGAAACCCTGTTACTTAGACTCTTATTTATTGGTTGAAATCCTGTTGCTTAGCTGCAACCTGAATAAGCCAAATGAATTAGTGGAGATTTGGTAAATCAAATCCTCTATAAATTCCATTTATTCAACAGGCCTACTCTAGTTGTGATTTATTATTGTAAGCAACAGGATTTCAGCTGCTCTTTGTATTCCTCTAGATCTGTGGCTCCCAACATGGGAGGCAATTTGATTTTTATGGGGGGCAATTTGAGAATGCGTTATTAACAATGAATGCCTTTTAGTCTTCTTCCACGTGAATAGTTCACTTTTTAAATAATGGTTTGCTTCTCTAAATCAACATATTTATCTAGTTTTGTGGCTTTTTTCTTGGACCTACAATCTGTTCTTGTATGTACTGGAAGCTTGTTCTCTCTGCTATGAAATGTGGACTTTGTATTTGAAAGTTTAGTAACATAATTGGAACCATCAGTGATAACTTACCTCTTCTGGCCTACTCAGCACATGGCCCTCTGGCCCTGTTATTCCCATCTCCAGCATCCTTGTTTGTTCCTAAATGACAGAAACACATGTAGTTTGAGACTTGGATTAAATTATTATTAATGAAGCCCTTTTTGAGGAAAATTGAATCCTCCTCCTTCCCTTTTCTACTCCAGTCCTATTTGAAATAAACAGATAAATTAAATATGGCAGGAAGGTTCTCAGAGGGAGAGTTGTGGGAAGAAGATAGGATGCAGTTAAATAATTTGGTAAACGTTACACTGTTAAGATTGTGGACTAATTAAAGATTATCAGTCTTTTAAACATTTACACAAGTAAGCATTTACAAAATCATGTGTGGATCATATCAGTTGTAATATACCTAAAGTGCTGGAACCAAGAGTTCTAAATGTTTAGTATCAGAAGAATCAAGCATCTTCACTTGAATTGCATATATGCCTACAATTTTAAATCTCATATTTCTCCTTTCTTAGCTTCATCAATTTTTCAGAAGCCAGAAATGAGGCCATAGCCTCCAATGGCCTTCAACTGGTAGTTTCCATACTGACTCCAAATATTTCTAATGTCCTATCTAACAGAAAATACTCAAGAAAAGTCACTGAGGTAAATAATAAAAACAAAATCAAAAACAGATACAATGTGACATTCTTAAGACTGAGGTTTATTCTAGGGTGATTCCTCAAAACTGAGATTGAAATACAGTAGAACCCCGCATAACAAAAAAAACCCCTCTGTTCTATGGAGGTCTTTGGTATGCGGATTTTTTCGTTATGCAAAGCACTATTGGCGGTACCCTGCATAACGAGAGAAAAAAAAGTTCGTTAACTGGGGTTCCCATTGAGCAGGTATACCCCGACTACCAAAACCCCCGCATAACAAACGGTTTTATTTGTTATGCAGGGTATCACCCTTGCATAACAAACACTTCATTGTGCGAATTTTTCACTATGCGAAGCGTTCGTTATGCGAGGTATTACTGTACTGTAAATCTGCTGATTTTAAAGGTGCCACAGTACTTTGGTTTTGTTATATGTGCAGAAACTGATTTAATTTAGCTGCCACCCTGGGATAAAACCTTACATTAGATTTGTTTGCAACATATATTTTGACCATAGAAAACGTAAAGTATTACCTGTGCAATAATATCTCCATTTTCGGCATGAACCTGAGCTATTGCTCCCAGCTCTCCCAAGAAAGTAAATATCTCATACAGCTGAAAATGAAGATTCAACAACAAAAGTAGTATCAGCAGACAAATACTGTCTCTTCATGTGCTTCAGACAACAGCACAGTAATTTTGTGGATGTTTTCTTTAAAAGCATAGTCCAATGAAAGCACCGTTACTTAAAATCATCTAAACTTACTGGAGTAAAAAAACAAAACGGCGGGCTCAAGACTCCATCCTGAAGTAGTACTACAATTGAAGTCTACAATTCCTAAGCAAACCTAAATATTATTTTGCTTTATTATCAGGTGTACTAAGAGACAGCAAAAATATTCTGATAACAATATGATTAAAAATATACAACTACTACCAGTGTAAGTTTACTTCAATCCACAGCTAAATGGATAAACGCTGCATTTGGAGGCAATCCTTTAAAAAACCAACAATCTATTCAAAACTGGTTCTAACTCGGTTCCTCACTTCCTGTTCAAGAAATGAAGAGTACATCTCATTTATTTTACTCAGGATATTTATCAAGGATCCTTCCCTAACAATACTTAAAGCAATTTATAAAATTGTTAAATAGCACAATATAGCAACAGTCCATGTCAACACCTCTCAGTAAAGTCTGCAGGAATTAACACTTTGTCACTGAAGACAGGAATATTTGTCACCCTATTTTATAATTTACCTCTCTAACTATGGGATCCAGAAACCAGAACTGCACATTCTGTTCTAAGCAGAGGTCACAGAAAGAAAGAAAAAACACCCTTGGGACTGTAAATGACCTGTGACTTCACAGCTTTACCAAATGGCTGAGAAAACTAACATTTACATAATGAGAGTATATCAGACTCTGTCACAATGGTAAGTTTATTTTTCTGAATTAGAAGCAGTATTTTGGGCAACAAGACACTGGCTGTCTAACAGGCTCTCTCCCCCCCCCCCCAGCTTCTCATTCAGCAAACCTCAGTGCTATTAAGTCACTGCTCTCTGTTAAACAAGTTTTTTACTATGATACATTACGCATATATAACTATATTAATGCCTATTCGTTCTTTCAATGAAAAGTCCTTCCAAATGTCAGTACTGACTCTTTACTTGTGTGATTACCAGTAAAGAACAGGCTTAAAATACATGAGCACGTTCCTGCCCTGCTTGTATTTAAAACAGAACGTGCTCCCTAAAAAACAGCAATCAGACAAGATTCAGTCAGATCAGTTCATCCAGGGGTTATGTCTAGGTTAACACAAAAGCAAGCATCAATGTAAGAACGTCCTTGCTGACTGAGACCCCAGGCAGAATTCTGTCTGTGACATGAATTATTAGCCAGGTGCCTTCCAGAGTATAAACTGGGCAGACAGGCGTCATCTCTTGTTCATCCCCAGCATCTGACTCAAGGATACAGCTACATCCTCCAGAGTGGCTCATAATCACTAAATGAAATTTAATATTAATTATTAACTATTGATATTAAGTACGGATTAACCCTACCTAGGAAAAAAAGCACACAATATAAGAAAACAACATAATATATTCTTACCTCTGTATTTGACATCTGGTACAAATCCTTGTAGGCCATGTAAACCATGAAAGAGTTAACTCCTAAGAAATGGAAGATTACATTAGAGAAGTTGGCAAGGAATAAATTAAGTTTTTTGTTCTACATTTCATCTCATTCAAGACTAGTGGGTCCACAGTTCTTTTGAGAAATTACACATATATTGTGGAATGGAAATCTTTGGTAAGAGCTAGCAGCAAAGGCGGAAATTATGTTTGTTGTTCTATTAAGCTGCATCTTGGAACCACAATTGCCAAGCTAAACGGTACAAACAATATAAAGTGTTTGCTACACTTTAAAGATTATGATAAAATTGCCCTCATTCTTCTAAAACTATGCATCTAGGTTTGTTTAGTATTTCATTTTGCTCTCGTGAGCTGAAGACTCTCTGGGGAAAAAAACAGACAGTATAAAACATGGGGGGGGGGGAAGATTGCCACTTTAGTATGTAAACATGCACATACTTTTTATTGATGGTGAAGCAAGTAAATCTTAATGTATGGCACTTCTAAACTTTAAGCATCATGTGCTGTATATCTCACCATGTGATTAGGTAAGGGGGAGAAAATGAGATTAGCCTTTGCTATTGACAAACCTTTTTCTTTGCTGAGTGTCTGCACTTCCTGTCTGACACTGTCATTCCAATGGGTAATGTCCACATGCAGCGAGTAATCACAACAAGCCTTCCCATCACCCCACTCTCGCCATTTCTCATAAGCTTCTATTAGGCTGGCTTCTGGCTCAGGTACAACATGGTCAACTGTGGGAGGGAAAAACAAACTACAGCAGAGAATTGAGCCCTGCCTGCCTGGAAAAGATTTTTAACTCATAGGTTCTTAAATGTCCAAATGACCACTGCTGCTTTCCAACTCCATTCATCTTTCTATACATGGATGTTAATCCATACTTGTCTACAGTCCCCAAACGTCAATTTCTCTGGCATTCTATAGACTATAATGATCCAAATACCCAATAAGATTCAAACAAAAAGTCACAGTGCACCATAGAAATCAGAAAACTAAAATCTTACAGCTTCAATCCATGGGCCACTGTTTTTACAATATTTATCATTCTAATATTAATCCAATGCTATTTTTGTGCTAAAATATAAGGAATGTTTATGTGGAATCATGACTGCAAAAGGAAAACGGGGGTAAAGGCAAAATATAAAATAGTGTAGCATTTTAAAAACAAACAAATTTATTTCAGTGTGAGCTTCCATGGATCAGAACCCACAGTGGCTGTTTTGGACAGGCTAGTTCTAGACAAGGAACTAGAGAAGGGGAAAGCAAAAGAGAGAACTTCGAGTTAGGAGTGATATAGAACTATGACCACTGGTTCCTAGGATGTGCAACTCAGGAGGATCAAATAACATAATTTGTCAGTTTCTATATGGGCAATGAACCCAGTTCTTTCAACTAACAATGAAAAAGGAGGCACAGGAAGGAAGCCAATTGATTGCATTCTACATGGACCTGATTCAATAAGCTGTATGAAGGACAGCAACAACAAACTACTAATCAGAGCATATCAATGGAAATAATATCTTCCACTCTCATTTAAACTTGTTTTGTTTTCATGTTGAGAATTATTTTCTCTTCTGGTACACATTCCTTGGCAAGGAGCCCTGTTTTTTAAAATTGTATTTGTGTGCACATTTATTATTTGGGAAATGTATGAGTATATATTTGAACAAAGATCTCAAATAATGATATGACTCAAAATAAATGTTTGTGCCATATCATTATTTGAAGTAAAACTTTCCTCAAATATTTAAATCTTGACTTCTAAGTATGCATGACCCTCACCTTCCCATTATAAAAATAAGGATGCTAAACAGAATCACAAAGCACCATAAGGAAAATAAGACAAGCTTACTACATAAAAGGTATTCCAGTTTTGGAGACCAAATTGTACCTCATGCAGCCTGAACATGGGAGCCATAATACAAAGTTTGGATTCCACTGAACATTGTTTCACACAACTACAAACATTCTATCATCAAACCACTTTTATATGAGATAATGAAAAAATATAACCCCACTTCCATTCATCCCATAAGGAATATTACAGATCAGTTTAAGTATCAGAATTCAGTGTCTTCTAAAAAGAAACGTTCAAGGAAATGTCTTTTCCAATAGTAACAAGTTAACTCTGACTTGCTCTACTATACTCACTACAGCCCCTAAACATGTTATGTAATTATTTAAACAAGTCATGATTATATTTAAAAAGCCGTTAACTACTGTTGCCATAATAAAGTAAAGTTTCCTCTTTCACTTACTGATCATGGTAGTTCCACCCGCCAGGGCTGCTTTTGTTCCTTGGAAGAAGTCATCAACTGCTGTCATCCCCTTATATGGCATCTGCAAGTGAGTGTTAACATCAATTCCTCCAGGGATAACCATCCTCCCATTAGCTTCTATGGTCTTCACGCCTCCAGGCACTATTAAATTGTCTCCAATTTGCCTAATTAAATCATTAAAAACATATATATTTGCAATGATAAACTCCCAAGTAGAACTTTTAGAACAAGATTAAAACTTTATAACTGATCAACACATCACATTTTCACTGCTTTCTCATTTATTTCCTACTTCCTAGTCTGTACTTTAGATGTTCCCATAACAAAGGCATTGCAAAGTTTTTATTGTTCTTAAGCTTGGATTTTTGTGGTTGTTTGATTTTAAATTGTTTAAAGTATCTTATATTTTAAATTGTTTTATTAAACTTTGTAACCCATCCTGATATCATGTATTATAAGATGAGCTATAAATATTTAAATAAACAATGGAAATATAAATAAACAAATAAATCAGTGCATCGAGAAATTCTAGCGATTAACTGCAACTAGTTAATAGACATTATTTGTATTCCTTTTTGCAAATCATTGCACTTGCAATAAAATGAAAAATACAAGTTGTGGAATATTTTTCATGTAAACAAGTGTGCTTAACTTTATGAAATGAATTTACATAGCATTTCATTTTTAACTGTCATTTGCTGCCAAGTCGTTTCCTACTTACAGTGACACTATAAATAAGAGATCTCCAAATGTCCTGTCCTCAAAAGCCATGTTCAGCTCTTCTAATCTGGAAGCTGTGCTTTCTTCAGGGAATCTATCTATCTCACATTTGGTATTTCTGTTTTCCTGGGGCCTTCAACCCATCCCAGCATCTTTCTCTTTTCCAGAAAATTCTGCCTGCTCATGATGTGCCCAAAATAGGACAGTTTCCACCATATAATTTTTACCGTCAGAGACAGTTCATTGATTTGTTCTAGGACCCACTTTTCCTCTTTCTTGCTCTCCTCCAGGACCATTTTCCAAACAAATCAATTTTTTCCTGTCAGTTTTCTTTACTGTCCAGCTTTCACCTTGGACTGGTATCCAGCCAGGAGTTTTAATGTGAATTCGATGAACGTCTTAAGTTTCGGTTGGGTGGTCAGGCAGCTTCTGTGATGTAACGAAAATTATGTACTTTTGATGAGCTGCTTCCACAAAACTTCCTGAATTGAAAAAAAAAAGGGGGGGGGAATACAGAGATGTGATTGGTTGTCTATATCAGCTGGCAGGCTCTAGAGAACCAATCACATCTCTGTATTTTCCCCCCTTTCCTTTTTTTTTTTTCAATTCAGGAAGTAAAGCAAGAACACAGCATGGAGATTGCAGCTCAAGAACATTAGGTAAACAGAGTTTGGGTGGATTCTCTGTGGTCGAGCAGGCAGTGGGGTGTCCCCAAACTGCTAGGGGTGGGGGTGGGGAAGGAGCGAAGTGACAGGGAGAGAAGCTTTGGCCTCCTTTACTTCTCTATAGAACCAACCACATTTCTCTCTTTCCCCCCTTCCCTACAGTTTTAAAAAAAAGCCTCCGATCAGCTGGCAGTCGGAGAAGGGAAAATAAGCAGAGGGAAGGCTAAAGTAGCGTGGGGGGGGGGAGGCACTTTCCCCCCTACTGCAGTCACATGGGGGTGGCTTTAAAGGTAGGGAGGTCTCTTTCTTTCCCTGCCTGCCTTTAAAGCGGTTTGTCCCTGAAGTCAGGGCTTTTTTTAGTGTTGTTCGATGCATGTATCGGACAACGCTAAAAACCGGATAACGTCATGACTTGTGGAACCAAGTCATAACGTTATCCGGGGTATTACTGTATGTTACACTGCATGCATTTTAGAACTTCTAAAAACTAGTGACCTCCAACCCAAAGTTGTGGCAGTGAATTGCCCAACTTAAACATATCTATACACTGAGGTGATTTAACATTTATTTTTGTCTCTTATACATCCCTTAAAATCAACTGTACTACATAGCCTCACAATTGGATTTAGTAAAAATGAAGATAGTTTAGCTAAAATTATTCCATTTATAAGGCCTAGCAAGTTGATCAACCTAATTTTTTCCTAATCTAGAACTATCATAACTTAAATAAAAGTAAGTTCCCATCTCTCTGTTTGTTACCATAACTACCGTATTTGCTGGCTTTTTCACCCTGAAAAACATGCCTCCAAGTGGGGGGGGGGTGTCATCTTATACACCGGGTGCACTTCAGTTGGGATAGACATAGCTGCCCATAGTGGCCTCCTGATGCTCACCCACCTCATTCTACATACCATCCAGATGAAGAAAGAAGCTCTACATTACAATTGTGTCTCCCTTTCAAACTGGTGGGGAAAAAGAAAGAGTTTCATTTACTGGTACCTCCTGCCCTTATCTCTGCTCTGCCCAAAATGGAGGAAAAAGCCATGCTTTCTTCTTTGCAGGGGAAGCAAGAGGCTAGGCTAGAGCAACACTTCCTGCCTCAGTGCAATTGATCTGCCCACCCACTTTACCTGCAGTGCCACCACTGGTGGGTGGTGCAAGTACAGTTCTAAAAAATCAATAAAATTATTAATATTACTGTATTTTAATTACTGAAACTCACTAGCAGTTGCTACATTTCCCACTCTTGGCTTATACTCAGGTCAATCTATTTTCCTGGATTTCAAGGTCAAAATTAGGTACCTTGGGTTATATTCGGGTCGGCTTATATTCATGTATATATGGTAGATAAATAAGTACCACTTTGCACTTGCACTGTTTTATGTTTACTGTACATGTTTGATAACATACAGCCGTGTGTCAGTTTTTCTGCATGTCATAAGCATTTGAATATAAATTAACATGTTGAAATCAAATCTGATGTTCTTTTACGTTTTATTTGGTGTATGGAAGGTGTGCGGAAGAGGGGGTAGTATTATACAGTGAGTATATAACAAACTCTATATTTTGAGTGGAAATGTGGAAATGTTGGGGGGTCGTCTTGTACACCGGCATATACGGTACATTAATTTACATTAATAGATAAGATTTTGAATGAAGAGGAATACAGTAATACCTCGGATAACGTTTACCTCGGATAACGCTAAAATCGCATAACGTTAAGTAATCGGGGGGGGGGGAGAATTGCAGCAAATAACATTAAGGTCCTATGGGATGCATTGGATAACAACCGCTAACGCTTGTGCAGTTACAATGTATCTCTATGGAGATTTAACGTTATCCGATGCATCCCATAGGATTTTAACATGCATCAGATAACACTAAAAATTGGAGAACGCAAAGACTTGTGGAACCAAGTTTTAGTGTTATCCGAGGTTTTACTGTACTGCCTTTCAAATTAGGTTAATTTTTAAATCCCAGTTTACAAGTAGCTATTTAGCCATTTCTGAAGAGATGGGTGGCAAAGAGAAAGCTTTCAAACATCTCTAAGAGCCTTTTCTCGATACAAAGAAATAACTCCACATCCTCACAAATAATGAAAAATCCCACAATGAGATGGCTGCTAAACCACCCCTACATTTTGTCAGAGTAGTGCAATTCCATGCACTTCAAAAATCTCTCTAGTGCAAACAAAAGCCTTTCACTGGGAGTTGACAGAGAGTTCACTGCGTTTCTGGACACAGCACATTGTGCTACACTGAGTACTAGCCTGTACTCTTTCCTTGAGCAATAGAATAAAACTTGCCAAATTACGTTCCTCCCAGCCCGAGAACTTCACCTTCCTGAGCAGCTGAGGATAAAAAGGGCAAAGTCTGCTGTTGTGAGCCCTACTTTGAGGAGACACAAGGGCAGGGCATATGTGGTGAAGTGAATAAAACCACACCGAGAGTATGGCTTGATGTATTAAAGATTGCCTCCAGAATCGCTTTGTAAGAGGGATGGCCCAAAGGGAATAATTGTGCAGTACCCAGGTGAGAGCTTATACTAATTAATCTTATACCGACATATGTTTCTGAAGAGGGGAGAAGAATGGGGTGCTACTATTTATGTTGTATCAGTCAAAGAAAGATGTATCACTGGGATTAGATATGGCCAATGAGGGCAAGGAAGAAGAGATACAGTGGTACCTCACTTAAAAAGCATAATGCATTCCACGGGATTGCCCTTTAAGCAAGTTTGCTTTTTAAACGAAACACCATTGTAAGTGACCAACTGTGACTTCTGGCAGGGGGATTGAGAACCTTGATTTAGTTGTTAAGCGAGTTTTTGGTTGGTTTTAGATTTAAAGCCACCAGGAATGGTGATCAGAAAATTTGGGGTTGGGTGTTATCAATATGCTGATGACATTCAGCTCTACTTCTCCTTATCAGTGCCAGCTCAGGCTATGCAGGAGTTAGACCGATGTCTGGAGCTGTAATGGGCTGGATGACAATCAGTAGACTCAAACTGAATCCTGACAAGATGGGAGCTCTGTGGTTTGGTAGTTCCTAGAACCAGGAGATGGGCAGGAAATCTGTTCTGGATGAAATTGTACTTCCCCTGAAGCAGCAGATGTATAGTTTGTGGGTACTCCTAGATTCATCTTTTTCATTGAAAGCTCATGCGAATTCAATGGCTCAGAGTTTTCGGGGCCAGCTTTGTGTGGTCTGCCAGTTACAGCCATTGTTGGACAGGGATAACCTGGCCAAAGTAACGCATCCCCTGGTGACTTCCTAATTAGATTACTACAATGCATTGTATATGTGGTCAACCTTGAAGAATACATGGATACTGAACATCTGAAAATCTATCTGCAAATGGTAATTCTTGCCAAATGTCTTTTGTGGCAACAAAACAAACAAAAAGTTAATAAATTGCACTTTCTCTTCTCTTAAAAAATATTTTTGTTACTGTTTAAAAAAAAATTCCAACACAAAACCTAGATATTTGTAGTACTTTAAGGACAAAGAACATTTGAAATCCTTGGCTATGAACCCACAATCCAAACCCAACTCTACTGGGATTTAATCTTAATTGTATGTATTTACACACCACAATAATTTCAGCCCTTAACCATGGGAATCATTATCATGACTTCATAAATACAATTAGAAACCAAACAAAACAGAAGATATTACAGCTATTACCTAAAATATCTCAGAATCTAAAGACAGCCTCTTTCAGATAAATCTGTGCCACACTTACCATTAATAAATGTAGCAGTCATGTTTATGGAGCAGACAACTCAGAAATCAAACATAAACTACATTTACCCTATCTTCATTTCAGTGCTGTGACAGTTTAAACACCATGACATAGACGACTATGTACTGTGAATGAAGTAACTGTAGACTGCTTGTATATATCCAATATAAACTGGTACAGAAGAATTCCTGGAATACCACTTCAGTGCACAAGAGAAAAAACAGGCAACATACTATGTATGGAATGGTACACTTACTTTATAAGCCCATCCTCCATGTAAATGTCAGCATAAAAAGATAGGTCATCATTGACTATTCTGCCTCCTTTAATGAGAAGACGATCACTCTGTAAGAGAAAATAAAGAACTGGGTTAAACCAGGCCAATAGAAACTCAGTTGCAATCTTTCCATGCATTTGATATTAACAGGACCTCGACTTTGAAATTCAATAACCTATTTTGTATGTTGAATATAATTTAAGAGGACAAGTGGCATGTATAAGAGGATAGCAAAGATCAATAACCTGCCCTTAAATGTCTCATTAAAAATCCTAGGTATCAGACATTAAGGCCTTAAGAGACTTTAGAGGAATAATAGGCAACACAGAAATCTGGGATGTGTGACCTAATTTAGTTTACTAATGCCAAAGAGAGAAAAATGCCAATGTCTACAAAACAATTAAAAATAATTTACCCATAGAATAGGTAACAAATACAAGAACATTAAAGTTGCTTTTAACAGCAGAAGAGCTCCCCAAAGCCAAGATGTTGCAAATGAACACAAAAGAACAAGATAAATCTTTCTATAATTACAAGTGATAAAACATGCACATACCATGTCCGTTTATGGCGCATTAACACTTTTGGTCTACTTCCACAACCAAACACACTGTATACTTTTTGCAAAACACACCTTGTGTCCATTTTTGTAAAGCCAAACACCTAAGATCTGCTTTACCCTTTAAGGTGCCTCAAGACAAACAAGCTTTCCAGGTGTTTCCATAGGACTATAATTTCTAACAGATTAGAATTTAAACAAATAAACAATGTATTATACAATTAATCCATTTTAAGATTCATTGACCTTTTCATTTAGCATAAAGTATCAAGTCACCAACTATGGGCAGAATCCTACTGCTATTCATGTAAGGTCTGCATAATTTGCCATGGCTACTTAAGACTAGTTTATGAAACTGATGCATATTTCAGTTGCATGGCTAGTCACATACAGTACCTAATTGTGCAACAGAGATATGCTCTAGCACTTTAGCAATCAGAACCAATTAACTTCAGCAAACTGCTCAAGCATTATGCAAACACGAACAGGATTTTGGAATATTTATCAAAGGAACTCAGTGTGGTATAGTACAGTGCAGAGACACCCTAGGACAGTGATGGTGAACCTTTTAGAGACTGAGTGCCCAAACTCAACAGGCTGCAGTCAGTGCCGCAGAGGAGTGGGGCAAACTCTGTGTGGGGGCGAGGGAGGACACACTCCCATTGGGTTGCTGGGCATAGGGACAAGGTGAACTCTGTGCTGTGGGAGGGAGGAAGCACTCCCATTGGGCTGTTGGACAGAGGGCCAGGGTGAACTCTGTGCTGGGGTGACAGCACATGTACCCACAGAGAGGGCTTTGAGTGGCCCCTCTGGCACATGGGCCATAGGTTCGCCAACACTGCGCTGCGACATAGAAAAGTAGGATTCAAATCCCTACTTGACCATGGAAACTTACTGGGGAGAGGCATTGGTAAAACCACTCCTTAAATATTTCACTTGCCCTGAAAGCCTATTATTGTCACCACAAATCATATGCATCTTGATGGCCCATAACAAAAACATATCTGTCTAAAGCTGTGTTTCTCAACCTTTGGCTTCTGGACTTCAATTCTCCAAAGCCTAAGTCAATTCCCCAAAGCACTAATCAGCCAATGTACTGACTTAGACCACTTGTCTAAAGCAATCCCCATGTTATATTTTCTGTGCTTCCTGCAATGCTCCGAGATTACTTATGAATGCCTTTCATAAGCACACATCTTAGAAGAAGTATTAGCATCACTACACTACACTTTAAAAACCAAAGGACATTTGCATGAAGGACATACAGTCAAACCTTGCATAAAGAGTGCCTCGCTTAAAGAGTAACTCGCTTAAAGAGCAGAATTTTCTCTGAATGTTCGCTTTAACAAATAAAACCAACCAAAAACTCATTTAACAAATAAACTGGGGTTCGCAATCCCCCCCACAATTGGTCACTTACAATGGTGTTTCGCTTAAAGAGCAAACTCGCTTAAAGAGCAATCCTGTGGAACGCATTATGCTCCTTAAGCAAGGTACAACTACAGTAATACCTCGGATAACATTTACCTCGGATAACACTAAAATCGCATAACGTTAAGTAATCTGGGGAGGAGAATTGGATCGAATAACGTTAAGGTCCTATGGGATGGATCAGATAACAACCGCTAAAGCCTGTGCGGTTACAATGTATCTCTATGGAGCTTTAACGTTATCCAATCCATCCCATAAGATTTTAACATGCATCAGATAACACTAAAAATCGGATAACACCAAGACTTGTGGAACCAAGTCTTAGCGTTATCTGAAGTATTACTGTACAGTATATCACCATCTCACTATTGGATCACTTCCTAAGGAGAGAGCTAAAACACAGTAAAAATGAAGAAGTGGGTCCCAAGTCCTGGGAAACACGGGTCCCAAGTCTAAAAACTAGTGCAACATACTCATCAATGAAACTCAGAGCAGGCTCCCAAGGGATTCCATAAATTAGTTAGAATGTAAGTTTTCTAACTGCAGGTAAAATGTAGCTATATCAGAGGCCCAGATGCAATTTAAAAATCTCTCTGATTGTTGTAGTACAGCTTAGCTCAAAACTTGTCAGGCAATCAATATCTCCTTAGTCTTCCCATTGGCTTACTAATTAGGTGAGAATCCTATATACACCTATTTTGTGTAATTATAAAAAATACACAATGTCATACTGAAATGTACATATGCACACTTGTTCACTTGCAGAAATCTGAAATTTATCAAGTATGTTGTTTTGATGTTATCACATCATTATGTCCACTAAGAATTCAGCTGAAAATCCAGGCTATATTTTAGTTCTGCATTTGCTCTCACCTGAAATATCCATTTATCTGTGCCTCTTCTTCTTTGAAAATCTAATGGCTTCTCTGGACAGAATACTGTTCCTCTCCCCCTTGTGCTCATTGGCAATGTGAGGTGTTGGATGAGCACAGATCTTATGTTTTCCATCCTATCCCTAAACTAAATTTTCTTCTCTTAAAAAAATTAACATTTTAAAAACATTGGGAAAAGTGCATAAAGCTTTAACAAATCATTAAAAAATGTCACAGGAGTCTGCTTTACTCCTAACTAATATTGGAAATCAAATGTTTTTCAAAAAAAAAAATTCAAAAATGCTGACAAAACCCTTTTAAAATGATCTTCTGTGCTCAGTTTTGTTTCTAGTTTATTAGTAGAGTTATTACAAATTCTAAATGCTTCCTATCTAAGAAACTATTAACAGCTGAACTCCACAAAGCAAAGGAAAAACTACAGCATATAGTTCACACACAAAAAAAAGAAACCCAATACTGTATAATAGTTTGGCATTTTTGTCATAGTTGGTACTAATTTAAGCCTTGTATCACTGAATGGTGGGCAAAATATCAGAACACAACTAGGCCATACAGGGCAACAAATAGTCTGCTTAAATGAATACTGATAACACAGACTTTTTAGCTTTCCATTTTTTGTTCTCCTTTTGACTTTGTTTTGAGTTTTCTTCCTTTGCCATAGAAAGAGACGGCAAGCTTAGACAAATCTAATCCAAACTCTAAGCCCTATGAAGAGGTTCTAATGTACCATCTATTGGTCTTTGTGAAGACCAATAATTCTTCATTCATTTCAATGCCATGCAGTGCTCTGCACATATTCTAGTGCTAAAGTGAAAGGGGCAGCTTGTCCTTAAAAGGAGCCCTGTGCACATTCTGGAATCTTAGGAATTTTGGACAAAGTCTAGTGTGTTTATTACGTTAGAAAGGTCACTTTAGGACTTAGGTGAAGTGGGGGAAATGAAATTCCTTCAATTTTTATCTCACTTTTGTAATTAATTTCATTTCTATTTATTCTTTTCATTTGGTATGAACTACAGAGAAATCACTATAACACCTGTTATTTTGTAGAACAGCATTAGGAAACAATCTTCCTTTTGGAGACTGAGTGCCCAAACCACAACCCAAAACCCACTTATTTATCACAAAGTGCCAACACAGCAAGAGTGGAGGAAGGAAACACTCCCATTGGGCTGCTGGGCAGAGGGGCGGGGTGAACCCTGTGCTGGGGCCGGAAGGAAGCACTCCCACTGGGCTGCTGGGCAGAGCAAATTCTGTGCTGGGGTGACTGTACTGGTGCCCACAGAGAGGGCTCCAAGTGCCACCTCTGGCACACATGCCATAGATTTGCCACTACTGGTCTAAGGAAATCTTAGTTGTCTGCATTTATGTGGTGTAAAATATGAATTGTGAACTCAGTTGATCAAATATAAAAAATATACAGTAATCAGTAATTGAAGACCCTACCTATCTCAGCCACTATATTTTTAAAATAAGCACTGTTCTGGTGCGTGTGTGTGTGTGCGCGCATGCGTGTGTTTGCTTGCTTGCTTGCAATGAGTATATCCTAGTACAGAATAGTGGCGGCAAGACAGAATGATTGGCACTATTGTGTGCTGTTAAGTTGTCTCAAATGCATGAAATTCCATGAATTTATGATATCTTTTCATTAGCAGCCTTACTCATGTTTTGAAAATTTAAGACTATAACTTCTTTTACTGAGTTAATCTATCTTATATTCAGTCCTTCTCTTTTCCTGCTACTTTCAACTTCACTTGCTCCAAAGTGAAATAGATTAATATAACTTCACAGAATTCTAAAGAACACAATCATTTTTGTGATATACTGAACCAACTTAGTCCAACTACAAAGTATGATTTTGCCAACACTGCACAGCCAGAGGAAAATGATGTTATTATGGACCCCGTTACAAATACCGTAGTTCAGGACACAATATGGCTGTTAAAAAATGGCAAAGCAGCTGGTTAGATCAGATATCTGTAGTGCTCCTGAGATAGATTGCTACAAGAGTTTACTATCTTATTAAACAAATGTTGGCAACATGAATGCGTACTGGAAGACTCAAGGTGAGGAGTAATTATTAAAGTACTGTATTGAAGAAAGGGGACCTTAATGATTTTAACAACTGGTGAGGCATAAAACTACTATCAGTCCCTGTAAACGTATTTGCCTTGTGTTACTCATAAGATTGCACCATCAAGTGATTGCATGTCTGTGTGAAAAAACAAAAGGAAGCTTCTGTAAGGATCAGATCCTGACCTTAGGAAACATCAGTGAACAGAACATAGAATTCCAGAAGCTAATGGTAATCAATTTTATTGATTTCAAAAAGGTGTTTGACTAAATTCATTGAGAATCACTATGGAATAGTATAAAGACCTATGGTAGCTCAATGCTTTATCAACATCTTCAAGAGCCTGAATGTTAACTCTATTTGCTGTATGAACAGAATCTGGCAACACAGACTTCTTCAGCCTCAACCCTGGAGTAAGACAGGGATGTATTTTGTCACCATTCTTGTTTCTATTTCCAATGGACTTTGTTATGCGTAAAATAATGGATAACCCTATCTTTGGCATTCCATGGGCAACAGCTCATCTAACAGATTTAGACTATGCAGATGACATTACACTGCTTGGTGAAACAAAAGAGTGCTTGAAATAACTATCGGTTTAGATAAAGAAGTCATCAAGATCAGTTTATGTATAAATATGGAGAAGCCGAAGTTCATGCATCTTAAGAAAGATCTTAAAACCATTAATGTCTCTTAGGATAATTCCAAAACTGTTGCAAACAATTGAAATTGCTGGAGAACACTTACTGCTCAATGTGCTTTGCACAGGACCTAATGATAATGATAAGATTCTGGAATCTTGCTCTCTCTTCTATATTAAGAACAGTAATTTGGAGTATGGATTGATCATTGATTTAGAATGACTAGAATAAAGGGTCAACTTTGAACCAGTGGCTTAAAGCATGTTTCCCATTCATTGTGCCTCCTTTTTCATGGAGTACTATGGAGTACTATGGTCAACCACATGTCCCTCGCATCCTCCCGTCACCACCGCCACGCCGCACAAACCTCCAAGCCGCCCGAGGTTGCAAAAGGGTAAAGACCCTTACACTTTCGGAACTTCGGGCGTGCACGCGCGGCGCCAGTGAGAGGAGGATGCGAGGGACCTTACCGCATCCTCCCGTCACTGCCGCCGTGCCGCGGAACCCTCCAAGCCACCCGACGTTGCAAAAGGGTAAAGATCCTTACACTTTCGGAACTTTGGGCGCGCGCGCGCGGCGCCGGTGAGGGGAGGATGCGAGGGACCTTACCGCATCCTCCCGTCACTGCCACCGTGCCGCGCAACCCTCCAAGCCGCCCAAGGTTGCAAAAGGGTAAAGATCCTTACACTTTCGGAACTTCGGGCGTGCGCGCGCGGCACCGGTGAGAGGAGGATGCGAGGGACCTTACCGCATCCTCCCGTCACTGCCACCACGCCGTGCAACCCTCCAAGCCACCCGAGGTTGCAAAAGGGTAAAGATCCTTACACTTTTGGAACTTCGGGCATGCGCGCGCGTGTCGCTTGGGGTTAGGGCACGGGACGAGGTTTTTTCCCGTACCTTGCCCTAACCCTGAACGACACGCGATCGCGTGCCTACCCGGGGGGGGGGGAATGCCGAGCCTTGCCTCGGTGTAGTTTGTCCCTGACGTCAGGGCTTTTTTTTAGCATTGTTCGATCAATGTATCGAACAACGTGAAAAACCGAACAACGTCATGACTTGTGGAACCATGTCATCACGTTGTTCGGGGTTCTATTGTAGTATTAACAGAATCCCAAAATGTAGAAAAGCCTGCAAAGCTTTGCTTTTCCCTCAAGGTAAATATTTAAAACAAGGGGAATGTTTTCCTCAGAAAAGCTATCACCAACAGCTAAGAATTGGTTTCCTCTCTCGGACAAACATCCTTAATGTGCTAATGTGGTCTGAGTGTTACTGGAAAATTGAAAGCAATGCTATCAAGGGGCTAGACTCCATTAGTAATCTGGACTCCTGATTGTCACACAATATAGAAATGATGAAATCTGAGAAACCAGAGTAAGATGCATTCATCATCTTCAGGATTAATGGTCACATCAGAAGAAGAGAATGGAAAGTCCCAATCATGATGGAGGCAAAGAAGCTTCTCAAGGGTAGTGAATGGAAATTGATACCAGCAGAGGACCTTTCTCATACAACAGCTATGCAGATTTGTTAGCGCTGCACAGAAGAAATAAATGGTAAAACATTTCTGAATACTTCTTACCTTGAAAAGAGAATAGTTTTCCATGGCCAAAGGTATCAAAGATGGCTTTTATCTCCTTATCTATTCAATCTGTGCAGAACATATCATATGGAAATCTGTACTAGTTTCAGATGAAAGAAATGTGAGAATTGGTGGGAAAGATATAATTTAAGATACTGTATACAGGTTTATTTATTGCATTTATAAATGCTGCCTTCCTCCCAACAGTAGGACATAACATGACATATTATTGGCAGAAAGCAGCATTGACTTGAAATGACTCCTGATAAAGATGAAAGAAGGAAAGTGCAAAAGCAGGACTGCAAGTGAACATGAAGATAAATTTATGTAGTTCTTCTATAATTTGAATGTAGACAATGAAGAAACTGAAATTTTTAAACATATTGCATACCTTGGTTCAAGCATCGAACCAAATGGAGGCTGCAGCCAAGAAATCAGAGGAAGACTGAGACTTGGGAAGAAAACTATGAAAGAATTAAAGAAAACCATAAAGTGTAAGTACAGTGGAACCCGAACATATGAACGGTGTGACTTACAAAAATTTCAACATACAAATAGAAATCCTGGCTATAAAATAAATTCCGACATACAATTTTTAACAGAAAAATTCAACATAAAGTACAAAAAAAATGGTGACATCTAGAGGCC
This sequence comes from Furcifer pardalis, assembly GCA_030440675.1. Taxonomy (NCBI): domain Eukaryota; kingdom Metazoa; phylum Chordata; class Lepidosauria; order Squamata; family Chamaeleonidae; genus Furcifer; species Furcifer pardalis. The sequence goes on along the minus strand of CP126893.1, from coordinate 80,659,446 downwards.
CTTTTGCTAATCCAATGTGTTTGACATACAATTTTTTTTTACATACAAATAACCTTGTGGAACAGGGGGGAAAATCATATGTAGAGATTTTACTGTACAGTAATACCTCAGATAACGTTTACCTTGGATAACGCTAAAATCGCATAACGTTAAGTAATCTGGGGAGCAGAATTGGATCGAATAATGTTAAGGTCCTATGGGATGGATCGGATAACAACCGCTAAAGCCTGTGCAGTTAGAATGTATCTCTATGGAGTTTTAACGTTATCCAATCCATCCCATAGGATTTTAACATGGATCGGATAACACTAAAAATCGGATAACACCAAGACTTATGGAACCAAGTCTTAGCGTTATCTGAGGTATTACTGTATAAGCCACTGAAGACCAAGGCCAAGATTATCCCAACTAATGCATTGCTAGTTACTTTGTACAAAAAGTTAAACCTGAACAGTTAAAAAGGTGACAGAAAAAATGATCTTTCAATAGTGTTAGAAGAATGTTTTGCACATACCATGAGACTGACAAGATAAACAGGTAGGCCTTTGATCAAACCAAGCCTGAACTCTCTTTAGAAACAGAAATGATGAAATGAAACCCTTTTTTTACTTTGGGCACATTATGAGAAGACGAGATGAACTGGGGAAAAAAATCATGCTTGGGAAGGTTTAACGCAGTAGATAAAGATTCAGAAGAATTGTGAGATAGATTTTCAAAATAAAGAAAGCCATGGCATGGAGTTTCCAAGAGTTGATCAAAGTTGTTAATGACAGGACAGTATGGAGGTCATAGGGTTCTTGGTGACCTGGCAGCCCATAACAAGAATAGTTTCCTGGCACCTGGTAGGAATAGCAGTTCCTTCCTTCTGGCTATATCAGAGGAAGGTTGAAGAAACATGTCTTGTAGATAATGTAATTTGATTATGTTTCTTTATGGGCATTTTTCTGGTAGTCAATTTCCAGCTCTTCATGCATTACTGCTTCTCCTGATGTGCACACAATACAAAAGCCTCAGTTTCATCAATAGGGGGAGCCAAAATGCAGCCTATGTGACTTGCCACTCCAATACGTTCCAGGGAAATTGGGGGAGGGACAAGCAGACAAGATAGTCTACAACAGTGTTTCCCAGACTTTGGTTTCTGGACTTCAATTCCCCCTGTGGGGCATGTGCCCTACGTTGGGAGCCACTGGTCTAAAAGGTACCCTCTTGCAATCATTACCATTCACGCTTGTTGAAAAATAGCCATGACAAGTAATTGTGTTTGAATGAGGAATATTAACTGATTTAAAAAAGACTCAGTCTCTGGGCTTTTCCTCTGCTTAATGTCTCTTTTCTATGTGTAGACCATCTGGACTGCTGCCATTGATGTTGTCAACACTCAGGCTGTCCTTTGTTAGGTTAAGTTTGAACAGAAAAGACAATAATGCTTGGAAAAGAGGGAGCAGAAAGAAAAGAGAAACACCTGAATGAGACGGGATGACTCAATAAAGAAATCCATTGGCCAATAAAGAAAGCAATAGCTTTAATTTGATGAGCAGAACTTACTGGAAAAGACCATACTGCTAAGAAAGGACAGCACAGGAAGAACAACCTAACAAGAGATACTGTTGGTTTGCAAGGTCTGAGCAGGTCTGTTAGGACATTTTGGCAATATTAACTCGTATAATTACCACACATCAGAAGTGGCATCTTTGGAGGGTTTTTTCTTAATAATCAAACAAATGTATAGTGACAAGAGAGGTAGAATAGGTACCAAAGGTATGCTAACATCAAGTAAAACCATCTCTAGCCATAAAAAACAACAGTAATTTTACAGTTTAAACAAATGAAGCTCTGAATATTTGTTCTATGTATTTTTAAAAATATATTTACAACCTGAAAAAGAAGTCAATTGTAATGTCTGTTTAGCTAGGAAACAGTTTAAAAAGTTCTCCTTGTGAGTGTCACCTAATTAGCTCTTAACTCACAGGGTCAAAAGTTCAAATTGCCCCAGAGCTCTCTGAACCTGCAACAATGTATCTATACCTTGGAATATTGGTGCTGGCAAGCCTATTCCACATAGCCACTGTTAAATCCTTTTTGAGAGGCCTATTGCTTGGAACCTGATTAGAGTTTAAAATGTCTTTCCTTTTACTGAAAGGCATTATAAAGATAAGGCAATGACAACAGTGATTCCTCTAGTCTAGACTGGCAGTGGCGAAACTTGTCACTTCAACTGTTCTTGGACTTCAGTTCCCAGAAGCCCTGATCAGCAGCAGTGTTGACTTGGGCTTCTGGTAACTGAAGTCCAAGAACAGCTGAAGTGACAAGGTTTGCCACCACTGGTCTAGACCATAGCTATTTTTCCTAGCAAGACATTTTAAATTATCTTCCTATTTTTTAAAAAGCAGTAATAATTTTATTATTACAGGATCTACTAGTAATACATAGATGTTTTTCACATTTTTTTGCATCTTTACCTATTAAGTTAAACAGATCTTTACTTCTTCAGTTTAACTTTCTACTTTCACCCACATCTCCACTGTCCATCTGGCTTTTCAAATCAAAATCTGCAACTATTCTTGCCAGGATAACAATCACAGGACCAGCTGCAATGCACTGGGCAGCTCAACATACATATGATGCTAATGACCATAAAACATACTGAAATTAGTCACACATACACAAAACAGGTGCTGCTCATGTGTATTAATATGAAGCTGCTTTTCAATGCAACTAACTGAAGAGACTTGAAGGAGTGGAAAATTTCATGTCTGTGTGAATGGGATAAAAGTAAGTACTGTAATTCTATCTTTCTGCAACAAGTGGACTTCTGTTTAATGACATAGCTGGTTACTTCTCTGGCATTTTAGGTCTGATTTGTGGGTTTCAGGAGTTCTTCCACAGCAAACTCCATAAAAATACTATACCAACCTAAACATGCTGGTGTTATTTGATTTAGGAAACAAACACCAGAAGGAAACACCAGAATCTTAATGTACCACTAGGTTAAAATCTGTCTGAAACCTGGCCTAAACAACCACTACCAATCAGAATTGACAATAGTGTAGCAGGATGGACAAGCAGTCCAATTCAGTATAAGGCAGCTTCCTGTTTTCCCTTAGCTAACAAGTGGCCTAAAAGGAGGTGTTTGGGCTCTGCCAAGCCTGTATTGTCTACATCTATTGCAGACAAATAAAATCATGAGCCGCATTATAACTCTTGCAATGTACTTTTAATGTACAGTAAAACCTCATATAACACTAAAACCTGTTTCCACAAGTCTTGGTGTTATATGATTTTTAGTGTTATCTGATGCATGTTAAAATCCTATGGGATCCATAGAGATACATTGTAACCACACAGGCTTTAGCGGTTGTTATCTGAAGCATCCCATAGGATCTTAATGTTATCTGATGCAATTCTTCCCCCCAGATTCCTTAATGTTATGCGATTTTAGTGTTATTCGATACTAATGTTATATGAGGTATTACTGTATATTGAATCTTACAATGGGAATAGATGAGGCTTAAATGTGCGCAAACACTTCAAACTGTAGGTGACATGTCTTGCTTTATGAAATGTGTGGATGCCCAGTACTCTTAGAAAACTAATTCCTTACGTGTGTTAGTCAAGCCTTCAGGAAAACTGCACTTTTTCATGAATAATAAAAGGAATCTTCCACAATACTCCAACCCTTCTACAGTAAAACTTCGCATAAAGAGCGCCTCGCTTAGAGACTAACTCGCTTAAAGAGCAGAATTTTCTCTGAATGGTCACCACACTTAACAACTAAAACCAACCAAAAACTTGCTTAACAACTAAATTGGGGTTTGTAATCCCCCCTGCCAGAAGTCACAACTGGTCACATACAATGGTGTTTCGCTTAAAGAGCAAAGTCGCTTAAAGAGCAATCCCATGGAATGCATTATGCTCTTTAAGTGAGGTACCACTGTACTAGCATAATATGTAGTCACCATGGTGTACATAACTTCCAATTTCCAGTTGTTATATACAACAATATTAGATTATATGACTGGGGGGGGGATAATTTCACACTTGCATCACACCACAATCTAATTTTTAATTCAAGGAGTGCTAATGAGAAGACAAAACAAAATTGAGAAACATAACAGGACCTTCTCAGAAAGAATGTTTTTGCCTTTAGTACTTTTATCGCAAAACATTTGGTTCACAGTGTCAACATAAAACTAATAGCATCTTATTTAAAAACCCACAGCAGAACTTCAAATAGCAAAATTATTGTTATATTTTTGTCCCAAAGCCAAAAATAACATTAAACACTGAAGGTACAGTAATAGAAGGTAGCAGAATAAAAAATGAAGGCATTGGGGTGGGTGGAGTGAGCTTACCACTATTCTAAAGAAAGCACTGACTATGCTGAATATCAAGATAGGTGTGGCTACTCTGCACAGAGCATCAGAGAATTAAAAGTGCTGCAGTCAGGTGCAGCAGCACAAAAGAAAACGGTATTATGGAATTATAGTAATGTAGGTCACGCCTTGTAGATTTAATAGAAATAAAGATAAGTGCATGTTGCTGGTATATATCTAATGAATATAGCTACAGACTGAAAGCAGGTAATGAACAAATAAAAAATGAATTATTCCCAATGAGTTTAATCTTGTGACATTCCATTAACCTTGTGTTGAGAATTGTTTTTTTTATAAGCCCATGTGAAATAAGATGTTACCTATAAATATTCCTTTTTTTATAAGCACTCTAATGTCCAGACTGTGATCCTCTGAATAGTGCACCTTAAAGGAACAGGTATGACAATAGAGGGTGATAGAGAAATGTTGTTTCTTGAGGGAGGGGGACACACTGAATAGCATTTCTGCTTAAAATTAATTAATTTCCTAATTTCCCTAATTTAAAGTTAGAAGTAGGAAAATATGCTTAAATCCTACAAATAAATCCATTGGTAACTATTTGAAATACATATTTTAAACCTAATACATGCACAAAGAAGCCACTCCATCACAAAGATTTTTATAGCTCTCAACGAAAAGAATTCTTTGGGTAAATTACATGTCCTCTAAACAGGTACAATGAGAAGACAAGATATCTGCCAAGCCTCTTTTCTCCCACCCTGTGCATGTGTGCGCGCACTCGCTTTGCACTTGTACGCGCTTGGTTGTTCTTCCTTTGTTTGCCTTAAAGATGGAGTAATCACCCATTCCTCCGATGTATACCCTACCCCACAAAAGATTTCATTAAAATGCATTGGAGACAAAGCACAGCTGCACTCCTTGAATCTGAAGCCAGCAACAATAAACCCTGGGCTATTAAAATGTAGGGGGTACCTCCACTGCAAAGCATTTCACTGCATCAACAATAAATCAGGGTGGAGTATGAAGCCACTGGATATGCAACTGTATGGCACACACCAAGATACAAAACGTTGATTTTTCAGAGCATTTCACTTCCATGCTCTCCACCTCACACCTTTTTTGCTAGCAAACAACCCCACACTATTTAGAAGTGGAGAAAGAAGACACCATTTATCAGTAATTTCATTTCTATAGAAGAATAAATTCTTCCATTTTTCTTGCACTGGTCAAGCATATGACGCACCCAAATATGCAGCAAACAAAACTACGCTGCAGCCAACTTGGATCTGTCGATGTTTCCTGCTTTAAAGAGTGGTGACAGGAAAAAAACTCACAAAAATACGGATAAAGAATTGTTCTGTTTAAAAGTCAGACTGAATTCGTCAATCAGCTCCTTCCAGAAGGATGAAGTCCCTCCAAAGCATAAAAAAACAACAGCAATCAAACATCCTGAACTGGACAACAGAAGGAGACATCACTACCGCTATATGTCTAAAAATAGAATGCCACTCAGTCCTGATTACGCCACATGAACACAGACAACAGCTTGGAGAGAAGGGTCAAATTCTATGGTATAATATAAAGCATGAAGATACTGCAGACTAGTTTCAGCGTTTTGCAGGAGTACAAAGGTTTTCAAAAAAAAATTAACCTTAGCGGTAGAGACAATGAAAATAATCACACCCTTTGATTTCACAGACTACAAAAGTCTAAGATTTGCATCCCTATTTGTACTCCGTTTCCTTCTGTAGGAAAGCTGGCTATTAATACTGAGAAAACACACACACACTTCTAAACCGACCCAACGCTAGCTCCATCAGAATGACAGCAACAAGACTGATAGCTGGTATAGTAGACTAAGTTGCCAAACAACAACAACAAAGACTTAAAAGCATGAAATAAGAACAAGAAGAAAAGATGATGAATCACTCACAGTTATCCTGGGGATGTTTTTCTTGCCCTGGTAACCAGACATCATGTGTGATGGTCCTTGCACAAGGGGTGGCCAGCTCCTATTCTGCTGCCTCAAAGCAGCACCAGCTTAAAGAAGCTCACACTCAGGTGAAACAAATGGTGCTTCCTTTCCTCTTCTTCCCTCCTGTCTTGCTCCCTCCCTTTTGCTTCACACAATAGTAAATCCTCTCCCTCACTCCCCCCTCCTTTTTTTTTTACCAATGACAGCTGGGACTTTGTAAGACAAGAATGGCTGATGCGACTCCTCCTCCTTCCCAGCCTGGCTCTCTCTGTGCAATTGATTTCTCTCTACTTGCTTGGTTTGCCTCACCCACTTAGGACTGCAGTTACTGCACGAAGGCATGGCAGCCACTAGAGGGTAGCAGTGGAGAAGCTGAACTCTCACATTTGCAGAAGGGTAAGAGCAAAAGCCCTTTCTTAGACAAGCTCTTGGCTTTAGCTTTTGAAGAAGCTAAACCAAAAATGAGCCCAGATAATACAAGGGGAGAAGAAATAGTTGGACCAAGCTTTCAAAAAAGCTACAGAAACATATATGGGTGTATCAGAAAACAATATGCCTGAACCACAGACTAACACGGCTACTTACCTCTTTCTAAACATAGTAGGAAATGTGAAAGAAATTCCACCTCATTGTACAACAATGGACTTCTAACATGTTTGCTGTGTAGTACAAATGATTTTAGAAGTAAACAGTGGCTCAAGTGACTAAGACTCTGACTGGAAGGCAGCAGGTCAGCAGTTTGATACTCAAATACTGCAGGATGGAATGAGCTCCCGTCTTTGTCCCTGCTCTTGCCAACCTAGCAGTTCAAAAGCAAGAAATTGCAATAGATAAATAGGGACCACTTCGGTGGGAAGGTAAACAGCGTTCCGTGTGCTCTGGTGTCTAGTTTTGCCTGCCGCATGACCACTGAAACATCTGCAGAAACAGACAGTGCTGGCTCTTCAGCTATGAAACTGAGATAAGCACTGAACCCTAGAGTCGGATACGACTGGCTTTTGAGCAAGGGTGACCTTTACCTTTACATTAAATGGAAGAACAGCAGCGAATAACTTTAGAACCAATCATATTATGAATCTAAGTTCTCATATTTATCAGATTTAAACACTATTTTTCCTATCCAAATATCCCTAAAAGCTTTGATACCAGTGCCACATATTATATAGCACTTTTCCTAAATGTTCTTCTGACCCTCATAACTTTCGTAATCACATTTTAAAAAACTAACAGGGATCATCCTTAGAATTCGCAAGTGTTTCTATCATCTTGTGGCTGTCAAGAAAGCTGTGCAGAAAGATAGAGCTGGCAATGCTGAAGGACCAAAATGCACTTATTTTAGAACTCCACAAGGTTTACTTCAGAACGCCAAAATTCTACTTACAAGGACAAACCCAAATCATGACACTTTTTTTCTGTATGCTGTGGCAGTATTAAATGTGGCAGTATTTCAACCAAGTTTAGGAACATGCTGATATCTATGGATATACAATAAAACCTCTACATAAGAATTTTTCCTGTTCCACAAGGTTATTTGTATGTAAAAAAAAAATATTGTATGTCAAAACCACATTAGATTACCAGAAGAGGCCACTAGATGTCACTGTATTTTTTTTGTAAGTTGATTTTTTTTGCCAGGATTTCTATTTGTATGTTGAATCTTTTGTAAGCTGAACTGTTTGTATGTCGAGGTTCCACTGTACATAAATATAGACAAATCTGATTTTAAAAAATCAAATTTTCTTTCTCATCAATCTAACTTATAAACTTCTTTGTTCTACGGAATTTTACAGTGTGGTTAGAGGATCGAAGTCTAAAATCACTGATGTGGTTTATGGCTCATACTGTGCTTCATTCCTGTTGTAAAATAATCTTCTCCATTTGTAAAACACATGTATGCACAAAGTATCTATGACGTATGGTTGCGGATAAAGAAGACTAACCAGTCAGTAGTGAAACCAAACTAATTTAGGCAGATACTAAACATAAGGGCTGTGGAGTCGGTAGATAAATGTTCCAACTCCGACTCCTCAGTTTTGTCTACTTCTGACTCTGACTCCAGGTGCCCGAAATTCACTCCGACTCCTCGACTCTGACTCCAACTCCACAGCACTGGTTCAGTAGCTGTGACAGGGCTGTGGAGTTGGTAGATAAATGTTCTGACTCCGACTCCTCAGTTTTGTGTGCTTCTGACTCCGACTCCAGGTACCCAAAAATTTCCTCCGACTCTTCGACTCCGACTCCACAGCCCTGCTAAACATCCAAGTTGTGGGGCTTAACTTTGGTAGAAAGGGTTTCCATTTTTTTAATATATTTTTTTTGGCCGATATAGAAGATTTGTATTTTGCTATTGATTTTCAATGGGTTATAATATTCAGATGTTAATAATCTGAGCTCTCTGATTTAACTGATGGGAGATTTAATTCTTGAAAGCTAATAAACCCTTCTACATGTTGGTTTCTTCTATAAAAGTTCAGTAGCATAAAAATCAGTCCAGCAAAACAAAGTACAATCCTAGGTAATCATGATGAAAACAAAAAGGGAAAAAATCCCCTGGGTTTGTTAATGCTAAGCCATCCCAAAACGAACTCTTTCTGTTCTCCCCAAAATGGAGATTCTTCAGTCAGGTGGGGTACCTTCTGGCCAATCAGTGTACGCTCTTATTGAAACAGAAAGTCCCAAAACATGGGAACATGTGGAGACAGTGTCTGTGTGCTAGCCACAACAAGGCTAGCTACAGATAATAGGAATACTAAACTGAAAACAAGCTGTCTCGTGACACGCAGTCTTGTGAGACAAAGAAGGGAAATGATTTTTGAGGCCTAGTGAAACTAGGTCACCTCCAGCTTTGAGAAATGTTAGAAAAAAGATATCGTTTCATGACACTTATAGTGATCCTAATACACTAGTACCCCGGATAACGTTATGACTTGGTTCCACAAGTCCCGTCGTTATCGGGTTTTTAACGTTGTGCGATACATTGATCACACAATGTTAAAAAAGCCCTGTTTCCCTGGAGGCTGCAGCAAGCCAGAATGTCGGGATTTGAATCCTGACATTTTGGCTTGCTGCAGCCTCCAGGGAGGTGGGGGAACTTTGGAAACAGCTTGGATCGGGTCTCCCCACCTCCCTGGACCCGCCCGGGGGTCAGAGACCCCAAAATTGGTAAAAAAAAAAAAAAGTCCATTTTTTTTTACCAATTTTGGGGTCTCTGACCCCCCTGCCGGGTCCAGGGAGGTGGGGAGACCCGATCCAAGCTGTTTCTGGGCTTCCCCGACATCCTCAGCCAGTGCAACAAGCCAGAATGTCAGGATTCGAATCCCAACATTCTGGCTTGCTGCAGCCTCAAAGAGGGTGGGGGAACTTCAAAAATAGCGCACATCGGCTCTAGGGAGGTCGGGAGACCCCATGCGCGCTAATTTTGAAGTTCCCCCACCCTCTTTGAGGCTGCAGAAAGCCAGACTGTCGGGATTCGAACCCTGACATTCTGGCTTGCTGCACTGGCTGAGGACATCGGGGAAGCCCAGAAACAGCTTGGATCGGGTCTCCTGCCTGCTCCAGAGAGATCAGAGGACCCGATCTACAGCTGCAGGGTGGCTGGGGAAGCTGACGGGGACTCCCTGTCGGCTTCCCTAGCCACCCGCCCTTGCCTCCGCAGCTGTGGGGTGGCTGGGGAAGCCGACGGGGGAGCCCCCCGTCAGCTTTCCAGCCACCCCACCCCTGCCTCCGTAGCTGCAGGGTGGCTGGGAAGCTGAACGGAGAACCCCGTTCAGCTTTCTAGCCACCCTGCTGCTAAGAACGACTGTATCGGATAACGCTAAAAAGAACGTTCTCCGGTGCAAATCTTCCCCCAAATTTGTCGTCGTTATGCGGTTTTAGTGTTATCCGGTGGAATTGTTATCCGGGGTATTATTGTATGTTAGATATTTAAGTAGTAGTTTTAACAGCTCCACATTCCCAGTGAGTTTTTGTGGCTGAATTAGGATTCAAACCCAGGCCTCTTGAATCTTTGTTGATCACTCTAACCATTACACCTCACTGGATATCAAAAAGAACAAGCAGTACTAATTTCTGCATTAGTTTGTTTAGTACTGCTCTTCTAAATCAGTTGAGAAGGAAAGCCAGAGGCAAATAATATATTATATGTTAATCCAAAATTAAAAGCACCAGAACTTTCCATTTACAAAAGAGAAGAAATATTGGGCAGAAGTACTTTGAATAGGATATATGGCACTGACTCCTTTGTCAAGCCAAACTACACAACACAGCCTGAGTTTAAAACCAAGTTTCCAACAATACCGCTACAATATTAAATTACATAATGTATATAAAGATGGGTCAGGAAAAACATACAGGAAACATGTCCATATGACCATTGCAACTCCTGCAAGGCGAAACCTCTGAAAACTATATTCTTCTTATTTAAGTGCCGTATCAGATTCCAAATATTGACTATCCTCATGGTGATCAGCCATGAAGACTGTCTTGGGAGCAATATAATGCAGTGGTCTTCCATTTGCCTTCTGCATTGCAGCATAACACCTGTACCACTAAGCCAGTTCCACAAGTCACTTTCTAGTCCTGAGCCAGTATTGATGAAGCTGCTGCCCTCCATCAAGATGGATTCAAGTGGGATTTAATCCACTTGGGGAGCATCACCTTGCCCTGTGGACCTTTCCACCCAAGGCCTTTAGTCCTCAGGGTTGCCAGGTTAGTTAACTGCCACCTGATGATCAGCTTTGAATTGCTGGCAGAATGGTCTACTCTACTACCATAAGCAGGATAACCTGGTCTGTCAAGGAAAAACTATATACAAAGGAATATATAGTTACTGTCTTGCTGATGCAGAGAAAGTTGTATTTTTAGCCATTCACTGCCCTATTAAGAATGATGAAGTCAGGTTTGTAAAAGAAAGGCAGCTATCCCACATAATTTACTGACAGTCTTCTTGGGACTATTTCTTTATTCATCTTCTAGGTCAGGAATCAGCACCTTTTTAGGTCTGAGGCCAGGTCATGCTCCCTCAGACAGTTGAGGGGATGGACTGGTGTCCCTCCCCACCCCCGTAAATACATCCGTAGCTCTCATAAATGCATCTGCCGCTTGCGGTGGCAGCTGGAGCGAGGGTGGGGGCCAGATAGTTTGGCACCACGAACCGTAGGTTGCCAACCTCTGTTCTAGGTTTACAGTCATTTCTTAATGAGAAATGGGAAAATAATGGCTGAAAACAACGTCATGTTATATGCAAAGTTCAGTTGGATGATCCAATAACACCTTCCTCCTTTCTTAACTAATTCCTAGAAAAGTAGAGTGGATGCTTGTTTTTATTTCAGTTCTTCTTTTTCTCTATTCAACCAATCCTTAACCTATTCTAACTGTTCTTTCTCATTCACAGCCAAACTTCTGATGACCAATTCAAACAAATGACACCCTCTATCTAACTTTATAAATTAGAAATGCCAGTCATTACCTATGCCTCAGAATTCTCACAATCACAGCTACAATTGAGAAACATTAATATACACAAAGACAAAGCTGGGGAGATGTTTTGTTTAAAATTGATTGTGATGAGTATGCATTTCCCAGTTGCTTTGCACATTACGCTTGTAGAAATCTGTTAAGCCCAGCAACTACTGTGCAGTTAGCTGATACACATTATCACTATACAAAATAGCAAGACCTGGTTCGTATGGCAGAGCCTTTAAGTGGGTAGCTCTCCAGCCCAAACAAAAACCTGTGCACAAGAATATGAACAATTCTATTACAATCATATTGCACTATAACATTTACTGTATTTGCCAGCGTATAAGATGCACCCCTTTTTTAATACACATTTTAAAGGGGAAAAAAATAATTTTCTACATTTTTTCCATGAATTTTCAAAATTAACTTCAGGAGCCGGAGAGGGAGGCCAGCGGCTGGAGGGAAAATGGGCTTTAAAGGAGCCCTCTTTCCACCCAATCCAAGCTGCTGGCGGCCAGTGGGTGTGGGATGGGGTAAGCCCATTTTTTGTGGGGTGGAATGGGGTGGAAAGAGGGTCCATTCCCCCCCTGATCCCACAGCAGCCAGCAGGTGGGGAAAACAGGCTTTATATGAGCCCTGTTTCCACCCCAATTCCCCCTGCCCTTGCTGCTGACAGCCAGTGGCAGTGGGATGGGGGGTAGCCCCTTGTGAGGGGGGGGGAATGGAATGCGGTGGAAACAGGGCTCCTTTTAAATCCATTCCTCCCCCCATCCCACAGCCATTGGCTGCTGGCAGCCAGGGGAAAATGGGCTTTAAAGGAGACCTCTTTCCATCCCATTCCCCACCCTCATCCTGGCTGCTGACATCCAGTGGCTGTGGGATGGGGGAGAAGCCTGTTTTTTTTTGGGGGGGGTGGAAAGAGGGCTCCTTTGAAGTCCATTTCCCCCATCCCACAGCCGTTGGCTGCTATCAGCTGGGGGGAAACGGGCTTTAAAGGAGCCCTCTTTCAACCCCATTCCCTCCACCCCAGCTGATAGCAGCCAATGGCAATTTGTAGTAATGAATTTTAATTGCCAGCATATAAAATGTGCCCCCTTTTTCAATTGAATTTTAAGGGGAGCAAAGTGTGTCTTACATGCCAGCAAATACAGTATATATACTTATTTCTAACATATGCCTTGACAGTATCTTTGCAGCATTCTTTTAATTTTGCCTTAAGTGACACTCAGTCAGAGGTTCACACAGTTTTTGCATGGCCTCTTCCTCCTGAAAGGTAAACCTTAACACTGTTCTTATTAAACAAAATCCAGCCATGTGACCTATCCATAAATTCAAACAAATGCAGGAGTGAGATGATACCTCTCCTACATCACTTTAAAAATTCCAAACTTTGCAAGCGCTCATAACTCATAGTTACTTCTTCAGCCTATATCATGGCATGGGCTGTAGTTCCAGTCAGGCTTTAGTCTTACATGTTGAATGGGGAAACACAACAGCTACATCCTTTTACAATCTAAAAGGCAGGAAGCAGAGAGTTTGTATATTCCCTTCCCCCAAGAATAACCTTCTCTGACGCTGTAGATTTCATGTGTTCTTATTAGTGGCCTCATCCTACAGTTATGATAATCACAAAGCTAAGCATGGTACAGTTACTATAATTTTGCTAAAAGAGCTTATATTTCAGTCAATTACATGGCTCAGATTCCTATACTACTAACAGAACATATGACAAATGCCAAAGCTGTTAAAAATAGAAAAGAAAAAAATTTAGATCAGTTTGGAGACGAAAACTTCCTCTAACTATTAGGTATGATAATCAAATTAGCCCATCGTTTTTTAAAGAAAGCGTACCTACAAACAACTACTATTAGGGTCAACCAACAGAATATACCCACTGCCATCAATCAAGCCTTGTTTTGTGAATTCCCTATACAGTAAAATCGGGGGGGGGGGGGGGAGAGAGATCAACTAAAACGCAAAAAAAGGAGAAAAAGCACAGGAGATTCTGAGAAATATTTGGGAACAAGATATGAATGTGACAATTTCTGAGGAAATGTGGCAAAAAAATGGAAAAGAAGAATTATGAGAACTATGTCTGTAAGGGTTAAAGAACACAATTATAAACTTTTATGGCGATGGTACCTGACCCCAGTTAAGTTGCACCAAATAGATAATAAAATAAGCAATATGTGTTGGAGATGTAAACAGTCAACGGGTACATACATGCACATGTGGTGGAGTTGCAAAGTGGTAAAAGAATTATGGGGGGAAATAGAAAGAGATTAGAAATATGTTTGGAATGCAACTTGAGCTGGGGCCAGAGGTAGTATTGCTAACAGATGTGGACAAGTTTAAAATGTGTAATGATGCTAAAGAATTAATGACTGTGATGATATAAGCAGCCAAACAATGCATTGCAAAGAATTGGAAAAATGAGTTATTATTAAAAATAGAAGACTGGTATAAGGAAATGTGGCAACTAGCACTCAGTGACAAGTTAACCTGGGAATTGAATATTAGAAAAGGCATAGTTCAAGAACCACACAAAATGCTGCCTTGTGGTACCTGTCATACTAAAAAAAAATCCGGCAGTGTTGGGAGAATCCACTCTTGAGGTTCTTCATGCCAGACAGCTGAACTGCACTGTGATTTCCTCACTGCTTTCCATCAGTGGATCTTGGTTTTTTCACTGCATCTGCAGCCAAATACTTTCAAACTGCTCTTAGATTATTGTACTGTATGTACAGTAATACCCCGTATAACGTGAGTATCATATAGCGCTAAAACCGTATAACGTGACAAGATTTTCAGAAAAATCTTGTTTCGAATAACGCGATTTTAACGTTATCCGATACAGTCGTTCTTAGCAGCAGGGTGGCTGGAAAGCTGAATGGGGTTCTCCATTCAGCTTCCCAGCCACTCTGCAGCTATGGAGGCAGGGGTGGGGAGGCTGGAAAGCTGACGGGGGGCTCCCCCGTTGGCTTCCCCAGCCACCCCACAGCTGCGGAGGCAAGGGCGGGTGGCTAGGGAAGCCGACAGGGAGTCCCCGTCAGCTTCCCCAGCCACCCTGCAGCTGTGGATTGGGTCCTCTGATCTCTCTGGAGCAGGCAGGGGACACGATCCAAGCTGTTTCTGGGCTTCCCCGACGTCCTCAGCCAGTGCAGCAAGCCAGAATGTCAGGGTTCGAATCCCGACATTCTGGCTTGCTGCAGCCTCAAAGAACTTCTGGATTTTCTTCCTTTTAATCCTAGCGTGGGGGTGAGGGGTGGTTGGGGGGGGAAATACCCACCCACCCCCACGCTAGTATTAAAAGACTTATCTCCCTGGAGCTGGCAGGGGAGTTAGAGATCCCGAAATGGGTAAAAAAACGGACTTTTTTTTTACCCATTTCGGGATCTCTAATTCCCCTTGCCTACTCCAGCGAGATCAGAGGAGCTGATCTAAGCTGTTTCCAAAGGTTTCCTGTTTCCACTTCAAAAATAAGCTGTTTCCACTTCAAAAATAGCGCACATCAGCTCTAGGGAGGTCGGGAGACCCGATGCGCGCTATTTTTGAAGTTCCCACACACTGCTGCAAGCTACAATGAGTCAAACGTCAGCTACAATGCAAGCTACAATGAGTCAATGCAAGCTACAATGAGTCAAACATCAGGCTTATCTTATCTGCAGCTTATCTTATCTCCCTAGAGCAGGCAGGGGAGCCCAAAATGAGTAAAAAAAAAAGTCCGTTTTTTTTTACCCATTTCGGGATCTCTAACCTCCCAGCCTGCTCCAGGGAGATAAGCTGCAGATAAGATAAGCCACCCTTCTGCTACAAAACCACACCCTGAAAGAAACTGTAACAAGCCAAAAAGGAAAGCTCATGTGTTAAGGATTTGAATCCTGACATTTTGACTCATTGTAGCTTGCAGCAGCGTAGGGGAACTTCAAAAATAGCGCGCATCGGGTCTCCCGACCTCCCTAGAGCTGATGTGCGCTATTTTTGAAGTGGAAACAGGTTATTTTTGAAGTGGAAACAGGAAACCTTTGGAAACAGCTTAGATCAGCTCCTCTGATCTCGCTGGAGTAGGCAGGGGGAATCAGAAATCCCGAAAGGGGTAAAAAAAAGTTCGGTTTCTTACCCATTTCGGGATCTCTAATTCCCCTGCCTGCTCCAGGGAGATAAGTCTTTTAATACTAGCGTGGGGGTGGGTGGGTATTCCCCCCCCAACCACCCCTCACCCCCACGCTAGCATTAAAAGGAAGAAAATCCAGAAGTTCTTTGAGGCGGCAGCAAGCCAGAATGTCGGGATTCGAACCCTGACATTCTGGCTTGCTGCACTGGCTGAGGACGTCGGGGAAGCCCAGAAACAGCTTGGAGCGGGTCTCCACACCTCCCTGGACCCGGCGGGGGGGGGGGGGTCAGAGACCCCAAAATTGGTAAAAAAAACGGACTTTTTTAAAAACCAATTTTGGGGTCTCTGACCCCCCCCACCGGGTCCAGGGAGTTGGGGAGACCCGATCCAAGCTGTTTCCAAAGTTCCCCCACCTCCCTGGAGGCTTCAAATCCCGACGTTCTGGCTTCCTGCAGCCTCCAGGGAAACAGGGCTTTTTTTTAACATTGTGTGATCAATGTATCGCACGACGTTAAAAACCGGATAACGACGGGACTTGTGGAACCAAGTCATAACGTTATTCGGGGTACTAGAGTATATCTAAATGGTTCTTTTTTTGTGTCAAAAGTTGATATAAACATTGCCATACAGCCTGTTTAGCATCTTGTTCTTCTCCGGGGCTGGATTATTACCATTGCAATAATCCAGAGAAAAGGTATTTAGTGATGGCTAACTTCAAACATGTGTGAGCTTGCTTGTAACACATGTTCAAATTTTATGCCACTGTTGGCAGACATAGACTGCCATGATAAGCATGTTGGGAAGTGGCTGTGACATCACATGAAGGCTCACCCCCTTTTTCTTTTTTTAGAAAGATTCTACATGCATCTTCATATGTTACTCAATTGCAGTTTTGAGACAAGGAATCACCCATCTGCACATTCAAATGGCTGCATAAAGAAGAGAAATGAAAATACAATAACAGTTGAGGGAAAGAAAGGGGGTAGCAAAAGAGGGAGGTAAAGAAGGTGCAAGCAGAGGTTAATCCATAGCTTTAGAGCCTGAACTCCTTAGAAACTTGGCAGGATGCCACCTGAATAGTAAGGGGCTACTTCGGTTTTATTTTATTCACCCATTTAAAGCTAAAAGTAGCCCTGAAAACAGACATGAAAAGGGCACTCGGGGGGGGGGGGGGTGAGGAAAGGCAGCTAGATGATGAGACTGCACTGCACAAAACTGTGGTGAATCCGTAAAACACAGAGCAGAAAAAGAACTGGATTGGCATCATTTTGAACCACAGTAGGGCCTGATGCACACTTTAATGTGGTGAAGAGGTTTGTGTGTGTCAGTGAAGCTGAGAGCAATCCTAGCAAGGTCATCCTAGGTAGAATGGTCACAGTTGAGACACCAGACTAAGATGTACCTACTCTCTTCAAGGTAACAGACACATTAGCAGAAGAGAATGGCTAGTTTCAGTGGTGATGGGGGCAAACAGCTATTGGGAAGCAGTGGTAGCTGAAGGGGAGCCTGGGAGATAAGGCAATGATGGTGATGCTCAACCTAAACTTTGTTCCTACTTGAACAGAAAGTGGCAGTTGTAAACCACTGCTGAACTTTTGTTTCCTTAAAAATAGGAAGCAATGATAAATCAGTATTGAACATTTCTTACTTTGAGAACCCTATAATAAGAAAGTCCAAAATGAAACAAAAGATCATACTGAAAGATGAGACTCTCAGGTTGGAAGACACTAAAAAAAGCAGAGGCATCAATAGCACTGTAGCTAATGATGCAACTAGATTAAACTAAAAGGATTATCTGGTAGTTGGAAGTACTGTACAGTAATACCTTGGATAATGCTAAGACTTGGTTCCACAAGTCTTGGTGTTATCCGATTTTTAGTGTTATCCGATGCATGTTAAAATCCTATGGGATGGATCGGATAACGTTAAAGCTCCGTAGAGATACATTGTAACCACACAGGCTTTAGCGGTTGTTATCCGATCCATCCCATAGGATCTTAACATTATTCGATCCAATTCTCCTCCCCAGATTACTTAACGTTATGCGATTTTAGCGTTATCTGAGGTAAACGTTATCTGAGGTGTTACTGTACAGTTATACCTCGCATAAAGAGCATAATGTGTTCCACAGGATTGCTCTCCACAGGATTGCTCTTTAAGCGAGTTTGCTCCTTAAGCGAAACACCATTGTAACTGACCAATTGTGACTTCTGATGGGGGGGATTGCAAACCCAAATTATTTGTTAAGCGAGTTTTTGGTTGGTTTTATTTGTTAAGCGAAGTGAACATTCAGAGAAAATTCTGCTCCTTAAGTGAGTTACTCTTTAAGTGAGGCACTCTTTATGTGAGGTTTGACTGTACAGAGAAGTGAAAAGACAGTTCAATGCTGCACGACACAGACAATTGGAACATGGAACATGAGAAGCATGAATCAAGGTAAACCAGGAACAGAAAAACAAGAAATGGAACATATAAACTTATTGAAGTTCTTTGTGCTAGTGAACTAAAGTGAACTGGACAATATTTTCAGTCAGATGATGATAAATTGTTCTACTCTGAAAATGACAAACTTAGAAGAAATGGAGTAGCTCCTGTACTGAGGCAAGATGTAGCATAACAATTAGGGGTGTTAATGCAAAGTCTGACCAAATAATATCAATCAGACTATAGGAAAAACCCATAGAAAAATCATCATTCAAGTCTATGCTCTAACTACAGATGCTGTAGAATAGATGAAAGCTTTTACACAAGTAACCAAGAAGAAATTGATCACATCATAGGCAACTGAAATACAAAAGAGGGAACCAAAACAGAACCAAATATTTTTGAATTAGAGGGCAAAAATGAATGAGAATAACTCATGGAGATTTGCAAATCCAACAATCTGCTTATTGCAAATACATGTGTCAAGTAACTGAACAGATTAATGTACAGGTGGACATCACTAAATGTCATCATCATCATTAAAATTGACACCAAACCAGTCATGAAGTAAAAACTGTCCTTGTGTATCTGCTTTCCTTATCTATCAATCAATGTTAAAATCTACACAAAACTAGCCATGAAGTTACCCTTGTAATGGATTCAAAGAGTAGGGCAAATTTGTAACAGAATCAACAATTTACTGGTGATATAGATGTATTTGTACAGTCAACCTCGCATAAAGAGCGCCTCACTTAAAGAGTAACTCACTTAAAAGAGCAGAATTTTCTCTGAATGTTCACTTAACAAATAAAACCAACCAAAAACTCGTTTAACAAATAAATCAGGGTTTGCAATTCCCCACCCCTAGAAGTCACAATTGGTCACTTACAATGGTGTTTCACTTAAAGAACAAGCTCACTTAAATAGCAATCCTGTGGAACGCATTATGCTCTTTAAGCGAGGTACAACTGTACATCTAAAAGGCAAATTGTTTAAGTAAATTATCCTAAATGTGGAACCACTTACAGCCAAAGAACAATACCATGTTGAACTGTATGTGCCTTGGCTTTTGCTGGTACAACAAACCATCTTTATCTGCCATTTTTGGTTCTGATTTATCATACAAATTGGGCCTTTATGACTGGTCTTTTGAATGTACATTATTATAGAGGAGAAAATGAGATCAGGTGCTTGTCTTTATTATCAATATCTTATGCCAGGAGTTCTCAGCCTACAGCCCGAGGTGCCAAATAATCTGGCCCATGCCCTCACTCCAGCTGCCACAGCCACCACCGTCAGAGTTGGCCATGAACTCATTTACGGCAGCCGTAAATGGCTGGGGAACAACCAGTCCAGCCCCTGACTTGAAAAGATTGAGAACCCCTGCCTTATACAGTTCAATTAACTGCCACTGCTCTAAGAAGCTGAAATAAGGACTATCTGGCAGACCTAGATTACTGAAAACAAGAAATAGTATGGCTGGTTAATGGGAAAGAGTGAAAACACCAAAATATTTGATCTGAGAAAATGTACCTTTATACAGGAAGATGAAGCCACATCTCAAAAATACATAATGGCTTTATTTTTATTAAACAATTGCTTGCCTTACCGGCTCTGGTACGTGTTGAAAAAGTGTTGGCTATATGCAACCTACAGTCTAGGGATCATCTATAGCTTTCAAGTTAGAGATAAGGGCTGCAGTGGCTCAGTGGTTAAGAAGTTCACCTTGTTAGCTGGAAGACCAGCAAGTCGGCAGTTCAAGACCCGGGTACAGCATGACAGACTGAGCGCCAGTCTCTGTCCCAGCTCCTGCCAACCTAGCAGTTTGAAAGCAAAAAATTGCAAGTAGATAAATAGGGACCATTTTGGTGGGAAAAGATCTTGGGGACATGAAAGGAGCCTCATTTGAGCATCCCCTGAGCGGAGTTGCTCCAGCAAAAATCCTTTCAACCCAGAATAATTTTTGACACAAAATTACAGCTATACAAAAAAAATTTTTTTTTCCTGGCATGAGTTTTTGCAGTTTTTTTATATTACGTACCTCTGGGAGACCAAGACAAACGTTGGGCTCCTCATACAGTGTGCAAAACCTGTGTCAAAACATTGCGGTCATCATCTAAAGGAATGAATTCTAAGCTGAAGTCTGGTGTGCCGATGGTTTGGAGAGAACCAAGGAACCATGTGGATGACTGCGACTTTTGCCTTGTCAGTGCCAAAGGTTTCAATAAAAAGAACAGACATCACATACAATACCCTGATATCCCATCTGCCAAACGACCAGTTGGACACTGTGAGGAAATACCTGTGCCTGTATATACAGAGCTACCAGAGATTTATGTTGAATCCCACAGTTCATCTGGTTCTACTACACATGATGAGGATAATGATGCTCCAACCTATACACCATCTGATGCAGATTCTGTTAAGTCTGTTTAGTCAGCCTGAATTGAATGATCTGGTAAGAGATTTGTATTTGCCAAAGCAGTCTGCAGAATTGTTGGCTTCCAGGCTGAAAGAGAAAGGACTACTCAGACCTGGCACTAGTGTCTCCTTTTATCGTAACAGAGAAGCAGCACTGCGAAAGTACTTCCAATCTGATGGTCCACTTGTTTATTGTAATGATGTTAAAGGGCTTCTTCTCCATACAGGACTGCCCACATATGATTCCAGTGAATAGAGACTTTTTATCGACAGTAGTAAAAGGAGTTTAAAATGTGTGTTATTGCACAATGGAAATATAGTTGGTTCAATCCCAATAGGACACTCCATACAAATGAAAGAAGAATATTGCAATATGAAGACAATTCTGGATAGATTGGATTACACACATCATGGATGGGTGATCTGTGTTGATTTGAAAATGGTAAATGTTTTGCTGGGCCAACAAGGAGGTTACACCAAATACCCTTGCTTCCTTTGCTATTGGGACAGTAGAGCTACAGTAAAACACTGGGTTGAAAAAAACCTGGCCACCAAGAATCAGTTTGACGCCTGGTGACAAGAACATTACGAATGAGCATCTGGTTGATAGGAATAAAATTGTATTACCTCCACTGCACATAAAACTTGGGTTAATGAAGCAATTCGTCAAAGCCCTGAATCACACTGGAAACTGCTTCAGCTATATATGTACAACCTTTCCAGGTCTCAGCATGGAGAAGAAAAAGGCAGGAATATTTGATGGCCCTCAAATTAGAACTCTCATCAGGGATCCACACTTTCTTCCAACAATGACGGTGCCAGAGGCTAGAGCTTGGAATGCATTCACTGATGTTGTTCGGAATTTCCTTGGCCACAAGAAAGCGTACAACTATCGAGCAATTGTGGAGGAGCTGCTCTTGAGTTTCCAAGCACTTGGATGTAGAATGAGCATCAAGATTCACTATTTACATAGTCACTTGGCCAACTTTCCAGAGAACTTGGGTGACGTGAGCGAAGAGCACAGTGAATGTTTTCACTGAGACATTAAAGTAATGGAAGAACGTTACCAAGGCTGATGGAACACCAACATGATGGCAGATTACTGTTGGTCCTTGATGAGAAACATTACACATGTTGAACGTCGCAGAGCATCCAAGAAAAGGTCGTTCATGGCAATGTAAGGTCGATATTGTCAATGTACCTTTTGTACATATTTTCATATCTTAATGTTTCAATTCTTACATGTTAATATGCTTTCACTCTCACCTTTGTGCTTCAGCTCATAATTATATATGTCTGTTCAATAAAGTATTGCATATTGGATGTTATTTTATTAGATCCATATGTCTGTTTAGCTTGACAAACATGATAAATTTGCTGTTCATAGGTATATTGTAATATTTGAGATCTCAAAAACCTGATGTGCTAGAAAAAACGGATGCCAGATTCGGAACAGCACCTCAAAATTACCTTAGAATCGTTAGAGTACCTCATACCAGAAAAATTGTGTTGACCAGTGTTGCTATTATAAATCAGAGATGAACAGCCAAGGCATAGATAGGACTATCTCAAACCAGAGTTTCATTCCTGTCTTCATTTTCAAATATTTGAAATGTTTCACTGACTTACCCTTAGCGATTTGTTGTCACTAATCCATCCAAATCCTTAAGAATAGAGTGAAATAAGACCCCCCAAGTCAAAGATACCTTTTTGATACTGCTTTAAAATTTTGTTATTTAACATCTATGGAAAAAGAAGCAAAGCCAGGAATCACTGTCACAATGATCAGTGAACAACCATTACTGGTGAAGTCCCAGTCTAAGATGCATCTGAACCTACCTCTGAGTATGGGAAATTTGAAACGCTTAGGGACTAAGTTTCTTGACAACATACTGCAGTTTTCAATCCATCTGTTTTTCACTCAAGAGCTGAATCATATTTCAGCTCCTGCTTGCATGATTTCCTGTACAACGTTAATCAAATATACACAATAGGAAAAGACAGATGTTGGCATCTCCTGTACACATCATACTTAACCCCTTCAAACTTTTCTGGTTTAAGCAAAAGCAAAACAACCAAAGAGGAAGTCTGAATACTCTGATTGGTTTTTTTTTAATCATGCTTTTGACTTGGAACAGTCTTTTCCTATTTCTGTAAAAAAAAAAAAAAAAGGTTTTTTTTCCCCTATGTTCTGACT
The DNA here is from genome assembly GCA_030440675.1 of Furcifer pardalis. Classification (NCBI taxonomy): domain Eukaryota; kingdom Metazoa; phylum Chordata; class Lepidosauria; order Squamata; family Chamaeleonidae; genus Furcifer; species Furcifer pardalis. The sequence goes on along the minus strand of CP126893.1, from coordinate 80,636,521 downwards.
TCTCCTTAATTTAACCAACATGCTTCAAGGATATTTAATACAATAAATATGGATTCTTAACTGTTTCCAAATCCCGTTTCTCTCTAAAAAAGCTGAAGAATAGTGATTTTAGTGAAGATTTTTAGCTTCACTATTAAAATCATAACCTTAAAAAAAGCCTAGACATACGTTTTCCACAGTGTTTCAATGAGGTATAATCAGCTTCAAAAATCACTGCAAATTGTTACTAAGGCATTATCTGTTAGTATCAAAATTTTACATGGTTTAGGACAGGTATTCTCAACCTATGGTCCACAGACCAGATCCGGCCTGCAGCACCAAATAATCTGGCCCATACCCTCGCTCCAGCTGCCACCAGAAGCAGGTGCATTCCCAATGGCTGTGAATACATTCCTAGTATCCACAGAGGCATTCCTGGCAGCTGCATGGGGGGTTTCCTTCACCCTTGTCACGCAGCACCTCCAAGCTGGTAAGAAGGTGAGTAGTGTGGAGGGAAAGTGAGGAGCTTTTTGAGGGTGTGGTGGGCTCGGGATGGTCCCACTGCTGCTGGGAATGGTGAAGGGGACACCAGTCTGACCTGCAAACATTTGGAGTTGGCATGATCTGGCCCCTGGCTTAAAAAGGTTGGGAACCCCTGGTTTAGGAGGTAGGCATGATCCTACTTCTCCAAAGCAGAAACAACAGAGGGAAAGGTCCTAACCACTCTTATGATGTATATCGTATATATTGTCTTTGTTATGATATCTTGATTTATGTATTGTTGATATTTGTTACTGTATTATATAGAGCGCATAACAGGTTGGAGGAAGGAGGAGTATGAGGGGTGAAAGTCTTTTTATTTAATTGTTATGTTATTTAAGTACTGTGCTAGGTGTGATTTTATGTAAATTGTATTAATTATGTAAATTGTATTATTTTACTGATGTATTGTATGGTTAGATTTAATGTGTTGCATTATATGCCATATTTATGTTATGTTGTTTGAGATTGTAAGACTATATTATTTGTTATCTATGTTGTTAGTCGCTCTGAGTCGCTTTGGTGAATATAGCGGCATACAAATCCAATAATAATAATAATAATAATAATAATAATAATAATTATTATTATTATTATTATTATTATTATTATTATTATTATTATTATTATTATTATAATTTAGAATTATCTGTCATACAGGAAGGGAAAGGGGTGTGTGTGAATAGAAGCAAGCAAGGATATTCCTCCAGTTTTTCTTCTCTGTTCTGTTTACCACAAATATTCCTACAATTCTGCATCTTAATGCTAAATCCAGTGCGATGAATATCAACATCAGAAACCTGCCTAACATACTGCTGCAGTACAACATAATACTCAATCTTTTGATGCAAAAGCTTTTAGCTATGCTTTGAGCTACTTTCTCTGCTCTATCACTTCCACTATGATACAAACACTAACCCATTCACAAAATAATGACAGATTTTGTAGCTAAGATTGATTCTGAACTTCTTAAAAACAAGGCATGTTTGTGTTAGCGCTAAAAGGGTGATAGCTAAAAAGGACCAATAAGCTCCATTCTAGTGTCCTGTTACCCACCCACCAAAAGTGGGTACAAATATGGGAAGAGGTGGAAAAGATCAGAAGTCATACTTCACTGGAACAGACGAACTTGCTTACTGTATGCAAGTATTTTTCATATTCAACCTGTATATGGATATGACTTCCTAAGTTGTTATGCATACAAAATCTATCAACATTAAGCACATTCATCTTAGATAAACTTCAAATCACCTTACAGGACTGCTGTCAGATTCTTGTTTTTGTGTTTGCATAATGTTTACAAGTTGAATAAAACTCAGTAATTAAAAATCAGATTTTAAAAATTTTATTTGGATTTTTAAAATTTATATTGGATTTTTTAAAATAAAATGCTTTTTTGAGGAAAAAATCTATGTAAAGATAGTTTTCTATTTAAGATATATTAGAGTTCAAAGGTTATTCATCATGAAATACGGATTAGTTTTTAATTATGTAGCATGAGGCTGTATATTAATAGAATGTTTAATTTTGATAAATGAATTCCATCAATCCATTCAAACTGTCACTATCTTTCAGGTGTGATGCATCAGCTTGCAAGAGCACTTTGTTTTGCAACCATTTGCAAATCAATAGGGGCAGGATTGGAAAAGATCAGTCTATGTTCCAATTCCAAAGATAGGCAATGCCAAAGAATGTTCAAATTATCATACAATTGCGCTCATCTCACATGCTAGCAAGGTCATGCTCAAGAGCTTACAAGCTAGGCTTCAGCAGTACATGGATCGAGAACTTCCAGAAGTACAAGCTGGGTTCTGAAAAGGCAGCAGAACTAGAGAGCAAATTGCCAACAATCACTGGATCATGGAGAAAGCAAGTGGTACCAGCGGAAAAAATCTAGTTCTGTTTCATTGACTACACCAAAGCCTTTGATTGTGTGGACCACAATAACCTGTGGCAAGTCCTCAAAAAGATGAGAGTACCAGACCACCTCATCTGTCTTCTAAGAAATCTGTATGTGGGTCAAGAAACAACAGTTAGGACAGGATATGGAACAACTGATCGGTTTAGAATAGGAAAAGGTGTACAACACCTTGTGGAACTTCATGCTGACCGAGTTGCATCTCCAGGCAGAGCTATTGCCCTTCAGGAAAGATCTAAAAACCTGGCTGGCAAACCAGGTGTGGGGGACTGGTGATGCAGTAACCCCCCCTCCACTGGCTTATATAATGAAGACAGCTCATGTTTTTAGTTATAATTTTAATAATGCGGGGGTTGAGAGGATATTTTAGCGTTTAATGGTTTTTAAAGTATTAAGGATCTTGTAATTTTATGCTTGTGTGATGTTTTATATTTGTGAGCTGCCCAGAGTCACTTTGGCAAGTAGGTGGTAATATAAATTCAAATAAATAAATAAAACAAGGCTGTATATTGTCACCCTGCATATTTAACATATGCAGAGTACATCGTGTGTAATGGAGGGATGGAAGAAGCACAAGTAGGAATTAAGATTGTCGGGAGAAATATCAACAACCTGAGTTATGTAGATGACACTACCCTAATGGCAGAAAATGAAGAAGACCTAAAGCCATGATGACGAACCTTGGCACTCCAGGTGTTCTTCGACTTCAATTCCTAAAAGCCCAAGTCAGCATTCCTACTGATCAGGGCTTCTGGGAGTTGAAGTTCAAGAACAGCTGGAGTGCCAAGGTTCGCCATCAAAAGCTGGCCTGAAACTTAACATAAAAAAAACCAAGATCATGGCATCCGGCCCCATCACTCCATGGCAAATAGAAGGGGAAGAAATGGAAGCAGTGACAGACTTTACCTTTGTGGGATCTAAGATTACTGCAAATGGTGACTGCAGCCATGAAATAAAGACACTTACTTCTTGGGAGGCAAGCTATGACAAACCTAGGCAGCATAATAAAAAGTAGAGACATCACCCTGCCAACAAAAGTCTACATAGTTAAAGCAATGGTCTTTCCAGCAGTAATGTATGGCTCTGAGAGCTGGACCACAAGGAAGGCTGAGCGCAGAAGAATAGACACTTTTGAACTGTGGCACTAGAGAAGACTTGTGAGTCCCCTTGACTGCATGCAGAGCAAATCAGTCAATCCCAAAGGAAATCAATCCTGACTGCTTCTTGGAAAGACAAATACTGAAGCTGAAGCTCAAGTCGTTTGGCCACCAAATGAAAAGTCTCACTGGTGAAGGCCCTGATGCTGGAAAAGATTGAAGGCAAAAGGAAGAGGTAGCAGAGGATGAAATATCCAGATGGCATCCTTGACGCAGTGGGCATAGATCTGAGTGGACTACGGACGATGGAAGATGGCAGAGGAGTCTGGCATACGGTGGTCCATGGGGTCACAAAAGGTTGAACTCAACTGTGCGAGTGAACAACAAAAGGGGCAGGATTCATAGGAAGTTTGAATAACAGCAGGGGGTTTTTCAATATTGTCAGTTGTAAAAAGCTACAATGTTGCTTTTCTGTTAGGCTGGCCAGCCATTGTGTGCCTCTGTACCAGACGTGTTTAATTTGATGCCATGAGATCTTACTCTTATGTCTGACAAAGTGGACTTGATCCATGAAAGCTTACATTAAAATACAGCAGTTAGTCTTTAACTGAATTTTGTTGTTGTTTTGTTTACTCTCTAATATTTTCCAGAGGTTTCTGTAAATTCTGCAGTTTTTTTAATCTAGAAGATATAATTAAAGATACTTGGTCAGTTCTCAAAACTGTGAATGTGTGTCTCCAGAGAGCACATGCCTCTTCTTCTCAGCAAAAATGTTACAAAATAAACATATACAGTTGAGAAATAAAAGCCTTAATCCCACTGTTCCTCTGAAAATCTATGTACAGTATTGTACAACCTCTAACCACTTAATTGCTAAGCTTAAAAAAAAATTGAATAGAAAATTGTAAGGAATGGAATAAATCTGCACAAGAAGTTAAGTCTGGTGAGGGAGGGCAAGCAGTAAAAAAAAAAATGAAAGTGACCCCTGAGGTTTTATGAGTCTTTATGTAGAAAACCATGATTTAAATCATTTTACTAACTAGAACAGTAATTTAAATTTAAATCAAATGCATCCTTAATGTTAGTTTAACTCACTGTGGCTAATCAACAATGTGCATGGGTCTATCTCAACAGCACAAGTCATGTGACCAGACAAGCAACTAGGGTACATTCCTTCCCAATTAGCCACAATTAACCATGACAAACCTTATATGGATACCAACACATTAATCAAATCTTCCAATGGTACATTAGGAAAGCTGAGCGCAGAAGAATAGATGCCTTTGAGATGTGGTGTTGGAGGAGAGTTTTGAGAGTCCCCTGGACAGCGAGAACAAATAGGTCAATCTTAGAAGAAATCAAACCTGACTGCTCCTTGGAAGGTCAAATAATAAAGATGAAGCTAAAGTACTTTGGACATCAAATGAGAAGAGAGGATTCACTTGAGAAAGCCTTGATGCTGGAAGGGTGGAGGGCAAAAGAAGAAGGGGGCAGCCCAAAATGAGATGGCTAGATGGTATTGTAGACACAATGGGCACAGAGCTGAGTGAGTTGAGGAGGATGGTGGAGGACAGAAGTGCCTGGCGGACAGTGGTCCATGGGGTCGCAAAGGGTTGGAATCGACTGCGACTGAACAACAAAAAGCACTTAAATGGTGGATGAAAAATACCTGAGTTAAAAAGTCCTAGTTAAGTTGAAATGTCTGCCAAATGGCCTTTTCTTTCTAACTGCAGGAAATAGAGAGGATTTGAAAACAGTTAACAAGGATGTCCTGGATAAAGAACATAAAAAAATGCAAAAGGAAGGCAATACTTTTTGGATCATAAAAAAAAATAAAGCATCATGTGAGCTTTAATGATTCAAGATCACTTCTTCAGGTGAGGTACACAGAAAGAACTAACTCAAAGACTGTAGTATTTTTGAACCACAACTGGGTGTACCTTGAATAATGGCTACCTTGTGCCAGCTAAGTCAGGTAAAAGGAACTACAGAATGAACTCCCCAAATAGAATTTCGTTTTGGCAGTTTCACGTCTGGCCTAGACAAAGAAGATGATGACTTCTTCAGGCATGTACCAATTTACTGTGGATTTTTGCACTGCCTTTTCCTCCAGCCGCAAAGAAGAAGACCATCTGCAGGGGAGGGCAGGAGTACTATGTAGATACCGTACCTAATTTCTTGTGTTTGTTGAACGGGATGATATCAGATTCAGCCTACTGCCTTTTCCAACTCACTTCCAAGAAATAAAGCCTGGCACAACATCTTGCCATGAATTTTTGGGACTTTCATTAACAATTTTCTTGTACTCTCCAAAAGAAATTGGTGCATGCCTGGAGAGGTGATCACAAACATTCAGATAGGATTTTTTTAGTGATCCAATAAAGGTATTGGGACACAGGAGCCTCCTATAAAAAATAGAGTGTAGAAAGCATTGTGAGTACACTTGGGCATCTATTGGGCAACAGCAAGCAAGTGGCTAATCCTTCCTATCCAGAAGCATTGTACCATCTTCCTCTTGTGTCGTTCTTATTCACATATTCCTTCTTGCTACAGATCTTTAGTACTACTGAGACGCTATTTTTCTGTACCAACATTTGCTTCAAGCTCAACTCATCCCAGAAACCTATAGAGCTGGTAATCAAAAACTTTTGCTCACTGTAGTTGTGGTATCTTGACTGTTTGTATAATCAGTGTCTCACTTGAAAGTGAATGAATGACCCCATCGTTTCAACAGGAAGGACTGGAGTTTACTGGCTAAAGCACTTTATTTTATGAAAAGGAAATACTGTACTTCTGTTAGTTGAAAGGACTAGAGGATTGCAATGCCAGACCAAGACCATTATTCTATTGATTGCTTAACTGCAGAAGTATGCACAGTTTGCAAAAACTTGAAAAGAACTGGTAACATGACTGGTTAACAATTGATGACCTTTCCATCTCCAGATATTTGGAGATGGATTCCATCATCTTGGATGATTTAGCAAAGTGGTTCCTAATGTGCAATCTGGAAGCATCAAATGGCCCCCAAGCTCTTTCCGTGCGGCCCTCCAACCTGCTTATTTACGCTGGCTTTCCAATATTGAACATTTTAACAATAAAACATTGTTCTATATTTTAAAATGAACAAATATAGGAAGAAGTAGAAGAGATTGGCTTCAACCAGGGCAGAGAAAAATCTGAACACAAATAACCACGTTCTCTTCTTGCTCTGGTTTGAGTATAGCTGAAGGTAAAGAGCAAAGCCAAGTCCCTGTAGCAGGGGTTGGCAACCTTCTTAGGTTGGGGGCTGGGTCACACTTACTCAGTTGAGGACCAGTGCCCCCCATCGTAAATGGTGCCACAAATGCATCAACGGCTGGATGATTTGGTGCCATGGGCCAGATCCAGCCTCCAGGCAGTAGGTTGCTGACCCCTGCCTTGTAGGCTAGATACAACTTGCCTTCTTCCCTACTCTTTACTTCAGGAGTATCGAATTTAAAAACCTATACTGGCAGAAAACAATGCTGTTCAGTTCCCCTTCCCACAATTCCTGACTCAGAGTAGTAGTCTTAGCCATCACAGATGAGGAGAAACAAAGCGTTGCTAGAAGGAATCCCTAGGTAAAGGTAAATTCCTAGGTAAAGATAAAGATTAACAGAAGTTTAGCTCTAAAAAAACAGAGGTAGGGCATATATCTGTTATCCTTCATTTCATGGTTATTCCCAGCCTGAGAAGATATACAGTGGTACCTCAGTTTACACATTTAATGCATTCTCTGGGACATTTCGTGTTGTGAAAAATCCGTAAAATTCAATAGCATGCATGGGGGCAATGCTATAAACCTCCCAGGCACAATGCATCCTGGGGAAACTTGTTTCATATTGTGAAAAAAACCCTTAAACCGAGGCATTATTTTCAATGGATTTTCATTCGTAAGCTGAAAATGACATTAACCAAGGTGTTTGTAAACCGAGGTACCACTGTACCGTATACACAATTTCTCCCTTAAATGAGGAATTAAATAGACATGAGAAAGCTTGGTAAATGGCTTCATTTATGAAATAAAAAGTATTCCACACTCAAGTATTCATACACTCAAACCCACATATTCTTGGGAGGACATTACTCAAATACTTAAACGTTTGCAGAGAGCAGGAAATACATGTTTTGTTCAATTGGTCTTATCTTTGGGTCAGATTTGGATTCACAAGGAACAAAATATGCTGACTTAGCAAATTCTGTTTTTACATATACAATATATAACTGTAACTATAGCAAAATCAAATCTATACTTCAACAGATTTGGGTGGCTATGTAATTATACAAAAACCTCTTATTTTGATAGAAGTTTTATTTAGCAGCCTTTGGCTTCTGCTGAAGAGTGGAACATTTTCTCTCATAAAACCAGATCATCCCTTAGCCTAATCCTACAACAAAGTTGTAATTTGCAATTGCAACAAACCTCTGTTTTATAGCATTATAGCCAGCTGTCATGGAAAAGACTACTGTAGAGAAGAATTAACTAGGAAAGTCAGAATTAGTATTTGCTGAAGGGGCATATATTTGCTCAATTCTAAAATGTACGGAAACATAAATGGATGTGATATATTTACTAAAAGTATAAAGAGAAGATAGATGTGATTTTAAAGACTGTGCCCATCTCACGGTAACTGTTCAGACTTCTGGCATAAATTCTTCTAAATGGCAAGATACAGTAATGCAAAATAACTGATGGAACTAACCCCATCAGCAGAACTATAAACTGATTGTTGCTAGACTAGACAGTCTCATCAGACTTTTTCCTTCACTTTCAAATATTAACTTTAATTTCAGGAATTTCCTAGCCCTCTAGAACCAACGTATTGTGAATGTCCAAGTGCTTTTATTTATTTATTTATTTATTTATTTATTGGGGGGGGGGGATATGCCTCCTTGCTTCCACTGACAAAGCTGCTTTAGTCAGAGGATGTAAATGTTGGGATATTTGCCGACAGATCCTCAGTTTACAATCACAGCTGCAACACTATATTTGATTGGATGTAAAGTCAAACCTCCTTAATAGTTGAGGTATAACAAACAATGCACTATTAATTGTATATGCTGCTTCCTTTTAAAATTCTAGAATAGATTTTACGTCTATCACTTTGGAGAAAAAATCTCAAAGAAATGTTATAGCTTTCATCTTTTATTTATATTCTGTCTTATATTGTGATCTTGTTTATTGATGTAAGCTGCCTGGAGTGGTGTTTTACCAGATAGGTGGGGTATAAATTTACTTATTTACTTAAGTTATAGGAATGGAATTCTCAGCACTATCCACTTAGCTGTTGTTATATGCTGTCAAGTTAGAACTGATTTACAGCAGCCCTAATGGGGCTTTCAAGGTAAATGGAATATTTAAGGAGTTATCAGTTCCACTCCCCCAGTGAGCTTCCATGGTTGAGCAGGGATTTGAACCCAGATTTCCTGACTTCTAGTCCATCACTTCACTTTATCTACTACAACACACTGGAGATCCTACCTCTTATCTACCTCAGGTATTATATTGTGGGGGGTTTTCTCCTGAAACAGCTTGTTTAGTGTACCTGTAGTTTATTTTTATTTTTGCAAACTGCCATCACTGTTCTGGAAAAAAAGTATGCTATAGGTCAGTGGTGGCGAACTTATGGCATACATGCCAAAAGGGGCACACAGACCCCTCTTGGTCGGCACACTTCCTCCCTCCCCCCAGCACAGAGTTTGTCCGGCTCCTCTGTTTGGGCACTCAGTCTCTAAAAGGTTCACCATCACTGCTATAGGTTCTCAATATAAATAAGACCTGTACAAGATGGCATATTTAAAGAAAAGTAGCTTCCACAATCCTCAGGTATCCAATCTCTGAACCAATGTAAACACCCATTCACTAAGTGCCATACTAAATAAGCCATATGGCTCCAATCTGGAGATGGATCACAGTGTGACCATGACACTAAGGCCCCATCTCACTTCAGCTTTCAGTCAGGATTGGTCCTTCCTACACTTGCTATTCAGTGAAGCAAAAACAAGCACCCAATTATGACCAATGAAAGCAAATATAACCTAAGAGTTTGAGTGCTGCATGTAGGAGTTAAACTACCCCATGAGCCATGAAGCTCCTTTGCATGACCTTTAGCTGATCTCTCACACTAATGTATCTGATAAGAATTGCTTGCAGGATAATATTGGGAAGAGGAGAGCCATGTGTTATTTTGAGAACAGTCAAGATTAAGTATAAATAATGTTACTAGATAGGAAGTTGGAGTTGATAATCAACATTAAACTACACTCTTCTGGTAAAAATCAGCACAAAGTATTTGAAGGGCAGAAGAGTATGATAGAGCAATGGGTTGAAATTAACCCATTTTTCTGCAGACTTCTTCTCTGCATAACTCTGAGAACAAATCCATCAAAGCTGGAGGTTGGGAGGTTGCTTCTATGCTTTGATTAAGAATCTCCTTCCCTAACAATTTTTATTGGGACTACAATTGGGTTATATAGATACCTGTTCCTTTGAATGACAAGAAGGATTTGTGCACCTAGGGAACCTCTCCAGCCTGCTGCACCAGGCTGTCATTTGCACCTGGCTGAATTAAAGTTAAGCAGTTCACTCCAATATAACAGTCTGAAGCAAAGCAGTAACAGACATACAGTGGTACCTCATACAATGATTTTAATTCATTCCATGGGGCTCGTTGTTGTATGAAACATGCATCGTATAGCAATTTTCCCTATGGGATGTATTGTACAACTTTTTTTTTTGCAAAGTGTTTTTCCCATTGAAAAATTGTTGTACGATTTTTTCCATAGGAAAAATTGTTATGTGGGGCACCATCCTCCCCCCCCCCAAAAAAAAACCTAATTGTTATGCGATTTCGTTGCTAATACAGGGCAATTGTTGTATGAGGTTCCACTGTACAGTATGAACTTAACCTTCCTACGGTTTCAGCACCACATGCTTTGGGTGCAGAAGCTTTGAACTTGGGCAAGAAGAGAGGGGGGGAGAATACAAGATTTGGAGAACACAGAAGAATGAATATTTTCAGCTTCTAATCCTGATTTCATAATGAAGTACAGTATTTCAGTTGTTTTTATTTGTACTTACACAAGGGTGTGTTCACACAGTTCTGAAATCTCGGCCACAGAAATTAATTCCAAGTTCATTTTCTTTAATGGAAAGAGGGAAGGCATACTCTGACATTAAGATCACTACCTTCCCTCCTGATGTGCTTATCTTGCCACTCTTGGAATTGCAAAACTGAGCTTTTATGCTGATAAAATTAAAATGCTGAGATGAAGTAGGGGCTGAAGGCAAGGATGATAGCCCTCTCTCCTGCCTCGCAGTGTCCTTCAAGTTAACCACAAGCAAGTCAAGAAACACAATATATACCGGCCATAACAAACAACAGATTTAGTCACAGCCATGGCCAAAAAGTAAACATAACAAAACAAAAAGACAAAAAGTGTTCTGGCAAATTTAAAGACCTATTGCTGTATTTTAATGTTAGCTTTCGTGGATCAAGTCTACTTCATCAAACCGGAGTGAGATTTCATGAAATCAATATATATACAGTATCAGGTCCAGAGGGACACATAACGTATAACGTAAGTTTACAAATCAGTGTGGATTTTACCATTGGTAAAAACAGAAGATTGAGGTTCAGATTTATTACTGTGAAGTTTGGTTCTGTTGAGTTGTAAATGGTTAGTAGATGGAAGTAAAATACAGTAAAACCTCAGATAACACTAAAACCTGGTTCCACAAGTCTTGGTGTTATACGATTTTTAGTGTTATCCGATGCATGTTAAAATCCTATGGGATCCATAGAGATACATTGTAACCACACAGGCTTTAGCGGTTGTTATCTGATGCATCCCATAGGATCTTAATGTTATCCGATGCAATTCTTCCCCCCAGATTGCTTAATGTTATGCGATTTTAGTGTTATTCGATACTAATGTTATCTGAGGTATTACTTGTAAACATAAAAATAGAAATTGGTCACAACAAAGAGTAATTTGAATATGGCCATGTGACTTCTACAATTAAGTTATAGCCCTGGCAAAATTGATCTTCTCCCTCATTGCTTATAAGGTCCATCCGCCACAATTTCTCATGTGAAAGAGGGTTAATAGGTGGGTGCAGGGTAGTAGCCAGAGGGGATCAGCCCCCCCCCTCCGCTAACAGCCGCCACCACCCACCACTCCAAGATCCCAATGTTGTGTGTGTGTGTGTGTGTGTGTGTGACATTGTTGCCCCTCCTGAAAAAATATTCATCGTTGTTGCCCCCCCCCCCCCAATCTAGAATCCTGGACACAACTCAATAAGATACAGTATGAGCATCCTCACCAATTTGTATTTTTATGTTTATTTTGCTTCCATCTACTAACCCATTTACAACTCAACAGAGCCAAAAACTTCAGTCATAAATCTGAAAATCAATCAGGGGTCTTCTTTGGTGGTACAAAGCCACACTGATTTGTAAATTTATGTTATACACTAACCAACCATTTGTTTACCTCTGGGCCTGCGGTGTATAAATCTATTATTATTATTATTATTATTATTATTATTATTATTATTATTATTATTATTATTATTATTATTATTATTATTGTTGTTGTTGTTGTTGTTGTTGTTGTTGTTGTTGTTAAATCAATGCCATCAAGTCTCACTCTTATGCCTGATGGAAGTGGACTTAATCCACGAAAGCTAACATATATTTTTTTTTTAAAAAAGAGAGAGATACCTCAAGGAGGCTTTATTATTAAAGTGACTAAGCTTATTCTTCAAGAAGAAAAGGGGAGGCTGGATCGGGTCAGCCTCTCTCTCTCTCACAACACACACAGAGAGAAACCGTCGTTTTAACAGTCGCCTGAAAAGGCCTGAAGGGCGCGAGGAGGGAGGCCTTTTTAAAGCGCAGTTTCCTCTGAAGGAGAGACTTTGGCTGCCATTAAACGCCCCCCTTTTCGGTTTCCCAAGAGACTTTTTAATGGCGCTTTTCGAAAGATGCCGCTGGAAGAAGCGCGCCAAAAAAACCGTCCCGTCCGGGCGGATGGCGTGGAAGAAAGCTTGCAACTCAACAACACACACCCCCACACGAACTCTTTTCGAGTCGCACCTTGCCAGCCTATATATACATAAATGAATACAACACATAGAGCACCCACACTTGGGAGTCACATCCCTCCCTCTCCTCTCGCATAGCCGACCTCCCCCCCAAAAAAAACCAGGTCACCCGAGCCTCCCCCACCCACCCCCCATTTTGTCTCCCCTCTGCGAAAGGCTTCCCCTGCTTCTCTGTCCTTCTCCCCGCCCGGGAACCGAGGAGGGAAAAGGGAGGCTGGGCACTTCCGAGGGAGTCCCACACACACACACACCGCCCCTCCATCCCCCTTCCCTTCACCTTGCAATCCTCCTGGCCGAGGTTTTGGAGCAGCTCTTTGCCCGACGGGGCCCGGATGATGGCGATGCAGCCGCCGCCGCCCGGGGCTTCATCCGGCGGCGGGGCGGCCGAGTTGGGCTCCTGCTGCTGTCGGGACAGGGGCCGGCGAGCTCCCCGCTGGCCCACGCTGAGCGCCCCGAAGTCCAGCGTCTTGCTCTCGAAGGCGCCCTCGACGCTGCAGAACATCCCGCCATACTTCTGGCGGGGCACTTGGTCGGCCGTGCCCGGGCGGGCCAGGTAGACCGGCAGCTCCTCGTCGGCCGGCTCCCCGCGCTCACGGCCTCGCCGGCCGCTGCCTGAGGCCATGGCGGCTCCGGCTTCTCCTCCGCCTCCTCCTCTAATAAGCGGCTCTTTCAGGGGGCGGCCGGGGGTCCGTCTGTGAGGAGGCAGACGACGAGGAGGCGGAATATGGGAGGCTCCGAGAGAGTGCCGTATAACCGGCTCCTCCGCTGCCGCGCCTCGGGTCAGGCGGAGAGTGGCTGGCTAGGGAGAAAGAGTGAGAGAGTCAGTGTGTTGGTGTGCGTGTGTGTGTCAGCCCCCGGGAGGGAGGGAGGTGGTGGTGGTGGTGGTTGGGGCCACGAGCTCTTTTCACACGAACACCAACCCTTGTGAGGCAGCCAAGCACTCGAGGGAAGGAAAGGAAGCGGCGCCGGGTTGGGTTGTTGTTGGGTTGTTTGTGTCAGGACAACGCAGGACTCCCCCCCCTCCCCAAAATAAATAAAAATAAATAAAATAAAACCGCCCCTTTGATGGCACGTTACAACAATAATACTAGAGCATGGTGATTGCAGCCATGAAATAAAAAGGCGACTGATTCTTGGGAGGCAAGCGATGAGAAACCTGGGGAGCATAGTGAAAAGTAGTAGAGACATCACATTGCAAACAAAGATTCGCATGGTCAAAGCAATGGTATTCCCTGTGGCAATGTGTGGTTGTGAGAGCTGGACCATAAGGAAAGCTGAGCGCAGAAGAATAGACGCCTTTGAGATGTAGTGTTGGAGGAGAGTTTTGAGAGTCCCCTGGACAGCGAGGAGAACAAATAGGTCGATCTTGGAAGAAATCAACCCTGACTGCTCCTTAGAAGGTCAAATAGTGAAGATAAAGGTCAAGTACTTTGGACATCAAATGAGAAGAGAGGATTCACTTGAGAAAGCCTTGATGCTGGGAAGGGTGGAGGGCAAAAGAAGAAGGGGACGGCCCAAGATGAGATGGCTGGATGGTATTGTAGAGATAATGGGCAAAGAGCTGGGCGAGTTGAGGGGGATGGTGGAGGATAGGAGTGCCTGGAGGACAGTGGTCCATGGGGTCGCAGAGGGTCGGAATCGACTGTGCAACTGAACAACAACAAAAAAATGGTTTCCCTTCTTCGCCCTGATATTATTCCTGACAGGTTAGCTGGTTTTCTTATCTTTCTTCCGCTGGTCCCTTGTGGGTCATACTTTACATCGAAGCACACATTTTCTGTCACCAAACACTTCCCCAGGGGAGTCGTCTTCTTCATCATCATCATCTCGTCCTCCTCCTCTTCCTATTTCTTCAAGTATCCGATTCCAAATACTGTTCTGTATTGACTATCATTGTGGTGGTCACCCAGGAAGATTGTGCTAGGAACAGACACAGTGATGGGATGTAACAGGTTCTCACCAGTTCTCCAGAACCGGTAGTAACTTTTCCCAGTGTCCCAGAGAACCTGTAGCAGCTTTTGGGGGGAACCACCTTCGGGACTTACCTTTTCACTGGTTCCCCCACTGCGCATGCATGCCAAGCACTTGGTGTGCATGCACGCCTAGTGCTTGGCACATATGCACGGCCTCCTTGCTGTCCTCCCAAATGGGGAGGAGGAAGAGAAGCTGCTAGCCTGAAGCTCCCTATAGCCTGAAGCTCCCTATTTTTATTATTTTGTATTCTTTCTTTAGCCCCGCCCATGACATGACATCATGATGTTAGCTCCGCCCACACTGTAATGACATCACGGTGCGGTAGTAAAAATTTTGACATCCCACCACTGAACAGACACCTACCTGCATCACTGACTCAGTTCCGGGAGTTACTTTCTGAGCCTTTTTGGCACGCAAAGGCCTTCTCGGCCGCAATTCGGTATTGATGAAGCTGCTGCCCTCCATCAAGATGGATTCAAGTGGGATTTAATCCATTTGGGGACCCTCACCCTTCCCTGTGGACTTCCCCATCCAAGGCCATTAGTCCTCAGGGTTGTCAGGTTAGTTCACAACCACCTGGCAATTGTGTTGAGTCACTGGCAGTATGGTCTACTCTAAGGGCTGGGAGAGGTTAATGTTGGCATTTATTTATTCTTCAAATTTCTATTGCCACCCAACTTGACAATGACTGGGTGGCTAAACAACAATTAAAAGCAACATCAAAACTAACCAAAAGCCCTTAAAAACTCCATTAAAAATTCAAAATAATTTATCCACTCAACCCATCCATTAAAAGAGAGAGTCTTAATTATATAAGCCAGCAAGGGGGGGGGGTCACCCCTCATTGGTGCCCCACACCTGGCATAGTTTCCCCCTCCTTTCCGTCTTTGGATCTACCCTTCCTGTACATTTTAACGTGTTGGCTTTGCAGAAGAAGTGGAAGTACTTGTTTCTTTTAAATTTTATATCCTTTTCCTCCAAGTGGAAGATACTTCTTTGATATGAAAGACTCTAAATCACAAAATATTACTCTTAAGCATTGGAAATATGTAGGGAAGCCATAAAAGAAGCAACAATACTAGTTAAGGAAGGGATTGGAAAAAATGGTCCCATTCCAGAGAAGGCCCTGTTCTTAGTAGCTGTTTGTTTGAAGAATGGGTACCCAAAGCACAGCGTTAGGTGAAAGCAAACACAATATGAGTTTGACTGCTGTATGTATAGGTGGAGAAACTGGACCTTTAGACTGGAAGTACACAGAAAACATAATCGACAGTGAAGAATGTCCTGACCATTCTCTAGTTATTGTTGTAACATGCCATCAAGTCACCTCTTATGGTGATCCTATGAATAGGTACCCCTTGCTCGAAAGCCAGTCATATCTGACTCTAGGGTTTAGTGCTCATCTTTGTTTCATAGCTGAAGAGCCAACACTGTCTGCTTCTGCAGATGTTTCCATGGTCATGTGGCAGGAATGACTAGACAGCCGAGCTCATGGAATGCTGTTTACCTTCCCACCAAAGTGGTCCCTATTTATCTACAGTACAGTACTTGCAATTTCTTGCTTTCGAACTGCTAGATTGGCAGGAGCTGGGACAAAGACCGGAGCTCATTCCATTCTGCAGTACTCGGGAATTGAACTGCTGACCTGCCGCCTTCCAATCAGCATCTTAGCCACTTGAGCCACTGCAATGCTAGGAGTCCTATGAATAAGTGATCTTCACAATGCTCAGGCCTTAACATCCCTGCTCAGTTCTTGTAAACTAAAGCCAATGGCTTCTTTTAGAGAACTGGCCCACTCCATGTATAGCCTTCCTCTTTTCTGTCTTCCTTCAACCGTTCTCTGCATTATTGTCTTTTCCACGGAATCTTACATTCTTGTTCTGAACCCTAGTTTCATAATTTTTGCTTCCACTGATAGTTCAGGTTTGATTTGTTCTAGAACTCACTTTCTGGTAGTCCAGAGTATCTACATAGCTTTCTACCTGCACCATAACTCAAATGAGTCAATTTGTTCTTGTTAGCTTTTCTTTACTGTCCAGCTTTCACACCTGTGTATAGTAATGGGGAGTACAAGAGTGTGGATGATCGTCTTATTTTCCAGTGCCACAGCCTTTTCTAATTCTTTCATTTTTGTCCGAGTCTCAGTCTTCTTCTGATCTCTTGGCTGCAGTCTCTATTTAAATTGATGACTGAACCAAGACATACAAAATCTTTCAATTTCTTCACTGATTGTGTTAAATTTGTGTTGTTTTCTCTATAGTCATGATTTTTGTCTTAATATTCAACTGCAGTCCTGCTTTGGCACTTTTTTATATCACTTTCTTTAAAAGCTGCTTCAAGTTATTGCTGTTTTCTGCCAGTAAGATAGTATCATTTGCATAACTTCCACCAATTTTCACTCCTTCAACTAAATCTACTCCAGTTTTCCGCATGGTATGATCTATGTACAGATTAAACAGATAAAATGCATCCTGGTCTGAAATCTTTGCCTATAGTAAACCATTCTGTCTCCATATTCTCTCTAATGGTACTGTCCTTTTCAAAAGACACTGTCATCTTTGTATCTCCTCTATATGGATCTTCAGTGCCCTTGTTTTATTGTTGTTATAGCACATGACTCAAAGTCAAGAATTTTGAATTGTAAATATTTGCCAGTTATCCATGAAATTGTAAGGATATTGGAGACTGTTCTTTTTTCTTCTGAACTGAACCTTGTTTTTTGACAAGTTATGTTCTTATAAGCATCTATCATCATAAGAGTTAACATTTTTCTGATTCTAAATAAAGACAATAATGTATAGAGCTGGATTCTGATTTAGCATGGTACATAACAACTGCATTCAACTGAAATCTCACTGTAGATTGATATGGTTATATCATATGTACTTAGTGAAAATTATGGGTTGCCAGAGACTCATGATTTCTGACATTACCACTCTTAAGAGTTACATGAGAAGAAGATACCGTTTTTCCATCTTTGTCTCAATGCAAATGAGAAATTATATTATTGATTTCTGTCTATCCTAAAGTGACAAAGTTTTTAAAAAATCATCTCCCCATGCAAATATAGCAGTTTTCCATTACCAGTGAGTAGCTGTTTTAGTCTTCTGCAATCAATACAACAAAGTCTATAAAAACAAAAAAAGTTTTACTTGGCACAATACTTCACAAATTGTAGCCCACAGACAAAACTGACTTCAAGGGCAAATATTCATTAAGTTTTGATTATCTTTCTACATATCTAAGCATCATATTGTGCAGGTCTGATTACTATACACTCAGAGCTTAGTACTGTAGTTCTCATCAATTTACAGTAAAGTGCTATCATTTCTGGGAATTAAAAATAAAGATTCATTTGAGATGGTAATTTGTAGCAATTCAAAATAGTGGCAAAGTAGCAAAATTAAATTTAAGAATGTGAAGAGATAAAAGCATGATGAATCTGTATGCTTGTTAAGCAATATTCACCAGAAGAGATTTTATGCTTCTCTAAATAATGCTTCTAGTCTGGCCAGGTTATCCTGCTATGGTAATGGAGTAGATCTTACTGCTAGCAACTCAATGCCAATAGGCAGTGGTTAACAAACCTGACCACCCTGAGGACTAGCAGCCTTGGGTGGTGAAGTCCACAGGGAAGGGTGATGCTCCCCAAGTGGATTAAATCCCACTTGAATCCATCTTGATGGAGGGCAGCAGCTTCTTGATGGAGGGCAGCAGCGGACTGTGTACCAAAAGGGCCTAGGATCAGAATGTGACTCATGGAACTGGATCAGTGATACAGGTGTCATGCTGCAATGTGGAAGGCTTGGAAGGCCACTGCATTATATTGCTTCCAGGATAATTTTCATGACTAATCACCATGTCGATCACCAATATTTGGAAATGCACATAATCTTATACTGATATTGTGAAAACCCAGTTTTTTTGCCTTAGTTCTGCAAACTACAATCCATAGCCTATTAAGTGGGATCCAAGTACAGTACTTAGTTGTCCATGTAACTGTCTGGGTACAGTAATGCAGAGTGTTGGGTGGTGGTAAATAACCTGACTCCCTAAAGGGGGCATTGGCTAGGGGCAGATGAGCCCTTTTAGGTGGGGTGATAGTCCCCCTCAGAGGAGGAAATGCCAGTGGAAACCATCATATTGGGCCCAAAGGCAAAATGAATGGAGGATGAACCACTTCACTATTCTGATTCCCAACAGTCATGGAGGTGGAAGAGGTCATGCCAGATGGACTGGCTGTGAAGGCACACCTTGTCAATATCCTCAAGGCTGCGGCAGTCCATTGCAGTCTCGGTGTTAAAGCCTGCATGTTTCATTTCATACATGACTCAGGAGATGGCTCTGTGATCATAGTGTGTGGGTCCCGTCATGACAAGCTGGAATCCACCTTAAAATCATGCCAATGGCATTTTTCCTGATTTCCAGGGGGAAAATGTATACTCGGATAGGATTAGCAGCCGACTACGACGACAAGTTGTCCATGTAATTGGGGGCTGGACCTTCTCAGAGTTCCATCTAGGGATGCAGTAATGATTCTATAGCTTTAATTGAGTACTATGTTTACCTGTTTTATATGGTCTGAACTATACCACACCAGTCAAACGTATTTGCCTGTGTCTTAGCATAGGGTCAAAAATGTAGTTCTCAGTGTTTGTACTTGTGTGGCCCAACTGGTTCCTGGTTAGTTTTAACAAATATTGTTCCTTGCAGAAAACCTTTCCAGTATTTTGCAATATTTCTTTATGTCAGTGGACAACCCAAAATTATATCAGATATTTGATGGCAAAACAGTGATCTAGTTGGATGCCCTTATAGGTAATGCGAAGTTTCAAAGATTCCTATTTGTTCCTCAGATGAAAGACACACGTGTGAGTCTTAAGAGGGTAGGGTTTAAGTTTATCTACCATAATATGTTCTACCAGGAGGGCAGAGCCCGAAGTCAGCTGGGTGGCGGTGTTGGGCCGCCCGGTGAAGCCCGCGGCTTTTTCTCCCTGGCTCTGGGTGGGCGGAGCCTGAAGTCAGCTGGGCAGCGGTGTTGGGCCGCCCAGCGAAGCTCATGTCTTTTCCTCTCTTTTTATCACAAGAAATATTGATAACAATTCAATTATTTGACTATAATTATTTCTCAATTATTAGGATCATTGTCAAATGACTGAAAAATCATATCTTCTCATGTCAGAAGAGGCTTAGAAGAATATATTGGCAACAGATGCTTTCCTTCATGAGAAAGTTGGTAGGGTGGTAATCAAACACATAGAAAGCCCAGGTTGGTAAAGGGTGAATTACAGCTCTTCTAATGCTGTACACTTTTATTTTGGAAGGTTTCTTGAAGGCTGCAGTCCTAGGCAAATTCAGTAGAATGTCTGAATGGATATAAATTACACTTGTACCTCGCTTAAAGAGCACAATGCGTTCCACGGGATTGCTCTTTAAGCGAGTTTGCTCTTTAAGCAAAACACCATTGTAAATGACCAATTATGGGGGGGGGGGATTTTGAACCCTGATTTATTTGTTAAGTGAGTTTTTGGTTGGTTTTATTTGTTAAGCGAAGCGAACATTCAGAGAAAATTCTCCTTTTTAAGCGAGTTACTCTTTAAGCGAGACACTCTTTATGCGCGGTTTGACTATATTGTTTATGCTTGCGCAGTAACAGACATAAAATTCATAGTACTGATTTTCAGAATAAGATATAGAAAATTAACAAGATAGTGTACAGGATGAGATATTACATAAAATACAGATATTTTTTTAAAGTTGGTGTAACCATATCCTGAGATTCCCAGTTAATTTAATAGGATAACTGGTGGAAATATTTACCATGGTTATACAGTAGTTTCTTACTTTTAACATTACAAATTATATAGCCAACAAGAGAGGCACTTTGTCATTGTAAATGATAAGAATGATGAAGATTATTCTAAGTGAAAAATGGATTTTAAGCCAAGTCATTTTTATTTATTTATTTAAAATAGTAATTAAATCTAGCTGCTTAGAACTAAAGTTGTGGTTGTAGTCATACCTACATGAAAGTAAATACACTGAATTTGGTGGAATATATTTTTGGATAAACATATAAGACTATGGTTGCCAGGGCTCTGATTGTTTGTTTATGTGGAAATTTGGTCTCCCCTGCAGGGTTACAGGAGAGATAAATTAATAAGCTGCTGACAAGGCTATTTGCCCAATTTCTTCCTCCCTGTATAGTCAGTTAACACAGATTTCCCAGTGCAATTTCTCAACTTTTCTCTTGCTGTGTAGTTGCATCTTCCGTTTTTAAATCTCAGGCATGTTGGTGACATAATAACCATACACACGATTGTTCTACATTTTTCTGTCTCAATATTTATATAATACAGTTGGGAACAAAGAAACTTTGTTATATGTTAGAAATATATTACCTTTGTCAATTCATCCAAAATGTTAATGATTTCACTTATTCCAAATATAACACTAAGAGTAAGTCTCATCCATACACACCCTAAAATAAACAAATATCCCAAGCACCTAACCAATGAATCAACAAAAAGGTACATCAGATCTGAGAGGAATCCAGCTGCAATCATTTCAGTGGAAATAATTTGGCTGCTCTCTATATTTTTGTTTCAATTTGCTATGTTGTTTGACCTGCTCTGAGGGCACACACTTCTTAGATCCAGTTCATTTCATGTACTATTTTTGTGTGAAGATTTTGATGGCTATCACTTAACTTGTAATAACCTGGGACGTTTAATTAACATGCTTAGATTTTTATTTAAAAAGGAAAAATTAAAAGCTTTAATGCTTTATTAGTTTCTAGCACTGTTTCTAAGACACAACATACTATACAGGTACTTGAATCTCCTAGTACTGTACTGTATTTTTATATTACCATATCCATCATTTAGTGTTCATTTTAATGTCTGATTACTTCATTAAGTTCATTTTAAAAACACATATTTTACTTTTGAAAGCATCCAGGCTAGGAATAAGGTTTTTGTTGTCAGCCTCTTGTGAATACATCAGCAAGATATTACCGCAGATCTTTTGCCAAGCAAACCTCAGTAACAGCTATCAATTGGGAAGAGCTATGCAAACTTATTGGAAAAGGTCCTTTAAGCTAATCCCTTTTTACAGGAGAATTAGTTACTGAAATTAGGCATAACCACTGTGCATAAGTATGGCTTTCTGTGATTTGGGATTTCTGAATTTCCTTTCTTGTGTATTCCCTTTATGGCTGAGGTAAATTTGTCAGCTGGGATTCAGTGAAACAAGTCCAACTGTAATGTCCATGAGAATTTGTCTTGGAGAGGAAAAACGCATGATTTACACTTCAGTCTTCACAATATGAAGGTGTGGGAAATGGCTTAGACATTGTAGTATTATTCAAGTCACAGGAAAAACATTGCTATTGCTTGCTAATAGTACATTCCTATTACATTACTAGTCTTTCTGTCCACAGGCATGGTAGGATAGAATGCCACAAAATATTTCTGGTATTATGTCTGATTTCAGTGTCTCCCACAAATGATTGGTTAGATGATTCATTAAAATATATTTTTTTAACCAGATACCTCTTTATATTTAGTAGGCTCTTTCTTTTTTACCTCTACAGGAAGCCAAATCATGAACTAAAAACTGAATGTCCACCAGAAAGAAGGTGAAAACAATACAGTCACTAGCTTCCTCTTCACACTAGGCCGACCTAACAATTAGAAACTTCTGTGAATCAGAGACTAGAGTCCAGTTTTCCACATTGTAAAAGGCCTCTTCTGTAAAGAGATTAGAAGAAGATGCAGCCAAAATGTGAGTACAGTACTGTTAAAAGCTATTTACAAAGATGACTCAGGGCTTATACAAGCAGCCCATTTGTTCTGTTTTGTAACCAATAGTTCCCCTAACCATCATCCGACAGTAGACTTACCCTCGTTCATTCACCAATACAATGTGTGTGTGTGTGTGTGCGCGTGTGTGTGTGTGCGCACACACACAGTATGTTACTTTCTGTGCTTTTTAATTTCCCACTGAAGCATAGTTTATTTTAGTCCAATTCATTAAGGGGGGTTCTCAGTCACAACCTCTGATTGGAAACTTCCAATTGTTTTTTAATAATCAAAATGAAAAGTAAAGACAATTTGTAGAAAGGTACTTAAAGTATTAGGAGGGTACTTACATGTCAGGGACTGCTGTGGCTTAGTGGTTAAGATGCTAAACTTGACGACTGAAAGGTCAGCAGTTCGACACCCGAGTACTGCATGACAGAGTGAACTCCCGTCTTTGTCCCAGCTCCTGCCAACCTAGCAGTTTGAAAGTAAGACATTGCAAGTACAGTGGTGCCTCGCTTAAAGAGCATAATGCGTTCCACAGGATTGCTCTTTAAGCAAGTTTGCTCTTTAAGCGAAACACCATTGTAAATGACCAATTGGGGGGATTGCAAACCCCGATTTATTTGTTAAGCGAGTTTTTGGTTGGTTTTATTTGTTAAGCGAAGCGAACATTCAGAGAAAATGCTGCTCTTTAAGCGAGTTACTCTTTAAGCAAAACGCTCTTTATGCGAGGCACCACTGTATATAAATAGGGACAACTTCGGTGTGAAGATAAACAATGTTCCGTGCACTCTGGTGTCTAGTCATGCTTGCCACATGCCCACAGAAACGACTGCAAACAGACAGCACTGGCTCTTTGGCTATAACAGAGATGAGCACTGAACCTTAGAGTCTGATGCAACTGGCTTTCAAGCAAGGCAACCTTTTCCCTTACTTAAATTTCATTCATATTTTTAAAAAAGAAGTTTCCTTTTTAAAGAAAGGATTCTAGTACAGTACTACCCCTCTGCGTCTGAAAGGAGGACATTGTACCATGTGACTAAAAAAGGAGGAGATTGGAGGAAGCAATCCTCTCCCAGCTTCTTTTTCCAAATTTCCCTCCCATTAGTGTTTTTTCCCTACTCTTCTTCCATGGTGCACAGCCTGGAAGTCCTTTTTATCCTAAGGGGGGAGGTGGGGGGAAATCCCATTTTACAGTGTAGATTGCGTATGAATGCTAGTAAGCTGTGCTTCTCTTCATGCTGAACCATAAACAAAAGTGACAAATTGGAATTGAATTTTTGCCCTGTCTAGAAGAGATTTCATTCAATTTCATGTCTATTTCTCATAAAAGGTCACTTGTTTCGCTAGTCTAGACCGTAAAATTGCTCACAGATCAAAGAAATTGATATGTAAACCACCTTAATTATGAGATGTTATACAACTTTCTGTGTCTATGACCACTCCTGCCACAAACTATAGGAAGTAAAAGTTACTTTAAAATGATTTTCCCACTGATCTAACATCACCCAGAGGACCACTTAGAATGCAAGTAGAGAAGGACAATGTATAAAATCTTGAAGTCTTTGGAGGAAAGGAGAGAATGATAGGAGGGGAGTGTGTAACTAATGTTGCTTTTTCTTCTACATTCTCTTCCTGGATTCTCCTATGCTGTTTCTCTGACCAGCTGACCACATGATAAGAACCCTATGCTTGCCAACTTCCACTGAACCCATTGCTGGGTGGTCATGTGCTTGTTCCTTATTGGAGCCTCTGGCATTACCATACTGCCCTGTTGCTTTTCACCAATACTGTATTTTCTGTTACAGGTTATCTTGTAATTTTACTGTTGCCATCTTCCAGACTAAGGTCTCCTTTAGGTAGAGACACCCCCCCCCCCGGTGCAATGTACCTTATTAGTTTCCAAAATTCCTGTCCCCTTCCGTCCTCAAGATAATGTGAGACTTGTCACAGACAAGCAGTGACAAGAACCATGGCAAAATGTTTCCTCTGCAAGGCAAGGTTTATTTCTTTTCCCAGATAATCCCTCTTTCCCTTCCCATCACTTAAAACTTTTAAGAGGAGAGAGAGAGAGAGAGAGAAAGAGAGAATTGTTGTAAAGTATATAACATTACCCTCCCTGCATGCCAGCAAAAGAAGGGTGGTTCAGTGCTTGGGGAAATGAGAACATCAAATCATTCTTTCCTGCCTTCCCTCCACCCTCTTTTAGAGCTCTCTAGTCTAGGCACAGGGATGCTGTGCTTCAAATGCAAAATAGAACCTTGAGGGACAGCCTACCAGACTGTTAGGATGCAGTCCAAGTTGGCCTCAACTAGAAGAGGCTTAAATCTTGTCTGGTTGGACAGTGGACTTTCATTTGTCTCTTGGCTGTTCCATCTGGTCAGTGTTCATAAAATAGGATCCATGTACTACTTTAGCTGACAACTCATCTAAACAAATGTACACCTATCCACGAAAAGATCTCTCTGGAATATCTGCAGCTGTAATTCTTTACATTGCCAGTCTCTCTTGGGTGTGCACATTTCCTGTTTCTCCATGTTTCCTGTTGCTCTTTTCCCCCCTAGGTGGATAGATTGCCTCTTTGGCCCATTGTCAACACCAGTCAATTCCCAGCACTTTGTTTTTGATTTTCAATTATGATAAAAACATTTTAGGCACTGTTTCTGACTGAAGAGCTTCCAGTATCTTTGATCATTCTCCCCTAGGAGATGATGCTATTCTGTAAACACAGTTTATCTTGTCTCTAATAGAATTGTGTTCTTCCTTTTCTTATGTATTGTTTTCAGTTTGGCAAGCCATGTCATATCAGGCATTCTAGAGTTGTAGACATTGTTTTCTGCTGTTGGCCACTGAATCTCTTTGTCTTTGCTCAGTTATCAAAAGCTAATGTACTATATTGATACCTTCTGTCTTGGGTCATGTGAACACTGGCTTTCCTGGTGCAGGCTGTGCCTGGATTTCTACGATCACTTGAGAATGGGAGGAAGGTGCTAAAAAATTTTACCCAGCTTTTCCTATCTAATCAGCAGATGCCTGTATTATGAAGTGGCTGGGAAGGCAAATTGAACACTTCCTTGACCATACAGGTATGATCAGGGGAAGTCACTCTACTGATTGGGCTACTACAGCTGGCAGTGTGGGAAAGCCATGCCTTGCTGCTGCTGCGGCTGCTGCTGCTATACTTTGTAAAAATGATTTGGCAGGTGATTACTGTGTTGGAGTATCACTTAGATAACAGGTGTAAATGTGATGCATCATAATAGTGATAATCTATCGAATTCTTTTAAAAAGTGGCTGTACCAGCTTGATCAGTGGTGCAGGGTTTCCTAGACACCGGCTGATGGGTGGCAACAAGGCCAAAGAGAAAGGAAGAAAGAACATTTCCCCTGATTGTCCCCAGAAAACTAGGAGAAGTGTTTAATTTTCTAGAGCTGCAATACCTAATGAGACATTACATGATCTGGAAGTTTAAACAGAAGAAATAGTTCTCTTTTATCCTATCCTCAGCATGCACATGCACTGGGGTCAGGATAAAATAAAATGTTGCAATTTAGGAGAACCCATTGGCAGGGACTCAAAAGTGAATGGGTTGGGGCAAATTGACCCTTCACAACACACGAAATGTCTGCATATTATTTTTATTGTGGACCAATCTGCCCTCCAAACACCCAAAGATTAGATTATTATACCCACCTACACAACCTCTGCAGGTAAGAGTGGAGCTTCAAGGCTGGAGTAAATAAATAAACAAGGAAAAACTTACTCACCCCAAACAAATTGTTCAAAAATAAAATCCTCTCAGTTCTTCTTTCCGCCACTACTATATTGATGGGAAATTATATCAAATGATTTCCTTGTGGATATGGAGGCAGCATCTTTCTGTAATTGTACAAAGAAGATGGGTAATGAGAGAATAACCTGATTGGCTTAGCTAATATGAGGCTGGATTCATAGATCATCTTTTGAAAATGCAATAAAAAGGAATTATACTGAGTAATATAGTATAATTATATCTTCCTTCTTCTTAAAAGTAGGCCTAAACAAAGGTACAGTCTTTCCAGATTAGACATAGCTATTATAAAGGATAATATCAATAATTCAGCATAATTGTAAAAATGAAAAGAAGCAGAGATTAAGGTGCTACAGTCTTTGGCTACTGCTTGTTTCTATACAGTACTGTGTTAGAGGTCTTTCAGAAACAACATTTATTATGTCTCAAGACTTAGGTTATGTTTTTTTATCTTACACACTTTTGCTTCATCCAGATGATATTCTCTCCATTTGTTCCATTTGTTCCTCAGACATTGCCACACATTTTCTCCCTCCACAACCCAAATAAAATATTTAAATTTGTATACTTCTTTCCTATGCTGCCTCTCATATATGGTGCAATTCATGATGGAACAAAAGTTGGATACATTTGTCAAATTAGCACTATACTGTACCCCCATTCTGGATGGAGGAGAAGGGAGTAGGAGGAAATCAACACCATCCAAAGTTGAGAAAGGTGGGGAAAGGATGTCGGAAAAGGATGTGGGAAGGAAAGAAAGTGGACAAAGGTGGGAGAGTTGGTTCTAGAAGAATAGCATGAATCATATTTGGGTGAGAAAAAGATAATAAGAATCAACAAATATGAGACAAACTGAAAAAAAGGCAAAGCAAAATGCAATATGTGGAATTTTTGGAAGATCTTTTACTGATTCCTTTTATAGTCCCTCATCACCAAAATGAGACAGGCTAATTCTTATTTAAGGAAATTTAAAAACACAGAACAAATCTGTGTCTCAGAATCTATGAACTGGCATGACCTACATAATTTTTTTAAAAGTCACTTTCATTCTCTCAATTTAAAATAATTTATGAGTTCTGTCAAGCCCTAGGAGCCTCTACAAACTGGAGGAAATCTTTGTTTTAACCTCTCTAAGTCAAAGAAGTTTAGAGGGTGTATCATAACAATACAGTTTCAGAAGAAAACTTAAAGCTTTTATCCTTAATGAAAGTTGTAAGGTGATCCCATTTCTTTGTACAGATGTTAATAGTACTCACCATAGTATCAATGAAAGTATCAGTTTCTATTCCATCAAAACATAACATCTGCTTCTCTCTTTATACTCTCACATTTTAAAAAAGTCATCTAAGGTCTACCAAAAATAAAATAATAGACATACACAGCACAACTGTTTTTCCTAAGAGTGGTATGAAAAACTGCACCAGTCAAATCTTTATTCACTGCACAAGAAAAGTATTGTTTTCACACTCAAGTGAAATGGAGAGGTTCATTTTCATGTCAGAGATTACTCCGGGTTGAAAGGGTTTTTGCAGAGGATGCCCGAATGAGGCTCCTTTCATGTCCCCCATTGTGCAGTTCTCGGGAATCAAACCCATCTTTCCAGTCTCCAAGCCAAGTACCTTAACCACGAAGCTACTGGAGGAGCTGTATAATGGAGAAGTAAAAAGGGTTGTAGAGTTGTGCCCACAAGCTCAGCTGGACTATGTATGACTCCTCCTAGGGCCTAGGCCTGACATTCCCCAAAGTGGAAGGCTTCTAACAAAATATACAGTAGGTTTTAGATCTCTGCACAACCAAGCAAAGGATCCTCCTCAATCTTACCAAGCTAATACATTGTCTTCACTCCAACTTCCTATAGTTATTATTTTGTCTTCTCCAGCAGTTAATAACCGTGGTGATCCTAGCGATGCAGTCGAAGTCCTATCCAGGTGTCTGGAGGCTGTTAGGATCTGGATGGGGGACAACGGGCTACAGCTGAATCCTGGCAAGACTGAGTGGCTGTGGGTCAGGGGCCCTGCATTAGTCTGGGAGCTACCATCTTTGGTACCGGATAGGGCTATTTTGCCCCAAACAGACCCGGTGAGTAATCTGGGTAATTGTTATTTCTCAATCTCTTAATCTATTGCTTGGGTGGGTGTTTTGATGGGGCTATTAGATTGTTGATCTGTCCCTGTTCTTCTTGTGAGCCGCCCGGAGTCTCCAGAGTGAGGAGGGCAGTATAAAAATGTGAATAAATAAATAAATATACATTGAAATTTTTTTTTTAAAAAAAATAAACACTTATGCACTAACAAATTTGTTGATGACAGCTATATGACTAAGCCTCTCCATTTCCATAGCAATCCCAGCAGGTTCAATGTTTCCTGTTGCAGTTAACTGTACATCTTCTCACTGTGACTGTATTCCCCTCACTGATCTCACCTCTAGGGTAGCTGCAATTCAAATGTCTCTTGACCCATCATTAGTAACATTTTGGGGTTTCTGCATGAATTTGGGCTAAAGTTCTACTTTCAAGATTTCAGCACTCCTTAGATATATTTTTCCCTTACGATTAAACTATTTCCTGCTTGTAAAGATCTCCCAACTCTAGAATTCAGTGCTCATCTCTACTTATAGCCAAAGAGCCAGCTCTGTCTTTGTCTGCAGACATTTCCATGGTCATGTGGCAGGCATGACTAGATGATGGAGTGCACAGAATGCTGTTAACTTTTCCACCCAAGTGGTACCAATGTATCTACTTGCAATTTCTTGTTTTTGAACTGCTAGGTTGGCAGGAGCTGGGCCAGATAATGGGAGCTCATTCCATCATGCAGTACTTGAGTCTTGAACTGCTGACCTACCAACATTCCAGTCATCAAGTTAAGCTCTTAACCACTAAGCTACCACAGCCCCATTTCCTGCTTGTTAACTGCTCCTTTAGTTCTGAGAAAAAAATTCTTCCCCTTTCATGATACTAAAAGGCATCCATGATCTGTATGTCTGTCTGTTTATATCCCACATTTCCATTAAAAACAGCATTCAAGGTAGCTTAAAAATTTCTTAAAAGAATAAAAGCCAGTAAAATGAAATTTTACTGCAGTGGCTCAAGTGGCTAATAAGCTGACTGGAAGGTGGCAGGTCAGCAGCTTGATTCTCGAGTACTTCAGGAAGGAATGAGCTCCCCTCTTTGTCCCATCTCCTGCCAACCTAGCAGTTCGAAAGCAAGAAATTGCAAGTAGATAAATAGGGACCACTTCGGTGGGAAGGTAAACAGTGCTCCATGCGCTCTGGTGTCTAGTCATGCCTGCCATATGACCATGGAAACATCTGCAGAAGCAGACAGTGATGGCTCTTCAGCTTTGAAACAGAGATGAGCTCTGAATCCTAGAGTTGGATGCGACTGGCTTTCGAGCAACAGAAACCTTTACTAAAATGAAATTTGGCTACAAAATCAAGTAAACCAACCCCTCTATAAAAACATTTAAATTAACTATATTAGACATCATATGCCAGTCTAAGAAGAAGCCCCATCCTTCTTAAAACCAATAAATGGAAATGGATTGCAATTCTGAATGAAGCACATTCTATATTCAAGGAGTTCACAAGAGAAGGCCCTGTGTTTTGCTCATGCTACTGTTTTTGGTTGTTTATCCTGGATCAACCATCTCAATACTGGTTGTCCATTATTATAAAACGACTCCATAGCTAGATCACAGGGCCTTTTGTGTTATGCTCAAATATTTTCTGTCAGTTGCTTAGCAGCATGTCTGATCTATATCCCAAGTGGGTGTAGGTTTCATCAAATCTTTTTTTCACAGAACTGTACTCTTTCCAACTATGCTCTGGGGTCAAACCAACCATTGCTAAAACCTCTTTTTGAAAATAAATATTCCTAGCAGTTTTCCAGCTGCCTCTCTTTATATATATTACAACCAAGCCTTCAAATCTGAAAATGTAAATATTCTATGCTCTTATCACCCTCTACTCTTCCATCACTACACATTCCTTCAAAACTAGTGAAAAAGGATTCAATGTGGTCACCTTTGTACTATTTGAGAAGTCTCTTCATATCTACAAATCTCTTCCTGAAGGACTAGGGATTGCCAAACTATTTTCCCATTCTAGTTCTTTCAGTTTCATGTTTTTTTCTTCAGGTGTAGTATCCATTCCGGATATTGGCTATCATCATGGCGATAGTCTTCCTTTTCTTAAATCCTCAGAACTGCCACACCTGTCTCTCAGGTTCTTCAGCCTTGAAGTCATCTACATCCAGGGCCTTTCTTCCCAGGGATCTTTCCTTGCAGAGCGAGTTGGAGTATTCTATATTTTATGTTGTTCATCACAACATGGCCAAAGTATTGGAGCTTTCTTAGCTTGATGGTCTTAAAGAGTTCTTGTTCTTTATCAATTCAGTGCAATACTTCTACATCAGTCACATGGTCAACCCATGATATCCTTAGCAGCCATCTGTAGATCTACATTTCAAAAGCTTCAATTCTCTTTTCAGATGTTTTAGTCAATTTCCAAGTTTTGACTCCATATAGCAACGCTGGGAAACATTTTTAACATCTCAAATTCATGAACTGTCTCTCTGTCTTCTAATTTTTCATCTTTTCTGTCTCAGTTTCTTTCTCTCTGCCTTTTAAAGCCTATTTATCTCAGATTTTCTTGCTTGAATTATTGAAAACAACTTTTATTTGTTTCTTTTCCCCAAAGCACTCTCTTTTGGGAATCAGCCTGCAGTTTTTTATAGACTTTTACACATGATCTTTCAGCCTTCTCTGCCAAACATCCAAACTGAGAAGAAATAAGGGAGTACCACCAAAAGAATTGTCCTTTCATTTATAAGATTCTGTAATAGCATAACAGGAATCAACAGGCCCACAAACAAACAAATTTAAAAATATCTTTATCCACAAGTCTGGAACATCATCAGAAGCCATTCTAAGTTAGATAGTTGCACAGTTTTCAAAAAGTGTTATGTTCCTATCTACTGTACTTCAAATTGCCCCAGGACTCTATCACAATGCATTATATTCCTTCACATTTGTATCACATTCAAATGTCCTCAAACATCTTTCTCTCATTTCCAAAACATTCACTCTTTAAAACATCTTTCTACGACTCAGGCAATATTCAAACTGACAATTTTTCCCTTTCCACTGTTCAACCACTCCTCACAGTATTCATTAACTGTGCCAAAAGAGTTGGGTTCTGGTTCCTTTACTTCTGTATTAGTAATGGTTTTCCCCCCAAGGTGAGTATGATTTTTAACAAGCCTCCTTGGGCATCAAGATTTTAAAAATCAGACATAAATGTTTGAAGTAACAAATAATACAACATATATATTTCAAGTTTCTCCCATCTTCTTTCGTATCTAGGTCAGACTTTAAACTGCCAAAATGAATCCACCTTTTGGTGAATTCATTCTGTAGTGCCTTTCACATAACCTAGTGTGAGAAAGATTAGCCAGCAAAATAAGGTTGCTGTTGCCAGGGATATGCCCAACTGTAGTTCAAAAATACAGTAATACCCCGTATAACGCGAGTATCATATAGCGCTAAAACCGCATAACGTTACAAGATTTTCGGAAAAATCTTGTATCGAATAACATGATTTTAACGTTATCCGATACAGTCGTTCTTAGTAGCAGGGTGGGTGGAAAGCTGAACGGGGTTCTCCGTTCAGCTTCCCAGCCACCCTGCAGCTACGGAGGCAGGGGTGGGGAGGCTGGAATGCTGATGGGGGGCTCCCCCGTCGGCTTACCCAGCCACCCCACAGCTGCGGAGGCAAGGGCGGGTGGCTAGGGAAGCCGACAGGGATTCGAACTCTGGCATTCTGGATTGCTG
This sequence comes from Furcifer pardalis, assembly GCA_030440675.1. Lineage (NCBI taxonomy): Eukaryota > Metazoa > Chordata > Lepidosauria > Squamata > Chamaeleonidae > Furcifer > Furcifer pardalis. The sequence goes on along the minus strand of CP126893.1, from coordinate 80,604,466 downwards.
CACTGGCTCAGGCCGTCGGGGAAGCCCAGAAACAGCTTGGATCGGGTCTGCCCACCTCCCTGGACCCGGCGGGGGGGGGGGTCAGAGACCCCAAAATTGGTAAAAAAAACGGACGGTTTTTTTTTACCAATTTTGGGGTCTCTGACCCCCCCGCCGGGTCCAGGGAGATGGGGAGACCCGATCCAAGCTGTTTCCAAATTCCCCCACCTCCCTGGAGGCTGCAGCAAGCCAAAATGTCAGGATTCAAATCCCGACGTTCTGGCTTCCTGCAGCCTCCAGGGAAACAGGGCTTTTTTTAACATTGTGTGATCAATGTATCGCACAACGTTAAAAATCGGATAACGACGGGACTTGTGGAACCAAGTCATAACGTTATCCGGGGTTCTATTGTACCACAATCTTTGAGGAGGCTCTTTCTGTGTATCCCTTTCCCCCCATGAAAGCCAAAAGATGGCATGCAGAGAAATCCTATGTGCTCTCTCATCTAGCCACTGATCAGCAAGGAGTGGTGATCAACAACAGGGCTGTAGAACACAGAGTTGTGCATACCCTCTGGATGTCTCTGCATTCCCTGTGCTAACCTGTTAACCTTCAGGGTATGGTGAAGGATGCTCTTCTGTTATCTATGTGAGTATAACAGTAAATTGCCAGTCTGGTTGGTGCCTATGGATGGAATAAGGGGATGGACTATCTTGTTTGCCTGAGGCAGCAGAATTTTTGAGTTGGTACTGCTTAGTTTTAGCATGTCTTCCAAACCATGCTCTAGGAGTGCGCTGTATTTTCTTGACATGTTGGAGAAGAGGGAACTGCCATGTACCAGCTCAGATTACTTAACCACCTAGTCCATGTTGTCTGCTCTGATACCCAGCAAATGTCCACAGCCCTAATGCATATGTATTTCCCATCAATTGCTTCCTGATATTTTTTTAGCTCAGAAAGCCATTTTAATCAGAGAGACGCTCCATCTCTCTCCTGCCGCGCCGACGTCTTCGCCTCCCCCGGATTTGCTATACCTGTCCGGGGGAGTGAAAAGGCTTCCAGAGCATGCTTGTGGTTAGGGTGAGAACCCTGACATTGTTGGATCATGTACTGTATTTTTACATTGTATTACTGAGACTATGTCATGTATATGTAACTGAAATTTGTATTTTGTAACCTTATTTTGCAGTGTGGTTTTGTTTATTGCACTGCTGTACTGTATTGTTATATTTATTGTATTATACTGTATGATCTTGATTATGTTATATTACTTTTGACTGTCTTATATGTATGTTTTCTGTAAACCACCCTGAGTCGGTTGTACTGAGTAGGGCGGTATATAAATTGAATAAATGAAATGAAATGAAGAAGCACTTTCCATTTTAGCTCTTGTCCTCCGAGTTGCATCTAGACTGAACAGAAGAGGGGCTGGAGCTGCAAGACGTTTATTTATTTATTTATTAGTTCAAATTTATATTGCCGCCCACTCGCTGTGACGACTCAGGGCGGCTTACAAACAATACATCACAATACAATATGTTGGTGTGGGCTCAGGGGGAGGGGGAGAGAAGTCGTCAACCTGCCCTGCCCTCTTCCCACAGGGGGAAGGGCAGCAAAGTCTTCAACCTTCCCTGGCTTCTTCTTCCCCTGGCAGTTGGTATGGGCACAGGAGGAAAGGTGGCAACAGTGGTGGGATGTAACAGGTTCGCACCAGTTCGCCAGAACCAGTAGTAACATTTCCCAATGTCCCAGAGAACTGGTAGCAGCTTTTGGGGGGAACCACCTTCGGGGCTTACCTTTTCAATGGTGCACACCTACAGTGATTGGCGCATATGCACAGCCTCCTTGCTGTCCTCCCAAGTGGGGAGGAGGAAGAGAAGTTGCTAGCCTGAAGCTCCCTATAGCCTGCTCCCCAGGGTAAGTGACTCACCTTTGGATGTGGTGTGTCTGTGGGTATTTTAATGTGTATTTAATACCTTTACCTATATTGACATACTACCACACTGAAGTACAGATAAGAAGGCATGGCTTGGGGTTTTTAAGCAAAGTCTTGAAGTTACTTCATCAATAAGCTACACCTGTGCTGTTCCAATTGCTGTTCCAGTTGGAGAACCCTTAAGGTGGTACAGCTGTTTTACATTTACATTAAAGCATATTATCCTAGAGAACTGGTTAGGCAAAGACTTAGTACCTAACTTCTTTAACTGTTGAAAAGTGCCAAAATGAAGCTATCTTGTGGTGAGTTCATTCTGTAGTTCTTTCCATCTGACCTAGTGTGAGAAAGATTAGCCAGAATAAGCTTTAAGCTCTGGTTTAAAAGCTCTGGTTGATTTGTGTTTGGGGTGGGTGGGTGTATTTTAATATATTTTTATTTAATTTATTTACTTTATTTATGGGTTTGTGTTTTGGGTGGGTGGGTGGGTTGAGGTGTGTGTGTGCTTATTTTTATTTTATTTTATTATTTTCCTTTGGCCCCGCCCACAACATCATGATGTCTTGATGTTAGCTCTGCCCACACTGTGATGACGTCACTGTGGGGTAGTAAAAATTTTGACATCCCACCATTGAGTGGCAAGGTCCTCAACCTGCCCTGGCTTCTTCTTCCCCTGGCAGTTGGTGTGGGCACAGGGGGAAGGGTGGCAAATTAAAAGACGCCTTCTGCTCTCCCACTGCCAAAAGAAGGAAGATTTGGAAGAGGACATTGATAGCAGTAGGGGTAGTAGTAGTGGCTGCAGGTTGTTTTAATCGCTACAAGCTGTCTGGACACCTTTGAGGCTGCAGCTGCTATGAAGTTGAATTTTCAAGGCCAAAGCATTGTGGGAGAGGGAAATGTCCCACAATGCCATGGGACTGAAAAAATCGCTACCTGCTGGAGCAACCTCTTTCCATAGTTTATTTATGTATTTATTCACACTTGTCCTCTTCTTCCTTGTCCTCCTTCCTCCTGTAAGAGTTCTTTTGCTGTGTCAGCAGGTGGAATAAGACAATTGGATGTGACAGCAAGAGAGAGAAAGGGCACACTGATTAAAACGTTTTGCTTTCGATGTGTAGAGTATAAAATAAAAGGATGCAAAGTGTAAATATTAGATTTATTAACAGTTTTAATTACTTAGAAACTGCAGTGGCTTAGTGATTAAGATGTTGAACTTGACAACCAGAAGGTCAACCGATCAGCAGTTCAAGACCAAAATGTTCTATGATGGAGTCAGCTTCTGTCTTTGTCCCAGCTCCTGCCAACCTAGCAGTTTAAAAGCAAGAAATTGCAAGTAGATAAATAGGTTCCGCTTTGGTGGGAAAGGTAGCAGCGTTCCTTACTCTCCAGTGTCTAGTCATGCCTGCAACATGCCCCAGAAATGTCTGCAGACACAGACAGCACTGGCTCTTTGGCTCTAAATGAAAAGGAGCACCGCACTCTAGAGTCAGATACGACTGGCTTTTGAACAAGGGAGACCTTGACTTTTATCCTAATTTCTTATTTGTACTTCAGTGTAAAACAAAAGGCTGATAGTATTTATGGTTTAAAATAATTTAAACATTTTAAGAAGCTTAAGTGAGCCACCATAGACAGAAAGATTAGACAAGTAATAGCTCACCCCAATTTTAATATTATAACATTATTGTTAATTAATTGTGTCAATTTGTTATAAAATGGGCTGTAGCAACAACAGAATCATTTATTCTGTACATATTTATATTTTGCACATATGCATGGTTTATTATTGTATATAAATATATGAAGAATCTCAAAGCATTATTAAGCATTATTGTTTATTTGTTTAATTAATTTATGTTCCATTTTTCTGTTTTGGGTGCCTGATGTTTTGGGTACCTGGTCCCAATAGCCTATGTCTACTTAAGCCACAGCACTTTTGATTCTGTTTGCATGTACAGTATTATGTTAAATCAGCTAATGCAAATGGGATACACAGAAAGAGCCTCCTCAAAGACTGTGGTATTTCTGAATTACAATCAGGTGTACCCTGGACAATGGCAACCTTGTTGTGCTGGCTAATCTTTCTCACACTAAGTCAGATGAAAAGAGACAGAATGAATTCCCCCAGAGGTGGCTTCATTGTGGCAGTGAAAATACAGTGAAAATACAGATTTTGGAATCACAAGTAGAAAGCCGTAGAATAAACTGGTTGAAATCCTGTTGCTTATATGGTAAATTGCACTAGAATAGACCCATTAAAACAGTGGGGATCTGATGAATAACCACTTTATAAATCTCGTTGGCTTAAATGGGCCTACTCTAGTTGTAACTTACTATGCTAAGGAACCTCCAGAGAAGTTTACTTACCAAGTTACTACTGATTCAGTGGGTCTACTCTTGTGCTGCCATGAATTAAAAAGTTAAATACAGAGCTTTAAAAAGATACTGCTTGGATTTCCAACTCTCAAAATCTCCTCACTATTATCTCTAGTAGCCACACTGACTACAGAAATTCTCAACATTGTTATCTGAAATACTGTTTTTCCAGTCTGCAAAGTGGTGTGTCTTTAGAGTTCCATAAAATTCCTACAGGGAACAAAGTATAAAATATATCCTTTATTATAAACTGATTTTATCTTACTAAAATATATAGATCCCAATTTTCCTCCCAAAAAAGGGAATTTGTTAATGGAATACACAAAAATCACATATTCTATATAAAATAGGAATATGGAATAGGAAAAGGAGTAAGACAAGGCTGCATTTTGTCACCCTGCTTATTCAACTTATACACAGAACACATAATGTGCAATGCAGGGATGGAGGAATCATAATTTGGGATCAAAATTGCTGGGAGAAACATCGACAATTTGAGATATGCAGATGATACCACCCTAATGGCAGAAAGTGAGGAGGACCTAAAGAAGCTCCTGATTAGGTTGAAAGAAGAAAGTGAAAAAGCTGGCTTGAGACTCAATATCAAGAAAGCCAAGATAATGGCAACAGGCCCTATCAGTCCATGGAAAATAGATGGGGAAGAAGTAGAAGCAGTGACAGATTTTACTTTCCTAGGATCAAAGCTCACTGCAGATGGTGATTGCAGCCATGAAATAAAAAGGCGACTGATTCTTGGGAGGCAAGCGATGAGAACCTGGGGAACATAGTGAAAAGTAGAGACATTATATTGCAAACAAAAATTCATATAGTGAAAGCAATGGTATTTCTGGTGGCAATGTTTGGTTGTGAGAGCTGGACCATAAGGAAAGCTGAGCGCAGAAGAATAGATGCCTTTGAGATGTGGTGCTGGAGGAGAGTTTTGAGAGACCCCTGGACAGCAAGGAGCACAAATAGGTCAATCTTAGAAGAAATTAACCCTGACTGCTCCTTAGAAGGTCAAATAGTAAAGATGAAGCTAAAGTACTTTGGACATCAAATGAGAAGAGAGGATTCGCTTGAGAAAGCCTTGATGCTGGGAAGGGTGGAGGGCAAAAGAAGAAGGGGGCGGCCAAAAATGAGATGGCTAGATGGTATTGTAGAGACAATGGGCACAAAGCTGAGCGAGTTGAGGAGAATGGTGGAGGACAGAAGTGCCTGGCGGACAGTGGTCCATGGGGTCGCAAAGGGTCAGAATCGACTGTGCGACTGAACAACAAAAATATAAAACAATCCCAACTATTCAGTATAATAAAAATTAGCCTGCTTAAACAGACTTTCTTCACACACACAGTTGATCTACTTCATTCCTTAGTATTATGGGAAATGAAAGTCTGAATCTGAACCCTGGACATGAATTTATATCAAAATTTGTCTTAACATTGTGGTAAATGAATTCCTAAAGGAAAAGTACATTTGGAGAGAATACCCAGTGGTTTCTGATTATGCTGGGAAAAGAAAGCTGCCTTCATCAATCAGGCAAGATGAATGGGGTTCTAGGATTCAGCAAAAGAAGATACTCGGGTGAAAAGGATGAGTTCAAAGTCTTTGGGCAGTCAAAGAAGCTGCTTGGCCAATGTAAGGCACAAAAGCTTCCAGGCAGAATGAGAGAAGCAACGTGCCAAAAACAAGAACCCCCTCCAGATGCTCCATTCACAGCCAGTGGTGACATGACTTAGAGAAACACATCATTCTGTACTTGATGCATTTAAAGTTAGCATTTGTGTCAATTCTGTCGTCATTTGCTCTTGGCCTCTTCCTTTGTAATGACCGTCAAATAACTCTAGGAGCTGGATTGTTAAGAAAAACCTTTTCGTCAGCAAAAACTATGGAATCAGGACAGAGAGTGTGAATAACCCTTAAGCTAGCTACTAATGGCAACAAGTGCTAGCCACAACATCCAGTTTATTAACACCCTTTCTTAGAAATTACTAAAATAGGCTATTAAAATCTGTAGTGCGTCTCTGGCAGTCAAAGCTTCTGCCTGGCACGTTCAAAATGAGCTTGTATATACCACTGACAAAGATTATAGGGAACAAAGTCCCTGTGTGTTTTGTTTTGTTTTTGTCTGAAAGCTTCTGGCACAAACAGAAAAAACAGGATGGCACATTCCTAGTGTACATTCGTTGGGGAGGTCTCTCACCCTTGCAAATCATAAGTATTGTTACTGTCACAGTGAGGATGGTGTTGTGTGTGAACATGTCTGTGCTTGAGAATTCATGGCATCAATGTTTTGCTACTTTGACCACAGCAAGAAAAAACTAGTACGGTGTAGACAGAAGAGTAGCGTGCCTTGGCAGGGCCCCGTATAAAAATTTGTTTGGGGGGCCCTAGGAAGGGTAAAGATTTGTTTTGCTTACGCACGTTGGGGGCCCCCATGGCCCGGGGGCCCCGTATAATTGATACGGCAGATACGGCGGTAGCTACGCCTCTGGGTGTAGACTGTGGAAATGCAGATGGTTAGTTTTCTAGTATTTAGACCAGACCAAGCCAAGGTGAAGGCTACATCATGCCTACCAGTCACCAGAGATAGTGATGGCTTCTTTTCTAAAAGTTCCCATTTTCTTTATTTGGCAATACTGTACAGTCTTTCTATTCTGGTGCCTGTCAAAGAAAAACTTTCTCCAGCTTGTGCACCCATAACCAGGGCTCTACCGATGGAGATGAAACACTTCAGTGGCTGTAAAGGAGCCCAAAAGGGAAAAAGAAGGAAATGTCAGGAAGGTAAAGGATAAAAAATATAGAAGTAGTAATAAATAAATAAATATAGAAGTAGACGAATCTGTTGCAGCTGCAGAGGGGAGCAGTGAAAAGGAGAAGACAGGGGACATGTAGCATATTGCTTCAGAGCTCCAGGATGGTCCATGGTTCCTAGAGGTTCTCTTTTATGTTGGTTACATCAATCTGGCTATAGTTCACCCTGTTTTAAGACCCAGTGCCCGAAGGATCTGCTGTGGCTGGGCAAGAGGCCTCTTAGACTTGCCTGAGATTGAAGCAAAAGTGGGGTAGCCTGGGCCAAACTCACTGTTGTCAACAGGAAAGACGATTTAAGAGTCTGTAGCAGTTGAAGGGGAACTGGTGGCTTAGCGGGTAAGATACTGAGCTTGATGACCACAAGGTCAACAAGGCAGCAGTTTGAAACCTGAGTGTTGCATTATGGTCATATGGCAGGCATGACTAGACACCAGAGCGCATGGAACACTGTTTACCTTCCCACCGAAGTGGTCCCTATTTTTCTACTTGCAATTTCTTGCTTTTGAACTGCTAGGTTCCCAGGAGATGGGACAAAGAGGGGAGCTCATTCCTTCCTGAAGTACTCGAGAATCGAGCTGCTGACCTGCCACCTTCCAGTCAGCTTCTTAGCCACTTGAGCCACTTCAGTAAAATTTCATTTTACTGGCTTTTATTCTTTTAAGAAGTTTGTAAGCTACCTTGAATGCTGTTTTTAATGGAAATGTGGGATATAAACAGACAGACATACAGATCATGGAAGGGGAAGAATTTTTTTCTCAGAACCAAAGGAGCAGTTAACAAGCAGGAAACGGGGTTGTGGTAGCTTAGTGGTTAAGAGCTGAACTTGATGACTGGAATGTTGGTAGGTCAGCAGTTCAAGACTCAAGTACTGCATGATGGAATGAGCTCCCATCATCTGTTCCAACTCCTGCCAACCTAGCAGATCAAAAGCAAGAAATTGCAAGTAGATACATTGGTACCACTTTGATGTGGAAAGTAGTAGCATGCCTGCACATGATCATGGAAATGTCTGCAGATGTAGACAGCTTTGGCTCTTTGGCTGTAAACCGAGGTGAGCACCGCACCCTAGAGTTGGATATGACAAGTTTTCAAGCAAAGGGGCCCTTGACCTTTACCATTTGGAGCAGGACCTCTGCACCAAGAAAGAATGAGAAAAAGACCTTGGACTTTAAAGGACTGAAACTGTCTGCAATCACCCTGCAGTCTTTGGCCTATACCCTCATGAGGTGAAAGTGAAATATCTTACCGGGTGGGAGAGGACTATAGACTAGGAGTTCCCAACGTTTTCCCGCCAGGGGCCAGTTCCCACCACTGCACTCAGCTGTGGGGGCTGGAGACATAGCTGCACCCACAACTTATGTTTTCGTCGTCAGCAGTGGCAGCAGGAATTGCACAGTTTTTCTGGGGTTTTGGACAGCCTCTGACGCTTCCCAAGGCAGTGGGAGGATTTTCGGAGCAATTTCGCTCCAGTTTGATAATTTTCTGACACCCCTCCACTATGCTTTGGCAGCTACAGCTAGACAGTGAGCTACTTCCTGGTTCATATTAGGTCCACGGGTCGAGGGTTGGGAACCCCTGCTATAGAAAGTAGAGAGTCCCAAATGGTAGACATTTCTGCAAGGGCCAGTAGGTTGTCTTTCTATGACTGTAATAAAGTGCATGTCGATTGGACTGTGTGGTGATGACCAACTGTACAGCTACCTTTGACATCACTGCCCATGGAGGATCTAGGGAGCCACATGTACCATATGACGTTTGAAAATCCATGGAAACCAGATCTCTAATATGGTGTGATTTTATGGCATATACCCATTTCACAGTGAAGAAGCTGATTCTGAATTGTTAATATATAGCCAGTACTAGGACAATTCTCTTTTTCCAGAGTATCCTCAACCAAAATAAGAACTTCCGCATTGCCTTGTTTTGAATGTGGGACATGTTCAGCTAAATAATTATAGACTGGTGGGATTCTTTTTTTTTTACTACCTACTCTATGCGCATGGTATGGTAGGCATGCCTGGGGGAAACCCCTGCATTGCACCCAAATTGAGACTATGGTACTATATTTCAAAACTTGGATGGGTGGGGACAGCCAGATTTTCTGCTACCGGTTCTGGCAAACAGGTAAAACTGGTGAATCCTGCTACTGATTATAGACATCAAATTAATGGCATACATGGACGTAGCATAATATGGCAGCGGATGAGTTAAAACTTAGCAGTATATAGAGCAGTAGGCTTGGAAAATAGGGATAAAAAAATTGGTGTTAACTAGCATGTGAAGAAAACTCAGAATCCTAAGCTCCCTCAAAGAACGGCTGGCAATGTGTGATCTAGGGAATCCATCAGAGAATTAGTAAAAATACAGTTACTTTCATATATAAAAGAATGCATACTATATAACTAGTACTGTATGGACTATGAAGTTTTGTTTTTTGTACTGCAAGTATGTGGTAAAGACTGCAATTCCAGTGGGTTTAAATGAAGTATCTTGGAAGCTTTGTATCTTTGCAGAATTCTTCTTCAAAATAAGTATGAAACAAAATGCCACTTATGCCAAGTTTGTATAAAATACCCTCTTTCTTATTGAGCTTATATTTAGGGAAGAATTACTTTGATCTAAAAGCCTGTGGTTGGAAGCACTAACAAAAGATCTACTGAAGGGGGAAGACAGGCTTTCTTTTTCTTGATGTGATCTCCTTTTTGAAGATTCTCCAGTACAGTATTTCCATTTGCTAAGCTGCCCTAGAGGAAATTGGCAAAATAGTTAATAATAGTTTACAGTAAACATTTGGACAATGGACACCTCGAATTTCTGTTTTATTGATTTAGTGCATATTGGAAATATGAAAATTAAAGATACAGTACTGATATATTCTTTGTGTTCAATAGAAAATTATATCACAAGAATTACAATGGGTATATTACATATAAGATATAAAATATATATTATATATTACAGGGGGTCCAGAATGTAGCAGCCAATTTGGTGACAGGCATAAAGAAAGTCAATCATATTTCCCCAGCCTTGACAGGCCTGCACTGATTACCTGTTGCCCACTGCGTCAGATACAAGGTGTTAGTGGTATCATATAAGATCCTATACAGTTAGGGACCTTGTTGTCTGTAATGTAAGAGCATCTCTCCCTCAGAGCAACTCCCCACATCACTCGTTTGTCACACTCCCTTAAGAGGACCAACCCCGAGGAGGACTAGACAATATATAACTAGAAATAGAACCTTCTTGGTTGCAGCAGCAATGCTGTGGAACTTACTACTGATCGAGCTGCCTAGGGCCCCATCACTGGCTAGCTTCAAAAAACAATTAAAAACTTTCCTATTCAAGGAAGCGTTTCAGAATGTTATTCCCCCTAGCAATAAATTAACCAGGAGGTATTAGGATTCTCTGTGCCCATAGATGCCAGTTATTTTATTTTGGATTTATATATTTGGTTGGTTTATTTTTAATTTGTTGTGTGTTTTATTATGTTACAGTGGAACTCCGCATAATGAATGCTTCATATAACAAAAAATTCGCATAATGAAGAGTTCGTTATGCAAGGGTGATACCCCACATAACGAAAAAAAATGTTTGTTATGCTGGGTTTCGGTAGCTGGGGTATACCCACGCAATTAAAAAAATAGTATAGCCTTTCATATACAGTATTTGTATAAGAAAATGAACATAAGATAATGATGATTATTAGCAATACAGCATTCTTGGAAATACAGTCTCTCTTACATGCTTCCACTGAAGTCATCGTGGAGACATTCCTTGTTACATTCATGCTCATCACCTGATGACTGTAGCATCCAGAGGCAATCCATCCATATATGGATCCACAGACCACCCAACTGAAATTTCTTATGATCTCTCCTCAAGCCACATAGTTTATAATAGAGTAAACTGACATCTTTAGATTCCAGCCAGAGACTCAGTACTGTGTAAGGAGTGCAAAAACATTGAGCATCACCAGGCAAAGACAGCACCGCATTGGCTGATCCTTCTACTCCAGAACAATCAGTTTCCTACAGCTGTCAACCAGATCCTGTGGAGCAGTTCATAAGGAGATAAGGGAAACAATGGCCCTTTCCTTTCTTGCTTTCCAGCAACTGGTATTCAATGGCATAAAGCCTCTGAATATGGAGATTATACGTAATCATGGAGACCAAGCATCCTTGATAGCTTAATTAACATAAAAAAGATGCTTTGTTCATCTTATAAAGCCATCTAAGCTAATGGAGTCTCTAGGCAGTTTGAATCAGTGTCAGACCTGCTGGATGAATTGTCCTCTGATGTAAATTTTAAAACCATAGAATTGTAGTTTTGAAGTGGTCCAATGGTCATCTAGTCTAACCCGTTGTTAGTACAGAAATCCACAGCTAATGCACCTCCAACAAATGGCCACCCATATACTATTTAAAAATCACATACAGTATGAAGGAAAATCCAGCACTCTCTGAGATACATTATTCTATTGCTGATAAGACTTTATTATAAGGATGTGACCTTCATTTATTGGACTCTGTCCTCCTTTATACAGCATACTCCATCTTGCATATGATAGTTCTTTAGATATTTATAGATGGTTAACATTTTACCTCTCTCTTTCCTTCTCTAAGTTAAAGATGTTAAATTCCTTCAAATGTTTCTCACGGTGCTTACTTTCCCATCTTGGTTGTCCCTTTTTTGACATATTCAATTTTTAAAATATCCCTCTGGGGTGACACCATACTTTGTTAATTCATTCTAGAATTGCATTAAGCTCTCTCCCACTACTACATGCCATCTACTTAGGCTATACAACCCTACATTGTTGTTTTAGTTACTTTGGCCCAGTCCTTCAACCTGTTAAACTCATATTTTTAAACCACAATCAGGCATATGCTGGTAACAGCAACCTTGCTTTGCCAGCAAATCTTTCTCACACTAAGTGAGGCTAAAGGAACTGCAGAATGAACTCACCAAAAGGTGCCTTCATTTTGGCAGTTTCACATCTGGCCTAGATACAGGAGGAGGAGCAGCAGCAGCAGCTCATCATGAATCCTGAGTCTATCTTCTGACAGGTATTGGCATGCTGTCCCCCTTTTTTTGAGTCCTCTATTAATCTGATGAGCATCCTTTCTACTTTTTAATATGCATAATTCATGAATATGTTGTTGAACAATACCAACTATAGGATAGAATCCCTGTGTTACCTCATTGTCATTTGTTGTCTGGCATGTGTTGTTTTATAAAAAAAGTGATAGAATTTAATAATCCAAACATTATTTTCTAAGTGTTCACCAGCCTGCTCTAAAAACATTTTTGATAGTTCCCTGGATCTTCTCCCCACACACTGCCCATGATTTTGAAGATGGGGACAATATTTGTCTAATGGAACCTCACTTCTTCTCTAATAAAACCTGAAGATTGTGGACAGAGGCTCTGAGATGGCATCTGCACATTCCTCTATTATTCTTGAATAACGTTCATGTGGTCATGGAGTCTGTAAGTTATTTAAAGAAGTTAAGGGTTCCTGTTGCCTTTCTTTGTCTTTCTTGGACTCTTGCTGCCTCACTGCCTTCCTGATTTTGTTTTCAACAGACTAGGCACTGTTTTTCCTTTTTCACTATCCGCTATTAGAATTTAATCACCTTCTCAACATAGAAGACCTATCACTCTCTTGTTCTTTCTCTTGTTCTGAGCATAGTGAAAGCCCTGTTTTATTATTTTTAATCTGTCTTTCATCATAAATATATGTTGTCTTTCAAACCTTAATTCATTCTGAAGATCATTCGTCCTAGGTATTCTCTCATAGATATTCTGTATTGGTCATTTGCCCCTCTTCCATTTCTTACAGGTGCCCTTTTGGAATCTCAGCTCACCTGGATAGTATATATGCAATCCTTTTTGCTTAGATAGTCCCTATTTTTCTTCCTCATTGGATTGTTTTCATTTGTGCCTTCAGTATTTCCCATCCACTATGACCTCCCTTCTGTCTTAGTATAAATACTATGATATTCTTAGTAGACAGCTCACACTTAAACAAAAGGTTGCATTTCTGGCACCAATCTTTTATAACCTATCTTTCATATGTGTGACGTGAAGTACAATTTCAATTTTAAAAAATCTTATATATCTTTTGGGTTTGCAGACAACATGGAGGTTATTGTATGATAAAATTTATGATTAATGACTTTCAAGAAAATGCTATGGGCATTTCAAAATGCCTTTTCACTTCTGTTGTTGGAGATCAGTGAATTAATGCAATGTTGAACTGGAACACATCCAGAGGTTCAAAGTCTGTATTGGAATGTGCTTCTGGAAATAATAGCAGGAGCCAAGGGTGGGAGACAGGTTATCTATAGCAGATTTTGGAGTCCCAGCATGCAAGTGCCTAAGAAGAAGAATAAGTCCTGTTATTTGTGTATAGAATGAATGATGCATGAGCTAAGTCATTAACATCTTATACAAAAGATGAGAAAACACAGCTTTTGCTGGATCTAGCTCCCACGCTACTTTTATGAAAGAAAGTGAGGAGAGGCAGAAGATGGGTCAGGATCTAGTCCTTGTAGATAACTGAGTGGTTTGCAATAGATCAACAACTGTTTCTGACTCATAATAATGTAACAATAGCAAGGCGGTTGAACATTAATAAATAACTGAATAAATATTTGACATGGCTAGATTTGTGTAACTTTCTTAACTTCAGGGTCCCTCACCCATCAAATGGGAGTTAATTTGCTGCCTTCCACCAGGTTTCTGTGCAGCCTTACTATTTTGAGAATTTAGAATGACAAGCAACTTTTGTAGAGGTTTATATTTTCATACACTGCTCATGGGGTGCAGAAGATAAATGATTCTAATGTACCGCCAAACCGGATGTACCTGAATTAATGGGATTTGAAGTTTTAATTTTTTAAAAAAATAAAAAACTCAGAAAATTTCTAAGAATCCCAAGGTCTGCCTACCTGACTCTGACATGAGGGGCATAGTGAAAGAATTAGGCTGTGACAATACAACATGACACAGAGGTAGGAGGATATTTTGTTATAGGGTGGCCCATAAGTCCCTACCCATTCATTTGTTATATATTATATTCAATTATACATGTATTATTTATTTTTTTATTTTTTTCAGAGAAATATGGCCAATTTAAGCCCATTTACACTTGAAGAGCATATTGTGACATAATATTATTCAGTGAGAATGAGGGACAGCACACAGATTCACTGGATACATAAGGTATATGGACAGGTAGGGGCTTATGGACCATCCTGTACACTTTGATAGGAGGAGAAGGCACAGAAAGACAATCTCCAACCACAACCTACTTCAGAGTGTTAATTTTTAAATGGTTGTAGTCTTGTGTTCTGAATTTGTGGCTATTCTAATGCTGCAGATTAAACTAGGTGTAACATCTGATCTCATGGGTCACAAGGAAAATATACCTGAATCGTTTGGTCTTTGCGAATAGTGGGTTGTTAATATGTATGCACTGGTTTTCTCAGTTGGATTTTTGTGGATCACAGTGGTCAAGAGAAGGTCTTTTATTTGGCAGAGTAAGGAAATAAATGTCAGAAAAGATAAGCAAATAGCTACTATTCTCTGTTCTATAACAGATGAGAATGTATGGGTCAAAATGGGCTTGTGAATGTATGGGCCAAAATTGTTTAGTTGTCATTGGATAAGTGATTAAGACACTGACTGGGAGGCAGAAGGTCAGCAGTTCAAAATCCAAGTACTGCATGATGGAATGAGTGCCTGTCTCCGTCCCAGCTCCTGCCAAACTAGCAGTTTGAAAGCAAGAAATTGCAAGTAGGTAAATAGGGACCACTTCAGTGAGAAGGTAAACAGTGTTCCATGCACTTCAGTGTCTAGGCATGCCTGCCACATGTTCACAGAAACGTTTATAAATGCAGACAGCACTGGTTCTTCGGCTATAAACAGAGATGAACACTAAACTCTAGAATTGGATACGACTGGCTTTCGAGCAAGGGTGACCTTTACCTTTACCTTAATACTTCCATGTCCAACAGAAAGGATTGTTAATAGTTGGTGAAGGGGAAATAAGGGCATAAATAATGGCCAGAAAAGAGAGCTGGGGTATTAGAACCAACATACACAGCAACACCAAGCCACATACACTGGAGATATATCTTAGCAACAATGATAGTGGACAAGGACAACATACATTTTTCTCCATAGAATCAAACTGGTTTGGCTGGGTGAGCATTTAAAATACTTTTTTTGTGTTATAATATGCTTAAGATGACTCAAATATATAATGATTTTTACTTTTAAATTATTTATTTTGGAGATAGATTCTTTCTCAATATGCCTTTTAAGCTATATGTTCTTGCAATTTTAGAATGTAATTGGAACTTCTGGTATTTTTATTATTTCTTTTATGTTAATCATCCCCACACTCCTGTACTTTGGAATGAATTCTGACTTACATATTTGTCTATAGCTTAAATTTAGTTTTCATGTTTTTGGATTTTTTTCCAGCAATTTTGTGCTTATGGAACAGAAACAATGTACATAAATAAAGGTTGTAGAAATGGACAAGTGAAGTTGCCTGGAATTATTGTAACAATAAAAATACTTAAACTTTCATAACCAAATTAATTTTGATATGATTGGGAATAAGAGACCGCCTCACCCCAAGAACATCTGCCCGTCCCACCAGAGTGGACCGGAGAGGCTCCCTAGTTGTTCCATCAGCCAGGGAGGCACAGCTCTCTGGCACTAGAAGGAGGGCCTTCTCTGTGTCTGCTCCGGCCCTATGGAACCTCCTGCCTACGGAGCTGCATCTCCAGACGGAGTTGCTGCCCTTTAGGAAGAATCTAAAAACATGGCTGGCAGGACAGATATGGGGTATGGAAGGTATAATGACCCCAGCACATTAGATGATCTGAGCCCCTCTCTTTCTACTTTTAAATTAGTAGTTGTAGCATCTGGTCTGTTTTTAATCTGTTTTTAATCTTTTTCAGATTTAAATTTTAAAAGTTTTAAGGTTTTTAGATGGAAGCTCCCACTTCCTAATCCTGGGCTTTATCTGCCCAGGGAAGGAAAAGACTAACGTCCTCTGGCCAGAAGGAGGAATGGATTTAGCTGTTTGTGTTGTGTGTGTGTTGTTGTTGTTTTCCTGATTGTAAACCACCCTCAGTCGCCACGGCGAGTGGGCGGTGATATAAATCTAAATAAATAAATAAATAAATAAATTATCTGGTTTCATTCTGGAATTAACACTTTATTAGGTTAAATGACAGCTGTGACAAGTACAGGCTTTGACATATTCCTAGAGGTCTATAGAGTTCTGTGGGGCTTGTAGGACAATTATGAGACTTTGTGACCTGACCAAGTAATTTATCATAATCAGTTCTTGATGCAGCATTATAAAATACAGTAAGTTATCTTCACGTGTCTTTGGAAATAAGGGGCACGGCAAAGTGAATGTGCTCTATTTATCTCTATATGTTCAGTGGGAAAAGCCATCATGTGATTCCAGATTTCCTAATAGGGAGAAAGATCTTAAGGTTAAAGGCCATCTGGTACTAGTAGACAAGGTGGTGCCTGTCTGTTTTATCACACTGTAATCAGTGTGTAATTAGGGAGTCTTTAAGCCACAGATTATCATTTCTTCATTCAGAAGACCCCATCTGTTGTGCTGGTGCTCACAAAGAAAGCTCTACTTTTCCTAGACATGTAGTTTTCATATACAGTACAGTAATACCTCATATAACATTAGTATCGAATAACATGAAAATCGCATAACATTAAGGAATCTGGGGGGAAGAATTGCATCGGATAACATTAAGATCCTATGGGATGCTTCAGATAACAACCGCTAAAGCCTGTGTGGTTACAATGTATCTCTATGGCTCCCATAGGATTTTAACATGCATCGGATAACACTAAAAATCATATAACATCAAGACTTGTGGAACCAGGTTTTAGTGTTATATGAGGTTTGACTGTACTGTATACCTTTCTGTTCATGCAAAATGATTTACTTTGCCCACTGCTGGAAAAGAAGTTGGAGTTGGCAGAAAGTAAGTCAACATCTACTAGTAGATTCCAGGGTGCTTTGCCGGTAAATCAGCAAGGATTTATGACTGCAGTGATATAACAACAAAAAAAAAGCAGTAGCCTAATGCTATCACCACCACCATTATCACAACCACAATCCTGGCCAAATGATACTACTAAAATGAAGAAATTGTAACTATGAGTAGATTTTTCTCTGGAAGTGTTATGATCTTAGTTTATTTCTGCTGTTCAGGCCATTCTGCAGAATTCTGAATGGGCAAAATTATATCTATTCTGAATGACTTTTGCAATAAGCTCTGCTGGCTGGATTTTAGGATTCAAGCAAAAACAGCAACCCAAATTAGGTCACACTAGCCTGCCCATCCCTAATTAAAGCCCCTTATATTGCAAAACTTTGAGTGTTTTATTTACACTCTTAGAAATATAGCTAGTTTTTTTTAAATGTGTGGAAGACTCCACTTTCAGAAGTTTGGGAAAAGTTAAGCATGCCTCTGGTAAAATAAATTGTCAGTGTTTCATAACACTTATGTTTTGGTGGATAAAGTAGAATATGAGTCTTGTGAAAATGTGGCCCTCTTCGATTTAATAATATGAAGTCATGAGTCCTTTTGTTCTTTAGCCAAGTTCATTTGGTGAGCTATTATCAGAAAATGCATGGATAGTTTCTTAGAAAGCTTCCAAGTCTCATGCTATATGTTTTATTGCAGTGGCAAACGTCTTATTTAAAAATGTCTTGCAAAATCTTCAGCTTAAAAGTACAGTCAAACCTCGCATAAAGAGCAGCTCGCTTAAAGAGTAACTTGCTTAAAGAGCAGAATTTTCTCTGAATGTTTGCTTCGCTTAACAAATAAAACCAACCAAAAACTCGCTTAACAAATAAATCGGGGTTCGCAATCCCCCACACAATTGGTCACTTACAATGGTGTTTCGCTTAAAGAGCAAACTCTCTTAAAGAGCAATTCCATGGAATGCATTATGCTCTTTAAGCGAGGTACAACTGTATTGGAAGGAAGGCCTGGACATTGTAAAAACTGGGTCAAGTTTAGATATGTTCCAGGTTCCATGTAATGTATTTCATTGCCTAGGAAATATAATAATATAGGTAGGCTTAAAAAAAAACCCCGTCTGAAAAATAAGTGCCAGAACATCTTTTCTTCCTATAGAAGTGTTTCTTTTTGGTTCTTAGCAGTTTTGTGTTGTCTGCTAAAGCAAATTGTTGGAACATACCTCATCTTCCAGTGAGTCATGGGGAAAATATTAGCTATGCACACATGTGTGCATGAAAACTACACACACACATACAGAGGAAGGGGAAGGGGAGAGGCATGTGCATGGACACACAGAGATTCACAGCTTGTTCCATTTAGAAAGACATATGTGTTTGACGAAGTCTGTAGTGATAAAACACTTAATTTTACTTTGGATTTGAACTGGAAGGAGAAAGAGAGAGATTGTAAATTAAACCAATTAACTAAATCTTTGTAGTTATAAAAATGTACTTTCTGTTTGTTCTCTGAGGCTTTTCTTGGCAACTGTTTTCCCACAAGGCCTCTATTGTGGTGTAGGCCTGCCTTAACTCTTGTGTGCTGCCCTTCCGCCTCTGCGATTACACACTTTGCCAGAAAGGCAGAATAATATTTGGTCTCTCTGACAACAAATGCAATAAAAGCAAAAGCTTTGCTGCCCCCTCAAGAAGAAGTGTGAAAGGGACCATTTCACCCCCTGGAATGAACATTTTCAGTTAAAGCAAAGCTTGCCGAGATCCTTTGTCAGAGGAGGTGATTTGGTGACAAAATGATGCCCATTGTGCTTCCAAGGAGGAGGTATTCCACAGTTGGAGTCAGTGGTAGGCATCAGCAGGTTTGCACCATTTCACCAGAACCGGTAGGAGAAATTCTGGCTAGCTGCTGCCATCCAATTTTTGAATAGTCCTAATTTGGGTGAAACACAGGGCTTTCCCCCTGGCCACACCCACCATACCACACCCACAGTGTGCTAGTAATTTTTTTGGAGCCCACCACTGCTTGGAGTGCTATGGCATAAAAAGACCTTTATCACAGGAACAAACCTAAAGCAAACACCTGTTTTCGTTGGTTGCTGGTAGAAAAAAAAAGAAACCAGAGAAGAGAAAGCATCAGGGGTGAAATTATGTAATAAGCAAATTATAACCAAGGAAAGGAAACTACAGAGCAAATCTTGCTAGACTGTTTACCAATTCCTGCAATGGGAAGGAACAATCCAGCAACGCTAGATTCACTCTCTTGGTTGGCTAAGTTAAGTGGGTAAAGCAGCAGCTGGTAAGCTTAGGGTGAAAGGGAGACAGTTTTATTTCTCAGTGTTCTGCCTTGCCAAACACCAATCCTTCCCTCCAGCAGTAAAGAAACAGAGAAAATAAAACCAGAAGGGAACACTCGTTGTTTAGAAGGATAATCATTGCTACGAAAGGCTTTCAGAAATAGCACTATTCTCTCTTCCAACTTTGCTGACTTGGGGTGGGGGTGGGGAGAACTCAGTGGTGGGCAGCAACAGGTTCGTACACACACACCCCGGAGAGGGTAGGGTGTGTGTGATGAAATTGGGAGGCCTTTGGGCAGGTAGGTTAGCAAAAATGGGTGGGCACGCCCACCTCCCTGTCCTGCCCCATCAGGTTTTGTCCCTGCAAGTGGTTCAAGGTCTGGCTTGCTCAAAAGCCAGTCATATCCGACTCTAGGGTGCAGTGCTTTACAGCCAAAGAGTCAGTGCTGCTTGTGTTTGCAGATGTGGCAGGCATGACTAGATCTTCAACAATGTAGGCTCCACTCATGATGTAGGCTCTGCCCATGACACAGGCTCTACCCATGACATAGACTCCACCCACAGTGTGGTAGCAAAAAAAAATTCTGCCCACCACTGGGAGAACTGCGTCTCTTGGAGGCTAGATAGGAGACAGGAGACATAAATACATCAAATGGTCCCCAAGATATACCATTCTCTCCTCTGTGTTAGGAGCTCCTTACTTGAATGTTTACTGGTTGGTACACTTTATACAAAAGCAGTTCTTTCAGAATCATTGAAGGAGCATTGTCTAAAATATAGCAGCTAAATGTTGATTTAGTATTATCACTACCTAAACAAATGTCAGGCTACTTAGTCATATATATTTTTGGTCAAATACATACTTCACAGAGAAAAGCCTGAAAAGCTGCCACACAGAAGCTGTAGCAGATTTTTTTCTTTGTTTACCTTAGCTGGCGCAGAACTACAACTGATCAATGGAAACTTTTTGGCCAAACTATGACTGTGACGTCCAATCATCCGGCCCCGCTGCCTTCACTGCTCCCTGAAATGGAAGTAAAATGTGCCTGTGCATGTCCAGAACACTGCAGTAAATGTACCTGTGGCTATCGTAAATGTATTTATGATAGCCGCGGGTGCATTTACCACAGCATTTTGCACATGTGTCATTGCATTTTACTTCCACTTCCGGTGGGAGGAACCATGTGACTGGCCCACTGAACCAACCATGTGACCGGTCCATGGCCTGAAAAGTTTGGGAACCCCTGCTTTAGAAGAAACTATGGAATAGATTAGTTTGTGCGGCAGCAGACTATTTCCCCAGAGGCATTTAAGCAGAGACTTAGGAGGTGACCAGAGTTTTTTAAAAGAAATGTATAAGATACTACAAGTTTGGAGCAGGCTAATCCACATTCACCCTCATCACACAAACCAAGGTAAATGCAAATCAGCCCAAAATCCTGCCCACCTCACATTCATAGTTTGGTTTTCTGTTGCTGGGGCTTCTGTTGTTTGTTTTAACTGACCCAGTCACATCAGTTCTGACATGAAATCACTTGAACCAGTGCAGGAAAGGGAGTACAAGTTGTGCACATATGCACACACATACAAAGCAGTGTCAGTAGACACTCTCTAGCAAAGCCTCTACATGTATGCAAGAACTCTTTTTTTAAACAGGTTCTCCATCATGAGTGAGACTCTTGTTTGTGTTTGTTTGTTTAAACCAGGGATTCTCCACCTGCAGCCTGTGGGCCGAATGCACCCCACAGACGGTACCATTTCGTGTGGCCCCCACCGCCTCCACCACACCAGGAAGTGCCATGTGGTGGAGGAAGGGCAAAATGGCTGTCCAGCCCCTGAAGCTGTCTGA
Organism: Furcifer pardalis; assembly: GCA_030440675.1. NCBI lineage: Eukaryota > Metazoa > Chordata > Lepidosauria > Squamata > Chamaeleonidae > Furcifer > Furcifer pardalis. Next base: position 80,583,185 of record CP126893.1, on the reverse strand, counting down.
TGGAGCATGACCACTCCCTACCTTAAAAAGGTTGAGAACTCCTGGTTTAAAGCTTATAAACAGAAAGCCTTCATCGCAGCTTGTTAAGGCAGTTCTTTGTAACAGTGCCACTTATAGGATTATCGATAGAACTGCAAGCCAGCAGCAATCAAAACTGTTCTGTCTCCCTATGTGGCTTCTTAAATCGAACAGAACTGAATTCCCCAGTGTGATTTCACCGTTACTTTGCATACTATAGTTACCTCCTTCCAACTCTGTGAATGTATGAGTACAAGGCCCTATTATTTTGCTGAGCCACAGACGTTGAATGGACATGGAACCCACATCCTTAGAAACACAAGCAATGTTGTATCTGGTTCTTTCTGCAATATTTTCAAACAGTTTCTATTTGGTGAACAGATCTTTAATAAGCTTTGATTATCCAGAGATGAAAAGATATTAAGGCAGGGATCCATGAATTCAAGGTCCCTAAAATAAGACGTGCAAGAGTCCCTTTTCTTCTTTCTAAGCACGATTCAGTCATAAATGTGTCCCTCCCCATCTCCTCCCAATTTGTTTCACTTATAGACTGGCCACAAGAAATGCAGTTTTCAGTAGGAGTAGTTTTCAGTTAATTTAAAACCAGTTGGATTTTGCTGAACTTTGTTGTGTTGTCATTTGGCAGACTGATAATTCTTGTCCCCAGACATATGTGTGTGTGGGAGGAATTGCCAATTTTTATTAAAGGAAATACCACTTGGCGTCAAATAGACTAAAATGTTTTAAAGATATGTTGTTCAATAAAGCAAAGTATCTGACCTTTGGGAATCTCACTCAGAAAACAATGGTTGCAGTTACAAATTAAAGCTTTTCCCAAAGAATATAGCCAAAGGCAGCAAGATCAGAGAATATGAAAAGCCTTCTAAAATATCTTACTTTGGTCAACAGTAACAGATGCTTTGAAATCCACAGAAGATGGGAACCAGCTTTCCTGGAGCAAAGAGAGCGACACATTATGTTAAGACAAGTAATTACATCTAATGTCTTTTTTGTTTTTAATATTAGAAGTTAGATCTCTGTTTTGGTTTTTAATGTGCTACATTAAAAACCTTTTTTTCTTCATATTGTCCTCTCATAATTTCAATCTCTCTCTCTCTCTCTCTCTCTCTCTCACACACACACACACACACACAGCATTTTTGGAATAACTCATACATGTCTGGAACTGGACTTTCTGGTCTGCTGGTTGTTTCAGAGTTTATCTAGATGATATCTGAAGAATCAAAGCTATTATGCTTAAATATATAATAGTTATTATGTGCCTTTTGTAGGGGTTTTCTATCCAGAGAATGCACAGAGTTAGTTTTCATTTCCCTTCTTCTGGGGAAGCCTTGAGATTGTGCAGTTTCTCCATGAGAGCAGAAGCTAACTCTTTTCTCTAGAGGCACAGTGGGGAATCAAACTCTCACCCTCTAAACCACTGAGCTATCAAACCAGCTTAAATATATAAAGAGAGGTTATATTGATATCACTTTAGTTGCCTAGACAGCCACACATCCGTGAGGAGATATGAAAAATAGCATGAGAACTAAGCTTGACCCAGTCTGGTTACAAGAGGGGTTCTCCAAATTACAGGTTCTGAATAAACATAAAATGTTAAATATATGGTATTAAGTATATAGAGAATATATTTTATAGTTATTTGATTCCATTCTTCTTGCAGATCTCAATGTTGCTTGCAGTTGGCCTTATTGTTGGCCTTTGTTATGTATTTGTCATTGGAAGTTAGAACACAAAGTTCTGCTTAGAATTGACAAAAATGCAGTAAAATATTTTGTGTTCCCATCCTAAAACAGAAGCAAAGGACTTGTGCCTTGAGAAATTAAAAAATTAGAGAATGAGGCATTGTGACCTTTGGCCTGTTTGTCAAGCTGAAGAGCAGGTCTGAATTGCTGTGTGTGCAATTAGGTTCAAAGCTCTTTCTCTCTTATTTCTGTTAAGTTACTTTATTGTGTCTGTCACACAGCCAGCCTATTACTTAAGCAGCAATGCTAAGATTTCATACAACTTAAGAGCATGTTTTCAGCTTCCCTTTTGTGACTGCCCACATCTGCAGACAGCATCCTCTGGTACTATATTATCTGTCAAATAGTTTGGGATCTCTAACTAGTAATTTGTGTGTAGAAGTACATCTATAATCTCTAATGTAGAGAAAAGATCATCCTGATAGAAAATTTTGACAAACTGGAGATTTCCCACCCAATGCGATGCTATTGTGAGTGACAGCAATCGGTTGCCATCTTGTGGAAAGAATCAGGAACTTGATCACTATGAAGACAAGGCGACCATATGGAGACAAAGCAAGTCTGGTGGGGACAGGGCCACAGCCAGGATTCTGGAGGTGGGTGGGTGAATATTTTTTTCAGGATGGGCAACAATGTCATATATATAAGCAGCCAGAAGTTTGAGGGTGGGCAAACTGCTAACTCAGTGTGGGCAACACCTACCTTGGCCACCCCCTGACTACGGCCCTGGGTGGGATGGGGTGGAAAGTATTTTTGTCAAAGTTTCTTCCACCCCCCCAAACACCCAAAGGCACCATGCATTTTGATACAGCGCCATGGGAAGAGGGGGCATGCTAGATGAGTGGTAACTCTTTCCTTAATAAGATGAGGAGATGGCCCTGTACGCCACCTGAAAGGGAATCTGAAACCTGTAGGGACTTTTTATGTTTATATCTGGGGTCTTTTGAGTCCACAAGCCACATTTTGAGATTAACTTTAACAAAGGAAACTGCCATGCCATGACTTTTGGAGCTTTTTATGTTTCTTCTGCACCATCCATAATTTTGTAGTGTCCAGCCTGATGAAAACCTGCACAGGGTTGAAAGCTTATTTATATTTGTGATATTTTGTGGTCTAATAAACATATCACTCTCCAATGCCAGTGATAAAGATGATTGACTATATACATGTTCAGTAGCACATACATATACCATTATCGGATGGCTGACATTCTGTTGGTGCAACTGGGCCCACGTAAGACCAATTAAGCTCCTCTGTGTGTGTGTGTGTGTGTGAGAGAGAGAGAGAGAGAGAGAGAACTGAGATCTAATCATGCCTGGCATAAACTAACCCTCAGTCTGGAAATCTTCTTTTCTCATACTCTACTCATTTTCCTGTGATAATTAAGTACAGTATGTGAAAGGAAGTAGAGGCATTCTTTTATTGCTCTTTTGACCTCTGTGCATTGTTTTGAAACAAATTTAAATGAGGCTGTGGATAATGCATTCATTGATGGAAATGAAGTTTTAAAAAATGCTGCTGTTTTATTTATTTTTTATACAAACTAAAACACCAGAGGTCATTGAATCCTATATTAAATACATAAATTAAAAAATAACGATTCATAAAACTTTACATACAATAAGGATTCTCATCTACACGTTAATACATACAGTACATATACATGGCCGCAGTGTTTATCAAAGGCTCAATCTGCCAAATAATTTACAATTCTCTTCTGGAATTATAGACACAAAAATTGGAGCAAGTTATATACAGGGAGGTGCCGTGTAGAGAAAATGAAACACTTGTCCAAATGTAGGAAAAACTTGCTGAACTTGATAAGCTCAGGGGAATAAAAAAAGACTAGCTAGCTTAGTCCAAATAGGATAGAGCAGAGAGAAACACTTTGGTGGTTCATAATATCTTCACACTGCCCTCAAGATGCAACACTGGAATTATTAATCAGACTTAAAAGTAATCTAGTAGTGTGTTCTTTTGATATGTCAAAAGAGAAAGTATGTAACGGTGACTTCTGTGGATAGTAATACTGTACTGCTATCTTTTGCCCACTGTGAGACTGTCTTTTGCCAGTTGTTTGCCACTCAGAGCAGTTTCCTCTTATCTCCACTGGAAATGGCAACCCTAAGAGATCTTTCTCAAAGCTATGGTGTCAATGAGAGCTACAGGGCACTACCACAAAAAAATGTAGTCAATGACAAGGAGTCATTCAAGAAAACCAGAACCATCTTGCTCAGTTTTGGAGAAAAGTTTCGAAGACTCAACTCTGTCAGTGGAGGGTTCCAGGATCCATTTTAGGTAGTGTGATTCCTTCCTGCCTTATACCAGATCTTGGCGAGTTCTGGACTTTAGACTTTTGTGACAGACTAGGCTAAACTTTATCTACACAGTCGCCTCCTGAGCATGTATGATAGAACAGTGTCATTTTCATCAGGGCAGACCTGCAGATTTGCCACCATATTCACCAAGAATTATTCGTTATGTTGTCTCTTAGCCACACTTTGTCTCACATTCTCCCTCTTAGAATTGGAAGTACACTTTTATAAGACCTAACAGCATCCTACTATATACACTAGCGATAGATACACACACACACACATATATATCTGTACAATAACATATGCATGTGTTTACTCATACATACATATTCTTAAAGGTGAGCTCACTTTGATCTGTAGAGAGTTTTGCAGAGTCACTTGTCAAGACATGGATATTAGGCACAGATTGTGTTGCACTGAAGAGAGAGGAAAATTCCCTCCATGTCTACAGAATACATCAGACAGACCACTCAACATTATGAGCAATACAACTGTTGCCAAGGTCTGGGAGTTATCTGTCTTCCTCCAGAGCCTTAATCCAAGGATTGACTGTATATTAGATAAAGTAAGATGGACATGCATACACAAGGATCATAGAGCAATACCAAAGACAGAGCTGAGAACAATGTACGTTCTTTCAGCATGCTAAGAATGCTGTGGAACGTACCTTTAGCAGTCCCATCTTCACATGCTATTTAAAAGTGGAAACAGAATTGGAAACATGAGAATTTAGCTATTACTAAGGAATAGAAATATAGTCTTAGAACAAGAGGACTAGGACCAAAGGAACAAGCTACCCCTTGCCAAATCAATAGTCTTAGCACAAATTTAAGACCTGTTCCCAAGGGCTCAAATCTGAGTTACTCAATACTGTACTGAGGATCTTGAATGGTAAAAATGGGCGTGTAAATGACACTCTTATTTGGTGACATCTGCAACAGAGTAGAAAACTGGATTTACAATGAAAGACATATACATGATTAACATAATTTTAGACAGCCATTACTATTGGACAAAGATACAATTTTATCCTATTAGGACTGGTTTTTGCTTTGATACATTGCCCACAGGAATAACTAGCACACCTGTCATAAAGAGTACGTGGGCACACAAGGCAAATGTCCACTTTGAAGAGCTTTCAATGCACTTTCAAATATGAAGACCTGGGAGCATTTTTAGAGATTAGTGTTATAATATTCTACAGTTCCAAAATATGTTGTTTGAACTTTTTTCTATTCTAAGTGCTTAAAATTTTCCATGCCAGGCTTAACAGAAAACAAAAACAGAATCACTGTCATGTTTAAGATATTAGCCAATCAGTAACATCTGTGCTATATTTCCAGATTTAGAGTTTCCACAACCATTTGCTTATTGTATCTTTGGGGGATGCAGCATTGCAGTACAATGTATTTCCAAAAGTCAGTCTAGTTTTGCATTGCACATACCGGTATTGTACCAGCGCTATAGAGGGGATAAGAAGGCTATAATAGGAATTCATTTGGTTTGTGTGTGTATTTGGCTGATGGGACGAACAACACTTTCCCTTATGAAATAATAAGGATTTTGTGAATTGAAGATTGCTTCCACAGTAATTACAGGGACACAAACTTTCAACATATGCAGTAAGAACAGATACCATTGAATGGTAATTCACAGGCTACATGTCCTCCTGTTTTCCAATGACAAGTGAAGACACAAAGAAGAAAAGAAATAATCACATGTATGTCCAGTTCGCCAAAATGGCCTGTTTCAATTTGTTCCCCAGATGTATGCAAAACAAAAGCAAAACTTCACTTACTAACTTTGTTCATGCATTTATTGTGTTGGATTTCAATCACCCTTTACCAAAAATCCTTGGTGACACTGTGCCTATTCCTTGGAACAAGACCATTGGTTAGAGGATGTGCTTCTCAAGTACTGCATCCTCCACTGCTATTATGGTAGGCAGGACTCAATGCAAGACATTTTACCTTCTAAGAAGCAGCAGCAAAAGGCCCCACCCTCATCTCATGGTACACAGTATCTAAGGTACAGGTGCCCAAACCTTTCAGGCCATGGGCCAGTCACAGAGAGCTAGTCACTATGGTCTGGTGGCTGGATGCAGCCCCTGAGGCAAATTCATCCAGCTCATGAAGCCCTTGTTGCTCCTGGAAGCGGAAGTAAAACGCGCCTGTACAGGCACATTTTACTTCCGCTTCCAGGAGCAATTAGGGCTTTGTGGGCTGGATGAATTGGCCTTGGGGCCCACATCTTGCCCCCGGGTCATAGTTTGGGCACCCCTGATCTAAGGCTAGGTAAGTTTGCAGAGGTAGAAAATCCAAAAACTGCCCCCAGCAGTAAAAATACATTGATAATTTAGTAGCTGATTGTTTGCTACCCTTCTAAATGTGAAAAGTAGCTGCCTGAAGCAAATTCTGTACCAGTGTTTCCAACCTTTGGTTTTGGGACTTCAATTCCCAGAAGCCCAAGTCAATTTCCCAAAGCACTGATCAGACAATGTACTGACTTAGGCGTCTGGGAATTGAAGTCCCCCTGTGGGGTGTGGGCTTCACGTTGGGAGCCACTATCTAATGACAGTTTCTCTCTTCTGCATCACAGCTACAGGCCAAGCTTTGGGAAGAAGATCTAATATGCCTGTAACTCAAAGAATCTTAATTCAAAAACTAGCAAACAACAAGTGACCACTAAGAGCACCCTAAAGACAGACTGGGATGATTTTTATGTTATATGGGGCAACGCCTAGTGCCAACTGAGCATTGTAATTAGGCAGCAAATAAATTGAGGCTACCTTTTAGAAGTGAGAATCTATGTAAGTACGATGTAAACCAGTGGTTCCCAATGTGGGGCCCATGCTCCACAGGGTGACTTCAATTCTTAGAAGCCTGAATCAGTACATTGGCTGATTGGTGCTTTGGGGAATTGACTTAGGCTTCTGGGATTTGAAGCACCAAAACGAAAGGTCGGGAAACACTGAAAAACCAATTGTTTACAAAAGCCTTCCACATCATCAAAAGTTGAAGGAAGCAGGATATGGTAACGGTTCTCCTCTCTACTTCACAGTAGGTTATTGGTTGCATGCATTCTTTGGTAAACAAATGATTCATCTTGCTTGCTCTTACATTTTCAGATCTAACATTTGCTCACAAACAGCACAGAAAGATGCAGCTGAAATGCTTTGTGTAATGTAAGCAAAGTCATAGGTTTCAAACCATTTCTCACTGGGAAATAAAAGAGCCCCTGTCATGATTCTTGGGAGCATGGACTTTTGTGCACAGCAAGTCACCCCCGCCCCGTCCCCCCACCCCAGAATTACTGCAAGATCTATTTATTCACCAGTGAGAAAAGGACCAAAATTTGCAACTTTGCTTACATTGAGCAACATTGTTTACATGTGGTGACTCAATGGTTAAGAAACCCGCCTTGTTAGCTGGAAGATCAGCAAGTTAGCAGTTCAAGACCCAGGTACTGCATGACAGAATGAGTGTCGTCGTCTGTCCCAGCTCCTGCCAACCTAGCAGATCAAAAGCAAGACATTGCAAGTAGACAAATAGGGACCACTTTGGTGGGAAAAGATCTTGGGGACATGAAAGGAGCCTCATCTGGGCGTCTCCTGAGTTAAGTTTCTCCAGCAAAAATCCTTTCAACCCATAGTAATTTCTAACACAAAATTATTATTATTGAACAACAGGATTTCAGTCAATGTCTATTTGTTACTTCAATAAAATGTTCTCTAAGCAACTGATGGCAACAGCTTATTTTCTGTGAGAAAGAGAGGGGCAAATAGCCTGAAATTGTGCTGCCCCCAAACACATGATTGAGACACCCAATAAATAAATTTCATCGTGTTAGGAGGCTGCGTAGAAATGTTAACCTTCTACACAAAATTCTATTTATGGTTTGCATGTGTATAATGGAGAGGTTGTGCAGCATTTTCTTCCCTTCCCTTTGCACAGCTGGTCCCAGGATGGTTTGTGCAACAGATTTCACAGTCATTGCTTCCCTGCATGCCTGAAGTAGCGCCCACTAGACAGGAAGACATGGGATGGCCTACATGTGACTACCCAAGAGTTTCAAAAAACAAACAAACGCAAATGGTTTCAAAGACAATCACAGCTGCAGGCAGACAATCTATGCTGCAAGCAGAAAAGCATTGTAGGCGTCTTGCTGTGATTTCACAGAATCCATGGACTCTGTGGCAAGACAAGAAGGGTTCTGTTTTATATCGAGGTCAGTAATTTTTTTTAATGAGGTAATGACATGTTGCAAAAGACAAGTGGGATACAGTAGTCCTTGAAAGCATCCTAACAGACGGTTGTGGTGCAAGGAACAGTTATCCATGCAATCCATGCCCTTGGGAATGAGTTTAAATTTGAGATTGGCGAACAACCCCTAGCTGACTTTTCACAGGATGCTTTGCAACAATAGCCCCTATTGAGTGAAGTACGAAAGAGAAATGAAGGCAGATAGGGAAGCCCAGGGTTTGTATTTTATAATGAGCTGTTACAAACCTTACTCAACAAGAAAGGCAAACATATGAGGCCCATCACAATTGTTCTGTGCAGATCTGCATTCTGAAACCTAAATTACATTCCAATAAGGGTATACTATAACAAACACAAAAAGGAGAGAGCTGCTGTCCCCTTTAAATCAATATTTTTCAAATAAGTTGGGAAATAGCTCACAGGCTTCTATGAAATAACAGCTTTCTCGCCACTATTTACTTCAACCAGGGCTTAAGGTTGACTCAGCCTTCCATCCTTCTGAGGCTGGTTAAATGAGCACCCAGCAGGTTGGGGTAAAATGCTAATTTGTGAGAGTGCACGAAGAGCTACGGGGCAGTATACAAGTCTAATGGCTATTGCTACTATTTGTTCTCTTTTCACATAGCCAGTATTGTGTGTGTGGATGTCCCAGAACCATCAGCCACACGCAGAGTTCCTCAGGAAAACGTCTGTATGGAAAAATTTCCCTGAAGTTAGAAACATAACATAAAGCAGAGCCTGGCAACTGCCAGCAATCAGATGATGGAGAACGGCAACTTTGGGACTTTTTTCTTGTCCAGAACTGTGAAGGTGATCTTAGGCACAGTATTGCATATCATTAGTTGTAGGGGCAGTGGATGCAGGGAGAGAGAGACTGTGAGGACATTAGTAGCTTACGTAAAGGTAAGAAAGGATACAGCCTTGGGTCCCTTGATAAGGTACCAGAATTATGCTACATTTCTAATGCACATTTCAGTTTTGTTGTAAAGACATATTGGAGTGTAACCATCTGTTATCCCCAACATAATGAACTACTATGAGGTCCAGAAGCCATTGTCACTTTTAAAATACAACCGTGTTTCATATACACTCTTCAGAATTTAACCAGTTAACCTGAAGATTCTTAGCACACTGTAAAAATTTAGACATAACCAGTGGTGGGCATCAGGTTTGCATCAGTTCACCAGAACCAGTAGCAGACATTCTGGCTGGCCCCACCCTTCCAAATTTTGAAGTAAAGTAGTCCTAATTCTGGTGCAATGCAGGGCTTTCACCTGGCCACGCACACCATACTATTCCCACAGAGTAGGTAGCAAAAAATTTTTGGAGCCCGCCACTGGACATAATGTGCATTCATTCAACATTGCAGTCTATTGCCTTACGTTAAACTAATACAACAATAAACAGAACGGTTTTTAAAAAGCAATATTTTAGAGGCCAAGGACCATATCACTTGATAACTAATCAGTTATTGTGTGGCCTGCCTTTTTAGGCTAAAAGCATTAAGTATCTGACAATTCCTGGAATAACCTAAACACATCTCAAAGATACAGCTGGAAGATAGAATAGGCAAGGCTGGAAGATGCATACTACTCCAGATGCTGTCTGCAATCCCCACAGGTTGTAGCTGGCATATCTAATTGAATTTGGAACCTCCCCCCTGGTGCAACAACATATGGAGGATTGTGACTTCACCAGCTGTGACTTAAAGCTTTGCATTTCCAAGATTTTGCTGTGATACACATGCCAGAATTCTTCACGATATGAGAGAAAACTGGTGGCATGCCTCTCTTGTAAGAAGGAGTGTTGTTCATCCCACCAATTCTGGCTTTCTTAATTGATAGAAAGACTGGGACTTTTCAAGGACCTGATATGAAGCCAAGTCTACGTGGATGTAGGGCTAAGATGACATCTGTGGGTGCTGCATATGATGACAGGGTGGGGAAGCCGTGGTGGCTCAAAGTGCTCTTTCAGCATTCTAACCTTCAAAAATCAGAGGCTTTGCTAAATCTGGATGGCAAGCCCCATTTTGAATGACAAGCAATGCATAGCATAAATCTTATGTTGACCACTATTATTACTTATTCTACTTCAGGAACAAACAACCACAAGCACATTCTATGCTTGCTATATTTATAGTTCTAGACTCTTTTAATATGCAAGTGCACAGGTCTTGCCATCTATAAGGGGAGAATAAGAGGCATAAAATAGCGAAATGGAAGAGCTGGAGAGTGGAGACCGCTGGGGAGCAGAGCTGAGATACTCTTAATGTGAATGGATCAGATGAGGCTGTACTATTACCTTCAGCTCAGAGATGATGTCTTCCTTTAGTGCCAGTTGGCAGCAACCGGAACTTTCTGCAGTATACACCAGTGATTCTTAAGAGGCCTTTGCATGAACAAAAGCTACTTCCACACACACACACACAACCCTCACAAAATTGGGTGAAGTGTATGGTCAGTTGGAATACAAACAGTACATCAATATAGACCTTAATGATGAACGCAGGTCTATCTTCTTTAACAGCAATCCCTGCATTTGCTGTGAGGAGGTGATATAAATAAGGGTGTTCCCTGGATATCTTCATTTTGGTGCATGCAGCCAACTGAGAAAATAATGGTGACAAGGGAAAATAAATTGCACGTACAGATTTCACTTGTATGTTAACAGGCAATAAAGGAAGAAACTCATTGGAGCTGAGGTCTGTTTAACAGGCGTTTGCTTCCTCCCTGACTGAACTATTTCTCAGTCAGAGCACCTTTCCTTCTCATTCCAGTTCCTGAAGATATAGATCGAATGGCAGCCAGAATGAACATTGCCTTCTCAGCAGATGTAAGAAATCATACCTAACAAGCTGTCCTTCAAGGATGGGTCCTGATGTCAGAGATAAGGATACAATAAGGCTACAGCATTATTAGAAATCCTCAAGTGTACTGTCAGCCATTCACACCAGTTTGACTCTTGTTGCTACCACAAGGAGCAGTAACTCAGTGCTCCAACCATATCTATCCCGTTGTCCTTCTATAATGAAACAGAAACAGAGGACGCCCCACCCCCCCTTTGTTCACATTGCTGCTGTCATTGTTCCTGAGTTTAAAACCAGAGAGAAAAAGAGTCCCTGTATTAAGAAAGCCCAAGTTTCCAAACTGGTCACTTTATTGTCCTTGTCCTCTTAAACGTCTCAACACATTTCTTCTACTCTGTCCTCTTTATTATTGAAGACTTTCATGGGAAGTTGATGTTTATGTTCAAAATAACCCCCCTGCACAGCAGGGATAGATTTTTTTCATAGTCACTTTGGTTCCTTGCCTGCCATACCTTTACTCAGTCTGCCGAATATGATTCCTTGCTGATATTTTTTTACCTTAATCAAGAAAAATTAAAAAATGGGTCCTTGTGTACACACTGATGGAATGTTCTTCTCCCCCTTGTAGAATTTAATTAAGTGCAGCATATATTTGAGCTTGAGACAGGAACTGTCAAGTAACAAATCTTCAATAACAATGGCTTTGAACAATGTTGTGGTTGGGTGATCTTGGTTGCAGGGGGTTGCTTTCTTTTGAAATGGTTGTAAACAGTGTTTTTTCCTTTGTGGTTTGGAAGCATTGGTCCTTCTGAGGACTCTTCTGTATGGTCAGTCATTCTAGAAAACAATAGGAAGACACAACAGGTAAAAGGGGACTTAACTGAATAAATGATTAACCCATTCTATACTACTATAGAAAGGCTTTCCATTGCTCCAAGAGGGTTTAGTGTTACAACTAAAATAATGGTTATTGCCTTTGTTTCCTGATCCCTACATAAATAAACATACAGTAGGAATCAACGTGAGCATAGGAAGAGGTGTGCTTAATCAGATGAAAAGTCCTCCTAGTCCATCATTCTCTTCCTGCAGAGATCCCATCAGATGCTCCTAAAACAACTAGCATTTGGAACTATACAACCTTTAATGCTGGATTTAATCAACATGACTAGTAGCCACAAACATGTATATTCATAAGTTGTATAATTTTTATTTAAAGCCTGCTAGTCTGGAAACCATTGCTGTATCTGCTGGTGGTGAATACAATACAGATGCATTCTGTGAGGAAAGCATTTCTTAAAAGAGATGTACTGTATCTCCATGAAATGGCTGGGAAGGCTCTGGCCTTTTCTCTGAGACTGTGGTGGCTCAAGTGGTTAAGATGCTGAACTCGCTGACTGGAAGGTTGGAGTTCAGTTCTTGAGTACTGCATGATGGAGTGAGTTCCCGTCTCTGTCCCAGCTTCTCCCAACCTAGCAGTTTGAAAGCAAGAAATTGCAGGTAGATAAATAGGGACCACTTTGATGGGAAGGTAAACAGTGTCCTGTGCACTCCGGTGTTGAGGCATACCTGCCACATGTCCATGGAAACATCTGCAGATGTAGACAGCACTGGCTCTTTGGCTATAAACAGAGATGAGCACTTAACCCTACAGTTGGATACACCTGACTTTTGAGCAATGGCAACCTTTCTAAGTTTGTTGCCTGCCCATGTCTCCCACCATTCAGCTTCAATGGATCATCTGGGTGTATATGTTTCATCTGTCTGCCTGCTAAAACTAATTAATAAATCCAATTGTTGTTAGTAAAGGTTTCCCAGTCATATATGACTCTAGGGGTCAGTGCTCATCTCTGTTTCAAATTGTTGTTAAGTGACATCAAATTGTTGTTAAGTGACATCAAACCCTAATAAGGCTTTCAAGGTAAGTGAGATATTAAGGAGTGGTTTTACCAGAACCACTCCTCCAAGTTATGTCCTGTTAGAGTCACTGTGTGTTATATTTTTTCCTCTGTTCTCTGTGTCCATTGACAATATGTTGAATATAACACACAATTAACATGTGTTTCTCCTCAGGCACATTGCTGAAACCACCTGTAGAAAACTCAACTTGGCTTGTGCATAATATGGAAAAAGAAATAGATGAAAGTTGCTTGGTTTATCCTTATTCTTCTTTACCTCCTTGGGCTTCAAATATTCACAGTGCTGTGATATGGATATGAACCCAGAAAAAGGTATCAGGTGTCTAACCTTTTAAGCATGAAGGAATGAGATGCTTACCTTCCAGGAGGCACATTGACATCAAGGCCAAAGAATAAAGGCAAGAGAGAAGAACAAGAACAGGAAGAGAAACTGCAAAAGAAGAAACAGTAAATAGTTATAGAGCATCAGAATATGTTTTTACTATAATCTTTAATAGTAACATATACTGTTAAGCCTGTGATTTAAGTTTCAATAGATACTTACCAAGGAGTAAATCCCATTTCAATCAATGGGGTTTACTCCTGAGTAGATATGCACTGCAAAATAAGTACAAGTCCAGTAGACTTAAAAAAAAATCTTTTTCTTATCTAGGAGGGCTGCATCATTTTAGTTAATTTTATTAAGACCATTACACAGTTGAAGATTTGGTGTGATCAACAGATCTGTGCACTTGCCTATATGTATTCCAATATGCACATGTAGAAGTCTCCACTCATTTTTCTGGTAGGGCTCAGTCTCTGTGCACAAGAAAAGAATTCTTATAATATTTATCTTCCCTTAAGTGCACTGGGTGTGTGTTTGTTAGGTTTTGATCACAACACTGGGTTAAGGCTTTCATTTCTACAGCCCACTTCGTAGGAAAATCATGCTGGAAGAATGATGATGCACAAGTAATCTTTAAAAAGAGAGATAACCTTTCCATTATGAACACTGCACTTAAACCAAAATAGAATATCCTACAGGCTGAGTCTTTTCACTCAAACATAACTCACATTTCCAACATGATAAGGAGATTGTGCCAATACTTTGCTTTTAGGTGGAGATTAAAGGCTGAATATCTTCATTTAAAATCTCTTTGCTACTATGAAAGGCACTGCTTGATGTTCATTTAGCTTCCATCCATTAGCAGCAACCCCCACAAAAAAAAGCCCCACTACTGCAGATACAAAAGGATAGACTATTTTAAAGAGAAATACCTATCTTTGTTGTTATGTCATGTCAAGTCAGAATCGAATTATAGCAACCCTAATAGAGCTTTCAAGGTAAGTGAGGTATTTGAGGAGTGGCTTTGCCAGTTCTACCTCCCCTCCCTCCACCGCACCCACCTTGACTTTGAGATTCCATGACTGAGTGAGGATTTAAACCCAGGCCTCCTGAGTCCTAGTCCAATGATGGTGAACCCTGGCACTCCAAGTGTTCTTGGACTTCAATTCCCAGAAGCCCAAGTCAGCACTTCTGCTGATCAGGGCTTCTGAGAAATGAAGTTCAAGAATAGCTGGAGTGCCAAGGTTTTCCATCACTGTCCTAGTCCATTTATTTATTTATTTATTATTTGTTCAGATTTATATTGCCGCCCACTCACTCAGGTGACTCAGGGCGGCTTACAGTCAAATCAGCAACAGTACAGTAACAATTCTAAAATGCAACCTCACAAAACAACCAATGCAGAACACAGACTAACTCCCCTCAGGCCGTTGATGGGTGCCCAGAGGTGGATATGAGGTCTACAGCTGCCTGCCAGACCATGGCATCTTCTCCCTCAGGCCGTTAGTATGGGCCCAGAGGAAGGAGAGAGGTCCTCAGCCATCTGCCATGTCATGGTGTCTAGTCCATCACTTTACTACACCACACTGGGGGTGGGGGACCTCATACCTATCTTTAGGCCAGCATTATATATGTAAGCAAGAATCTGCAAATCCGGATCACAAGCAAATCTCAGTCCAATGTCTTTTACTGTTATTAAAATGGTAAAACTGTGTTTAACAGACATTGGAACAGGAAAAGGCAACTTTGAAGGGTCTGGCAATCAAGTAACTAGAAGCCTACTTCCAGTTTTCAAACCAGGGTATTTGGAGACATTAAACAGCCAGCAAATTGCCACTCCTGGAAGCTTCCTGGAGCTGCAGCTCACTTTTCTTATAAGAAGAGGTGTCAGCTTTATGAGTGCAAGAGGAGCCTTCAGTGGCTGCATGAGAGTTACACTTTGTCCTTTCCAGCAGTACAGTTTTTGACACAGATTGAAGGCTGGAATGAGTGGGGAAATTTCCTGAATAGTAGTGATATCCCTCCCATTCAGGTCTTATCCCCTTAACTGGTGGGAATGATTCTCAGTTCCACTGGGCACTGTTTTCCTTCAAAGTTCTTTCCTGTCCAGAAGTTGGAAGAGAGAAGGCAAGGAAACACTGGTTTCTTTTCCTACACTCTTTTGGATGCATCATCTCAATGCAGGAATTATATTTAGGTGTCCTTTAAGCGCATTTGGAGGCACATTGGAGGACTTGCATAGTACCACATATGAAGCCCTTCAATGGCTTTCAAACCTCGATGTGGAACTCTAGCTAGGAACTTGAGATGGACAATTTGTGCTTACTGCAGTGGTGGGCATCAGCAGGTTCACACTAGTTTGCAAGAACCGGTAGCAGACATTCTGGCTGGCCACGACCATCCAAGTTTTGAAATACAGTAGTCCTAATTCGGGTGCAATGCAGGGCTTTCCACTGGCCACACCCACCATACCACGCCCACAGTGTGGTAGTAAAATTATTTAGAGCCCAATACTGATGTACTGTATATATCAACATTAATGTAGACAACTGAAGTTCATCATACAATAAATAAAGCAAATAACACAGGAAGGTTTCTGGGTAGGAATAAGTGTAAGGAACAGGGGCACTCAGCAGCAATGGTAAGGAGGGACATCCTTGCGGAGAAGCGAGTCAAACTCCTTGCTGCTCATGTTTAACTGGTGGATTTCATAAAAGCCTCTCAACTTTACAAATTGAACATGAGATTATCAAGTACAGTACAGGAAAAACCACTTCAGCTTGGGTTGAAGAACATCTGATCAGTCGGGAAAGAGTAAAGGTTTATGAGGAAACCTGGGAAAGCCACAGAATCTGTAAAGTTTTTAAAGCAAAATGAAAGGAAAACTAACACACCTGTTACAATTGTAAAGCTACCTGGAGAGCTTAATATTTTAAAAAAGCCAATCTTCAGAAATATAGACCTGTTTTCAACAGGTAAAGTAACCAACCTTTTCTTCTAAATCCTTGATCTGTCTCTTTTGGATGTCAGTCTTATCTTCCAAATCTCGGATCCTCTAGAAATTAAACAATAAATATATAAACACAAAAGGAAACCTTAGATTGGATGAATTTTGACTGAGAAACATTAATCTAACTTTTCCAAATAAACCGGCTTTGATGGAAATGTAGAAAAGTAAAAACAAGTTTGACTTCCCTTGCCTTCAGTTGGGTGAGGTATGAGTTTATTTCCAACTCAGTAATAATTAATAGCCAAGATCCAGAGCTATACATTGATATAAAATCTTATTGACATAGAGAACCTGATGCCCTTTTCCTCTTTTTTGTGCCAAAAGACCGATTCCAGAGAACTTTCCAGCCCTCCAAATTAGGACTCTCAAGGGCATAATGAGGGTTGCAGGTAGATGACAAGCTCACTGATCCTGACAAAAACAGTGGTATCCAGCAGAAGTACTCCATTGGATTCTCACCAGTGGGTTTTTAAGTGCTTTGCTATGCATGGGTTGTGATTAAAAAAATAAAAATAAAGCCAAATTCTCTGTCCATACATCAGTGGTAAGAAAAATCTGTTTTTGGGCAGCAAAGCCAAATAGTAAATGGAAATTCACCTGATGTGCCTGCTGAAGCAGCTCCATTCTCTCCTGCAGGATCTGGCAATCATATTCTCTGCTTTTTCTTAGCATCTGCCGTCTTAATTTTTCTACAGCGGTCCTAAGTTCTTCTTGCTGCTTCTCACTGAGCAGTTCTCCAAACTTGATTACTGTTTCTTGCTGCAAAGCATTATATAAGGTGGCTTCAAGCTCCTGGATTCTCTAAGCCACAAAACAATAACATTTAGTTAGGGGATACCTCCCCACACAAAACTAGGCTTTTGGTGTGTGCCTTAAAATTATCAGAGTTTGAAGAGTTCAAACATCCAAAGTAGCTAGGTCAAAAAGAAAATGAAAAGTCTTCTACTCATGACTAAATAATAGTGAAGACCAACTATTTCCCTTTGATTACAAACTTCTTTCTATCTAAGGATTTTGGATTTTCTGGACTACAGATACTATACAGTACTTCTATATTCTGGGAGTTCAGAATATAGTTGTGTCTGGGAGAAAGGCCTAAATTGGAAGCCTTTGAGGTCTAAGTGGGCCATGTTGTAACCAGGCTCTTTGCTCAGAAAAAAATCTCCTAGGGAGCACCACCAAATAAATACACTGAGTACTGTACTAGAGTACCCAATTACCCCCCAAAAAATCTGTGCTCAGGAATGAGTTTGTTTGTTTGCAATTATTCCAGAACTTGCTTTCAATTTACCATATAGGCTTGGTCAAGAGCTTGCTTCCTGTAGTCCAGTTCTTCTTCTAGATAGCCTTTTATTTTACAGAACTGCTCCTGTAATGAATAATATACAAAAATGTATCCAATTTAGTATGCTATATAGGAGATCGGACAAAGATGAAAACAACAGATAAAAGACTAGGGTGTGATTTGTCCTACCATATCACTCTCCAGTTCCATCATTTTCTGGTGCAGAGCTGCTTCCGCCCCTTCAATCTGCTGTATCCACTAGAAGAAGAACAATGGTGATATGTTAATTATAACTTTCATTTTTATTGTTAATGAGGAACAGACAAGAAAACTTCCAAACTGCTTTCTTTCACTTGACCAAAGGTGAGGTCAGATGAAGACTGCTTGTCCACAGGTCCTTGCCATCACTTCTTGTTGTAAGAACTAAGAGGATGGCCTCTATGCCAGGTGGGCAGTATATACATTTAATAAGG
This sequence comes from Furcifer pardalis, assembly GCA_030440675.1. NCBI lineage: Eukaryota > Metazoa > Chordata > Lepidosauria > Squamata > Chamaeleonidae > Furcifer > Furcifer pardalis. The sequence continues at coordinate 80,565,006 of CP126893.1, read as the reverse complement.
AAGGAAGGAAGGAAGGAAGGAAGGAAGGAAGGACAGAGGTACAAAGTTCAAACTCTGTGGACTGCCATGCCTTCTGACCTTGAACTTCTATTCTTTAATATCAAATAAGTGGTGGCAGGCTGTGGTTGCTCAGTCCTAAAAGAAAGGAAACTTAAGCAAGGTCAGAAGTGCCTTGTTTATTACTACTATTTAGGTTCCATGTCCTGGAAATGTGTTCCATGGGCAACTCAAGCCAAAAGTGTATCTTTCACCAGAGATAGTTTGGACTATAATTTTCAGAAGCTTGCTACCAGCATGGCTTCTGGATGTGTTGGCTTTAGGATTTCTGGGATCTGCAGTTCAAACAGAAACAAACATTTTCCATCTCAAGGAACTTCTGGCCTCCTCTACAACTTTTTCACTCCATTACTGTTGCCCCTGCTGAGTGACAAAAGTTATAGGTCAAACTGAATGGAGTACCAGCGCTCCCCAGCCATGAGCTAAAGGATGGCATACCCAATCTGATAACTTGGGCATTACCATCTTCCCAAACATTAAGAGTACATTCTTGAAACAATTTTTGTGGGTGCTTTACATTTGCCGCTGTTCTGCTTCTCTTGTGCTCAGTGCTGAGCCTCTGTTTTGCTTTGTGTAGGCCTCCTGCTATACATTCATCAGGTTCTCATTAATAGCATGTGCAAACTCAGTGCCAGGCAAGATCTCATCTGTTTTCCATTCAAAAAGCAGACTGGGCTAGTTTATTGTATCACTAGTATGTGCATATGATGTTATTTCTCCTCTCTTCACCATTTACCAGATAGGCCCATTGAGCTAGTTTATGCTCTAGGGTCAAACAGATACCATAATTCACTGTTTGCCCAAACAGTGAAAAGCAGGTTTATGTCTCTGCTGTCAAAGGTTTTTATTGGACCCAGTGCAATAAAGCAAACAATGTTGTGGACAATTAGTCCAAGAGGTAAATAACACAAAGTAAAATATCCTGGCTTATATTAGAACACAAGGCCAGCCTGAGCAAACGGAGTTAGTTTATTTGCTAAATGTGGTTCCACAGCTCTTCACAAGCAACAGAGTTGACAGAATCTTCAGCAGCAAATCACTGCTGATTAACAAAGACTTCAGCGTCTGAGTAACACGTACATACTTGAAGTCATGTTTTGTTGTTGTTCAGTCGCACAATCGATTCCGACCCTTTGCGACCCCATGGACCACTGTCCGCCAGGCACTTCTGTCCTCCACCCCCCCTCAACTCGCTCAGCTCTGTGCCCATTGTGTCTACAATACCATCTAGCCATCTCATTTTTGGCCGCCCCCTCCTTCTTTTGCCCTCGACCTTTCCAAGCATCAAGGCTTTCTCAAGTGAATCTTCTCTTCTCATTTGATGTCCAAAGTACTTTAGCTTCATCTTTACAATTTGACCTTCTAAGGAGCACTCAGGGTTAATTTCTTCTAAGATTTACCTATTTGTTCTCCTTGCTGTCCAGGGGACTCTCAAAACTCTCCTCCAACACCACATCTCAAAGACATCTATTCTTCTGCACTCAGCTTTCCTAATGGTCCAGCTCTCACAACCATACATTGCCACAGGGAATACCATTACTTTGACTATGCGAATTTTTGTTTGCAATTTGATGTCTCTACTTTTCACTATGCTCCCCAGGTTTCTCATCGCTTGCCTCCCAAGAATCAGTTGCCTTTTTATTTCATGGCTGCAATCACCATCTGCAGTGAGCTTAGATCCTAAGAAAGTAAAATCTGTCACTGCTTCTACTTCTTCCCCATCTATTTTCCAGGGACTGATAGGGCCCATTGCCATGATCTTTGTTTTCTTTACATTGAGTCTCAAGCCAGCTTTTTTACTTTCTTCTTTCAACCTAATCAGGAGCTTCTTTAGGACATCATCATCATCATTGATACACATGTGGAGCTGCTGACCAAGACTCCAGCCACTATTTGGTTTTGTGGGGAATATACTCTGGCTGCATTTGGACTGAGAACAATTGGACTGAGAATTGCAGGAACTCAACAGGAAACTGAACAGTACCCAGAATTCTGTTTCTCTCCCAAATAATCCATTGCAAGTTTTATTGCTTCTTTCTCTGGCTTGTTGAGGATGAAATAAGCCACTGTCAGCTGCTATTTCACTTAGATAAATCACTAAGTAAGCCGTGATATGAAGCTTGGTGGTTTGTTTCAGAAGGATTAGTCAGATATCATATACAGTACCTCACTTAAAGAGCATAATGCATTCCATGGAATTGCTCTTTAAGTGAGCTTGATCTTTAAGCGAAACACCATTGTAAGTTACCAATTATGACTTCTGGCGGGGAGGATTGCGAACTCCGATTTATTTGTTAAGCGAGTTTCTGATTGGTTTTAGTTGTTAAGTGAAGCAACAATTCAGAGAAAATTTTGTTCTTTAAGCGAGGCGCTCTCTATGCGAGGCACTCTTTATCCAAGGTTTTACTGTACTATCATGCCACTCACACTCAATAGAACTTCCTGGTTTAATGCTATAGCTGAACATGGCCTTTGAGCCATATCATACTCTTTATTGATATGTTTAAGGCCTTCAAGTTGGAACTAACTTCTGGTGACCCTAACAGGACTTTCAAGATAAGTGAGATATTTAATGAATTTTTTTACCAGTTCCATACATCCCAGTGAGCTTCTATGTCTGAGTGAGAATTCAGTCTACACCACACTGGATATCCATTGTACTCTTAGGCAAAGGTCGCCTTTGCCTGAAAGCCAGTCATATCATGACTAGACACTGGAGTGCATGGAATGTTTTTACCTTCCCACTGAAATGGTACCTATTTATCTACTTGCAATTTCTTGCTTTTGAATTGCTAGGTTGGCAGGAGCTGGGACAGAGATGGGCACTCACTCTGTCATGCAGTATTCAGGTCTCAACCTGCCGACCTGCAGACCTTCCGGTCATGAAATTCAGCATTGTAACCACTAAGTCACTGCAATCCCTAGAGTTATGGCATTGTACTCTTACTTACTGATAATTAGAAAGACAGCATTTTCCTTACACTTTTTCTTACACTGTCTCTAATTCTGTAGAATTTGAAACTGTACAGCTTACTCATTCTCCCACCCCCCACGGCATGTGATTCACAGCAAGCAATACACTTGAGACAATACAATGCACAAAAATGTGTACCTTTTCTGCCAGGGATAATACCGTACTAGCTTGAATGATAGCCACTTGCTCTTCATTTCTTAAATTCTGTAAATTTAAGAGGCAGAAAAGAAAAAATCATTAAGAAAAAATCATAGCTTTCCAAACAGATATTCATTATTTCCTAGGTTCCTTTGTCCATTATGTATGCAGAGATCCTGGCATGCTTCCTGAGTTACCAGGTATACCTGAGCTTCTCTATTCACTGCATGGATGTAGATCTGCATATGTAATCAGATCACTGCACAAAGCTACTTTTTACTTTTTTAATGTCTGGGAAACCTGCAGGTAAAGGATTTATATGGGCAGTGCACAAAGGACTCTGGATTAGTGACAATACTTCCTTATTAAGAAAAGGCTAAGCTTTATAAACTGGCATATATAAACACAAATAAAGCAAATTTTAATTCCCCCAAAATGTTTATTTTTCCTTGTTTACCTGTACCCTGCATGTTTCCCAGACATTAAAAAAGGAGAAAGTAGCCAGACACTTTAGTCCATTATTTATAGACTAAATGTCTCTCATATTTAATATTTATGCTATACATGTAATATAGCCACTAAGCAGTTTCTTTGTAATCAAGCAGCTCAGATAAAACAGGTTTTATTTTAAAAGGGTTACACTCTGCGTGTGTATGTGTGCACATGTGTGTGTGTGTGTGTGTGTGTGTGTGTGCGTGCGTGCGTGCACATGTGTGCGCACAATTGTTGATTTGCTGTGGATAGATTGATATATTCCGTGTGTTGGAGGGGGCGGGGTTCTGATGTCATAACTGTACACAATGTGAGCTTGACAAATATATGTATTACTTACCCCATTGTCACCCAAGATGTCTAGCTGCTTTATGAGATCTGGAATGCTAACATCCTGTTGGAAAATATGGAGCAGATATGAAGAGGATGATTAAGATATTCTATGGTTAATAGAATACATTTCATAATAAGGGGATCCATATAGTTTACTCCGTATTATTGAACTGGGAGAGAAAATCTAATACAGTAACTAAGAACCAAACATACAAATAAAATGGAAAGATGAATACTGGGAGTCAGCCATCAGCTGTGCGCAATTGGGTCAGCTTACAGATATAGATGCTCCAAAACACTTAGTGGTATCAAAGAGAAGGACTTGGTAGGACCCAAGTCTCATCTCTGAATATTTCCCAGTTTATTCATCTCCAACCTAGATAGGTAGAGAATACCCACAATATTTCTCCCTCTAACCATTTTTCTGTAAATTATATGATAGATTTTTTTGATAGCCATATGTTTTTGTTTCTCTAACAATGTCCAGTATGGTATTGGACCACACATTCTGCTGAAATCCAAACACAGTGATATCCTGAATCATGCAGTTGTTTGAAGCAGTTTTCTGGCATGTTTAAGTATCTTCCAGTGCAACTACTCCCTCAGGGAACCATACATATCTTATATTCCCCACGTAAGATACTAACTGTGAATAAGCCTTTAGGAACAAATGCAAACACAACTTCACCAATGGATTATAGCCAGTCTAATACCATCCATACTATTACAATTAGAATGTTTGCAGGTTCTGTGGTCAGAATGTTTACCTTTACTCAAGTGTTCAATAAACTGGAAATTAATTTATTCAATTATCTCACTTCCAATCAGCATGCATTTGAAGGTCCATATGTACATGTCTGAAATGTGCACAGCTGAACATGTTTAGCAGCAAGGATGAGTATCCTAAAATAAGGAAGGTCACAGATTGCATGAAGAAGTTCAATGTACAGAAGACCACTGTCCAACTTGGACAGACATTCCCTTACAACCCTGGTGCATTCATTGGTAGTATCACATATTGACTACTGTAATGCACTCTATGTGGTGCTGCCCTTGCACCAGATATGGAAACTCCAGCAGGTGTAGATTGCGGCTGCCAGGCTGGTGGCAGGAGTGAGGAAATTTGAACATGTTTCTCCAGTCCTGGCAGGCTTGTACTGGTTGCCTGTCCCCTTCCATATCAGACAAAAGGTGCTATCTTTAACATACAAAGTCCTTCACAGTTTGGGATGTTCCTATCTGTCAAAATGCCTCTCCAATAGAACCTTCACCTGCATCACCCGTTCATCTCAATTGGCATTGCTCCACGCACTGACACTGAGGATGGCAAGGAAGGTGGGGACAAGGAATAGAGCCTTCTGGGTGGCCGCATTCAAATTATGGAATGTTCTACCAGTGGAGTTACGCCAAACCCCATCACTGGATGTTTTCAAGAAACATCTTAAAACTGTACTTCTTAAAGAGGCTTATAAGAACATTCTCCCTATGGACAAATCAATAAGTGTATAATTGGGCTATGCCATCCCAGATTCCATCCATTGTTGCATGTATATTTATGGTTTTAACTATTGTAAACTGCCCAGAGTGGAAAAATATCCCAGATGGGCGGTATAGAAATCAGCCAGCCAGCCAGCCAGCCAGCCAGCCAGCCAGTCAGTCAGACAGACAGACAGACAGACAGACAGACAGACAGACAGACAGACAGACAGACAGACAGACAGACAAGTTGAGGCCAGGCATTGGACCTAACCTCAGCTCCCTCTCCTTGCTTGTATTCATCTGTACACAGAGGAACACAGATAAACAATTTTTAGCAGTTAAAACCAGTTTAAGAGAAGAATGGTATGATCTCTATTTTTTGTGGTGAACTCAAGTTAACGAACCTTGACACCTTCTTTCATGCAATAGATCTGCAGAGCGCTGCAACCATCAGAGAATGGGTGGATTTGCAAATTGAATGGTGGAGACCTTCTTTCTCTTTCCTTGAAATAAAACATAAAATTATTTCAGAATAAGAAGGATAGTGTATATTGTCTACTCTACAGAATAGAGTATAACTCTCTCTATATATATGCTCTTTTTGATGTAAAGAGACAAACAACAGCTGCAGGCTGCTGCTGTTTTGCCACAGAAATGGTACTGCGTTCTAAAACTAATAAAGCAATTTGTGTTTAATAGATTTTGTTTCTTTCTAAACAATGAAAAGTCTCTTCTGTCACCTTGAATGCAAGATTTTAAAGAATTATTGATTTGTACACAATTTATTGCAGAGTTCTGATTCCAAGGCCCAAATGCTACCACCCTCCAGCAGGTGTGTGTTTGTTGACTGTTATCTCTTTGTTGCCTTAGTCTAGTTGCAGTGGTGGCCAACCATGGCACTCCAGGTGTTCTTGGACTTTGATTCCCAGAAGCCCAAGTCAATACACCTGCTGATCAGGGCTTCTGGGAATTGAAGTTCAAGAATATCTGGAGTGCCAAGGCTGGCCATCACTGCTGGTGTGCAAATTATTTTATTTTTCTAAGAGCTCTGACCTAAAGAGGACAGGCAGGTTATTAAAGTGTTCCAAAGTTAAAAAAAACAGTAGGCCTGGAAAATGCTACCAGTGCAAATGTCCTCAAAATATGTCCTGCAAGAAACAACCTCAGCTCAATAAGTTACTATAAATTGTTACTTAGCTTCTTTGTAGATATATAATGAATGGAACAGTGTTGGTGTCCCTTAAGTGGTGTCTGCAGGCACTTGCCAAGATCTTCTGACCTCCAAACATGCACATTTTAAAAATAAATGGCTGCTAGGCTGCAGTGGCAAATGCAATAGCCTCAGTTTCATCTGCCTTCCAAAGTTCATAGCATTTCCCCAAGAGCTCCTGTCCTCCCTGCCTGGTAAGCTTTGAAGAGAGTTGTGATGTGACCTGGACTGGATGAAGGAGGTTTGGAGAAGGCTAATTTGAGGAGAGATGTAAGGAAGAATCAGAAGAAGTGGGAAAGGTAGCAGGATGACTAGGGCACTAGAAAGAAGGCAGGTGAGAAATAAGTACTACATTGGGTGGGGGAATTTTGTGGGTGCTACTGTGTGACTGGAGGAATGGCAGCAAAGGCTAAGCAACAACCTTGGAGAAGATACTTAGGCTGGGATAATGGGACAGAGTAGAAGGAAGGGGTGGAAGCTCTCCTTTACTGAGACAATCTACAGAAATATAAACGCAGAACCTGTTGAAAATGCTATTAAATTAGAGAAATAATATATGGTGTGTCACATATCCTACTTCTCTATTCCTTCTGCCTTTCCTCCTGCTTCCTTCTTGCCTAAATTCAAATATTCAAAGCTGAGACCCCAGACTAAAATGTGTCCGCCCTCTTCAGAATTTAATGGTCACATCAGCAGAAGAGAATTAATAGAGACAATGGTTATGGGTGGATAAATTCTAAAAGGGCAGCTTTTGGGTAGCAGGAGTAGCTGAAGGTGACCATGGTGAGGGATCTTACTTCAAGCTCTAGATTTCGGAACTCCAACAACTCATTCTGATCTCTAGCATCTTGGAGCTCCTGTTGTAACCGATGGTTCTCTGATTCCAGCTTTTCTATCTAGAAGGAAGATGTAAAGATGTAATTTTAAGGACATAAGTCCAAAACCTGTATTTTTAAAAGTTCATTACAACCACTTTCTTTCCCTTTTCAACCATACCTCCTCCCAAAAGAAAAAGATATACAATTGTTTTGACTTTGTAGTCACTCTAATTAAAGATGACATAACAAAGCCTTCAATGGTTGTATGTTGTACTTATAGAAACAACTGGCCATTAAAAATGATATAAAAGTATAAAAAAATCTTATCACATGAAACAAAATCTATATATATTGATTTGACACTTTTGGAGGAATTAATATAGTTAAGAAGAGAAATGAATCATAGACACTTTGAATACTATTTTTGAAGATCTTTACAAGGCTTTATATTAACTATAGGTTTTTATCTTTTTTATTACTAAATCAATTGTATAAAGATGAGATTTTTTTTTTAAAAAAAAGCAAAATCATACATCTTTATGTGCTCTGGAAGGACCCTTCTGCAAAAATTTAAGAAGCTGCTAGCAAAAGATGTTTTTAACCTGATAGTCTGATGTTGCAAAACGAACCATTCCATTATTTTGAATTATAACACCCTTTTTTATACTTAATGCTAATCTTATGATCTTTCATTTTGGAGATACAAGGTTGGGTGCAGAATTCATGGTCATGTTCTTGGTTGCACCTAGCACAGATCCACTGAAATAAATGGGACAAGTTAATCAACATTCATTTATGTTCTCCTTATTCCAGTGGCCCTTTTCTAAATGTGACTGTGTCTGGATTTAGTTGTTTATTTGCTTGTTTGTTTTGCACCTATTATTTGGGCCATTCAAGAAAATGAGAACAAATGGGTTCTAATCATATCATTAGAGCCTGGGATAGATTAATGTACTTCCAGATTTCAGCCTCACATTTTAAATACTGATGAATAATTTGGATATTCAGATTTTGTACATACCTTATCCAAAAGCTCCTGATTTCTTTTAATAAAAAGTTGTTTATCTTCTACCCAGTGGGAGTCCTATTTTATTTAAAATATAGATATATTAAAAAGTGCTGACATTATGCAACAATAACAGCAACAACAAAAATCTACATCTCTTTGTCACATATTAAAGTATACCAATGGGTTTCTTAAAACAATTTCTTTGGATCTGGTCTTGATGTAGTGTCAAGAGGAACCTCAGGAGGTTCACAACCTATCACACTACACACCATGGCCCTGTACTCAAGAGTTCTAAATCACTAGCTCTCCAGTTGATCGGGAAAGTGCTGAGGACCCTGACGATGCAGAAGGGACAAAGGCCCTTACCATGGTAGAAGAAAATGGGAGTTAGCAGGTGAAAAAAGTAAAAGAAGTTTATGGAAAATCAGGAGGAGGGGTTGATCAGGTTACGAGAAATAAAGGCAGAAGAGGCGTGGGAAGGAAGAGAAGGGACCAAGGAATACTTGGAAGGGGAGACAGGAAAGGCTGCTGAGAAAGAAACTCTGTTGCCTCCAGGATGGACCTATGTATTTAAGGAGGACCCCTGGACAGGATGCTTGGCTCTCCTGAGAGTCCCCTTGGTGAAGGCTAAGCACCAGGTATGGGAGAGGTGGGCTGTGAAGCCATTGTACTGGGGCAGGCAGAAGAGCCCTAAGAAACATCAGCAGGAACAGGGCTCATGTGAGAAGTGGGGTCAACATCTGGAGGGAGCTGGGAAGCCTGACTGGAAAGACAGGTGCTCTGCAACTTAAGCCAAGTATTAGCAAGACATAACACTACTGTGAGTAGGGGAACAAGGACTATTTGTAAGTGACCTGGACTCTACCAGGTGAGAATCAGCATGTAGTTATGAAGACTGGTGACTCCAAGCATTGACAGAACCAATATGGATATCCTACCAGGTTTTGCTGCTGTTAAACCTACTGGTTGTTTTGTATGAAAATTATTAAATGGTTTGTTTTTCATCTCAAGACAGAGTTTATGATTTGAGAACATGGAAGAGGATGGGCAGGGGAACATGTGGCTGGAATTTGTAGCAACACCAAACAGTACTTGTGACAGTGATTAAGCTCTGAAGATGAAGGGTAAAAACATTGATATTTTCACTACGCTGATTCAACTTCTGTTCAGTTTTACATATTTACTACCAGATTATTCCAGTTGTGCTACATCACAAGAAAACAGGCATCCTAAATGGCTACATTTCCTGAGTAGGACATCTGCTGTTTAAGAAACCTGTTAGGAATTTTGTTACACATTTTTCACAGCTCATCTTTCAAACATTTGATTCATCAGTGCTCAGTGTATATTTCCTAAAAAACCAACCCCGTTTCTCAGTAGCGTAGCAGGGGGGCAGGGGGTGCGGCCTATCCCAGATAGCACTTTGCAGGGGGGGGGGAAGCAAATGGAGGGCACCGGGAGGGCGTGGGCTCGACGGCAAGGTGGGGACCAGGGGGTGCTTTTTCCTCCTCCGCTCCCTTCATCCTCCTCTTCCTCAGGCGTCCTTTTCCTCACGGCCAACTCATGGCACCAAGCAGTGCTGCACAGGGCACAGGGCCGCCCAGAGGCTGAGGCAGCACAAGCCCAGCAAAGTGTCCACCTTCTGTGTCCCAGGTGCACAGCCGTGCCACAGCCGAGCCCAGTGGCAGGAGCTCATCCACCTTCATTGGCACCAGCGCCCAGGAGAGCAGGAAGCAAGGCTGGTGGTTGTTGAAGTCCAGCACCCACAGCCGGAGCAGTGCTAGCCAGGCCAAGGACCCCCCCAAGGCCTGGCCAGCATTGCTCCGGCTGTGGGTGCTGGATCGCAATGACCACCAGGTCGTTTTGGATTTGATGGGGGGCAAGCCTACTTCTTCCCCCCACAAGTTTGGCCTGCACCCCAGGCAGCTGAAACCCGTGCTACGCCCCTGCCGTTTCTAACAACTTTCTTATGTAAATAAGCAAATATGGTTGACAGATGAAATAGCTACAGAAAATGCCTTGTATAAAAATATCTACCTGTCCTTTCTGGGCCAGTGTTTTTTCCAGATCTTCTATTTTAGCTTTGTACCTCTGAACTTCAGCTTGGAGCTGCTCCTGTGCCTGTTAGAAATAACATAATGATTAAAGACTTTTTTTTAGTGTACACCAAACCATCCATAATTCAAGTTTCTTAAATAGTGATACAGTACTACAGACAAAACTTATTCAGTATTGGTAGCTTTAACTCTGTTGATTTCATTGGGACATTTGTATATTACATTCCAGTGAGATACATGTGTGTTAAATTCTATTTTTAAACTGTGTCTGTTTTTATTTGATCAATAAGACCTGCTCTCAGATCATATGATTAGGGCAGAATATACTTAGATCAACAGACAGACTGATAATTTTCTCTGTGCCTCCTGCCTTTTTCCTTCTGAATGGGTCTGATCAACCCAGTTTTCAATTGTCAGCACTTGGTGATATTTTAAGATTTTGTACCTTATTGTCTTTTCACATTTCTGGAAGGCAACCAGTGTTCTAGTAATTATTACAGTTAAGTTACATTTTACACATTAAAATTCAGCTACTATTTTATATCACAGCATTGTATTGAGCTATAGCATTTATTATCAAGCATAAATATCAACTATTTTAGCCTCAGTGGCAGTAACCTTCAGGGACACCTCCAGTCTCACCTTCATTTATGACTCAACAGAAAGCTGGCAATTCAGTCCAGGAGACTGTTTTGGAAACAGAGGTGGCAGAAAGATGAGAAAATGAAAATGCTGTCATTTCCAATATACTAGTATCATTTGCCACTTTTAAAATGAGTATATGCCAAAAAAGGAGCATAACCCCTGCAAAGTTCAATGCTCAATATGAATTTTTGTTAACAAGATGCAACATTGGATCATGCTTCTGAAAAGTCAAAGTGCTTCAGTAAAGGTAAAGGTCTCCCTTGCTTGAAAGCCAGTCGTATCTGACTCTAGGGTTTGAAGCTCTTCTCCGTTTAGAGCCAAAGAGTGAGCACTGTCTGCAGCTGCAGATGTTTCTGTGGTCATGTGGCAGGAACACCGATACCTTTCCTGTCAAAGCGGTACCTATTTATCTACTTGTAATTTCTTGCTTTCAAACTGCTAGGTTGGTAGGAGCTAGGACAGAGACGGGACCACAGTCCCTCTTTATACCAGGGATTCTCAACTTGCTCCCCATGGGCTAGATGCAGCCCACGGCACCATTTCATGTACCCCCCCCCGCCACCTCCACCACATCAGGAAGTGTCATGTGGTGGAGGATGGGCAAAATAGCTGTCTGGCCCCTGAAGCTGTCTGAGGGAGCATGACCCGGCCCCTGGCTTTAAAAAGTTGAGAACTACTGCTCTACTCTTGCTCCAGCTGTGAGCCCTCTTTTGTATAGCATTATGTAATAATAATAATAATAATAATAATAATAATAATAATAATAATAATAATAATAATAATAATAATAATAATAATAATAATAATAATAATAATATCTTCTGTCAAAGGAAAGGAACTGCAGAATGAACACACCAAAAGTATCTTTATTTTGGCAGTTTCGCATCTGGCCTAGACATGGAACAAGAAGAAGACTGTCTTCTATACTCTTTTTGGCTTGATAGCTGAATAAACTGGAGCCCTTTGCTTTGGAGCCAGGGATTAGACGTTCAGTTCCCCACAGTGCCTTGTAGGAGAACAGCCCACCTGTGTAGCCTTGGACAAGCTACATGGTACCCAAGTATACCTATTTCTGAGTATTCCTTCCCTAGGACACCTTGAAAAGGCTTCCCAATAGTCAGAATCATTTATTATTAAATACATGATAACTTTACAAGCAAAAATGTGCATATTCAAAGCAATGGTATTCCTGGTGGTAATGTATGGTTGTGAGAGCTGGACCATTAGGAAAGCTGAGCACAGAACAGTAGTGGGTTGTTGCCGGTTCGCACCGGTTTGCCCGAACCAGTAGCAACAATCCTGGGTGGTTCTCGGGGGGGGGGGATATTTACCACCCAGGACTGTTGTTTTTTTTTTGAAGCGTCCGGTTCGGACGTCTCACCGACACAAAAAAATTTTCAAAATTGGAGCCAAAATGGCTGCTGGGACCTGCGCATGTGTCAAACCTCCATTTGACACATGCACAGTTCTATTTTTTACTGTGCATGCATCAAATGGAGGTTTGACGCATGCGCAGTTCCCGGCAGCCATTTTGGCTCCAATTTTAATTTTTTTGGCTGCCGGGAAAGGAAGGGCATGGCAGCAGTGGCCTTTCCTCGCCGGGCCACGTTGCGCTACCAGGCCGCCTCTGCTGCTCCCCGACGAGTCGACCCAGGGTAAGTGACAGGTTTGTGTTTGGGGTGGGTGGGTGGGTTGATTTGTGGTTGGGGTGGGAGGGTGGGTGTATTTTTATGTATTTTTAATTAATTAATTAATTAATTAATTAATTAATTAATTAATTAATGGGTTTGTGTTGAGGTGTGTGTGTATGTGTGTGTGTTTATTTTTATTTTATTTTTAAATTTTTAAATTATTTTTCTTTGGCTCTGTCCACAATGTCATGATGTCATGACATCATGACGTTGGCTCCACCCATGACACCATGACATCATGACATTGGCCCTGCCCATGACATCCATGACGTCACGATGGGGTAGTAAAATTTTTGACAACCCACAGAAGAATAGAATGCCTTTGAAATGTGGTGTTGGAGGAGAGTTTTGAGAGTCCCCTGGACAGCGAGGAGAACAAATAGTATTTGCCATGAATATGCATGAAAAAATGCATCATGGTGGAACAGTCAGTGTATGTAAAAATGATGTGTAGACTTTCAGATGTTGACCATCCCTGCCCTCAGTTATGCCCTTAGAAATCTGCACAAAGACTTCCATCTGCAATTGTGTACCATTCTAGAGTTTTATACAACACTTAATGCGATGTTGTCAAACAAACTAGTTAAGCACCCCTTGATAAATATTTGGAAAATATGGTTATATACAACCTAATTCAGCATATAGTCCTTATTACCCTAATTTACAAAAGATTTATAAAAGTTATAACAATTACCAATTATTTGCAAAGTTGGCCCTACCATTAAGCAGTATGAGGCAACTGCCTCACGAAAAAGCAGCAAAATCCTTGTTATTTAATTATCTACTACAGTAATACCTCGGATAACGTTTACCTCCGATAACGCTAAAATCGCATAATGTTAAGCAATCTGGAGTGGAGAATTGGATCGAATAACGTTAAGGTCCTATGGGATGGATTGGATAACAACCGCTACAGCCTGTGCGGTTACAATGTATCTCTATGGAGCTTTAAAGTTATCCGATCCATCCCATAGGATTTTAATATGGCTCGGATAACACTAAAAATCGGATAACACCAAGACTTGTGGAACCAAGTCTTAGCGTTATCCGAGGTATTACTGTATTGTATTTTTAGTCCCAGGGAGGTGGTTGCGTGGGATTTTCTTTCTCAGGCCCAAATGGCATGATTGGGGTGTAACCTAGGAAATAAAGCTGGAGATTTGAAAAATTCCTCTAAGTGGGAGGAAAATGTGCTTCCTGCACTAGCTCCAGGTGCCCCTAATAATATCCTGAAAGTCTTACCAATTGTACCAGCTCCTTTCCAACCATAAGGAATGATGTTGTCCTATGCTGAAGACCCCAGGCCAGAAATCCCAGCAGGACCACAGCCACTTTGCATTGTTGGAATTGGTACCTATTGCAAACCACCCTGTAAAGTCCCAGTTCTACATAAAGCTCAGACTAGAGGTGCCTGGGCTGAAACATTTCAGCTGACCTTATGGGTATCCCTATGGAGCTGTCCAGGGTGCTACCTGAATCTTAAACCTTTTTTTTTCCTGGTAGAGAAGAACTTGTGGCTTAACCTGCCTTGCTTTGTCAGAAATCTTTTTAATCTCAGCTAGTGAAAAGCTCATGAACTGGTGGAAACCTGGACCCTCTAGTTAGAACAAGCAATAGGATTTAGGCCTAAAAATTTCCCCAGGACTGGAGAATTTGCTTTTAACCTTTCCTTCAGCCCTTTAATAAGTTCATTGCTTGGAAGAGTACCATGCCACATCTTATTTCTTACTGTATTCATTGAGGCTAGTGTACTCTATGGCTACACAAAAATCAGACTTTGAATTCCTTTGACTGTGTGTTCTCTCTGTGTGTCTTGTTTAATTTGGGAAATTTGTTTGTGTTGTGTCATGTTGGCTTCAGCAAATTCCAACCTTGGCTTCCCGTTCTGCATCTATAATGCCTCCTGTTTGTTCTTGCAGTAATGCATAGGCTCTTTGCAAGGCCTGATACTCCTTTGTTAGTTGTCGAAATCGCAACTCTGATTCTTCAGCTGCTAAGCTCTGTAAGAGAAAGAAGGAAAGTCTCAGGTGTGCATCAGTTGTAGAAGTGTGGAATGTGTAAATGTGGCTTACTGTATTTACTATGTCATGCATGTGAAATTTAGAGAATATTGGCGAAATTTTGACTGAAAAAAGTCATTGCACCTACAGATAACCGTCAAGAATGTATTTTCCAAGAAAGTTGTTTTTCTTAGATGTTTTTAAAATTACAAGATGGCTAATTACATTTGGCAAAACACATGCTAATAACAAGAAGCACTGTTATATCTCATTTAGGGAATAACTACATGAGCATTTGTCCTGCTGTTGGATCTGCTCTAGGGGATGGGCTGGCTCACTCCATTTGCTGATGACTATATATTTAAAAATAATAATAGTAAGTTGTTTCTTGGCCACTTGATATGAAAATTTTTGGAGGGGGGGATGGAGACACTGCATCTGGTACGGCCCTCCAAGTGCTGGAAATTGTCCCCACTGGTCTAGAGTGTCACAGTCCCTCAGACCTGCTTTAAACCATGTCAACATATGCATAACAACGTATGTAAGGTTTAGAAATGATACATTAGATAAAAATAAACTCAAGTGTTTTTCTTCCCAACTTATGATATATACCTCTGCTATAGCTTTTTGTCAAACTACATATGATATTAAATGCGTCTTTGTATCTTGTGATTAGCAATATTAATATTTTCACCCAATAATGACATCAGGGTAGGGGAGAATTTCTGCTGGAAGTGCAATATGGGGGAGAGGGGAGTTAATCTTCTCCCAGTGTCATTTTCCCACTGAAAATAGTTACTCCAGGCTCTTTCTTGTTATCTGCCTGTTTGGGAGCAAATAACAGCAGGAATGGGAGAAATTTAGTGGAGAAATGAAATTTGGGAAAGAGAATGCTTTTGTCTATAGAAGATATGGATCATCTGTACCCATGCATTTTCCCCTTAAAAAGAAACAGCAGAAAGGAATGTCTTTCCTTGACACAAAATGATACCCAACAAAGAATTAACAATATGTGGCCAACTTGGAGAAATATATTAAATTTTGCAGCAATATCTAGAGGGACCACATGGTCACTATCCTTGCCCTTAGCCTGACCTGTTCACCATTATTATATCAATAGTGATGGAGTGTAGCAGAGATGGTATTCAGAAAACAGGTATCATTGAGCCTACAAGGCTGGCAAAACCTTCCTCCCACTTCAAGACTTTGTGTTGCCTGAGGAAGGAAGAAAAGCAATGTTGCTATCCTACCCTGCCCCAATAGTGATGCCATCCTCACATTCATGAGGTGGGTGACAAGAAGGAGAAGCAATTGAGGCATTTTCTTTCTCCTAGTTGTCTCTCAACCTGCACAATGTGGCTGTTTTTGTCACCATTACAAACCCTTGAGAGAAACTATAAAAAACTACTTTTTACATTTATGAAAAATACAGATGGTATTTTTTTATGTTCAAGAGGCCTCCTGAATGGAAGATTAACGTCATGTCTCAAACCTATTATTCTAACACTCCAATCACTGAAAGAAATCTCCAGAACATTCTGGAGCTCATTTCTAGCACTTCAAGAGTAAGAGCTTACTTCATCCAGTTCTTCATCTGGGGTTGCTGGGGTTCTGTCTGTTCTGAATGAAGCCATGGATGAGGTTTCAGAATCCATGGAGTCATCGTCAACCCCACAGACTGTGTCCAATATATGCCTCTGAAGAAAAGGAAAAACCCACAACAATGACAAAATCACTATCCATGTTGCTTCCTCAGTGTAAACAATATGAGACTCAAGGCACATGGGTGCAGTTAGGCTGATAGCTTGGGCATTGATTATACTCTCATGTGCAGCTGAGCCACAGCATCAAGATAGCAAACTGACATAATTCCTCTCTGGTTTTAGAGGTCCAGTGTACACTGCAATTCCTTATTCCATTTCCCTCTGTGTCAGACCAGCTGGTAGATCAGATTCATCATTGTCTGTAGACTAGGGGAGAAATCTCACTGAAGTCTGTGCAAGGTTTCAAGCTGCTCATACGTTTTATTTTCATTTTTATTTACATAGTGCCATCTGTGAATATAGTGCTTATAATATATAAGTCTTGCACAAAGGAACCAACAAAGAAACGAGGTGGGGTTAGGGAAGATGCAGTGAACGAGGAAGCAGCACAAGGTCATTTCTGTTCCATGCAAGACTTAGTTACAAGGCTTAGTTTCAGTTAAGGTTTTAATTATGGTTTAGTTACACATTTAATGTGGAACAATGTGATAAGTAGTATCTCCTGGAGTCCCCCCACTTACACTGAAATTCTTCTTAGCAGATGTGTTTCCAAAAAAACCATTCTAATTTAATTGAAAACATGAAAGAAAGAAAAATATGAGTCATACCCTTAGATGATAAAAGCTGCTTAATCAGTGGGCTTGGATAGCAAAGTACTGATTTCAGCACTAAAATCTGCCAGACAATGTGAGTCATGTAGACAGGCTAATCAATTTTACACTCACTGGCATTACTCTGCAAAGGATTAATATTGAAGGGATGGGAAACATATGGGATGGACATCATCTGCTATCAGGATGTCTATAGAGTTTTCGTCTCCATAGATATGAGTCCCAAAAGCATGTTGAGATTGGCTAGTAGCATCAAATTTCTTGTGTGTTGCTCTTTTATTTTTATTTTTATGGTTGCTAACATATCCACAGGGGGTGGCTACATCTGGATTAGCTGTTATTTGCAAAAATGCACTATTATACAATTTCTGGCAGATCTATTGTTGTTCCTCATGAATTATTGTGACTTGGGAGTCTGGAAAGTGTCTATTTTCATCAATTCAGTATTGCAATTAGAATAGAGAAAAGTGAAATATGATAACATCTACTAAGATCACATATAGACCTTGTATGTGCTTAATGTACCTTGATTACTTTTGACCCTCTTTTAAGTCTTCTTCGCCGAAGTTTCTCTCTATCCTATAGAAGAAATGAAGAATCAGGTGCTAGATGCTACAACACACAATTTCAAATAGCAATTATTATAGCCCTTTGGGTTTTAATTTCACTGGTTAAAATGTAGAAGGAATACACAGACACTGGTACAGGGATCTTTTTTGGGAGAATGGTCAACCCTCCCCACAATGCCTTGGTCCTGAAGATATTTAGGGCCAGGTATTATGCATGTAGTTGGCCATGAAATGGCCACACCATGGAGATGGGGGTGGCTAGGAGAAAGAAGGCAGGGCACCCACTTCTTTCTCCTTGCCATCATTGTAAATTTGAAAGTGGTACAGTTGCAGTGAATGGGGGCCAGTGGCAGTACTGTATTATTCTTTCTTCCAGACATTGTGTGGGCAGAGGAAGACCTTTGCTACATCTACAAGCTCACCCATACATATTTTCCAACTCATCTTCTGCTGCCTTCCATCACTGAAAAGAAAATGATTGAGGACATGCTGGAGTTGTAGGGCAAGGATGGGGAACATGTGGTCATTCCAGATATTGTTGAACTGAAACCCCCATTATCCATTAACGTTATCTTTGCTGATGTAGGCTAATGGGACCTATAATCTAATGACATCTAGCAGCATTCCCAAACTTTACTGTAGAGATGATTAGGTAACTAAAGGGAAATGCAGGGCTAGAAAACTATTTCTTGGTAATTGTGATGCTTGACCAGAGGGTTTCTGAGCATGTGATGATCTCCAAATGCCATTGGAGTAGGAAGAGGAATGTATTTGTGTAAATATATTCTCTCTTGGCTTGCCTTAAAAACATGATAAAGGCTTCTATGATACACCTCTTGACATTTAATTATTTGTAGGTTACAACCTACCCGTGTCAGCTCATCAATTATATTCTGTTGCTCTATAACCTGAAGCTTCAAAAATTCAGTTTCTTGCTCATCATTAGCTTGATCCAGGTCATTGAGAGATTTTAATTTCTTCAAAGGAGGATGTGATGTCATTTTTTCTTTCTGTGTAGTAAAATAACAATGTTAGTACCACATTAAAGATGTAAGGGAGATAATCAATAGTTTCCTAAGTGGTATATTGTCACAGCATTGAGGAGACTAAGAGTATATTTTGTTCTGTACTGGGCAACTCTGAAATACCCACTTATTAATGAGGGAGCACCAATGAGCAGAAAAGCCTCACTGAATTAGAGTGACATATGGAAATTGTTAATGACACTGCCTCAAAGGAACCATAGACTTATAAAACATAGAAACAGCTTTCTTTTAGGTCATCTTGAACACTCTTTACATGTGCTGTAAAGGGGGCATTTATTTATTTATTTATCATATGATGAAAGGAGTCATGATAATATTGTATGTTCATATGTATGAATGCGTAAAAGATCAACATGAGAGCTGGATCAAGCATATGTACATTTATACACATAGCTGTTGAAATCAAATGCAAATTTCTTTGTGCAGGAATGAATGTATATGATCCCAAAGAGTGTTTCTAGGCTTGCTATAAATAGGATGTAACAAGCTCAACAACATATGGTTTAACAATAGAAGTAAGGTGTGTTATGATGAATGGGACAAAATACCTCCAAGAGCCTCAATGTGAAGCTGTTGCTACATTAAATTCCCTAAAGCTAAGATTACCTGACACTGTTTGGGGAACTCTATGTGTGCCATATCATAATTTATTTATTCTTGAAATTTTGAAAATTACTTCCTTAAAGTTAAATTTGCCAGTGCAAATTTGTGACATAAATAACTTCTAGATTTTCAGCACTATCTAATGCATAGCTATTTAGAAGTAAAGTACAGTATGTTGGTTTTAAGGGGTATGTATAAGATTGTGTATGTCTAAGACTGAAGCTTTATGTGTGCAGTTACTGTTCTTGTGAAGATGTGGATATACTAGGTAGGATGTCCATGTATCAGATCTGTTGGGTGTGTAAAACAGTCCATCTCAATCTTTTCCGGATACTGTACATCCTGTTCTTGGAGAATCAAAAGTCAGTGTGGAATTGACTAGATCTGTTCTTCTCATATTTTTCCTATTTCCATGAGATCTTCACTCTGATTTAAGCAGGGGTGCGGGGGAGGTAATGTTCACCCAACTCAAATGCTAGCACTGTTCTTAGGAGTTATATCACTGAAATCCAGTGGAAGAAATCTCAGGAACAGAACTTGTTGCTATTGTTTTATATACATAGAACTGTTATAAACACAAAATACAAACCATTTCTAAGTTTTCTTTAGCGATTACTTTGAGTTTGTCCTCCATGCGCTGCAATGATTGCATGAGTTCATCGTTTCTCTTGGAGAGGCACTTATTTCTTTCCAGGAGAGGTTTGCATTGTTTTTCAGCTTCCCGAACACGTTTCAGCTGGAAATAAAAATGCATAATATAATTACATCTAAAATCCTTCTTTCATTTCAGCATTCTAGTTGTCCAAACTTGCGCTTATTAGCTATGTAAGCATCCAGAATTATTTAGGAAACTGATGAAAAATGTAGCAATTTCTAACATTTTCTTGATTGGAACCAGAAAATAGGGTTGGCAGAGAGTCTGTGGGTATGTGGCAGAGCCATGGTTGGGCATGGCTCTTGAAAAAAAATGTTGCTTATACTCTATGCTAGTCTTGCTCAACCTCATGGTATTGATAGACTATAACTTCCATTTGCCTCAATAAATATAGACCGGGGTTCCAAACCTTTATATGCAATGGGCCGTGCTACGCCCCCTGGATAGCTAAGTGGGCCAGACTGGTGGTTTCCCCTGGTGTAAACACTACTGTCAAATGCACCCATGGCTGTCATAAATGTGTTTATGACAACCACATGTGCATTTATGGCTGTCGTATATGCATCTGCTTCCGATATGGTGGCGGTGGTGATGCAGGACACTTGAAATGGTACTATGGGCTGAGACCAGCCCATGGGCCATAGGTTGGGAACCCCTGGTATAGACTGTAGCTTTCTGGAAATGATAGGACCTGTAGTGCAACACATTTGGAGAATGCCAGGTGAGAAGGAATGACACATGCATTCACATTTTTTGCTTCTAATCTGCAACTATCAATTTGTTTATATGGTTTGCAAAACACAAGCCTGTTTGATTATAGACAGAAGTGGGGCAATAGAAATATTGGTGCATACACTACAGTAAGAGTGCACTTATTCAGCTCTTTTCAAAGCAGTTGTATCTAGCCTCCTCAAAAAGTGTGGGAAGCAATACAAAGAAAGTAGTGTCTTTCCAGCTGAGAACATAGTACAATGTGAAAAGCCAGACTAATTGTCATTATTAACTACAGGTTTTAAGTTGTCATTAATTCTCCAAGAAGAAAGAGAATATTTTTCAGTTGATTTCCATTGAACGATGTCTGGCCAGAGACACTCTCTACTTCTTGTTACAGAAAGGGTATTATGTGAGACTTTCCTCCCTCCTTTCTCCTCCTTCTACTCTGCAGCATTTGGTTGGTGGGAAGGGCAACTCGGATTGTGGGCCACCTACTGCACTAGGTTTGAAATGATGACTTTCCTCATGGAGGAGTGTTGGGAAGCCATGTAGTGGGGAGAAGAGATCAGGTGAATGGTGGCAACAGCACAATATAAGAGGGCCAAAAATAAGGAAAGAACAAGGATGTGAAGTAATGCATATCTGCTTCCTGGAAAATATATCTCTAGTGACTATTTTTTCAGATGAAAGAAGTGGCCAAGTAGGATTGCAGCATGCATAGTAGGCTAATAACTAATGCCGAGAATCCTCAACGTAAGTATGCTTAAACAACACAAAAAAATCAACTTTCCATAGTTTGTTCCAAATAGGCAGCATCACTTGACTGTGTTGCTTGACATGGAAACATCCACCACCATCTCCCTTTCAAGTGCAGAGAGTTTGTTTTCTCTAGTGTTTAAATCCACTACTAAAATATAGATAAAGCATGAGCCCACACCAGGACATTATTCTTTGTTTTAACACCTTTTTGTACACTGTCATAGATTTTCAACTGAAATATGGCACTTAAAAATTAAATGCTTAAATGAAAATAAAATACTCATGCATGCCTTCTTTTTGTTCTACACAATATAGCTTTTTGAACCCCATTCTAAAACTGCTCAATGCACGCACCAGTTCATTCCGTTCATCCACCAGCAGTGTATTCCTATCCTCAAGTTTCCGTATAGTGGCATTGAGCTCTGCTATCCTCTTCTGGTTTCTGCGAAGATCCTATAAAAGAGCATTGTTTTTTTTTAAATTTAAATGCACATTTTATTTGCAAACCACTATGAAGAGAAGAGACACAAAATTGTCACAAGGTTGCCAGTGGAGAACTAGGAAAAGCTAAACTTTCCTGAGGGATTCTGGGATGTGGAGTCTAAAAAAGTAACTTCTCTAAGCTCTGTAAATTGTAAATCAACTGGTTTTTCTTTGAACAAATCCTAGCCCATTTGCTGTATGTTTAAAGATGCCCAACAGTGTAACTCCGGCAGTTATATGGTTGTGATTTCACATATTTTTCTGCTAGAGGCAAAATACAACTTGGTAAACCCGACCCACCTGGTCCATATACAGAAAAAGAAAGACAGTTGAATCTGGTGTCAGAATCATGCCCACCAGTGTTTCTAAGAGCAATATGGTAGATTAGGGAGGTAGAAAGCAGGCTGTATGGCATGCAAAACTCTGCTTTCCAACACTGCTTGTCTCTCCTGTATCTTCCAGCATTAATTTCCTAAGGAAGTGTCCTCATCTCCTTCATGACAGGACTGGTCCTCATGGTCAGAGGACTTTAAAAAGTACAGTCCCACCATGGAATGACTTTCACACAACACCAATATGCTTAAGTACTGTTTTAATATTGTTGTCATGTGAGGGAATATGTTCACAAAGCTCTTAACAGGGTTCCAGTGTTATTAACCTATGAAGCCAATCATTTTGGATTGCAAAATGTTTAAACAAGGGTTAAGAGTTGTGTCAGTTATATTTCATCTGTCAGAGTGAGTCAAAGACACAGAGGACTCCTTCATGTACACTTCCTATCAACAGCTTGAATTTGTTACTTTTGTGGATTACAGCTCCCAGAAACCCCCATGCTGTCTGTAGACATCCCCTCCAAAAAAGGTTTCCAAGTCCTGCTTATAACCATAGCCTATTCTACATATGTGTGTTTTCATTTCCATTATTAAAAAAATAGATAAATCACAACCATAAAAAAATCATTAAACAGTAGCTTATCAAACATTAACAGTAGCCTCAACCTGGGGCTGCCTTTGAAAATAGCATAGAAGATAGTACAGGCCAAAAATGCAACAGGCTTTTGGCTAAAGGAACTGCATTATGCACCACTTTTGAACAAGCTGAATGGGTACCAGCTGAGTTGCCTAAATAATGGGCAGAAGCAATGGTTCCCACAAAAAGTGAAATTCATTGCTCTTGTAACTGCAATCATACCTTCTTCTTAAGTATTAAACTAACATAATCAAGATCTTAAAGCAACAAAACAATTTTGTAGCATGTGTGTCAGCCATGAGTCAGCAATGACCTTGGTTGATGACATTGGGAAAGTCTCTTTCTCCATCCAGCCTTAACACAAAGAGAGAGACACCCCTGATCTGTAAAATTAAGATAACATCATTAACTTTATTGAACTGTTGTGAAAAAAGCAGTAATTTATTTGGAGTGCTATAAGTGTCAAGTAAATGCTAAGCGTTACTACTGTTTCTTCTTCTGAATAATGCTAAGCATGACCATTACCATTAGACAATACTTTGTGTCAGTACTGAAGCACAACCTTAAAACTACCACAAGAGGGTGCATTTTGTATAACACAAAGAGATGCTTCCCTCATGGGAAGTAGCAAAATGGTGCAATAAGTTGGCAAAGTGGATTCAAGCAAAGCTGTAGCCTTGCTTTTTGTGATGAAATAACGAATCCTTCTTACAGGGCTGCTGCAGTGTTCAGAACCATCTCCTGCTCTGCCTGGGATCTCCCTTTTGGGACTGCTCAGGTTACATTCAGCCTCCTTTACAAGGAAGAGTTGTTCGTCTAAAGCTTCTTTCTGCAGCTGAAGCTTCTGAACATAGCCCGTCAGTGTCTCCAACTCTTTCTCCAAGGAAAAGATGGTCCTGTCTTTTGCCTTGATCTCGTCCATCTGCATGAAGACATTCAAGAACAATTGTAATTGCACAACAATGAATAGCTATCTTTTATACACATCAGAGGAGAATAACTTTCATGTTCCATTCTTATGAGAGTTTTCACTTTATAATACATGAAGATTAAGTTGTTTTCCCACTAAAATGAAGCTTTTCATTTACCCAAGATAATTATTTCCCTCCTGCTATTCTCCATTCTTCCCAGTGGCATCTTTTTAATGGCACAACCCCCAAGGTCTTAAGCTATTTTATTGCATGGCAGACATACATTCAACGGGTAAGGCTACCTCCGTATCTGCATCCTAAAGTTCTTGGAAAGTAACAGTGACAAAACCCTGCCTGTTCTTTTTGAGCCTCTTTTTAAGGACATGGCTATGTGTACAAAACCAATAGGGTTGTCCAACCTTCCCTAAACTGGCCTGCTGCCCTCAAATATGGTGGGTTTTTTCTTAAGAATTAGTGCTGCAGTAAAAACAAATGTTTGTGTAGGAAAGAGATAGTACAGTTTCTTGGAATGATCTGGGGTTACAATCCTGAGAGTGCAGACTTTCATTAGATGGCATTACCCTTGAGCCAGTAGCACTTTCTTACTCTAACCTACCTCACAGAACTGTTGTAAAGATTAAAAAATTACAATATAATTAATTAACTAAGTTTCATGACATACACCCATGGCCACATGAGTTGATAATGTAATCATCTTCAACAACACACAGTTTTCACTGGGATGGAAGAACATTTAGAGAACAACAAGCATAATCTTCAAGTAAGAAATATCCATTCTACAAATGTGAGCCATTTGAGCTTGTCTTATTAAAGCATTCCTTGGACTCTTACACAGTAAAACCTCGGTTTACAAATGCCTCAGTTAACATTTGGTGCGGTTTATTATGGCAAATCCTACTAAAATGATGTCCCACATTATGCCCCCCCCCAGTTTACAAACAGGAATTAGATCCCCAGTGCAGTTTCAGAGTCTAAAATGGCACCCACCCCCACCGCCGAAAGTTGTGATTCTTTACTTACTGCTGAAGTGATGGCAAAAGCAGTGGAAGAGTTGGCGTTGTTTTTGCTGCTGTTTCCACACTGTATGCCACTTCTACAAGCAGTGGGAGAGTGTGGGGACCATATCCACTCAGTTCTGGTCTTCACCCAAACTTCCTGCACGTCGCTCAAGCTGAGAATGCACATCTCCCCCAGGCACACATTCCCGGCTGTAGCGCCATGCAGGGAGCTCAGACAAAGACCAGAACCAAGCTGATAAGGTCCCCACACTCTCCTGCTGCCGGTAGGCATAGAGACTGGGTTCTCCAGGGGGCTGGACAAACTGCTCAGGAAGAACAACATTGGGATCAACATTGTCCCTTTTGTGGGGGTGGGGGATGAGCGTGTCTGGCCTTTTTTGTATTTTTGGGTGGTTTTTTTGTATTATTTTTGATCCAGTTAAGACTGTTTTTTTTTTCAGTGTACTCCTATGGGAAAACGTGCTTCCGTTTACAAATTTTCTGGTTTATGATGAAGGCTGTCGGAATGGACCAAAGTCTTAAACCAGGGTTTTACTGTATTGTGCTTCTCTGTTTACTTGTATAGTTTAATCTGTATGTTGCAGGTTATTCAGTTGATAATAGAATTGACTAGGTTTTTAGAATTCTGTTACTCCTAGTGTAGCTACAGTTTTTATAGGCTTCAGTTAACATAGTTTTGGTCAACAAAAACCAGCTGGTACTTTTGCCGGCGTAGCAATGAAATGTTAGGAAGATTTTGCCTTCTGATTGTCTGTTTTCTATTTAGGTGTTTTAAGGATAGAGTATTTGTCCACAAACTCCAACAACAATACTGATGTTGAACTAAATCTGAGAGAGACATCCAGGACTTTGGTAGTCTAGGAGAACAATGGATACTCAACAGCTTTTCTGTTCATAATGTTTAAAAAACAACAATGGTGGCTTGTATAAAATGAATATAGAACAACATAACCTCCAAAAGGTGACTCAACTTGATGTTTGGCTAGCAAACAACAATGTAAGTCAATTTCCCCCTAGCTAAGGATCTGTTTTCAATTCTCACTTCCCTTGCTGTAATCTGCAGTTCAACTCATTCTGGGTCATAAAACATCAGAATGCATATTTTTCCTCCTAAAACCAGAAAAGGAAAATGTCCTGAGTAAGCAACACACAACATAAGTTAAGTAAAATGCCAGCAAGGACAATCAGTATGTTCTCCATAACATGTAGGCCTACTGTAAATATTTGATGTGTATTATCTATACATGTAAAGAGGGTCAGTTTTAAGCATTAGGTAGTGTGAGATGGCCATCCTGGTAGATTTAGAATACAACCTTAGTTATCCCCTTTATTATGGTTTTATATCAGAGAGTTTTTAAAAAAGATAAAAACATTGAGGCATTGATGCATCTTAAAGACAAACTGCTATATTTTAATGTTCTTCCTCAGACATAAGAGTGAGGCTTCATGACATTAATTTATACACTTCAGGTACAGAGTGAGACTTTATGGCATTAATTTATATACATCAGGTACAGAAGCACACAATGGTTAGAAGATCCCTGATTGGTTTTCAGATTTGCTGTGAAGTTTGGTTCTGTTGAGTTATAAATGGTCAGCAGATGGATGCAAAACAAACAAATTTCGTATTACACATTTCCTAATGAGTTTACCCTTTCATCCATAGCATCTATTGACAATGCTGTGAGAAAGTAGACAATCCTTTAAACATTAAAATACAGCAGTTAATGCACCAATATTTTTGTGTTTTATTTATTCTCTGATATGCTTGCACAGACTAAAAAGATTACCACTTCAAAAATTATAATTTTATGTTTACTTCAAGAACAGAGAGAGAGACAGACTTGTAAACATTGCTATTATTGCCTGATATATCAAAATGACTTGGTTGGCTTTCAAAACTATGAACTTGGCTTTGGTGGGTATGGGGTGTTATTTCATCTACCTCAGGCAGGAAATTATTTTGGACCATCCCTGGATTTAAATATTGACAATGAGGAAAGGCAGCAAGGACAGACTCATCTTTTTTTTTATCTGATCCTCCAGATGTTTTGGATTTCAGTGTCTGGAAACCCCAAGAAGCACTAGGTCAGCAGTCAGGGATGCAAGCAGCTGAAAACCCAAATACTTGGTGCTGTAAAAACTGAGAACCACTGTTCTAGCATCTTCATTTTAGCTGCAGCAATTCTAATTCATCCTAGATAAGATGAGTTAACATTTTTGCAGCCTTAGGGGAGACTGAATCTTGCAAAGGGCTCAGCTTCAAATTATGCTTGTGCAAGCCTGAATACAGGCAACAAGGTACCACAAGTGATGGAATTGTTAATCACTGTTTAGACCAGTGTTTCTCAACCTTTGATTTTTGGACTTCAATTCCCAGAAGCCTTTGTCAATTCCCCAAAGCACTGATCAGCCAATGTACTGACTTAGATTTCTGGGAATTGAAGTCCCCCTGTGGGGCATGGGCCCCATGTTGGGAACCACTGGTTTAGACTCAGACCTCCCAACATGAATCCTGAAAACCTCTAATCCTGGTACAAGACAGATGACAGCTATGATGTAGAGATTCACTGCCCTGTCCTGGCTGGCAAAAATTGTAAGGAAGGCAAAAATATTTTAATGGGAAGATTGCTCGTGTTATTTTGTGTAATGTGAGCTCTGCAAATTATTACTCCACATAGAACTAGAATCCACTTTCCATTCCCTTAAACACAAGCAACAAGCAAATTCTTATAAGAGTTGCTCTGTTAAAATTGAAGCAAGGATTTTGAGCCATCGTCTTTCATTGTTTACAGTGGTTCCAGCTTAGTGAAGTGTGCTTTGAGTTAGTCTGCAGTACAAAATGATCTGGCTTTAAACAGGTCACTTCAGAATTCCTGCCTTGTAGGCCAGCCTTCAAGTTAAAATGTAGCACAGAAGATTGATTCCATAAATTACTCCCCAAGCTGCAGACTCAGCAGTCCATAGCAATAAGAGGCAGTAGATCTTCTCAAAGTTCAGAGCCTAAGAGAAAAGAAAATGCTTTCCTAATCATCAGGGGACATCCTGCGTCTGATCTTAGGACAGGTCTCCCCTGCTGATAGTTGGGCCCGGCATATTTAAAGCTTTAAAGCTAAACACAAGCACCTTGAACTGATCAAAAATGTAAAGATGCAAGGAGTACAGTACAGTACTTACAAATCTTCTCAACTTTAATATAAAAGACTGGAAAAAAATCAAAGGCTGCAAGATATTTAACTCCTTCATGAGAGCAAAAAGACCAGGGCTTCTTCATCAGCCGTAGCATCAACATCTCCCGAAACAGTTTTGCACAAAAAACAATGCCACCTTCTCTTTAGTGCTAGACTGTATTTTATGCAAAATGTAAAATTTTGTGCAATGTTTGCAGGATAAAAATGTATAATTATTCTTATAAATCAGTCTAGTAGAAAGAAAAACTTTTTTAAAAAATTCTCTTACAAAAACAAAATAAGCAAAGAATTACATCCCTGCACAGAAGCAAATAAGAAACTGGAATTATACAATTCCTCTAGGTGATATCACCTACATTTCTGGATTCTATGTAGTGCATCTGTGCGTAATACATTATTGTAACTGGATCCAGCTAAATTTTATAGCTAGTCTTTACCTGTTGAAGAACAGTGGTACAGTGGAAACTCAGTTAACAAATGGTTCAGTTAACATAAAAATTGCATAACAAAAGGAAATCCATAGAAGATAGTGGCTCGGTTTATGGAAGTCCCCCCCCCCCCCGGAACGGATAAATAGGTTTTAATGCATTCCTATGGGAAACCATGTTTCAATTAATGTATTTTGGTTTTCAATGTATTCCTATGGGAAATTGCATTCAATGCATTCCTATGGGAAATTCGGTTAAAGTAATTTTCACTGTAAGAAACATCCCGGAGAATGCATTAATTACGTTAATCAAGGTGCCACTGTACTGTTACACCAGTTAGAGCTTATAGAAAGTCCTGTTGGTGACTGGAGCATGGCAGGTGGCTATAAGATCCCTGCCACCGCCGTTTTCACCGCCGCTTTCACCGGACACTCTCCTAACCATCTGGCCCCAGAGGAATAATAACAACTCCGCCGTTCAGCTGGCCCTAGCTTAGCCCTCCTGGGACTGAGCAAAAGCTGTGGTCTGTGCTGGGATACTGCCCGGCAATACTGCCACTCAGCTGGCCTTGATGCACCGAGTCTCCAGACACCAGGGAACCTCCTGGGGTCGGGGGAAAAGCACAGATTTTGCTCGGCAACAGAACGCCGCCGCTCAGCTGGCCTTGAGCCCCACCCTCCCGGGGTCGGGGAAGGATCTCCCCTCAATGCCTGTTCAGAGGGAGGTTACCATAACTATCCGTTTGAAGGGAGGTGATTATAATGGTCTGCTCGGAGGGAAGTGACTGTTTTGTATTGTAAATCTTTTATGATATATGTACTAATGATATTAATGCATTGCTGTTTGTAACTGTAACTGGCCGTTAGGAGGGAAGTGATTGTAATTGTCTGCTTGGAGGGAAGTGACTGTAATTGTTTTTTATGATATACTGTTCACTGACAATGTTGATGTTTCTGTCATTATTTTGCTGTTTCATTGCATTGAATTATATTGTATTTTCTATTGTATTTAATTTCAAACACATTGTGATATATTGGGATTGCATAACATATTGTTGATTATACTGTTGATGATTATAGAACCTCCTGCCAACTGAGTTACGTCTACAGACAGAGCTCCTGCCCTTTCGGAAGGGCCTAAAAACCTGGCTGGCAGGGCAGGTGTGGGGCTCCAGGAATATGGGGTCCCATGTTGGGTGGCTGATCTGATGGGACAGCCACCCCTCCCTCACTCTTTTAAACTTTTTAAATCTTTTTAAACTTTTTAACCTTTTAAAATCTTTTAGATCTTTGTAAATTCATGGTTTAATTCTTTTTAAATTGATTTTTAAGTAATTTTGAACCTCAAGGTTTTAATTTATGAATTTTCTGTAAGCCGCCTAGAGTCAGGTTCGCTTGATTGGGGCGGGATAATAAATCTAAATAAATAAATAAATAAATAAATATATGTGTGGGTTTTGTGAGCCGCCCTGAGTCGGTTGCACCAAGTAGGGCACCATATAAATTGAAATAATAAATAAATAAATAAAAACCTACCCTCAGGTGACAAAACTAGAGTGGCTTCAAGCTATACACTGAAGAACATAGAAAGCTGTCTTATGTAGATTCAGTCCAACATCTAGCCTAGGGTTATCAGTTCTAACAGCATCTTTGTAGGGCTTCAGCAAGAATTCTTTCGTAGCTCTATCTGGAGATTCTTAGTATTTCCAGACAGTTGTTATAATTGTATATACTCGAGTATAAGCCAAATTTTTTAGTCCCAAAAATGAGCCCCAAAATGGGAAAATGGCTTATACTTGGGTCAATGACCACGAGGATCCCAAGACCATGTCAGAGTGAGATGCGCCAAAAATGTAATTAATTTTACCATATTTTCATGTATTTGGGTTATTGAAACTAGCTAGCAGCTGCTGCATTTCCCATCCTTGGCTTATACTCGGGTAAATATATTATCCTGGGTTTTCAGATCAAAATTAGGTACCCCAGCTTTTATTCGAGTTGGCTTATACTTGAGTATATACGGTAATCATACTTCTAGAATCAACCATGACTGATCCTAGCTTAGCTTCTAAAATCAGATGAGATCAGGGGTGTTTAGGGTTTAGAGTGGTACATTTGCTGTTTCATGGAAATGCAAACCTATTTAGACAGTCCCAGACATCCGCACTTCTTATTAGCAGGACCATTTTTTAAAGTTTCAACTTAGCAAACTGGCTCAAAACCTGAATAGCCCTGCCACCTAATTCTGATAAACAGAGAAACTGAGTTGGGTGGCAGATGTCTCTCACCAGGTCTTCCAGTGATTTCCCCAGTTCACTTCATACAAACATTAATAACAACGGGAGTAAAATGGAGCTGTGTGGGACCCCACAGCCAACTATCATGGGATTAAGCAGAAATTCATCACTATTGCTTTCTGAAGCTAACCCTACAGTTAGAAGCAGAACCGATGATGTTACTGGCACACCAGTTCTATATATTTATTACAAACTCACCACAAAAATAATAAGCTGTGTATGAATTACAGCCACAGTCATGAGTATCTGACTGAAGGTTTCATCCATCTACCTTACCATTGGCAAGGCTAGGTAGGTCTGATATGGAAAGAGATTAAATAGATCTGGAGTGCTTTAATTCTGAAAACGGACAATGCAATATTTCTTTAATGAATTTAACCAACATGGTACATGTGGGGGCAAAGAGGGTGGACCACCCCATTGGTCAGCTAACAGATTTCTGCACATACACCCTCATCCTCTTGGGTGGCAGCTTTCTGATCTGTGTTGTGGTACCCAAATGCTGCTAATTTGCTAACCACCCCTAGTGGTTGAGCATCTGGATGGGTGACTCACCAGCCTGCGAATATCCCTTTCACTCTCCCACTTGAACTTTGAGATGGCTTCCTGATGGGACTGGTGCTCACTCCGAAGATCCCCTGCTTTAATCTTATCTGCTTGGATCATGTTGTTAAGGGCCTCATCCACCTGCTTTTTGGCAGACTTCAGTTCTGCAATCTCCTGCAACAGCTTAAGGCGCTCAGAGTCAAACTGCTTCCTGGCCTCTTCACGAGCCTCAATGGTCAAAGCTGTCCGTACTTTGTCACTGCTCCCTTCCCGCAAGGCAGAGAGCGCTGACTTTAGCCTCTGGATCTCACCGTCTCTGATTTTCATTATACGTGCCACTTCCTGTTCGTGCTGTTTGATGAGGTTTTCCCGCACTGCCTGCAGCTCCTTCATCTTTTCCTCATGGAGCTTAGCTTTCAGTTCTGTGATTTGCACAGTCTGCTTGCGCTGCTCTAGCTCCCGGATCTTTTTTGTTTCTTGGGTTTTCTCCCTTTCCAGTCTACTTACCTGCAAAGGCAGAAGAAGAAAAAAACATCATCACCATCACCACTGGTTTTACAGCAGAGATAGGCAAATTGGGGCCCTGGATGTTTCTGAGCTGAACTGCAATTCCCATCAATTCTAACTAGCAGACCTGATGGTAAGGAATACTTGGAGATGCAGTCCAATAAATGTCTTTATGGCCACACTTTGTGGATCCCTCCTCCCCATTTGTCAGCCTCTCTCTGGATAGAATTTGGAGTTATCACACAATTCAAAATTACTTCTGGTTATCAAAGATTAAGCCTGAAAGCTTATATGCAAACATAGCTCAAGCCCTGAACAGCCAAGTTTCCAACCTGATCTTACCTAAAGTGTGAACAGTGAATCCAAAGCAATTCACATCTTACTAAACCCTGCAAATTAGTCCTCTGATTTTTTCCCCCCTTTGGGGGAATTCTGCACAGATGTAGGTGCTTTTGCTATATTAATTTTTCTTACAAAGGTAAACTTGGCCCTTGTGTGGATGATGGGCTTTATCTACTAACTCATGAAATCCAAATGCATTCAAAGGAAGGCAAGTAGAGAAGACAACATTAGATACCTTACCTGTAACCTAATCTCCATAATCATCTTAATTTATGTAATGCAGACGTAACCTATACTTTGTCCAATGTTTTAAATGCCTGCTAGAAACCTATTGTGACTACCGAAACAAGAGTGAAGGAAAGCAGGGAGGGTCATTCCCTCAACAGTTTGGAAACACTTGGCCAATGATGGAGAACCTTGGCATTCCAGCTGTTCTTGGACTTCAATTCCCAGAAGCCCAAGTCAGCACTCCTGCTGATCAGGGCTTCTGGGAATTGAAGTTCAACAACAGCTGGAGTGCCAAGGTTCATCATCACTGCACTAAGCCCTTTCAGTTCTCCCTCTCCCAGAAACATTTCCAATTAATTAGCAATTCTGTGACTTTAAGAAATTGTTCCTGTTCCCATTTTCTTTTCCCTGCCTCTTTTTGCCAAGCTGCCTTTCAGACGCTAAGCCTAAGAATAATAATGGCAAAGCTATCTTGATTTTTTGTGTTCTGTTTTTTGTGTTCACCTAGCTGCTCTAGGGAGATTCTTCTGCTGAATCACAGGGGAAAACATTTTAATAAAATAAAAATTACCGTAATTCCAAAATAGCACCTTAAACCATGGTGTGCTCAGGGTCAATCTTCAGTCCCGGATTCCATTCATGTATTTTAAGCACAGGTTATTACTATTACTTATATTTTACTACTACATGCTGGGAGGTTTAATGTAAACCTCAATTCCTATCCCATATTGCTTTTTTGGACAGAAACCTTTTACACAAAAGAAGTGTAAGAAGTGTCCACTCCTCTTCACTGTAAGAAGTGTCCACTCCTCTTCACTGCAAATACATTAATACCAATGGCTAAGCTTTCGTGGACATGCTAATTTCTTCTGGATTAGTCAAGAACAAATTGTTACCTGAGGCAAAGAGCAAGATGACTGCCTGGAAATGTCATTTTAAAAAATGATTACAATGACTCATTGAAATAATTCATAATTGAACTGCCATAACATGGTGCTCTAGATCTTGTTTTCTTTCCCGCATTGATATATGTGATATAACTAAAGAAATAAGAAATTCATTGTAGCAAATACAAATACAGCATAGCAAAACCCTGTTTTACGTAAAAAGTCCATTCCGTATCTTTTTATGTAATACGGTTTTTTAATGTAAAACACAGCATTCCCATGGGCATTGAAAAATAAAGATGGTCCTGACAGCTCCACAGCTCACTTTAGCTGGGAACGCATGACTGGAATGGAGTGGTCTTCATCCGACATGCATTCCCAGCTAAAGCGCACCACGGAGAAACCTTGGATGGAGAGCGCAACCTAGTGGATATGCCTCCCGTATTCTACTAGTCCAACTAGAAGCAGCAGGGTACTCTCCCAGTGCAGGTAGAAGCAGCGGGACACTCTTCCAGTGCAGGTAGAAGCAGCGGGGACTCTGGAAAACACGGCAAAACTGCCACAATTATCATCGCTGCTGCCGCTGACTCCACAGTAAGTGATGTCTGGTAACTTCTAGTGGTGGGGGTGGGTGACACGGGGTGGAAATTTTACGTCTAAAATGGCACAGGACCACCATTTTAGAGTTTAAATTGATGGGGCTGCCATTTTAGACTTACAAGACACATGAAAATTCTGGGAAACCAGTTACGTAAAATGATTTTTTTTGGCACAAAATGAATTTTGCATAATACGAAGTGTACATAAATCGGGGTTTTACTGTACTGTGGTACCTACCCACTTCTACATTATCTATGTAGAAGATGGTGGTATCTCATATTTATTCACCCAGAAGAGGCATCCTTTGAAATAGAAAAGCATGACATTCCATATGAAATGAAGATCAAACCTGTTCTCCTAGGTGTCTCTGCTTTATAAAGTTTTCTCCAAGATTACCTCACAAAGCATATTTTCATACCAAGGGCGACTCCAGAAATACATGTTCACAAAGTAAAGCAAATGACTATGACTTCACAGATAATGGCCTATATTATACAAGCAATTTAAGACTTGATGACATTTCATCAAGTTTTGTTGTCCTCAGATTTCCGTAAAGTTCTAAATACTCTCTAAGAAGTGTGTGGCTGTGTGTTTGTGAATGTGTGTGAGTGTGTTGTTTGACAGCTAGATCATGCTACAATCAGGTTATGAATGTAGCTTTGGTTTTTCCTACTTTTAGCACAAGTACTGTAGTTGTAAAGAACGGAAAGATAAGGTACAAGCTGTTGGAAAAGTTTGGGTTGTGAATGAATGGATGAATGAATTTTGAACCACATTCCCATCTTTTCATGGTGGTGAAATCATTTCACAGCGAGAACCAGGCGAGTGCCCCCACAAAGGACATTCAAAAGCAGGGGACCATTACAACCAAGGCTCCCTGCACAACATTATTCTGCGCTGGGAGAACAACAGGCACATGTGTATATATGCAGGAGAAGACAATTGTAATCACAGTTGGAACGGAAGTTGATAGTCCTGATCTGGCTGACCCTCTATCTGTTGCTGGATACTTTTGAAAAATAATTATACAAATGCACACTATGTAGCAGACTGGATGTCACATCCTCTTTGGCCCTTTGGTAACACTTGTCTCTTTGACTTGATTTTTATTCTTGTAAGAATGTTCCTGGTGCTTCTCTAAATAATAATTTTATGTCAGAAATTACTCTGGGTTGAAAGGATTTTTTTTTTTGCTGGAAAAACTCCACTCACGGGATGCCCAAATGAGGTCCTTTCATGTCCCCAAGTACATCTCTTGGTATCAAAACCCAACCTTCCAGTCTCCAGCTCAGCATCTTATCCACTAAACCATCGGAGGAGCTGCTTCTCCAAGGGCCAGCGTGGTTTTAATTCCTACTTAATTCCTATTATTCAATATTTTCCTCCTAAATAAAGACTAGATAAGAATATGAGGGGGTTACCAGTAGTACTCCAGTGGAACACCAACCCTCACTCCTCTACTAAGACCCTGGGTAGAGCAGCTGCTCTGGGCTCTCTGAAGGAACAGAGGACTGAAGGCCCCAGATCTCAAAGAACCCAGGTAATGATAAACATCTGGCAGGTCAGGAGAATGGTTCATCAGCAGGGTTAAAGGAAAAAGGAATAAGGTTTGAGGTCATGACTCATGGCAAGGGCCTGCTGAGGAGAAGCACATCTGGGATTCAGCAGCTGTAGAACTCATCTTCTAAATGGTTGGAGACAAGTTTGGTTGAAGGGCCATGACCATTCATAAAATGACATAGACTGTTTAAAAGCCCTCACAAAGATACAAGAGACATTTGCTTATTGTCAAAATAAATTGGAAGGACAAAAATAAGTAAAACCAGGGGGGCATTCAGTCCTGCAATCATGTATTAAGGCAACAAATGTATCTTGTCTCTCTGTGTTTGGTTCCTACCTAGAAGGACATCAGATATATCTTAAAACAAATAACTGCTAAAGGGAGAAAGAGTTCTCACAGTGCCACTTTATTTTAGCATATGTCACCCAAGCCTTTGCCTCAGAACTAAAATTGATTAGTGTCTTTCTTAGGGCAAAAGTTATTTTCATAAGGCTCTGGGAAATAGCTATATCTTAAAAATTAACCCAGGGAAATTCTTCCAGACTATAATAATTCTCTTTCAGTTTTTTCCATATGTTGTGTAAGGTGTAATGAATATATGTTACCCTTGTATACTATGTACATGGAGGGCAGCAGAGGGGAACCCCAGCCAGCCTACCTGAGATAAGTCAAAGTGGATATATCAACCTTGTTTCCAGTGTCCTTGTGTTGAATGTCAGAAGGAAAACATTAAACAGGAGCAGATTGTATAGACAGCCCACACGTATTATTTGTGGTTGTATTTTTAATGATATTTTAAATTCATTCTCCAAATGTTCCTTGACTTAATTTCTCATTTGCACCTGCTAGGTACCTTACAGTCAATTCTGCTCAAACTCTGTCTTATTGTAGAGTGGTAAATAAAATTATAATGATGGTTTTAGATTTAAAATTAAAATAAAAGAAAATCAATTGTACAAAACCAGCATTAGAATGTATTACCAAACATTTAGCACATCTCTCCATAGATCATCATGGGAGGTTGAGGGATTGTTGAAAAGGTCTATGTAATTATTAGAATAACAAATAAAAAGGAACCCAAATAAATTTGTGTTGGATTTCTGATACAGTCATACCTTGCATAACGGATTTAATTCGTTCTGTGAGGATGCTTGCTATGCGAGTTTTTCGCTATGCGAGTCAGACTCGCATAACTAATTTTTCGCTACGCGAGTCGGACTTTCCCTATGGAAAAACTCGCATAATGAGTGTTTCAAGGGGGAAAACTCGCATAGCAAAAAAAATTCGCTATGTGAGTTTTCCCCATAGAAACACTTGTTATGTGAGTTTTTCCATAGGGAAAAGTCCGACTCACATAGCGAAAAATTTGTTATGCGAGTCGGACCACTTAGCGAAAAACTTACTTGTTATGCGAGTTTTTCGCTAAGCGAAACGCTCATTATGTGAGGTTTGACTGTACATTAATTGTTAGTGTGCAGTGAGTTTTCCTGTCAATGCTAATTTTCATACTTTGTATCTCCAAGCACTTATTGAGATTTCTATAGCTATGTTCCAGTTGTTTATTAGCTATACTGTACATAGAAAAGTGATTAACTCCTTGTGATGTAATGAGGAACTAGAATCCCAACACTTCATGTTGTGTGCCAGTTAAACCCGCTCCTGGATCAGGACTCCTTGCTCATGATCACACATGCCTTGGTCACCTCCAGACTCTATTATTGTAATGCACTCTACATGGGGCTGCCCTTGGCGACCATTCGGAGGCTTCAGCTGGTCCAGAATGCAGCTGCTCGAGTTGTGATGGGGTGCGGATGTTATGCTCATGCCTCACCACTTCGCTGGGAGTTGCACTGGCTCCCAGTGTGCCTCCAGGTGCAATTCAAGGAACTGGTTATTACCTTTAAAGCCCTACATGGTAGTGGGCCAGGATACTTAGGAGACTGCATCACCCTGAGAACATCTGTCCATCCCACTAGAGTGGACCAGAGAGGCTCTCTGGTCATACCTTCAGCTAGAGAGGCTCATCTCTCTAGCACGAGAAGGAAGGCCTTTTCTGTGTCCACTCCAGCTCTATGGAACCTCCTGCCAACAGAGTTGCGTCTCCAGACAGAGTTGCTGCCCTTTAGGAAAGGAGTGAAGACCTGGCTGGCGGGGCATGTGTGGGGAGTGGCCCAGATGGCCAATTCGGTTGCCTGGCTCTTTTAAATATTCACCTTTCTCCTTGGTGTTTTATCTTGAATTTTAATTTTTAATTCTAATTTAATTTTATGCTAATTTTTAACTTGATTGTATGTATGTGTTTTTAGTTGTAAAGCTGCTCTGAGTCTTCGGAGGAGGCCGGGGTACAAATGAAATAAAAATAAAAATAAAATAAAATAAAAAATAAAATAAAATAAAAAATAAAATAAAAAATAAATAAATGAACTCCCCAGATAGATATCATCTACAATATTGGTTGAGGAAGATGGTGGAAGATAGGGGGTCCATGGGGTTGCAAAGGGTTGGACTGTACTATGCGCCTCAACAACAGCAACAGCAACAGCAACAGCAACAGCAACAGTGGTGGTTTACAATGACTGGTTTCTCCAAATTGAACATATAATCCACAATGGATCTTTAATAATGGTAATCTATGGAAAGATACCTTGCACTAAAGATGACCCAAGGAAACAACTGTTACATGGACCTGTTATTCTTTTTATGTACAGTATTTTATATTGGTTCTTCTTTCCAACTATAATTGATACATTGGGACTTTTTGTATAAAGTCTCACTATTGAGATTCTTGACTTCAGATCTGCAATAAAATATAAACTCTGTGGCCCACATCCTCATGCTTAGTTATGATTGCTTAATAAAAGTGGTATTGACCTTTGGAGATGAATTTTATCTACTGAAGACATCATTGTAGACATTATCTGATTCATACTGAGTTGTGTGGCTCAGCATGCAACTGTAGTGATTTCTTAGATTAAGGCAACTTGTCTCCAGAAGTTACACCATTTGTACAGCTATGCAGGAGCATTTTGGCCTGTGTGCATGGGAGTGGGAGATAACAATTGGAAGGGAAAGAAGAGGCAAGATAAACAGAGCTGTGAACAGTCCCCACATTGTTTCAAAGCTGCTGAAGACTTCAGTGTAATGGCTTCTATCTCTTTCAACTGAGGTTATGTCTAAATTTATGAAGACTGGTTTTCAGAAAATACTGCCTTGCTTTGGTTGTGCTTATTTATTATATAGATATATGTGTGTTTCTTTTAAGTTATTGTCCAGTGCTCTGAAATGTACCACTCATAAGGCAGTCTTGATGACATTCTGGGGCTTCCTCTGACATCTTTGTTTTATTTTGTTTTGGCAGCTGAATTTTCCTTGGATTCATCTACTGATGGAATGGCATCTGTTTATGAAGCAGATCGTTCATCACTGTACTGCCCCTTTTCACATCTGCGCCAGAGAGTTGGTAGACTCTCTGTGTAGACATAGGGATGTGGGGAAAAGAGAACACAGGAATAATCCGCTACATAAGCACATGCTTGCACATACCAGCTGAAACCCTGCTATGCAGTTGTCCAAGCTGTATGGAACATATGAAACTACATTGCAGTAAATGGAACAGCTGTTTTTGTCTGCTGGTGCCTGCCAAAGATGGGGTGGACATATAAACAGTCTTTCAAGATTGTAAGAATACAGTAGTATGCATGGTGAATTGAAAACAAAAGCTGAATCCTACTCTGTTACTCATTGGTAAGACTTGCTAAGCTGAATGAGACTTGCATGCATAAAGTCCAGCTTTGTGACCCTCTCAAAGCAATTTATTTATTTATTTATTACTTCAATTTATGTCACACCTATATATAGACAAATCAATCAATCTTTATTGTGGTCTAAGACCAGCATAGTACAGCAAAAAGAACAGAAGTTAAAATGAGGGTACTTAAAATATATCAAAAGACAGACGTTAAAATGAGAGTACAGTAAAACCTCATATAACACTAAAACCTGGTTCCACAAGTCTTGGTGTTATATGATTTTTAGTGTTATCTGATCCTCTATGGGATCCATAGAGATACATTGTAACCACACAGGCTTTAGCGGTTGTTATCTGAAGCATCCCATAGGATCTTAATGTTATCTGATGCAATTCTTCCCCCCAGATTCCTTAATGTTATGCGATTTTAGTGTTATTCGATACTAATGTTATATGAGGCATTACTGTATTTAAAATACAGTGGTACCTCGCTTAA
Source organism: Furcifer pardalis (assembly GCA_030440675.1). Taxonomy (NCBI): domain Eukaryota; kingdom Metazoa; phylum Chordata; class Lepidosauria; order Squamata; family Chamaeleonidae; genus Furcifer; species Furcifer pardalis. The sequence continues at coordinate 80,525,150 of CP126893.1, read as the reverse complement.
AGAGCATAATGCGTTCAACAGGATTGCTCTTTAAGCGAGTTTGCTCTTTAAGCGAAACACCATTGTAAATGACCAATTGTGGGGGGTACTGCAAACCCCAATTTATTTGTTAAGGGAGTTTTTGGTTGGTTTTATTTGTTAAGCGAAGCGAACATTGAGAGAAAATTCTGCTCTTTAAGTGAGTTACTCTTTAAGCGAAACACTCTTTATGCGAGGTTTGACTGTATATTTTCTGCTCAGAGTTAAGAAGTAGTAAAATTACTATTTAAGATTAACAGTGTTACAACTACAGTATTACTAAGCCTATAATGTAGCGCTAGTGGTTTATTTAGCTGAAGAACTTGCCAAGATTGTTTTTCTGATCTTACATGCTACAGTACAGAACCTGGCAGTATTGTGGGTGAATGTGGGGCTTTCATCAGATAGCAGCCAGTAGTGACCTATGTATGTTACCTATACTGTATATAGGTAAAGGTAACCCTTGCTCGGAAGCTAGTCATATCCAACTCTAGGGCTTGGTGCTCATGTCCATTTATGTCAAAGAGCCAGTGCTGTCTGCATCTGCAGAAGTTTCTATCATCATGTGGGAGGCATGACTAGAAACTGGAGTGCATGGAACGCTGTTTACTTTCCCACCGAAGTGGTACCTATTTATCTACCTGCAATTTCTTGCTTTCAAACTGCTAGGTTGGCAGATGGGAGCTCACTCTGTCATGCAGCATTTGGGTCTTGAACTGCTGACCTGCCAACCTTCCAGTCATCAAGTTCAGTACCTTAACCACTAAGCCACTAACTACACGTAGTGAAGAGAAAAATCCAAAATAAAATAAATTATAACATCAAAAGACAGACAACAATGAATATGAGACAAATGAACATGAATCAACACAGTTATGACAGCAAGGTAAAAAATAATTTCAACAGGGTATGAGATCAGTCCAGGGGCAATAAGTTCGTAAATGCCTCCTTATGCTTCCTTATAATGGAAAAGAACAGCAAACCACTGAGAAAAATCCTGGAAAGGGTTGCCATTAAGTTGGAATTGAATTGACAGCATTTATTATTTTCTTTACAATGTTGTGTATGAATAAAGTTGCTGGTTCTAGTCTCAAAATAAGAAGTTGATTAAAGGGTAAAATGTTGGGGCAGGGAGGGAAGTTGCCTCCTAGTTCAACACTTTCTGCTCTTCAGAGACCAGACTGAGCTCCCCTGATAGACAAGTAACCACCCTAGCAATGACCAGTAAGTGTATATAATCAACACAGTTGGAGTTCATTACTTGCATTAATAAGGCTATTGTCACTTCAAAATTTTATTTTAGGTGCTTGTAACCAGGGTCTGCAGTGGTTCAAGTGGTTAAGATGCTGAATTCGACTACTGGAAGGTCAGAGTTTGATTCCCAAATACTGCAAAATGGAGTGAGCTCCTGTGTCTGTCCCAGCTCCTGCTAACTTAGTAGATCGAAAGCAAGAAATTGTAAATAGATACCACTTTGGTGGGAAGGTAAACAACATTCTGTGCACTCAGGTGTTAAGGTATGCCTGCTGTAATAGAATGAGGTTCCCAAGTCACTCACATATCCAAGATGGAGTTTCTTTGGTTCCTAAATGTCTTAGAAAGAAGCCTTGCTCTTTGCAATAGGATCACATTTTTCCTGTTGTCATTATCTTGCAGCTGGCTTGCTGCTAGCTCATGTTTTGACTTTCCTCTAGGACTGGAATGTACACAACCAGATCCTGGAAAGCCATGATTTTGTTGTGAGAACCAGTGATTGTTTGGACTTACACTGGGGTCTGATTGGTTATATGCTAATTAGGTAGGCCAAGGTCATGTCTTTTCAATTAGGCACATGGGTTTGGTAGTTAGTGCATTGTTGGAAGCCCATCTCTGAACATCTCAGAGTGGGAAGGGGCTAATGCATCAAGCCCTAATCCTGTCTGGATTCATCATGATTACTTAGAATAGGTGAGTTAGGCTTTTCTTTCTTTTAGGGGAAAAGGCCTAACTGTGTTATTTTCCTACAGGCCATTTTGAGTAGTATTTTTTAATGCTAAGATTTGTATCCTGAAACTTCAAGAAACTGCTTTTATTGAACTATGCATCCTGAACAATAAACCAACTTTTCTTCATCAAATGTCTGTTTATTTGGGAGCAGGGGTAAGATAGAGTTTGCCGCACGCCACATGCTACCACAATATTTTAACTCTCCATAATTATACCTGGACCCTGTAATTCACAGATAAGTCCCAGGGTTTGCAGCCGGTTTGGCTGGACAGCTAGTAAGGGTTCCTTGACCCACTAGTTGTGGGTAAGTTCCCAAAGGGGCTGATAATTGCCTCTTGGAGGAGAGTGTTGGAGATGCCCAATTTGACCACACAAGTTCCCAAAGGGGCTGATAATTGCCTCTTGGAGGAGAGCGTTGGAGATGCCCAAAGCGGAGGGTAAGGCAAGCCTTACTACTACACCTGCCACATGTCCACAGAAATGTCTGTAGATGCAGACAACACTTGCTTTTTGGCTATAAACAGAGATGAGCACTGAACCCTAGAGTCAGATACGACTGGCTTTCGAGCAAGGGCAACCTTTACCTTTACCTAATCATATTCACTAGGTCCTCATACACACAGTGTATACTTCATATGAAACTGTGAATATTTCGCTCAGTGTGTCTCATATAATCCATGAACGTTTATACAGTACAGTACTGTACTTTGAAATTGTTTGTCATAGTCTTTAAGTTGTCACTTTAGTTGTGTTTTCATGTTTAATTTTATCTTCTTCTAAAATTGCTACCTATTGTAAAACTTCTGGAGTATGCTATCCTGTTAGGTAATAATTCAGCAGTAAACAGCTTTCTTTCCTCTTAACTCACAGCTGGTGAAATAGACTGATTTCCACAGAATTGGCTGGTCGTTTCCTGAGGGTAATGGTAATTTTGATGTATGGACCATCCTGAAAATCTTTCACAATAAAAGTCCTTGTGGACAGTAGAGCACTGCACCTTAATTACAGAATCCAGTGGCAGGTTATATTTGCTATGCCTTAGGCAAGGCTTGCTGATGAAAGAATCAAGAGGTTGGTTCAGAAATGTCAGCTACAGCTCTAGGGACACACTAACAAAACTCTTGTCCCATTTAAGAAGAACCCTAAAAAAACCTGTAACTGTGGCTAGGCTATAATTTCAAAATGGTAAGACACTGTTACAACATATTTGAATGTTACATGGGAGGTAGAGGAGTTGGTCTTTTTCAATAAAAGCATTGTAGCACCTTTAAGGTTAATCATACATTTATTTAAGCCCAGAGTCGGTGTCGAGTTGGGCGGCGATAGAAATTTGAATAAATAAATAAATAAATGTGAGCTTTTGTGGATTATAGTTCACTTTGTTTGGACACATGCAAAACAGATTGATTTCATTGTCAACTCTCACAGGTTACAACCTGTTTCTTCATACAGTAAAACACCAGATAACGATTGGATCGGATAACGCTAACATCGCATAACGTTAAGTAATCTGGGGAGAATTGAATCGAATAGCATTAAGGTCCTATGGGATGGATCAGATAACAACCGCTAAAGCCTGTGTGATTACAATGTATCTCTATGGAGCTTTAACGTTATCCAATCCATCCCATAGGATTTTAACATGCATCAGATAACACTAAAAATCGGATAACACCAAGACTTGTGGAACCAAGTTTTAGCGTTATCTGGTGTTTTAATGTATACATAAAGTACTCCTTGTGCCTGAGGAAGTGGATGTAATCAATTTGACCACACATTGAAACAAATGTACTTCTCTGGAAGGTATCACAATAAAACTTTGCCTTTAAAAAGCAACTTAATACAGGAAGAAAACAAAATTCACAAGGGTTTGTCTATAGCAGTGATGGTGAACTTTTTAGAGACTGAGTGCCAAAACTCAACAATATGTGGTCTGCACTGCAGAAGGGCAGGGCAAACTCTGTGCTGGGGGAAGGGAGGAAGTGCTCCCATTGGGCTACTGGGTAGAGAGGCAGGGCGAACTCTATACTGGGGGGAGGGAGGGAGCACTTCCATTGGGCTGCTGGGCAGAGGGGCAGGGTGAATTCTGTGCTGGGGGGAGAGAGGAAACGCTCCCATTGGGTTGTTGGGCAGAGGGGCAAACTCTGTACTGGGATGATGGTGCACATGCCTACAGAGAGGGCTCTGAGTGCCCCCTCTGGTACGTGTGCCATAGGCTCACCACCACTAGTCTATTGCAACAGAACAAGACAGAAAAGGACTCAGTCATAGTGACATTGACTGCACCACTCCAGGTTTAAGAGTGCAATTTTGAAATACAATTTTTATCCTCCCTCTTCTTATGGTCTGTGTCTTTAAAATCCCAGGAAATAGCAGTCTTGAGGGTTCAAATTCATCGTATTGTGCTGGTTTTCTCTTTGTGGGAAGTTTTCAACAGAGCAGGAGATAGGCAAAAATGCCACTCGCCACTTGCAAGTGTATTCTGTATCCTCGGGATGTTATATCCTCATTTTTCTGTCATTCTCTAACATATTGAAAACTGTTTTGAAGCCTGTGAAGCCAGATATTGTGCATAATTTCACACCATATAATCATTATTCTGTATACAACCCAGCCTTCTATCATGGAATTGACACAGAGCCCATTTCAGTTATATTGTAGTTTCTTCCTGAAACTCCTCCTCCCAAACAACAGACATATCACAATACACTGCCGTAGTATGACTGTTATGGAGCTAAATTTAAAATCTCTATTTTTATAGGCTAGAGTAAGACACCACCTTTAGAATTTATTTCCAGTGCCTTTCATTTTGTGTAGCATTTGGTTAGGCTATAGGTGTGAGGGTGATAAAAATATTGCTCCCTGAAAATCTTGCATTGAACTGTAACTTTGGGTATGTAAGTGCTTTATATCTCACCCAATGGTGGGCATCAGCAGTCGCACCAGTTTGCCAGAACTGGTAGCAGAAATTCTGGCTGGCCCCCCTGCCCATCCAAGTTTTGAAATAACATAGTCCTAATTCGGATACAACGCAGAGCTTTCCCCTGGCCACGCCCACCATACCACGCCCACAGTGTGGCAGTAAAATCTTTTGAAGCCCACCACTGATCTCACCCCAGCTAGTCATACCTAGAGGTTTGCAGCATGTAAAAGGTATTGACGAAATTTGTGAGCCTCAGCCAAGTGGTAGGTTAATTTTGTTTTTTTTAACTGATCACACAACTCAAAGGTCAGTTCAAACCAGTCCAACTGGTTTTGCTTGTTTTCTCTCCGCCGCCATTAATTGTTTCATATTTCAAAAGGACAAAGGGCAAAAGAGATATATATAAAAATCAACATGAAATAGAAACAACTCCAATGAACTGCAGCATGTATATGTATTTGTATATGATGGAAAACTTTGGAAACCTGTCCCTTTTCCCTGCAACCATGCAACACTTTAAACAGCCCACCAGTTTTACAGTGAACATAAAAGGAGAGCCAGGGATTATCAGAGGGTAGGACCAATGGAAGGGGACTATGGGGACTATGGTCTGTGGCATGGATCAAAGAGCATCTGATTGAGTGGCCAGTATGGACAATAAGACTGGGGGGGGGGGGAACATCACAGACTCCATGTAATAATCTGATCTTTCTAAACAGAAGCATAAACTACTCTGCAAATCAAGACATAGCCCACTCACAGCCTGAGATTGCCACTGCATAATCCAGTTTGTTCGAGAACCTAAGCATCCCTCATACAGCAAAGAGCTTGTGTCACTTTCTGTTTCCTCTAATGGATCTCTGTTACTATTGAGCACATTAATCTCCATTTGGAACACACGAAGCTTCTTCTATGCTGGAAGGCAGTAAATATTTCTCCACCTCCTACATTAGGACTGCTGATGATTTATCCCTCTGACCCTCCACTCCACGAAAGCAGTTTGAATAAATATCTGCTTGAGGTCCACACAGTTCGTTTTTCCCCACAGGATTTCCCCACAGGATTTTCAGTTTCTAAAACCATTGAAATGTGCTTGATCATAGGTGACAGTGAAGTGAAGCCTCTCTCAAACCACCTTCAACAGTATTTAAAAACCTACTGGTCGAAATCTATCAATAAATCACAAATAAATTAGTCCCATTTCAAACAAAGGAACCTACAGAAAAGTCAGTGGTCCTATTCTAGTGCAACTTACAAAAGACAGAGAGAAATGAAGCAAGGCATTTGAAATAGGATCTGGAGAAAATTGGTGACCATCTGTAATCCATGGATCAAATATTGCTTTAAATTTATTCTAATGAAAAACAGGGAAAGAAGCTGCCAAAGAAACACTATAAAAATGATTTGGCCACCTGTAAGAGTAGAGAGAAATATTACATGTAAAATGCAAATACAGCTGCTTATATATCTCTCCATAATGCTAAAGTGGTACTCAGTGGTTCAGAAGCTCACCTTGTTAGCTGGAAGGTTGGCAAGTCAGCAGTTCAAGACCCAAGTACTGCATGATGGAATGAGCACCTATCTCTGTCCAATGAAGACCTCATGTGATATTTCTCTGCCAACCTAGCAGTTCAAAAGCAAGAAATTGCAAATAGATCAATAGAGACCACTCTGGTGGGAAAAGATCTTGGGGACATGAAAGGAGCCTCATTCGGGTGTCTCCTGAGTGGAGTTTCTCTAGCAAAAATCCTTTCAACCCCAAAAGCACCTCTGTGTGCTTCTGGCATGATTTTAAAAAGTGCTAAATCACTCTCTGGGTGGTTTACAAGGAAATTGTGCAAATTACAATCCCTCTGCCCAATAAGCTAGTTACCCATTTTGCTGACCTTGAAATGAAAGAAAGCTAAGTCAACTGAACTCAGATCATGAGCAGAGTTTCAACTGCAGTACTAGAACTTAACCACAACATCGTGGGGGCTCACTTTTCACCCATTATTTGTGATTCCACCATTTTTTAAACTACAGTAAAACCTCATATAACACTAAAACCTGGTTCCACAAGTCTTGGTGTTATATGATTTTTAGTGTTATCTGATGCATGTTAAAATCCTATGGGATCCATAGAGATACATTGTAACCACACAGGCTTTAGCGGTTGTTATCTGAAGCATCCCATAGGATCTTAATGTTATCTGATGCAATTTCCCCCCCCAGATTCCTTAATGTTATGCGATTTTAGTGTTATTCGATACTAATGTTATATGAGGTATTACTGTACTTGCCATCGCATATAAGTTTTCCACTCACCTTAGATTTCTCTTGATGAAGCTCAATTTGAATGTCTGTTAGCTTGGTCCTGAGGTCTTCATTGGCAGCTTGCAAAGACATAATCAGGACCTCAGGCTTTTCAGCCTTACCGCGTCCTTTTTTTGACATGGCTGCTAACTATTGTGGTGAGTCAATGCGTAATAATTCTTTTTCAGACTGGAACGGCCATTGTTTTTTCCCTTCCATCCAAGTGGTTTCAGCTCCTACTGTGTAGCACTCCAAAAGGCCCCTTCACCAGCTCCTTGGGAATTCCTGTGGGAAATAAGATGGCATGGTATTTGTGAACGTTCACAACTGGAAAAGGAGACCACTTTGTAACACCAAGCAAATATTATACTGTGACAATTTCCCCAAAACTGACATGATACAAATTCCCACAGTTAGTAAAAGTTACAGTTTTGGACTACAACCTAAGAATTTCCACAATTTCTGGAAACAGACTTCAAGGGCCCAGTAATGTCGTGTGGATTTCAGCCGCCCGGGGCTGAAGCCAAATTTTCCGCCTCCCTGGTGGATACTGGTGCCCGCTCCTGCTAGGGCTTCTGGGAATTGTACTCAAAGAACACACATAATCCCAAAAGTGCCCCCCGGCCCCCCCCCAGCCGTGATGCCACTGCAAGGGACCAAGCTGTTAAATTGATATGTTTATGAGAGTCCACTTTGTTTTACTGCCAAGGCAATGGATGTACTGATTGCTCTGGCCAGATCACCAACTCTGTTTTTTATCAGTTCTACTTTTACACTTGAATCTTCCTGCTTATATCTTGCCTGGTGACCTTCAGGGGCATTAACTGCTAGACAAGAAGCCCCACCTATATACAGCTTTTCTTTATATTTGCAGCTTAAAACAGAATCTATTCATCTTTGTTCTACTCTTTAAAATGAGGCAGCTATCTATGGCACCCTTCCTTCCTTAGACCTTTTGTTCCTTATGTTCAGCCCATTCTCTTGTGTTGTAACATGCAGAACTCCACGGGAAGAATTTTAAACCATTTGCCTAAATTCCTGTTTAGGAATACATTATGATTGTGAAAGGAAATCTGCTTTGGAAAGAGTCTACTGCAGGAGTTCTCAAAGGTCAGGGGCCGGCTCATGCTCCCTCAGACACCTTCGGGGGCCAGATGACCATTTTGCCCTTCCTCCAACCACATGGCATTTCCTGGTGTGGTGGAGGTGGTGGTGGGCCACATGAAATGGTGCCGTGGACTGCATTTGGTCCATGGGCTGTAGGTTGAGAATCTGTGGTCTAGTGGATAGAATCAGGCTACTTAGTGCTGTGTGCATTCTAATGCTTCACTGATAGTTTCAGAACAGTTTCTATCATTAAACAGGAGATCAGAACATCACAATGTAGCAAACTGGGTAGAAGAGGAGAACAGAAATTAGAGTTCTGTGATTCATTTGCTTTGTTTAGATTGAGAGAATTACCTAAACAGCAGTTTTAATTTTAGGTTTGTTTTTTTAAAAAGTGGTTGTAAAACTTGTCAATTGAAATGAAGAAACTGAAAATATACTGGCAGTGAATGTTGAAAGCTCAGAAACCAGAAGGCAAATCATTAGTCCTGTTTTTGAACATTTGGGGTTGGCAGCACTGCAGCTTTCTTCCCTTTTCTTTATAAATGGATGTAGGAAGACTCAGCTGGAAAGACAGGACTTGTCACAATTCCCACACTGTCAACTGTCAAAATTTCCAATTAAGTTAATTAAATGTGCAAATTAGCAGTGTTCCATCCACTCATGGTAAACTCTGTTAGACTATCCATTTTGAATATCAATACCAGCTGCTGGCATAGGAGTCACATGTCCCAATCCAGTAACTTCCTAGTACTGTCACCTACACACTAGAGGACTGAGTAATTAATCACATACACACACAAATGAAGCTAAGAGTGGCTGAAACCTCTGTAAAACTATATTTGCAAAGGTTTCATCTGGAGGCAAAGAAAGCATCCAAAAGTGAGGAGAAGTAGGTGGGAATTGAGGAAAGGAGTTCATGGAGTCTCCAGGAGAAGCATGTCTTGAGTTGTGAATGCTGAGACACCATATCCTGACTATTCCGGAGACATGTGTTTTTAGCGATTGCAGGTTACCTTACTATTTTAATTCTCTAATGATGTTGCAGATGGCACACATTGACAACTGCAGTCCTGCAGTCTGAGCATTGCTCAGCATGTTAGATATGCTCTTTTAAGGTCAATTTGCAATAAGGGAAAGCAGTGGCCCATAAAAGATTGATGTTTTTGCTACCATCCTTGTTTATGCCTGAGAGCATAAAGAATGGTGATTAAACATATCTGAGCTACCCAGATGGAAGGTCTCAGTGCTATCCAGACAGCACAGAGATGAGAAAGAGTGTGATGTGACCACATTGAGCTACTGAATAAAAGCTCATTTATATGAAAATATTGGAGAAAGATAAAAAAAATAGGAGGAAGGGATAGGTTAAAAATTGCAGTTTTTTGGTGGTTTCAGAAAGGCTTACTTATCCCCTTTTAATTGTTCCACTAAAATGCAGATTTTCCCCTTCTTTGCAGAAAATACGTGTGTGCTGGCATTTGCGTTTGTTTACAAGAGGCAGGCAGCAATGTGATACAATGAATTTGTGAGATAACAAGCTTTAGCATAAGTCCAATGTGCAAGCTTGCTTCCAGTTCTGAGAATGGTGACTTAGCACTCCTATCAGCCATGGAAATTAGTTGTTTAGTGCTCTAAATGAAACACTTTTAATTGGATTAAGAATTAGATATACAGTAAAACCTCGGATAACGCTAAAACTTGGTTCCACAAATCTTGGTGTTATCCGATTTTTAGTGTTATCCGATGCATGTTAAAATCCTATGGGATGCATCGGATAACGTTAAAGCTCCATAGAGATATATTGTAACCACACAGGCTTTAGCGGTTGTTATCTGATCCATCCCATAGGATCTTAACATTATTCGATGCAATTCTCTCTCCCCCCCCCCATTGCTTAACGTTATGTGATTTTAGCGTTACCTGATGCAAGAATCCAGTCTAAGGCCCAGGAAACACAATCCAGAATTTAATTCCATAGCAGGAAGCATACAAACAACTAATATCAACACTGTTGACAAGCTGCTAAAGGTTAGCAATTGTGAGGTATGTTTGATTCATTTTAGTTTTTTTTCAGTACAACTGCACACTTATATCTAAATTATTTTAGATGTTTACTATGAACTGCAAAGTAAGAATTGGAGCATATAAAAATTGTGGTCTCTGTTATCAGTCAGCTAAGTGGACTAGAACAAGGTTTTTTCAATCAGACAACTACAAAGTGTTCTACTCTGGGAATGACAGAGGAAATGGAGTGGCACCAATACAGAGGCAAGATGTATTACAGTCAGTTGTGGGTATAATGCAAGGTCTTATAGAATATCTATCAGACTCTTGGGAAAACCTATCAGCATATCATCCTCCAAATCTATCCTCCAACTACTAATATTGAAGAAGAGGAAATTGAAAGCCTTTATGTAAGCATCCAGGATGAAATTGATCATACACCAAAGCAAAACATACTTATAATCATTGGTGACTGGAGCACAAAGTAGAAAACAAAGCCACAACAAATGTTGTTAGAAAATTTGGCATAGAATACAGAAACAAATGACTCATAGAATTCTATAAGGCTAACAGCCTGTTTACTGTAAATACACGCTTCAAACAACCACACATAGACATCACCAAACAGTCAATATAAAATATACCATATAATTGGAAGCAGGAGAAAGAGAAGCTGTATTTTTTCTGCCAAAACAAGATCAGGAACAGATTGTCACAGTGATCATTAACAGTTAATATTCAACATTAATTAAAGCTGAAAAAGAACATTAAAATAATTGCAGTGCCAAAATATAATTTAAACAATATTTCTGATTAATTTAAAGTCCATATAAGGAACAGATTTGCATTACTAAACTCAATTGACCACAAACCAGAAGAACTGTGGATTTTTAGGAAGAATGTAAGAAGACAATTTCCCTAATCAAAAGAACAATAAAACTGAGATGGGTGATGGATGAAACACTTAACACTGAGAAGGATAAGTGAAAAACAAAAGTAAAAGTGACAAAAGTAAAGTCAGAACCCAGAATATACTTTTTCAGTGACTAGCACAGACAAAAATGTTACAGTAAACCAGTGCAAGGAAATAGAAGAGAACACTAACAAGGGAAGAATAAGAAATATATTCGAGAAAATCCAAGTCATCAAAAGGAAATTTAAACCTAGATAGGTTATGAATGCTGAATAACCAATCTTATGATGAAGAACCTGCTGTTCTAAAAAGTGATGAAAGCTGCTGAAAGAAAAGAAAAAATAAGCAATGTTAGATGGAAATAAATATGACAAAATTATTTCAAGCCACAGAGACTGAATCTGAAGCAAATATGGAATGAACAGATATAGAAAACAAAACAATGGGACTCAGACTGACTACACTCAATATACATTTCAAACCCCAAGAAAGAAGAAGCCAAGGCATGCAATAACTATAGGACCTTTGCTCTAATTTCCTATGTAGGCAAGATGATGCTCAAAGTGTTGCAGCAAAAAGATTACCTCATATGCAAAAGAAATGCCTGATGTACAAGGTTGATTCTGAAAAGGAAGAGGCACCTGAGATCAAACTGCAAATCTACGTTAGATACTGGAGTACACCAATGAATTTCAGAAAGGTTATCAGTCTATACTTTATACTACTGCAAAACCTTTGACTGTACGAATCAGTCAAATGCTTTGCAGTTATTTTGGGAAAAATAGGTATATTTCAGCACTTGATGCATAACCCATTTAGTGGAAAAGATGCTACTAGAAGGACAGGATATGGAGGGACAGAATAGTTTCCTATAAGTAAAGATGTGAGGCAAGAATGTATTTTATCCTCTTATCTGTTCAATCTGTATGTAGAATATATCACATGAAAAGCCGGACAGGAGTCAGATGAAGGAGTAGTTTAAGATGTGCAGACGACATCATCTTACTGGCAAAAAACAGCAATGATTTGAAATGACTTTTAATAAAAGTAATAAAGAAAGTGCCATAGCATGACTGCAGTTGACCATTAAAAACACAAAAATATTATTACAAAATAACTAAACAACGTTAATGCTGACAATTACACAGAAAGACCCTCCTCAAAGATTGTGGTGTTATTGAACCACAATCAGGTGTATCCTGGTAATGGCCACTTTGTGTTGCCAGCTAATTTTTTTCACACTAGGTCAGGCAAAGGGAACTCCAGAATGAACTTACCAAAGGGTGCCTTCATTTTGGCAGTTTCATGTCTGGCCTAGGCACAGAAGAAAAAGAATGTTGACAATGAAGGAACTGAGAAAGTGAAATTTTTTGTTTACCTTGGTTCAATCATAAATCCAAATAGAAACTGAAATTATAAGTCTGAGACTCAAAAGAGCAGCAATGGAGGAATTAAAAAAAATCAAGTCTAAGGATGTGTCACTTGAAGACCAACACTATTTTGATCACCATGTATAAATATGAAAGCTGGACAGCAGTCAAAGGTGAGAAGAAAAAAAATGATTCATTTGAAATCTGGCACTGGAGGAGAGCTCTCTGGATACCCTAGACCAGTGGTGGTGAACCTTGGCACTCCAGCTGTTCTTGGACTTCGATTACCAGAATCCCAAGTCAGCACACCTGCTGATCAGGGCTTCTGGGAATGCCAGAATGATAAACCAGTGGCCTTAGAACAAATCAAGTTTGAACCATCTTTGGAGGCAATTATGCTGGAACTGAGGCTGTTATATTTTGGGAACATCATGAGAAGGTAAGATTCTCTAGAAAAGAGAATAGTGCTGGGAAAGGTTGAAGGCAGCTAGAAAAGAAGAGGACCAAACATGAGGTAAACTGACTCTATAATATAAGGGAAGCCACAGGCTTGAATGTACAAGAGCTGAGCAGGGTTGTTGAGTGCAGGACATTAGGAGACAGCATGATGGCATATAACAACTAGAACAAACTATAAAAGATAACCACTGAGAGTGATCTGAACAGATAAGACTGATCTTATGTATTTGTAATAATACATTAGTAATGAGACCAGAATATCCAGTGGACCAGAGGGGCAGATAAAACTACCATGGTTTATGATGACACTGCTCATATTCGTTTCAGACGGATTCATAGATTTGCCTACAATGCAGCCACTTTATATGTTACTTGATAGCTTCCTACAAAGAGAAGTAGGAGTAACTTTAGGTTAGAGAGGTAGTTTTGGAACTTGCCAATATTTAAATTTCCAGCTGCACTTCTGATGTCGTATTGCTCTGGGTCCCTGGAAGAAATTAAATTGGGACCTAGGCTGAGTCGTACAGTACTGTTCAGAGTATGAGACAGTGACCTTTGCAACACTGCTGAGGTCCGACAACCATCTACTTCCATGGAATGCATGACTGTTACATTTGCTTCTCCATTTCTCTCAAAATCTGACCTGCCCCTGTAGCTCTCTCTGTTCTGCTAAAGGAGAGGGAAAACTGAAATTGAGCAGGAACTAGAGCTGCTATAGAGCTCAGGAAGGTGAGAGTTCACATATTGATTTGAAAGGAAGCCTCTACTTTCAGAATCAATTGTCTGTCCTAACTGGCTGAGGAATTTGACCCCCACCCCCACCCCTGATCTTCACCTTTCAGACTAATGAATGAAATTAAAAGAGTTATACATTAGATTTGGGACTTCTCAGAATTCTGTGAGACTGTTGTAGGGAGTTAGTCAGAATAATCTTGTATTGATGTCAGGTGCAGGTAAGCCTGAGGGCCATTTTTCAAGTATGCCAGCAACCCATGGAGGCAGGGCAAGAGCTAAATATCCTAATTTTCACATGTAATTTTATTTTTTCCTAATTTTTTTATATTAATCAAGTCACAAGAAAGTGTACTTGAGGAAGGGATTCCCAGGACAATTCCCAGGGATTATCAAGGTGATTAAAGGAACAAACGAACAGCAGCTGTAATGTTCTATGTCGAGGTTGCCCAAACTTTTCGGGCCATGTGCCAGTCATGTGGTTAAGTGTGCTGGTCATGTGGTTCCTCCCACCAAGAAGCGGAAGTAAAACGTGCATGCGTAGGTGTGTTTGGCACCTATGCATGCACATTTTAATCTAATTTAATTTTCAAATTTATATCCTGCCCCACTCAGGAGAACCCGACTCTAGGTGGCTTACATAATCACAATAAATATAATATAAACAGCAAATCAACAATACTGTATACAGTAACCAAAATACACAGTGAATAAAAAATTAACAACATCACATCACACGGTATATAAAATACAATCAGAAACAGCATTTGACAGCATAAATAAATATAAAGTTAGCACAGCCAAGGGAAAAGAGAAAAGTCCGGTGGCCGGAGTGGCTGTGCCAGTATTCTTGAAGCCGGACTGGCGCCCTGCAGGTGTTTCCTTCTCTTGAGCCCAGCCGGCCGAGGAAAAAGTCTGGTCTCACCACCCACAACTGGCGGCGCTTCTCCTCTTCCGGGCGTCGGTGGCGGGCCCCGGAGGGGGTGGGCAGGACCGACCTCCAACTGCCCACAGCTGGTGGCACTTCTCCCCCGGTCATCAGTGGTGCGGCCCGGAGGGGTGAGTGGGAGCATCCTCAGACCGCCCAGGCTGGCAGCTCTTCTAACCTCCTCCTGGGAGTAGCGTGGGTGGCGTGGGCCAGATTAATTGACACCACAGGCCAGATTGATTGGCACTGTGGGCTAATTCCATCCTGCGGGGTGTCATTTGGCCACCCCTGTTCTATGTGTTTGCACTCTGATTTTTAAATGGGCTTGTGGTCAACGAGAGAAAAAGAAAAGAAAAAATAATTGCCACACAGCTGGAAGACTTGAGGCTCATATTCGTCCAGAGGTTGTCAATGGTCATTTTCTAGCAGCAAATTGTACCCCCTCCCTTCAAGGTGCTAAGTATGCCATCTTTATTATATCCCAAACCAGAAAAGACATTTTGGTGCACAGGATAGGAGTTATAACAAAGACTACATATGTATGTATGTATGTACACAGTCAAAACTCGCATAAAGAGCGCCTCGCTTAAAGAGTAACTTGCTTAAAAAGCAGAATTTTCTCTTAATGTTTGCTTCGCTTAACAAATAAAACCAATCAAAAACTCGCTTAACAAATAAATCGGGGTTTGCAGTCCCCCACACAATTGGTCACTTACAATGGTGTTTCGCTTAAAGAGCAAATTCGCTTAAAGAGCAATCCTGTGGAATGCATTATGCTGTATGTATGTATGTATGTATGTATGTATGTATGTATGTAGACCAACACTAGGTAATGTAAAATGAACATAAAGTACAATGTTGCTAACTATTTGCTTTAGGTTACTGTATATGCCATCAAGTTCCCCCCCCTCCCTCCGGGACCTCTTTCCACCTCGGCCCGGAGGCCGATAAAAGACTGGCAGGGGGGGCGACGAGAGGACGCTCCCGCTTCTCCCCGGGTCTTTCCACCTCGCCCGGGGATGGAACAAGCTGCCGCAGCTGTGGCCGGTGAGGCGTTCCCCCCCCCCGCCCTCCCTCCGGGACCTCTTTCCATCTCGGCCCGGAGGCCGATAAAAGACTGGCAGCGGGGGTGAGGAGAGCTGATTAGGAACAGCTATTCCCCGACAGCTGATTAGGAACAGCTATTGGCGGGCGCACGTTATACTTGTGAAAGTTGATGATATTTGTATTTGTATTTGTGACTTGATATTTGTATTTATGACACTGAATCATATTTGTAATGCTGATTGGAATATTATCTTGCTATTATACTGTTACATTTTTTATATATTGTATGTTTCTGCCTTTATTGTTGGACTCTATTGATCGACTGTATATTAATTATGTTGTACACCGCCCTGAGTTGGTCACACCAAGTAGGGCGGTATAGAAATCCAATAAATAAATAAATAAATAAATAAATAAGTTGTCACTGACTTGGGCTTTCAAGTTAATTGGGGTATTTAAGGTGTAGTTTTAGCACTTTCATATCTCCAGGGATTGTCCATGGCTCAGCAAGGATTAGAACCCAGGTTTTCTGAGTCCCATTCCCTCATTCCATCCACGTACATACAAGACAATTTTTAAAAGAAACAACATTTGTACGGTAGCCTTTTAAAAGCAGTGTTAGAGCAAATACCTGTAACAAATACCCAGTGTGGTATAGTGGATGGAATGAGGGACTAGGACTCAGAAAACCTGGGTTCAAATCCTTGCTGAGCCATGGACACTCCCTGGAGATATGAAACTGCTAAAACCACACCTTAAATACCCCAATTAACTTGAAAGCCCTCTAAGTCAGTGACAACTTGATGGCACATAATCTAAAGCAAATAGTTAGCAACATTCAACTTTATATTCATGTAGCCTGTTCGTGTTTTATTTAGATCTTTGCAACTTGAAAGGATTTAGGGACTAATTGGCAATTATGAAGACACTAAGTATTGTTTCTGAAAACAACACTGAAACCCCAGGCCTTTGAGGCTTGAGAAGTTCACAGTTTCTACCTTTGTACTCCCAGATCTTTCGAATACAGTACTTCTATGTGTCCTGTACTCATTCTTATTTATTGGAGGAAGGTGGCTTTTTGGCAACAACAACAACAAAATATTGCAGGGATGCATGTTCATTCTCTTACAAGACAACTGCACATTCCGGTCATCCTAATTTGTATGTGTGACCAGGGTAGGGTAGGGCCGGATTTACATGCAAAGAGGCCCTAAGCTATTCCACTTATGTGGCCCTTTCACCTCCCATTTTTAAGTTTGTAAATTACATGAGAGATAATAAAATACATCATTACTGTGATATATATCAATATATAGGCCCCTCTTGATCTTGAGGCCCTAGGCTGAAGCCTAGTTAGCCTATAGGAAAATCCGGCCCTGGGGGAGGGTTTTCCTGGGCACACAAAAATAAGTGAACATCATATGCAGCCCATGGACCATGTAATGTCAATTCCTGGCTTAAAAAATTACTAAATTAGACTAAACTGACACAGTTTCCAGCCTTACGCCATGGAAAAAGCTTTGTAACTGAGGGTAGAATTGAACTTCACCCCCATTTTAACACTGTAGCTATTAACCTATATCGTATCCTGATAAAGATGGTAGTAGTTTAGCTATAATAATGGAAAAAATATGTATGGCCCATGAGTTAAACAAGAATCATGGGGGAAATGCTCTTGTAGTATAATTCTGTTTTAAAATCCAGAAATGGAGAAACAGCAATATATTTACCCCAACGGTTCGACACAGATATAGATTTATTGGACATTAAATTCCACAGCTATCTAATCTTGGAAAGTAGTTGACTGCATCGTAAACGGCACATGCTGCAGATGATCCTGTGGCTAGACTGTCTGTCTACAGAAGCACTTAAAGGATGTACTACAGAATATGGATCTGGTTAAAATTGACAATGTCAGATCAGAGGAATATTTTTAACAAAGGCAGGACATGGTTAGTACCATCCTACTCGTCAGTATTTTAGTACAAGACCCTGGAGACTACCTTTGTTGCCAAGAACATGAAATTCCTTCTTCAGAAGGAGACTGGGTTTTAACATTTGGCCTTCTGCATCTGTTGGGACTATGAGTCCCATCACCCATCACCATTGGTTATTCTGGCTGAAGTTGAGAGGTGTCCACCAACACATTCCCTACTCCTGACATCATAGCATGTGTGGTTTTATTTAGAACTCACATTTTACTCCTTTTCAGGAGAAAGTAAGCTTATTTCCTAGCAAGTGTTTATTGGAATGCAGCCCCAGTGGCAAGCCTGAACTACTCCAGAGTTAAACTCATGAACGAGGAGGTACTCAACATGGAAAATCTATGCTAGATTGAAATGCCCCTTGCTGTGTCTGTGATGCTACCAAAGATCATGTTTGAAGGGTTTTATGTACTCAATGGCATTACAAAGAGAATATTTTCTTACAACATCACTGTCTTTGACTTCCTTAATGAGCTACATGGTGGGACATTCCATTGTCAGCTCACAAACTACATGTGGCCCTATAGGAAAGGCTCAAAATGCCACCTTGTGGACTCTAGTGTTGTGGAAGGCAATTTTGCCATATGCCAAATGGCTTCCATCATTCTGGGAGCCCTCACAACCAAATTATAATTTAAAATATTGTGGAGGAACTAAATGGCAATGGGGGCTTTTCAATGAAGAGAAGGTTTGTAAGAAAATGTTCTGGGGAGTGGTAGACATAGAATTCCAAAGCCCAGGAATGGATGTGAGTGGCCCCCAAACTTAGGAGAACAACTTAGTCCTTCAATTACAGTGCCGGAGCAAAGACTCAGAACATAGGAGTAAGTCTGGTCCAGGGATTCTCAACCTTGGGCCATGGGCTGGATGCAGCTTGTGGCACAATTTCATGTGACTCTATGTGGTGGAAGAAGGGCAAAATGGCTGTCCAGCCTCCGAAGCTGACTAAGGAAGTGTGACCCAGCCCCCAGTTTTAAAAGATTGAGAACTCTAGTCTAGTCATTTACAAAGGGCATTCTTCTCACCACACATGCACAAATGGCCTGCACTAAAGACCAGGGGCATACTGATTATGAGAAAAGGGTGCTGGACAGGGAAAGCAAGACTTTGTGAGTAGATCAGTAGGGACCACTTCATTGGGAAAAGATCTTGGAGACATGAAAGTACCCTCATTTGCCCTCCTCATGGAGGGGGAGAGTAATGGATGGAGGGGAACCAGAGAGAAAGGCGCTTCCCTCACTTTCCTCTTCCCCCACCTCTGCCGGATAATGGGGAGGGGCGGAAGGAAGAGGCGGCTACTGGTGGAGAGAGATAGAGACCTTTAATCCACTTCAGCTGCCTTTCCCACAAACACCCCTCAATCCCAGGCACTTTGGTTTGGGCACGGTGGACCCTGGCTGTTGGGACGAGGCCTCCAACTCCTGCCCCCTGCATTCTCCCTCGGAATCTAACCTGGTGTTGCCGCTGCTGTCGCCACTGCTGCAAGCCATGAAGAAACCCTGTGGGTCTTTCCCATCCACTAAGGTCATGAGGGGGCTGGGCTGTTTGGTGCATGGTAGATATTACTGTGCACCAACCAGCCTCTCCCCACATGGTCTCAGCAGATGGGAAAGACCCAATGGGCTTCTTTGCAGCTTGCGGCGGCAAAGGCAGGGCCAGGTCAAATTGGTTGGTGCACAGCGATACCCAACATGCACCAACCAGCCATGGTGGGAGGCTGGGGCTGGTTGGTCCATGGCAATTCCCACCACATGGAAACAGCACCCCTTGCCTGGAAGGTTCTGGCTTGGTGGGGGACTGTGGTGGAAATCTAGTGTAGTCAACAGGTGACATACTTCTGCCCACCTCGGGGGGGGGGGCACCAGTCACTGGAGCACACTGGGACTTGTCCGTGTATCCCAAATGGCCAACACGGGCCTGCTAAACACTGTGCATCAGTTAGAATAGGGGGACTTGATGGTTAAAAAGTCTTGTTTATGGTGGAGTTGGCTCCAGTAGGAACTACCAATTAGATTTAGCCCTCTGAATTCTAATCAAAATAGGCTTGAATCCAAGCGGATCCCTTAATGAAAATTTTCTCGGATTGAATGTAAGTGAAAGACTGATCTTTACCTCCTTTGTGCTACCATGAGGTCCAGCTTAGATTTCCATGTTTCTCAATTTATTCAAAAAAGCAGAGAACATTTGAAAGGAAAGCTTTGTAGGCTAATTTCATTAATAGCCAGGGCAGATTTTGTAGCCTGCACAAAAAAACAGAGCTGAAAAAGGAAGGCCCATGAACATTCTGTTCAAGCTTATGCTTGATTTTCAACCCATATTGCAAATACTCTTAACAAAGAGAGTGAGAGAGAGTAGAAATGTTAAAAAGACAGTGGCAAAGCTGACAACATGCAGCATGTTATGACCCTTGAATTTTTACTTTAAAAATATTCAGTCGTAACTACAGAATATAAGTAGTTCAGATGGGAAGATAAAAACACACACTTCAAATAACACCACCACAGCTTTTTGGAATTTTCAGGCATAGGCGTGGGCATTTTCAGAATCTTTTTAGACCAATTTCCTCCCTTCTCCCATCCTAACACATTTTAAATCTGTATATCAGCAAACTAACACCACACAGCTGAGCTACAGCATCTCTAAGTCCTCTGCCATTCCTTCCAAAGAGATCTCAAGCGTGTTCGATAATCTAATCTTTCTCTAGTTAGAAGTCATGAAATTCCTCTCTTTTTCTCCTCATTCTCTGAGTACAGCATTTATAACCTAACTTTCAGCCTGTGTTCTGAAGAATTAATGAGAGTCTAGTTTAGAACCCTTGCTAATGCTGTGGAGTAACAGTCCATGTTTATGAGACAGAAGAATTCAGAGGGTTTGATCGGAGACTGCATTGGCAACCTCTGCACATCAGACAGCTTGGCCATCACATATTACTTTCCTCTGATTATCTGAGCACTGTGATATAATCTATGGTCTTAGCACCAAATACTTCTATGATAAAAGGTCAAGAAGTGTGACACTACTGTGTGTTGTCCTCACTGGTAGTTATCACCTTCTACCTGAACACGTCTCGCTAAAAGCTTCCTAGTATCCCATTAGAAATCTATTTCTTGGGGGCTCAGAATGTTTCAGTACTATTTCTATCAGGTCAGCCAACTACATCCTGGATAATCATTAAACCTTGGATGAAACGAGTTTTGAAAATGTATTGGCTGCAGGCAGAGAAGGGGAATGTTTCCATCAAGCCACTTCCACTGTGAAAATCATTTGGCTTCTCATCTATTGTTTCTGTCAGAACTGCTGTTTTAGCAATACATAGGAAGGGGAGTTGTGATAGAAGCTTGCTGTTTTTCTCCTCTCTCCTCTTGAAATGTGTTTCATGTGGTGATTTGTTTTCAAACATGTCATTATGGCCTTAAGGGTAGAAGCCCAACTGCCTTCATTTCGGTCCTCAGAAATTGGAAACACCCTTGTTTTTAGGCTTTGTGAGTCTATACTGTCTGTACAGTTTAGAGGCTGTCCAGCCCTCATGTAAGCTTCCTAGTATTCCATTAGTATCCCATTAGTATCCCACATGTCTCCAGTCACAGCTGTATGTCTTCTCCTATTTTCAGCTTGCACAGAAATACACTATACAATTTTAGCAGCAAGGTACCCACTTGACTCAACCCTACGAAATCCAGGGAACTGTAAAATGCAGAGGGTCTTTCGATTCTCTGCTAGAGAGCTCTATTGTTCCTTCCTGAGGTACAAACAGGGAAATCATCAAATTACAAACATCTGAATTCTGTAGTTTGGTGCCATAGCAATTAAAACAGTATCAAACTGCAATAATTATGTAGTGAAAATATTGTACAGATTTATTGTGTTACCAATCACCATGTATGGCTGGGAAACCTGGAGAATAAGGAAAGATGACAGGAAAATTGATTTGTTTGAGATTTGGTGCTGGAGGAGAGCTTGTAGGTACCCTGGATTGCCAGAAGACAAAAAAGTGGGTATTAGAGGAAACCAAACCTGAACTGACTCTGGAGGCATAAATGATGAAGCTGAGGCTGTTCTACTTTGGACACGTCTTGAGAAGACAAGGCTCTCTGGAAAAGACAATAATGCTGAGAAAGATTGAAGGCAGCAGAAAAAGAGGAAGACCAACTCCACGCGGGAAGACATGGGATTTTGTTTTCAAGAGTTGAGTAGCATTGTGGAGGACAGGACATTCTGGAAATCTCTTATTTATGCAAGTGCTATGAGTTGGAGGCAGTTCATAACAACAACAAATACAGACCTAATATATCAGTCTGAGCAGCAGTTCAGAAATCAAATTATACTTTGTACATTTTCATTTTGCATTCAAAATTTGGCTTTTTGCTGTTATCTACTTTATGTAGACATAGAACTACTTTAGTTGAAAAGAGCCAGTTTGAGAGAAAACACAAGCTTTAATTATTCAGTTATGATGTACATGTGTGCAATAGTCAATTAATTTTGTTCACACAAATTCAAGATTCAGTTATGACCATAGTAATTTATCTTTCTATTAAATTCTAAATGCTTTACTGGAAGCCAAATGATTTATATATACAATATATAATTCATTTTCCCTCTGGTCTGACTTTCATTTTTCCCTTTTCTAGATTACATACATATACCTTCTTTTTACTTCCTCTTTTATGGCTTTGGTCATCAAGAAAGACATATATCTTCCAGTGGTGGCAAACCTTGACACTCCAGGTCTTCTGGAACTTCAATTCCCTGATCAGCAGGAGAGCTGACTTGGGTTTCTGGGAATTGAAGTCCAAGAATACTTGGAGTGCCAAGGTTCGCCATCACTGGTAAGATTTCTAAGTTATTTCGTTATACAGTATATTAAAGCAGATATTCTTAACTGGACTAAGACAAATGTCCAGCTTCTTTTCTCATGTTCAGAAACCAAACAATTGATCTTGTCTGGTAAACAACCATTGATTTTTATTTCTCCTTTCCCCCATAAAATCGTCTGGAAATGCTTCCTGAATAGTTTGCAAAAATACACTTGAATACACAAAATAGTAACTTATCTGTCTTCATGGTGTCTCTTTCTTCTGTTCTGTGAAACACAGTGATAATGATGTCTTTCCTAATCTTTTGTTTTTGGACCTCAATTCCCAGAAGCCTAAGTTAGTTCCCCAAAACAATGATCAGCCAATGTACTGACTTAGGTTTCTGGGAACTGAAGTCCACCAGTGTTCCACTGAACATAGTTTGGGAAATGCATTCTTAAAAATAATTTACCATCAATCGGCAGCCAATTGTCTGTCAATAAAAAGGACTCTTAAATTTTATTTTTACAAGTCAATGTGAGACATATAAATTGCAATTTCTTGTAAATGAATTCCAGAGGAATGCTTGAAACAGCTCATTGTAACCCTTGACAAATCTACAGAACAACAGGAGAGGCAGCTCTGTCTATCAAAATAATAATACTGAACATTCATAGATAAACTGCTGGTAAACTATTAATTCCAGTGTCACAGTCAGACTGCTGGGAAATGTGAGATAGAGAGTGCAACTGTAGCAAATTGAATTCACAAAATAAATCCCTGATGGTACTGTCCTTAGACTCTACCTGCAACATTGGGGGGTAGGGTGGGTGACTAAGAGCCTAGAGTCAGATTCGCCTGATTAGGGCGGGATAATAAATCTAAATAAATAAATAAATAAATAAATAACATTGAAATAAAGGTAAAGGTTGACCCTGCTCAAAAGCCAGTAGTATCCGACTCTATGGTTCAGTGCTCATCTACGTTTATTAGCCAAAGAGCCAGCTCTGTCTGCGTTTGCAGACGTTAAGGTGGACATGTGGCAGGCATGCCTCAACAGTGAATGCTGTTTACCTTCCCACTGAAGTGGTTCTTCGAGGGTGGAAGTGGAGGAAGGAAGAGAAGATCAGAGGTGAAAATGGGTGGGTTACCCCATTAAATACATTGGACTGCTTTTGAGCGTAAGCCCCATGCCAACCTTGCACGTCTCTCTACCAGGAGGCAGACAAAGCAGGCTGGCAGGAAAGAAAAGGAAAGAAAGCTCTCTTGCCGGCTCCCTCCCCTTTGAATGTAACCCATCCACCAGAGCCAGAGCCAGGATTCTATATGTAGATGGGCAAAGATTTTTTCAGGATAGGCAACAATGTCATTCATATATCAATACTGTCGGGCAAGCAAGAGAGCCTTCATCCATAGCTGGCATGGGCTTTTCCTGTGCTGACTGCCTCTGGTGATGGACTCTGCAGGAAGACACCGGCTTGGAGGCTCACCGGACACATATAAAGTCCCCTGACCTCTCTCTTTCCCTGGCATGCAGTTGTAGCAGAGGGTGTTGGGGAAGGAAGGATGGGGTGGAGCACAAAAAGCACATTCTGTCTTGCCTCTCTTCTCTCCCTTTCAGCGGTTGCTTCTGTTTCTCTCCCCCCTCTCCAACTCACTCCACTTGCACTTATTTGCACACACACACACACTATGGTGCTCCTCGCTGATCAGACCAGCACTCAGAACATACCTTACAAACTCTGGGACTGGGGAAGATGGAAGGAGGTGGGGACATCCCATGCAGAAAAAAGGGGGGGGGGAGAGAGAGAGGAAGAGGATTTACAGTCACAAGCATTTGCCGGTTTTTGTTTTAAACATTCATATAAAAAGTTTCTGATGTCAGATCCAAATTGTATGAGTGTCAAAAGAAAGGTTATTGTGTCCTCTATCAAGCACACTTTGGATCACTTCAATCGGTCAATCAGTTTTTTGTTGGTTCACAGCCAACCCCCACCCTCCTGCAGAAATGACATTTTAACGAGTCACGTTTTTCCTCAATATCTTTTTTGTGGATTCCTGCTTCGGTGTCATGTTTCTCCACATGCTGTATGTGAACTGTATACACCTCAGGAAGTTGTGATTATTCATTTTCTAAATTGTTTCCCCATCTTTTTTTGCATTTTTGTGACCTCATTTGAATGTTTTTTTTGTAAAACGCTTCATAGATTATTTTTCCGAAGTCCAATTCCAAATCTTAAAGTGTCCCCACAAAGGTTAATCTTTCCTCTTTCAAAGGCACTTTGGATCATCTGAATTGGTTGGGTGTTGTTGTTGTTGTTTTTTTTTTTGCTGCCCCACCAACAACCGACCCCCCCCCCGCGCAAAACTGTCACTTTTCCGATGCTACTTCTGGAAGCGATGACATCATCGCTTTGCATTTTTGGCTTTTGGGTTCTACCAATTCTTAAAGTCACCGAGACGATCTTTCAAATGACATAACCCTTATTTTCACAGGTGCCTTAGTTTTTATGTTGCAGCTTGTCAAAAGTACATGATTTTTGTTACAGTGCAAAAGCTGCCAGACCACCCAACCGAAACGCAAGTCGTTCATCGAATTCATGTCAAAAAACATACTCTGCACTTGTGTAGTTTGGCATGGTAATTTTACTTTGAATCACAGCAAAGTCATGTTAATGCAAATACAGTCAAACCTCACATAAAGAGCGTTTCACTTAAAGAGTAACTCGCTTAAAGAGCAGAATTTTCTCTGAATGTTCGCTTCGCTTAACAAATAAAACCAACCAAAAACTCGCTTAACAAATAAATTGGGGTTTGCAGTACCTCCCACAATTGGTCATTTACAATGGTGTTTCACTTAAAGAGCAAACTCGCTTAAAGAGCAATCCTGTGGAACGCATTATGCTCTTTAAGCTAGGCACCACTCTAGTTTGCTTCTGCTGCAAAATGCATATACTGTACTTTGGAACAATATTGTTGCATAAAAAGATAATGTGAATGAAAGGAATAGGTAATTTTAACATGTACATGACCTGCACTCCACCTGCAAATACTGTAGTATCATTTTTGGTCTTTTTGAGGAACTCAACTTTCCCTACATCACTTGGAGGACCATGAATAGGTTGAGGGTTGGCGTCCCTAAATCAGTAGTGGCAAACCTATGGCATGCATGCCAGAGGGGGAAGTCGGAGTCCTCTCTGTGCGCATGTGCGCTGTTGCCCCAGCACAGATTTCACCCCACCCCTCTGCCCAGCAGCCCAATGGGAGTGCTTCCTTCCTCCCCCCAGCACAGAGTTTGTCCTACCCCTCTGCTCAGCAGCCCAATGAGAGCACTTCCTCCCTCACCACTCCCAGCACAGAGTTCATCCCATCCCTCTGTGGCATGGATGGCATCCTGTTGAGTTTGGACACTCAGTCTCTAAAAGGTTCGCCATCACTGCCCTAAATGTAAGATCAACATGCTCAAGTGGGAGCTGCTGGTGGACAACAACATGCTGTGTGAATGTAGAGAGATACAGAATACAGATCGTCTTCTTGTCTGCTGGCTACTACCAGAAACATGTACCGTTGGAGACTGAATTTTAGTCAATGACAAACCCAAGAAAATGGCTTCATTTTGGCAGTCCAAAGTTTGATCTGAACATGAAAGAAGAAGGGGGAATGTAACATAATCCATCATAGGGTGCATCCTTATTCCCTCATCTGCCTTCTGGTTGACCAGGAACATTTCCATTTTGTCTGAATTAAGTTTCAGTTTGTATTTAAATTAGCTCTGAATATAGCTTGAAATTTTGGGATGCCTTTTTCTTTCCTTTGTAGTCAGATAAATTACCTGGGATGTACTGGGAATTGTACAATCTGTAATATTACAGAACCATCTACAATGACTGAAAATCAGTCAACAGTTCAAAAGGCAAAATTAACCTCCTTGAAGATTGTGGTATTTTTGAACCACAATCGGGCCAACTTTGTCTTGGCTAATCTTTCTCACACTAGGTCAGAAGAAAGGACCTGTTGAACGACTTCACCAAAAAGTGGCTTCATTTCGCAGTTTCACATCTGATCTAGACAAAGAAGAAGAATCCAGCATAATATTATTTTTCTAGAATGTTTAACTAAAGGACAATTATTTAGTCTGCAAGAAATTCAGCTTATAAACTTTACTTTTTATTTATTCATGCATGCTAAACTTTATAAACAAAATCCTGGAGGCTTAGACTTTGAGAGATGACAAACTGAATAATGAAGGAATGAAATTTATATCCTGCAAGTCTGACAAAATGTCTTTCAGAAATGGCCTACAGCAGGAGTCCTCAACTTTTTAAAGCTGGGGGGCTGGATCACACCTCCCTCAGACTGTTGGTCAGCTGGATAGGTCCTGCTGCTACCCCTGGCAGTGACAGCAATGATGGGGGAGTGGTGGGGGCTCGGGGTGGTCCCACTGCTGCCGCCACCGGGACCACTCTGAGCGCACCCACTCTCCCCCATCACCAGCACAGTAGTGGCACCACCCCTGAGCCACCTGTCACTCCACCACCACCACCACCATCACCACCACCACCACCACCACCACCACCGCTGTCAGCAGAGACCACCCCGAGCTCACCTACCCACCCCAACACCATTTCCCTGCTTACCAGCCTGGAGGAGATATATGGCACCAAATCGTCCAGCCTTCACCCTTGCTCCAGCTGCCACTTCTGCTTCTGCCGCTGCCACCATCTCAATCCTTGTCTCCTCTGCTTGGCTTGATGTGTCCCTGGTGGTGCTCCATAGCAGGGCAAATGTTGTAAGCCTTACAACATCCACCCTGCTATGGCGCACTGCCAGGGATAAGCCAAACCAAGCAGAGGAGACAAGGATTGAGGTGGTGGCAGCAGTGGCAGCTGGAGCAAGGGTGCAGGCTGGATGAGTTGGAGCCATGGGCCAGATCCAACCCTGGTTTACAGTAATAACATTATAGTAAAAACAAATTCAATTAAATGTTTAAACCACATTTTAAAAGCACAATTCAAAACAATAAAAAACAAAACAAGTAGTAACAATTAGTGGCTGAAATTCTATTGTCCAGCTCCATATCTATACTGGGAGTGGCATCAGCAACAGCAGGAAATCACCATTGATTAAAGGCTTGCTTTGGGGATCTGAAATGGCTGTGGTGGCTTAGTGGTTAACATGCTGAGCTTGATGACTGGCAGGTCAGCTGTTTAAGACCTGAGTCTCAAAGGAGTGAGCTCCCATCTGTTCCAGCTCCTGCCAATCAAGCCGTTCAAAAGCAAGAAATCACAAGTAGATAAATAGGTTCTGCTTTGGTGGGAAAGGTAACAGTGTTCTGTGCACACTGGTGCCTAGTCATCCCTGCCACATGACCACGGAAATGTCTGCAGACACAGACAGCACTGGGTCTTTGGCTGTAAATGGAGATGATTACCGCCCCTTAGAGTTGGACATGACTGGCTTTCAAACAAGGGAAATCTTTTGGGATCTGGGGGATGCACACTACTTGAGTACCAGCTGTGCACACACTGAAATTGCATCCTCACCATTGCACATATGAGCTGAAATTCTGTTAGGCAAAAGGTGTAACTTTGGAGGTGAATAGCTTCAAGTTAAGAAATTCCTGAAGGCATTATTTGTTGCATACCAAGTCTCCTAACTCAGTATGCAACTGATAATGTCTACAGAGATTTCTTAACCTGAAGCTCTTCACCTCCAACAGTTACATCTTTTGCATAGCATCGCAACCAGAAGCGTAGCGTGCCTTCCCGGGGCCCCGTATAAAAATTTGTTTGGGGGTCCTTAGGAAGGGTAAAGATTTGTTTTGCTTACGCAAGTTGGGGGGCCCCATGGCCCGGGGGCCCCGTATAATTGATACGGCAGATACGGCGGTAGCTACGCCCCTGATCGCAACAGAATTTCAGACAATGGTTAGAACAGCTTCAAAATGGCTTCAGCACTAACTGCTTGCAACATTTTGAATTGGCAAAGGTACCTGGTGCAGAAGAGATAGAGGAAAGAAAGAAAAGGGAGGAAGAGATAGAAAGTGGGGGAGATAAAGCCCTGAAAAGCCAGTAATAGCCTTCCACAATTAAAAGTGTACAGAGTGGCCCGTAAGTCCCTACCCATCCATATGTATTATAAATTGCCCCCCTTTTTTCAGAGAAAAATGGCTGATTTGAGCCCATGTACACTTGAAGAGCATAATGTGACAAGTATGTGAATGCAAGAATACTGGTGACACCTGGAAACAATAAGTGGCAAATTTTGAGAAATATTCAATGAGGAATTACAGGCCACCCTACCCAAAATCTTGCAGGAGGTATTGGTGACTTGCTGAGGTAATTATATACCTTTTAAAATACATTTCTATCCGGTGTTTCTGCTCACAAATGGAACTCAAAGCACTTAATAGTGGTTTAAAAATCCCTCATATATGTAAAATATGAAATGAGGTTTTTTAAAATTCACCAATTACGAGAAACCTCATAATGGCAAAGTACTGTCTGATTAAAATATATTTCCCTATCTGAACAAGCAAGCCTTTTGGTTTTTCTGTCCAGTTCTCTCCACCAGCATCAGGGTTTGTGGTAAGCATGGTGTTTTAGAAATAATAAAATTCTAAGGGAAGAATGGGGGCTCTAACTCATTTTAAAACATGCATTTAAAAACATGCAGCCACTAATATAAGTTATTTGTTCATGTAGAAATTATCCTGCAAACCTAGCAGTTCGAAAGCAAGAAATTGCAAGTAGATAAATAGGAACCACTT
The DNA here is from genome assembly GCA_030440675.1 of Furcifer pardalis. Lineage (NCBI taxonomy): Eukaryota > Metazoa > Chordata > Lepidosauria > Squamata > Chamaeleonidae > Furcifer > Furcifer pardalis. Next base: position 80,495,815 of record CP126893.1, on the reverse strand, counting down.
TGGTGGGAAGGTAAACAGCGTTCCGTGCACTCCAGTGTCTAGTCATGCCGGCCACACGACCACAGAAATGTCTGCAGAAGCAGACAGCACTGGCTCGGCTTTGAAACAGAGATGAGCACTGAACCCTAGAGTCGGATACAACTGGCTTTTGAGTGAGGGTGACCGTTACCTTTGCCTTTACTAGAAATGGGATTGCCTGTAAATCTCTTCTCACTCAATTAGAAAGGGTCATTCTGAAATAGATTTCCCAAAAGCCAAACCAAATAAAAATATTTGGGAAGGAAACATTTGTTAGCTAGGTAAGGTATTATGTAAATCTATTTGGCCCTAACCTAAAGAATATCTCCTTTTCCAGTTCCTAATACTTGATGGTGGTTTTTTTTTAAAACTATTGTAGCTGCCACTTTTACCTTACTTCTTCCATAGGTAAGGGATACCCACAATTTGGAATGTTATTGTTTTTAAAAAGCCATTCAATGTCCTTGTCAGTACTGTATACCCAAATAACTAGTCATCAGTAAGTTTATTACTTGCAACTAATAACTTCCAGGGATAATCACTCACTAGATTTTGAAATCTAATTCAATTTCCATGTAATAAAGGCTCTACTCCTCTGCCTACTCCTCTGCTGTATGGTTTGAATTTAAATGCTTCCAAAACACCTCAATTATTTCATCTGTGACATTGAAATGCACAAAATGAATTATTTTCAAGCTGTGATATTGAGGATTTAATGCAAATTTCCTTATGCTAATGTTTTGTTTAAGCTGGGCATTGTAAAGCGTAGATGGCTCCCTGGCTGCTAATAAAGGGTCTGTTCTCTTTCTCATGCCATGGGTCTGGCATTGTTAACTACAAATCTGATACATTTAAATATAAATCTGAATAAATAAATAAATAAATCAAGAAAGAACAATATTATCGATATTATCGTGGGGAGGTGTGAGAAAAACAGTTTTCCGCTTTTGATAGAGATAGCTTTGCTATGTCTTGTTTCAGAACAAAACAAAAATGAAAACCTAACATGATTTAGCCTACTTCTTTAGATATGGATGTGACTATGGTTCCTGAGATTTATTTTAAAGACTTAAATCATTGTGTGGAATAACTGCTGCTTTGTGTCCTTTAGTTGGGATGCAGAGAAAGTCCACAAATAGATGGGTAAACAACAAGCACAAGAGAGCTATCAGCATTTTTTTGGGGAGGGGGCGTCTTTAAATTCGGCATTTCAAACTGATGTGCTGTCATTCTTTGTGACTCCCCCCCCCAAAAAAAGCCTCTTTTTCTTACACCTAGCTTCCCAAATCTGGTGTCTTCCAAAGGTGTACAGTAAAACCTCGCATAAAGAGCATCTCACTTAGAGAGTAACTCGCTTAAAGAGCAGAATTTTCTCTGAATGCTCGCTTCGCTTAACAAATAAAACCAACCAAAAACTTGCTTAACAAATTAATTGTGGTTCACAATCCCCCTGCCAGAAGTCACAATTGGTCACTTAAAATGGTGATTCACTTAAAGAGCAAACTCGCTTAAAGAGCAATCCTGTGAAACGCATTATGCTCTTTAAACGAGGTACAACTGTACTACTATAGCTTTAATCCTCTCCACCCAGGATTGTGCACTGAGAACAACACAGCAGTGATTCCCAAGGTTTATTACTGGAGCGTACCTTTTAAGTTTCATTTTTATGTATAATCTGCCCTTCTGCTCTTCCTACCTCCCCACCTTGTGTGTGCGTGTGCACATGCTTCTCTGTCCTTCACTACACTGAACAGTTAGTTGCATCAGTCCACAGCCAAGCCATCCCTGAACTGCTGGAAAGCCCAGTCTCTGTGAATCAGAACTACCACAAATATAACTGGAGATAAATCAGATCTATTCATAGAAGAGGCAGCTGACACAATTTGTACTCCTTTTTATAATGTGCCAGTTATATAAACACTTCACCTTGCATCCATACCACAATTCATCATCTCTTGAACATGTATCCATTAACAGTGTATGGAAAGAAGTTAGGAACATGCATTGCACAATTCGCAAGACAGTCTGAATTCCATTTCCAAATCTATACAAAGATTTTGTTTTTTCCTCTGTTAATTTTTTTTAAAAAGCTGATCTACCTCCCCCCCCCCACTACTATTTTGGGTTTCATGTACAGCTAGAGCAGGAATTCTCAACCTTTTAAAGCTGTGTGTGTGTGTGTGTGTGTGTGTGTGTGTGTGTGTGTCAGGTCACACTCCCTCAGACAGCTTTGGGGGCCGGACAGCCATTTTGCCCTTCCTCTACCACACGACACTTCTGAGTGTGGTGGAGGTGGTGTTGGGCCATATGAAATGGCACTGAGTCCCAGGGAACTGCAGTATTCCAGCTCACCTAATGGAGACTTGGGGCTTCGAAACTTGGGCACCAATCTCCCCTGCACTTCAAGTCGCACTATGGCTCACTGATTTGGCCAAAGAGTGTGTGCCTGTGTGTTGAACATATAAAGCTCATTAGGTGTCAGTGTAAGAAAACAACCTTGTCTGCCTCACCTTCATGTGTGCACACATTTTCATATATTATTCTGTCACTGTTACACAAAGATCCTGTACTTTGGTAACTCTAGTCTTATGACATTTGTAGGCTGACTATTAGACCCTTGCTATTAGAAGTACTGTACTTTAATGTGGGAACAAAAGTTAGAAGATTAACCAAGAAATGTGAGTGCCTTTATTTTAGTGTTATTTGCATTTAGTACAACATCATTCAAATTGATTGTCGCTTGCTCCAATGAGTAATTCAGACAAAGTTATTAATGAATTATTAAAGTTATTAATGCACTATTCAGGTGCAATAATTCTGGATAAATCAAAGGAATGGTCTTGGTACCAACATTCCCATACTCTAATAGTTTCATCTATGCTGATGTTCTTGTCTTGACAGTCCAGGGAAAACCTTTTGAATCCATTGAGTGCCAGCTAACCTCTGCCTTAGAAGATGTTTCTTTAAATATTATAAAAACAATCTTCCACTTAAAGAAACAGAAAAGCAGAAAGTAGTTCTGAATTATCTAGGAAGGCAAGATTTTTGAACACTGCCCTACCTCAAAGTACTCTGGATATAATCCTGACCTACAAAAAACATTGTCTAAACATCAAGCAGAAAGTTGCTGCCAGAAACAATATACAGTTGTACCTCACTTACAGAGCATAATATGTTTGACTGTACTTAGTTGAGACTGGCTGGTTGAGACTTGGTTGCACATCCACAAATAATAAGAACAACTACTACTCTGTTCTTATAAATATATTAGTGTCATATGATATAAATCAGCACATACCAAACAAATAGCTCTTAATGAATCATGCAGGAGCATTACTAGCTGCCTGAAACATACCTCCACTGAAAGAGTCTCTTATTTGGTTGACACTGTCACTTCAAAAGTACATCATAAAGTGCTAGCAAATAACACTGGGGAACAAAAAATTTTTTTGTTTCTTAGTGCCTAAAATTTTTCAACTGATTTCGGGCATTTTTGGGAGGCTGATTCCGAAAATGCCATCCATTTTGTTCTAGCAGCTCTAGTTCATGAGATATCGATGATGTCATTATACCATTCGTAGGCAGGAGGGGTGGTGGAAAAATCATTTGGGGGTGGGAAAATATTTGAGAGGGCAAAAAAAAAAGGTTGGGTGGGCAGAATTTTTTTTTTGGGGGGGCGGCGGCGGCGGCAAAATTTCACTCTGCCCCGGGTGGCTTATACCTTTGCTACGCCTCTGGTTATATATGCAACCAGTATGGTTAGATTGGCCTAATGTGAATAAGCCATATCTAAAAAACTAGAGCTGATGGGGCATAACTGAAAGCATTTTTGGAATCAGTGACCCAAATATAGCCAGAAACAGGTGAAAATTGTGAGGCACCAAAATCACTATTCCCCAGTGTTATGTTTCCCAGTGACATAATTTTGCCTGACTCTGGGGGGCGCCAGTCACTGGGGTGCACTGGGATGAGTCCCTGTATCCCTGTGGGCCAGCAATGCCTCTGTGTGTGTGAATAGTTGATTTTATCATAACATCAAAAATGGGGCGGGGGAGAATGACCAACATAGGAATTTCAAGTGAAAAGAATTCACATGCTAAAGGAAGCAGTACAATAAGGATCTGCTTCTCCTTAGTTTAAAAATGCCAGTTGACTCTTTGTTATTTTTCACAGTTTACTTTACTTTGCCGTAAGACATTGTGGTTAGAAATTGCTGGTTGTACTAGTAAACTAAGTAGGTTTGGGGAAGAGAAAAAAAGCCTCATTGGTCTGGTCCTTATACAGCTGAAAGGCAAGGGAGAGTGATAACTTTATTAAACCATCAAAAATTCATACACAGAAGTTAGCTTTAAATCCATACAGCTCTTTGTCATGCTTTGAGTGGGAGGGCTGTGTGAATTCTGCAGTCATCTGAGGTATAATAGGTTTCACGTTCCACTTTTGGCATTGTGAGTTAGAGTGAAGTTGGGTAAGCACAGTGGCATAGTTTAGGGGGGGCCAGGGGGCTGCCTGCCCTGGGTGGCACTTTTTGGGCTAAGGATGTTCTTGGACTACAATTCCCAGAAGCCCTAGTGGGAGCAGGCACCAGCCTCCACAAGGGGGCAACAAATTTGGCTTAAGCCCCTGGCGGCTGAAATCCATGCAACGCTACTGGGTAAGCAGCTTTGTAGTACTGTACTTAGATAAGCTTGCATACCCTTGGGGATGTTTGGCTTGCCATCGTCAGCGGCTGCTCGTATCCGAACATACATTTTTCCTGGAAGTCATTTTCTCAGCTGATGGATGTGTCTCTGGTGACTCCATAAACTGATCCTGGTATGAAATGTGTGACCACACTTAGTACATTGGAAATAAATCTCATAGTATTATATCCTGATTGTCCCAGTTTTACCCAGGATACAATCCAATAACTCCAACCCTTATCTCAGGGCCTTGTCTCTTCTCAATGCATTCTTTCCTTGTTTTGCACTGATTTCCCTTTTTGTCTTGGTACCCATTCACCCTCTTCATGGTTTGCATCTCCCAGAATCCTGCAGCCAACATAGGTGCTGACTGATGAATAATTAAGAGCTCTCCATCCCATCCATAAAATTGTGGACTAAATCAAATTTCTGAATTTCTGAATTCAGCTCATCAAAACCTTTAAAAGGATATGCTACATGACTGTTGAGTTATGTAAGACAAAATAACTGAGGCATCATGTGTGCCATGCAGCCTGTTTTTAAACTCAAACTATCTCAAATCTACCCTCATGTTTTGATGAAAATCCACCCTGCCATTTTTGTGTGATTCATTCACAAATGGAGACAGAAAAACAGAAAGAATTGTTAAGGCAAGATAAAATATGCTCTCCTGTGTTCTTCTTGTTGTTGTTAAAAGCAAAAGGGTTATATTTATTAATGACTTCCCCCCAAAATAAAATACTGGTGGTCAGATATTTTCATTTCTTGTGGCTATGGTACATGCAGAAGTTGGAAAATTTTAGTTTTAACTCCCATTTTACTTGATTTTTTAAAATTTTTCTTCTTCACTTTGAAGTCTATTAAATGACTTCCAGATCATCCATTCAGAATCTTGTCCTAGTGGGACATATGCCATCATTCATCCATTCAGCATGGTATGCTGTTTACGTTCTCCATAGATTTACCCTAGTTTGTTCTGGTTTCATATTTAGAGCTCAAGAGGTGTGCAGAAAAATTTCCCTCGGTTTTCACCATCCTCTATGGAGTTGGTGTCCACAAAGTGTGTGAGTTTGGTGTTGTATTACCTTATTTCATTCATTATAATTCACCAGGGCGCAAGATTTCTACTACAGCCCCACCCCAAGCTGGAACCTTCCAGGCGGCAGGGTGCTATTTCCATGGGGTAGATATTGCTGTTCACCAACTAGCCCCACCCCCTGACATAGCTGGTTGGTATAACCAGCCCTGCCCCCAGCCATGGCATCAGTGGAAGAGAAAGACTCACTGGGCTTAGTTCGTGGCTTGTGGTGGCAACGACAGCAGTGGCAGCACTGGGTCGGATTCCAAGGGTGAAGCCAGGGGGCGGGAGTCTCAGCAACTAAGCCTCTGGCTCCTGCCCCTTGCCTTCACCCTTGGAATCCGACCCAGTAGCGCCAAGACACGACAAGCTCATCTGCACCGTTGAGAAAGGGGGCAGGCTTCCCCCTTCCTCTTTGCTGCCTTACCTGCCAGGAGCCCCCTTTCTAGCCAAGGGTGGTCAAGAGCAGGGGCGTAGCTACCGCCGTATCTGCTGTATCAATTATACGGGGGGCCCGGGCCACGGGGGGCCCCAAAGTGTGTAAGCAAAACAAATATTTACCCTTCCTAAGGGCTCCCAAACAAATTTTTATACGGGGCCCCACCAAGGCACGCTACGCTTCTGGTCAAGAGAAACCCATTTCCAAAGTCTCACCAGTGCCACACACAACCGCAAACAACAACAGGTACCCCCAATTTCTTCTTTGTTTTAAGTTGCTTACATGGTATTTAATGGCCAGATGTGTGAGATTAGGTGTGAGAGGGAGGAAGAGAGAGAATGTGTGTATGTGTGGGAGGGAGAGAATGTCTATGTGTGTGGAAACATCTTGGGGACATGAAAGGGCATCATTCAGATGTCCCCTGAGTGGAGTTTCTCCAGCAAAAATCCTTTCAACCCAGAATAATTTCTAACATGAAATTACTATTGTTGACCCAGAGTGAGTGAATGAGCCAGTGAGCCAGTGTGTGTGCACACTCAAAAGCACAGGAGTGGGAGGGCCAGGTGGCAGGGGCAGACATACATACACAGATTCTCTCCCTCCCTTCCACTCCTGCGCTGGATTGAAATGATTTTTGCACAAGAAACTCCACTCAGGGAATGCCCAAATGAGGCACCATTCATGGATGCTCATGCAGCATCCGGGTCTCAAACTGCTGACTTGTCAGTCTTTCAGCTAACAAGGTGAGCTTCTTAACCACTGAGCCACTGAAGCCCCATAGCTGTGGTGTGATGAAGGCAAGGCTTTGATGACAAAGTGTACAACTGTATAAACAACCATGTAAAGGAGAAGTATGGTTGTGGAAAGGATGTTCTTTCGTGCAGGTTGCAATACTCGTTGGAATACATGCGACACACATTAACATAGCCTACAACAGAACTCAGCTACCAGAAGGTTGAGACAGTAACACAAAGCCACAAAAAGCCAGAAGCAGTGCATACCAAAGTAGTTCACCAGCTTGTCTGTTTAAAAGCAGTATGAAAAAACTCTAATTCACAGCAGTTCACTGTCAAACACAGGTGTTCTGTCCTGGACTTGCCAAAAGGGAAAGCAAAATGCTCCACAAAGCCAAACACTATTAACCCCCCTGCTTGCTTTCTCTCATTAACTCCTTTTCTGCCAACTGTTATATCTCTTGAATGGCTCAATGGGATCACTGACAGGGCAGGGGCTTGAATTACAAGGTGTGGCCAGCCATGTGAAATATACAGTTGTACCTAGTTTAAAGAGCATAATGTGTTCCACAGGATTGTCCTTTAAGTGAGTTTGCTCTTTAAGTGAAACACCATTGTAAGTGACCAACTGTGACTTCTGTTGGGGGGGGGGGGATTGCGAACCCTGATTTATTTGTTAAGCGAGTTTTTGGTTGGTTTTATTTGTTAAGCGAAGCAAACATTTAGAGAAAATTCTGCTCTTTCAGCAAGTTACTCTTTATGTGAGGTGCTCTTTATGTGAGGTTTGACTGTATTGAGAAAGGAGTAGTGGCCAATGTAAAGCTTGGCATATAATCCTATTTGACTGGGAGGCAGAGTTTCATTTCATATATTGTATTGGCATAGTATTCTTCTTCCTATGGGTTTTGTTACTGGAGATGAAAAACACTTAATACAGAAGAAAGTGTAGAAAACACCTGTGAAAAAAGCTAGAGAAACACCTCAGTCTCATCTGCTTTGTGCCATGCATTATCTGACTGTCATTTCTGATCTCTCTTTTTCCAGCTGTCCTTCAATACTGTCAAGCTATGGAGGCTGAAATCAATTTGGAGACATGAGAACATATGGCCTTCTGCAGAGCCACTAACTCTTTTGTGTTCCAAAATATTAAATGTTGTTTCTAGCCTTTTGAGTCAGCTTCTCTCTCTTTATTAAGGCTGCCAACTCCCACCCACCCCTGGCTCTTGTCCTATGCCTTTGAACAGTGCCAAGAGAGGCAGAATTTAAATAGATGACTTTTTTTTGGACATGGAGACGAAGTGGTGGGTTTTTACCACTTCTGTTTGTTTATGCAAAAAAGCACAATGCTTGTTATGCAAATTTACTTTTCTGTAAAAAAAATTACCTCACATTACTGAGAAGACAAACAAAGAAAGAGCAAAGAGTCACAAAGAGAGACATTTAAAAGTACAATACAAAGCTGATGCAGGCATATCAGACAAAATTAATGTTTGTATTTATATAAAATTATATTTATTTATTTATTTATTTAAATTTGTTTATTGCCCTCCTCCCCGAAGGGACCCAGGTGATTCCCAACACAACAGCAAGACAACAATTTAAAACCAGTTCAGAAATTAAAAGTTTTAAAAGAAGCTTAAAAACTTGGCATTATAGTAGGCATTATAGCTAGGAGGCACTGGGTGTCAAACTACCCAGCCAGCTGGGGAAATTGATTGATCCATTCCCCAGACCTGACCTGCCAGCCAGATTTTCAATCCTTTCCTAAAGGACAGCAGGAGGGTCCACAGGGCCGGAGCGGACACAGAGAAGGCCCTTCTTCTAGTGCCAGAGAAGTGCGCCTCTCTGGCCGATGGCACAACCAGAGAGCCTCTCCGGTCCACTCTGGTGGGACGGACAGATGTCCTTGGGACGATGCAGCCTCTTAAGTATCCTGGTCCACTACTTTAAAGGTAATAACCAGCACCTTGAATTGCACCCGGAAGCCAGTGCAGCTCCCTTAGCAGCAGTGAGGCACGGGCATAACGCCCGCACCCCAACTCCACTCATGCAGCCGCGTTCTGGACCAGCTATAGCCTCCGAATGGTCACCAAGGGCAGCCCCATGTAGAGCGCATTACAATAATCAAGTCTGGAGGTGACTAAGGCATGTGTGACCATGAGCAAGGCGTCCCGGTCTAGGAACGGCCGTAACTGGCGAATCACACGAAGTTGTGCAAAGGCCCTCCTGGCCACGACTGCCACCTACTCTTTGAGCAGTAGTCGCGAGTCCAGGAGGACCCCCAGATTATGTACCGGGTCTGTTTGGGGCAAAGCTGCCCCATCCAGAACCAAAGATGGTAGTTCCCGAGATAACACAGGACCCCCTACCCACAGCCACTCAGTCTTGCCAGGATTCAGCTGAAGCCCATGGTCCCCCATACAGACCCTGACAGCCTCCAGGCACCTGGAAAGGACTTCTACTGCATCGCTAGTGTTCCCACTGGCCGAGATATACAATTGGGTATCATCTGCATACTGATGATACCTCACCCCGTGGGAACGGATGATCTCGCCCAACAGTTTCATGTAGATAGTAAATAGGAGAGGTGAGAGCACCGAGCCCTGAGGCACCCCATATTGGAGCAGCCTAGGGCTGGACATCTCACCCTCCAACCACACCGACTGGGTCCGGCCCTTCAGAAATGAGGAAAACCAGGCCAACACTGTGCCCTGGATCCCCAATCCTCAGAGCCTTCCCAGAAGGATACCGTGGTCGATGGTATTGAACGCTGCTGAGAGGTCAAGAAGAGCCAGGATGGATGGATGTCCACTATCCCGCTCCCTCCAGAGATCATCCACCAGTGCGACCAATGCAGTTTCCGTACCATATCCAGGCCTGAATCCTGACTGAAATGGGTCTAGCTAGATAATCCGCTTCATCCAGGATCTCCTGTAGCCGCCATGCCACTGCCTTTTCTAATACTTTACCCAAAAAGGGTAATTTGAATACAGGTCGAAGATTGGCCATTGTGGTTGGGTCGAGGGAAGGTTTCTTCAGGAGGGGGCACACCAATGCATGTTTTAAAGATGCCAGAAAAAAACCCTCCCGGAGTGAGGAATTAATAATTGCCTCGACCCAGCCGCCAGTCACCAACCTGGCCGATTTAACAAGCCAGGTGGGACAAGAGTCTAATGTGATGGCAGTAGCACGGACAGCTCCCAAGAGCCTGTCCACTTCCTCAGGGACAACTGGATCAAACTGATCCCAGATAACATGGCCAGACTGTACCTCAGGCAACCCCAGCTCTAATTTTCCACGCCAGGATTCAACTTCAAGTGAATTTTCTCTGTCAGATAATCAGCGAAAGCCTCAGTTGACCCCTGCCACCCGGGGCCTGGCCCCCCCTTACCAAGGAGGGACCTTGTCACCCAAAACAGTGTAGCTGGGGGGGTTGCAGAGGCAATGAGGGAGGTGAAATACTGGCGTTTCACCCCCTCCTCAGTGAACCATGGAGACAAATGGTGCCCATGAGTACGGAGAGGCTGTAGTGGAGCGATTACATCCAAGGCCGCCACCAGAGGTCAACCAGCACCTCAGGTGAATTGCTACGCTGGTACAGAGGAATATTCCCCAGTTCCCTTTGGAATCCATCAGGATCCATCAGTCACCGGGGGTGGGCCAATCTAACAGGCCCCACCTGTAATATCTAATTTCTGTAAGTTCAGATCACTCTGCCACCGCTCCGACAAGAAAACTAAGTCCGGGGTGTGGCCACTGCTCCTGGTCAGGCCCTGAATTACCTGAGCCAGGCCCACAGCTGCCATGGAAGCTATGAACTCCCGAACCACCTCGGAGCCAATCCCCAATGATGGCAAATTGAAGTCCCCCAAGACCATTAGTCTGGGGAACTCCAACGCCAGCATGGTGATGGCCTCAAGGAGCTCATTATATTAATATAATTATATTAATTATATTAATAAATTGCCAGGGACTGGATCTCAAACCCACTCATGCTTAAAATGCACAGACAGGTATGATTTAGTGTGAGGTCTGTCTTTTCTGCATCCTATTGTTTGGCAGCATAGGTTCCAGGCTCTTTTCTCCAACAACAGAAGAGGACAGAGAGTATTACAGATGGATGGTGAGCAGGCATGTAATGCATGAAAACAGCCATTGTGCTGAAATGCAGCCTTTTCTCATTCATTTCTGGCTGTTCAGGTTCTAGGCCTGTGATGGCGAACCTTGGCACTCCATATGTTCTTGGACTTCAATTCCCAGAACCCCAAGCCCCCATGAATCCACACGAATGGGTTTATTGCTATTCATCGGGCCCACGCCGCCCTCATCGCTCCTGGAAGCGGAAGTAAAACAGATTCATGGGGGCTTGGGCTTCTGGGAATTAAAGTCCAAGAACATCTGGAGTGCCAAGGTTCGCCATCACAGTTCTAGGCTGATCTCTCTAGAGGAGGTGGAGATGTGCTGAAGGCAAAGGTGCCAGCACACACATGCAGCCTTACCACTGATCTGCAGTTTCAGTTTACATTCTCAGAATATCTGTAGGCTCTACTCAAAATTTTTTTTAAGCAGGAACAGGTTTCAAAGCCTAAATAAACAAAAAGGTTCTCATCACAATAACAAAATTACACCAAAACAGGGGCCGGATTAATCTTACCGAGGAAGCCAATCCATATGCTGTTCAGAGGTGAAGGGACACAAAAATGTCCTTCTATTGCTCACATATCATCTGCATAGTTTAATAAAAGGATTAATGTTATAATGGGAAATCCATGGGCTATTGCTTATGACAGAGTGCTAAGAACTTCCCTTCAAAACAGGTACAGTAAAACCTCACATAAAGAGTGCCTTGCTTAGCGACTAACTCGCTTAAGGAGCAGAATTTTCTCTGAATGGTCGCCTTGCTTAACAACTAAAATCAACCAAAAACTCGCTTAACAACTAAATCGGGGTTCACAATCCCCCCGCCAGAAGTCACAATTGGTCACTTACAATGGTGTTTCACTTAAAGAGCAAACTCACTTAAAGAGCAACCCCGTGGAATGCATTATGCTCTTTAAGTGAGGTACCACTGTATTTTGGAGACATGTAGGCAATCATAGATACAGATATAGTCCCTAATCTACACATTTTGGTAGGGCATGGTGTGTGTCTCCTTATGTACCTTAGAATGAACATTAGCTAAAATTAACCTGATGAGCTAATCAGACTGATTTGCAAACTGAAGAAACACAGATTTGAGAAACATGCTATTGAGAGGTTAAAATCAGCATACCTGCATAAATTATGATGGCAAATTGCCCCTAAATAATGAATTGCTACTCACATTCCACATTGCACGTCAGTAGAAAATGAGGTATCCTACCAGAATGCATGTGGCAACTCAGTAATTAGGGGCAATTTGCTCTCATGGTTGATGCAGTTATGTTGACATAAATCCTTAGAGAATATTTCCCATCTGGACATACTAGATCAGGGATTCTCAACCTGCGGCCCACGGCACCATTTCATGTGGCCCCTCACTGCCTCCACCACACCAGGAAGTGCCATGTGGTGGAGGAAGGGCAAATGGCTGCCCTGCCCCCAAAGTAGTCTGAGGGAGTGTGACCCGGCCCCCAGTTTTAAAAGGTTGAGAACTCCTGTACTACAGGATTCTTAGCAATTTCACTTTCTTCACAGATTGCCAAGGTGTACTGCAAGACACATACAGACTTTGGTTTCTTTGGCTATAGAAGGGAGGTAGAGATGATAAAGTGGCAGGTGCCAGATGTGTCACACTGATTCATGTCTGTACACAGCAGCTTTTCATCCGTCAAGCCAAACACAAACAGCATATGTCAAAGAGCTATCAATATTTTCTGCTTGAATGATAGTTGGTAACCTTCTGCCATTTCTGACACAGCTACCATACAGATTTCTTCTTTGAGTTTCGTTAACTTAATATTACCATGTCATCACCAACCTAACCTACATAGTTCAGATGCCATGATTAAGGGCAGTTGATGGTGAAATATTTTCATCTTCTGAGAGGGAGCATGTAATAAATCAAAATTGAGCTTTTGGTTTTAGTGATTTAAGATAGTCACTGTGGTTGTTTGCTCTCTGAGTGGGGCAGGGTGGGTGGTGGGTGGGTGGGAGTGAAGAAAGTCTGGGAACGTGTCCTTCAAAGCCAGATGGGAATTCCTTTGCTATTGAAATTCAAAATAAGCTGAAATTGTGAGAATGGAAGTAGGTATGATGAACATTGAAAGTGAAGTCCTAATGGGTGACAGACAGGAAGAGTGGAATGAAATATGAAAAATGGGTTTGGTTCTCTTAGAATGTTGTAGAAGAAACACCATGATTATTAGTGTCCATGTTCCAATAGCAGGTGGAGACAGGAATTACCTACACTTGCTTGTGAGTAGAACAGTAGAAAAATGTAATCTTGATTTTGTTACCTGGCTATGCCAGAAAATATAAATAGATATGCCTTTCTTATTATATCTAGGAAAAGGGGAAATGTATAAATGTTCCTTTTCCATTTTTGTATCTATTTTTTGTGATCCGGAACTTTGATCTATTTTTCCTTCAAATAAAAGCTGATTTATTACAAAAGAAGTAATTTTTATATAGAGCATAAACTGGTGGGAAATTGCCAGTTCCTTTTTTGGCAACACTACATATTGCTTTATTTCAAAACTTAGATGGGTGGGGCCAGCCAGAATTTCTGCTACCAGTTCTGGCGAACTGGTGCAAACCTGCTGATGCCCACCACTGGGAGAAACCCTAAACAATTAAGTTTTACTCAATGTCAGGATTCAACTTCAGCTTATTCTACCTCACCCAGAGCCCAAATGCTTCCAGTCATTGCTCTAGGACTGAACAGCCTCTGCTCCTGAGGAAGAAAAGGAGAGCTAGTGTTGTGTATCATCAGCGTACTGATGATAACAAACACCAAGTCTCCAAATGACCTTGCCCAGCATCCTTCTATAGACGTTGAACAGCATAGGAGGGATGGCTGAACCCTGTGGAACCCATACTGCTGGTTCCAAGGGTCTGACACCACCTCTCCCACCCACACCATCTGGACACAGTTGCCACAAAAGGACTGGAAGCAGGTCAAAGCTGAGGCCCTGATCCCAAGCACTGACAACCTGTCCAGGAGGATACCATGGTTGACAGTACTGGAGCCTACTGGGAGATCAAAGAGTACCTTTCAGATTCTCTCAGGAGTGTGACTAGTGCTGTCTCAGCACCAAAGCACAGCCTGAAACATGACTGGAAAAGATCGAGGACGTTATCTCTTCCAGAAACATCTGCAACTCTTCCACCACCATTCTCTCAACTACTTTGCCCAAGAATGGAACGTTAGTGATTGGTCTATAGTTATTTAAATCATTTCTCACTAATAGCAATTACACTTATATACCACCCCACAGTGGGTAATGCATTCTCAGTTCACAAGTTACTGTATATACTCGAGTATAAGCCTAGTTTTTCAGTCCTAAAAATGAGGTCAAAAAAGTGGACTCAGCTTATACTCTGGTCACTGAGTGCGATGGAAAAAGGTGGTGGCAGCTAATAGCCATCACTACCCACTTCTCCCGTCCTGTCATTGGCATATCTCAATCCGCATGGAGAAAAATCCTTTCTGCTGCAACTTATTTTCATGTACTGTATTTTGATTACTGAAACTCACTAGCAGCTGCTGCATTTGCCGCCCTCGGCTTATATTTGGGTCAATCTATTTTCCTGGTTTCCCAGGTCAAAATTAGGTCCTTCAGCTTATATTTGGGTTGGCTTATACTCGCGTATATATGGCAATTAGCATTTTGCCTCCAACTCACTGAGCTGGGGGCAACACCCATTTTACTGACCTTGGAAGGATGGGAGGCAGAGTCCAACTTGCTCCCCATCAGGATTGAACTCACAACATTTTGGCTGCAGTACAGCAGTTTAACCACTGCTAACCTCAATTTCTTCTGAATGGGCCAAATGATCATCTCCTTCAAGCAGGAGGACAAAAAGGTATCCTGCAGAAAGCAATTAAAGATCTGAATGGCTCATTCCACTGCCACTTCATTGGCTGCTTTCACCAGACAAAAGGCTCAAGAATCAAGAGGGGGAATGGTTGCTTTACAGGTCACAAGCATTATGGCCATCGTTTCCAATGTTACCGGCTGAAATTGATCTTATAAACCAGGACAAGATGGTGCATTGAACATCTCATGTCACTTGACTTTGTTAACATGGGAGTCAAGGTCTCTACAGGTGGCTACAACCTTAGGTCTAAAATGAGTCACAAACCAATTACACTACACAACAACCATTTTGCTGCTGGGAACAACACATGTAATCACATGTGTTACATGATATTGAGTATGCTGAGTCCGAATCTGAACTCAGAATTTGCCTATCATGTACTGATTTTAAGGTGTGCTATAGCTGTTCAAATGGTTGGTAATTGGGTAATGTGTTTTTACATGGGATAATTATAATAGTTGCAGCTACCACTATGCCTGCTGCCACCTCAGCTGAATCACATCCCCTGGTGGCATGCATATTCCAGCAGTGGCCAAGTATGTCTGGGCAAGTCAGTGAGCTGACGTCAGAAATAGGTATATAAGGTGAGATGGACCAAGGGTTTGTCTCTATATGCGAAACCATCTTATTGGATAGTACAGCTAGGCCATAGTGAGTCTGTTTTGAGCTAAAAATGAGTTGGTGCAGCTGTGTTAATAAACTGGACAATTTTTGCTACATTTGTGGCAAATATACACCTCATGATCAACGCAAAAACCTAACCAAGAGGGGCAGAGAATGTGGTGGCTAGATGGTATTGTAGACACAATGGGCACATAGCTGGGTGGGTTGAGGACAGTGGTGGGCTGCTACCGGTTTGGGCCGGTTCAGCTGAACCTGTAGCAGAAATCTGGAGGGGATAGCCGGCAAGGGGGGGGGAGTGAAGGGAGCCACACTCTCTGAAACAAAAATCTGTCTCTCTATAGCTGCAGCAACTTTTTTTGTATATTGGTTCCTGGGGTAGTCCTTAAAACTAAGACATGATGGGAAGGTTGGTTTCTGGGTTCATGTATTTTGGAACACAGGTGATATCAGGAACTTTTCTTCCCAAGTAGCAATAACAATTACACTTATATACTGCCCCATAGCACTCAGTGCACTCTCTGGGTGGTATTCAGGTAATTAGCACTTTTGTTCCCAACATGCTGGCTACTCATTTAACTGATCTTGGAAGAATGACAGGCCAAATCAACCTTAAGCCCCCATAAGGATCAAACTCACAGTGTTTGGGCTGCCTTGGTTACAAGGAATTTCTCCAGGAATATCTCTAATCTAGTGTGGACCCTAAAGCCTCCAGACCAAAATCCACACCAATGCTTAAGGCAACACCACTTCTTTTTAAATAATATTTTAGTAAGGCAGCACTTCTTCTGGGTGGATTTGGGGCAACAAGTCTACATAGCCTTCTGGGTAGGGATTCGCAATGTGGCCTCCATTCCTTATTTAATCCAGGGTATCCTATTTTAAGGCATACCAATACATGAAGTGAGTTACAGGTCTCCCAACATTTGGTAATTCTAGCTTCTGATGGTGAACCTTGGCATTCCAGGTGTTCTTGGACTTCAATTCTCAGAAGCCCAGTAAACCCATTCATGTGGATTCACAGGGACTTGGGCTTCTGGGAATTGAAGTCCAAGGTTCACCATCACTGTAGCTAGGGCAGGCCATCTCCCCTGCCCCCCTTCATTCTGGGCTCACTGATGCCAGTGTTCTGGAAACCTGGAAGCCCATGAGGTCCATGTCAGGCTGTTTGTTTATTTTTAAAGTATGGGTGTTTTCTATTAATTTTGTATATCCACAGAATCCTTTCAGCATGTAAAAACCTCTCCTTTTTGCTTCCAAATTTCATATTAGAGTTCCAATTACAATCACCATGCTATTAATAAAAAAAAATCATTCTGCATGTAGGAGTCTCTGTGTTATTTTTAACAGAAATAGCACTTCTAGAGGCCCAAAGGTGCTATTTTTATAAATCCCTACAAAAACCCTATAAAATGTGCTTTAACTGTGCCTTTCACTTGTGTGTGCCGATATGAACAAGGGAATTGTTTCTGTCAAGCAACAGAGAGGAAAATGATGTTGTGGAGAGATGTGAAATCCTGGTGAGCTTCAATCCAGGCAAAACTCCCATTTTGTTGGACTTTATCTTTGCTCAGCCCGAGAGCTGGTTGTGAATAGCAGAATTTACACCTCTATAACTGTGTGCTTGTAGTAAGTCAAGGATAAAGTCTCTGCACCTATGCAGAGTGCCTTTCATAATATCAGCTAATCAAATATCAAGAGATAGGTTTTTAAAGCAGAATAAGGCTTGAGTCTCATAGATGAACAAATTAAATAGTGTTCTGCAGCATACCCAACAAAAAACTAACTTCTCCCAAACCAAGTATCACAAGGAGATATGCAATATAATGTCAAATTATTGATCAAAAATGATTTTGAATAGTGTTTGATATGGTCATACACAGTATGTATGATTGCATCATCATAAAAATAATAATTGCATGATGTCGAGCCAATTCTGATTTATGCTGACACTTTCTAGAGCTTTCTAGGTAGTGAATACCTAGGTATTTACTATACCTTTCTTCAGGAGGAGGAGGGGTACCCTGGGACTCTGCAGCTTGCCCGTGACTGTATAGGCTGGCTCTTCTTCTAGAAGGCACAGTGGGAATTGAACTCCCAACCCAGTCTAGCTCCACCCGAACCACTAATCTATCCAGCTACCAAACTAATTCCAAAGTTCTTCTTAACTGATATGTTCTTTAAAATGTATCATCTCCAAGAAGATGGAACGTGAAAGGGGAAAAACAGAGAGAATATAAAGAGAATATCAGAACTGGAAAAATGAAAGAAGAGATGTGGAAAAATAGAGAAGATGCAGAGGTTTTAAAATAATCTCGCAACTGTCACCACCACTGATGATGCTTGATGGAAGCTTCTCTGAATTGTAGCCAAAAAGGTAAGTTGCCCAAGTTCTGAGAGGAGTACGAATTCAGTATCAAGAAGGGGATTACTATAGAAATGCACTACAAAAGTCTGGGGATACTGAGGAAATATGAGGCAGTCACTTTGAAATGCATGATTTGGCTTCAGCTAGATGTTCTAGTTGTGAGAGCAGGAACCACAATGAAGGGTGAGCCCAAAAGAATAGATGCCTTTGAACTGAGGTGTTGGGGGAGACTCTTGAGAGTCCCCTGGGCTGTATGGAGATCAAATCAGTCAATCATAAAGGAAATCTACTCTGACTGCTCCTTGGAAGGACAAATACTGAAGCAGAAGAACAAATACTTTGGCCACCAAATGAGAAGAGAAGAGCTACTGGAGAAGGCCCTGATGATGGGTAAGATCAAAGGCAAAAGGAGAAGAGGCAGCAGAGGATGAGATGGTTAGTCCAACCTACCTTTCTTAGGTAAGGTTTTGGAAAAGGCTGTGGCGCAGCAGTTACAGGCAGTCCTGGATGAAGCGGATTATCTGGACCCATTTCAGTCAGGATTCAGGCCCGGATATGGTACTGAGACTGCACTAGTCGCTTTGGTGGATGATCTCTGGAGAGAGCGGGACGGAGGGGAGCCGTCTGTCCTTGCTCTTCTCGATCTCTCAGCGGCTTTTGACACTGTTGATCATGGCATCCTTCTGGGAAGGCTCCAGGGTCTGGGGATCCAGGGCACAGTGTTGTCCTGGTTTTCCTCATTCCTGAGGGGCAGGACCCAGTCGGTGTGCCTGGAGAAGGAGAAGTCCAGCCCTAGGCCCTTGCAATACGGGGTGCCCCAGGGCTCAGTACTTTCTCCTCTCCTATTTAACATCTATATGAAGCCACTGGGTGAGATCATCCATTCCCACGGGGTAAGGTATCATCAATATGCAAATGATACCCAGTTATACATCTCCGCCCGTGGGGACCCAAGCGGTGCGGTGGAAGTCCTTTCCAGGTGTCTGGAGGCTGTTAAGGTCTGGATGGGGGACAACGGGCTACAGCTGAATCCCGGCAAGACTGAGTGGTTGTGGGTAAGGGGTCCTGTGTTAACACAGGAGCTGCCACCTTTGGTTCTGGATGGGGCAGCTCTGCCCCAAACAGACCCGGTGCGTAATCTGGGGGTCCTCCTGGACTCACGGCTACTGTTCGAAGAGCAGGTGGCAGCCGTGGCCAGGAGGGCTTTTGCACAACTTCGTGTAATACGCCAGTTACGCCCACTCCTAGACCGGGACGCCCTGCTTATGGTCACACATGCATTGGTCACCTCCAGACTTGATTACTGTAATGTGCTCTACATGGGGCTGCCCCTGATGACCATCCGGAGACTCCAGCTGGTCCAAAATGCGGCGGCCCGGGTAGTGGTGGGGTGTGGGCGTTATGCTCATGCTTCACTGCTGCTCCGGGAGCTGCATTGGTTGCCAGTATGTCTCTGGGTGCAATTCAAGGTGCTGATTATTACCTTTAAAGCCCTATATGGTAGTGGGCCAGGTTACCTAAGAGACCGCGTCACCCCAAGAACATCTGTCTGACCCACCAGGGCGGATCGGAGAGGCTCCCTTGTTATTCCTTCGGCGAGAGAGGCGCACCTCGCCTGCACTAGGAGGAGAGCCTTCTCTGTGTCCGCCCCGACCCTCTGGAACCTCCTGCCCACCGAGCTGCGCCTTCAGACAGAGCTCTTACCCTTCCGGAAGGGCGTGAAAACCTGGCTGGCAGGACAAGTTTGGGGACCCGGGAACGTGGGTTCCCATACCAAGTGGCTTATCTAAAGGATTGCCTCCCCAGGTCTGAATGTGGGATTACTGGTGTGTAGTATTGTTTTAACTTTTTGATGACTTTTAATTCTGATATTTTTATTGATATTGATTGTTTTGTGTTTTATTTTTATTTTTTATCAGTATGTAAGCCGCTCAGAGTCGGGTTCTCCCGATTGGGGCGGTGTATCAAGTGCGATAAATAAATAAATAAATAAATAAATAAATAAATAGACAGCATCATTGACGTAGTGGGTGTTGCTCTGGGTGGGCTATAGAGGATAGCAGATGACAGAGGAGCCTGCCGTGCGATGATCCATGGGGTCTCAAAGCGATGGACTTAACTGTGCAACTGAACAACAGCAAGAACAAGTGCAACAGCAGCAACAACAAAATGTTTCTCTCTTTTCAATGCTCTAGGTCGGAATTTATAGCAACCTCATTCTTAAAACCAGAATCATTACAAGCCAAACATCTGATGGCAGGATTATTTTGCAAAAACAAACTAATTTAATGGAAGTATCACTCAAACTGAAAACAAGACAGAAACAAGGTTGTGACTGTAGCATCCAAGAAACAATCTCCCTTGAGGATTCACCAGGCTATTTAAGAAAAACATTAATATACAGCATCAGTGTGCAAAGGATTTACCACAGTGAGGGGTTATAGCTACACTTAATTAGAATTGCAAGTATTCAAAGATATATTTGCATGCCAGGCTCTTCCTGGAGAAGCCTCAGCTGCAACTGTGTAATTCTAAGAGGCAGGGGAAATTTATTTTTATTCTTCCGCTTGGAGGTCAGAAGCAAATATTAGTTCCACAGCATGACAAGCCATTGAGTGCGCAGATAACATGGTGCCAAGGCAGAGTGAACTAGAAAAGGAGGAAGCGCCTGAAGGAAAGTACATTGTTGTCTGCAGCATCAAATGTTAAATAAGTGTCACTGGCTGAGCAGATCCATGGTATCCAAGCCCAATCTATGCCTCTCATTTTTGCCAGTCTTCTTTCTTTTAATTCTGTGTTTAATACTTGCCTCCTTCCTCCACATTCAGTCATATATTCTATTCCCTTCTTCCTTGTATTCTTTAAAAACATAAGAACAGGAGGTCGACTCAGCAACCTGTTTTACATGGTGGCCAGTTAGATGACAGCAGGAGGCTCATAAGCAGCATTTTAGCTACTCCATAAAAAGAAATGTGACTTTGTATCGGCTAACTAGTGACAGAGTGAATCCCTGTTTCAACAGGACCCTAGGACAACTAAATTATTTTCAGAACTCAGATTGAATGTCTCTTAAACTCTATTCCACCCATTTGGCAAGGGGAAAAGAGCAATTATGCTAAATAATTAATTGGAAGAAAGAAGGAGGTGGAAGAAAGCAATCCTAAAAGTACTAAACTACAGATAGACTAATGAAAATACAAGACAGTGGAAGTCTGCTCATTTTACTGCTTCATGTAGTGGTGCTCTAAAACAATTTAATAGTCAAAGTAAAGTTGCTTCTGCCCACCAGAATCTACACCTCTTTCTACCAAGAAGGTCATTTTATCATTTGATTTTCTCCTGAATCGTTGTAGCATACAACTGTACAACTGAAAGGATCCAATGGATCATCTAATCCAACCTCCTCATTTTGCAAGAGTCTATGACCAAAACTTCCAGAACAGTCAAAACATCAAACACCTGTCCCCACCTGATATCTTTGCAACCATGGGAACTGATTTGTGGACCAGATACAATGCATACCTTAGTCAGCGGGATTGTAGTGACTCCTATTATTACTGTAGTACTTCTCCGATTGCACAAATTACTCTGGCTCTATAAACTGGAGAATACAGTAATACCTTGGATAACGTTTACCTTGGATAATGCTAAAATTGCATAACGTTAAGTAATCTGGGGAGGAGAATTGGATCGAATAATGTTAAGGTCCTATGGGATGCATCGGATAACAACCGCTAAAGTCTGCGTGGTTACAATGTATCTCTATCGAGCTTTAACGTTATCCGATCCATCCCATAGGATTTTAACATGCATCAGATAACACTAAATATCAGATAACACCAAGACTTGTAGAACCAAGTCTTAGCGTTAACTGAGGTATTACTGTATATATATAGACTGATTTTATTATTATTATTATTATTATTATTATATTTAGACTTATATGCCGCTCTACTTGCCGAAGCAACTCAGAGCGGCTAACATAACACGGGCATCATATATTACAATATCAAATAAATACAACATAAGCATATACAGTCAGTAAATCTAACATAAAAATGAAAATGCATATAAAAAATCAACTCCCGCCTGCTGAGAAGAACTATTACCACATACTAGCACAGTTATACAATACAAAAAAGCAAAAATACACTAGCACAGAAAATACGGTACAGTAAGGAGAGTCAAGAGAGTCCTTATCTCTTCCCAGCAGGGAGGGGGCTGGCCGTGGAACAGCTGTGGTGGCAGCAGTGGCAATCTTTGGCCAGCCAGCCAGCCCACGCAATTTATGTAGTCAAAACTGTAGTGTAGTAATAGTAGGAATGCCGGAACCAGCAATGGCAGGCTTCCTGTTGGGTGTTGGGACAGCACAGTTCACTGCTCCTGGCACTTTTCCAATTGAAGTGGATGCTTCACTTTGGCTAATGAATGAGCTGGTCCTGTAATTGCTCTTTAAAAGCATAAGATGTTTGTAAGATCAGACAAAGGTCATAGCTAACCCAGCATTCTCTTTCCACTGCAGCCTCGAGAAAGTGAAAAAGAGCTGTGTTCCCTCAGGTATAATGTAAGTTGCAGAGAATCAACCAAAGGAATCTGAATTTTTATAAGGCTCCAGCAATAACAGCCATTTATGTTGTGTTGAAAGGTAGGTTAACAGTTTTGTTTCAGCAATTCAGTCTGCTGATCTATTATTTATATAGTCTAAAAAATACACAAGACCACAATCAAATTGCAGTCACAACAGTAGATAGCAGCAGCAGCCATCACTAAACAAAACAGACAATTTTTCAAAATCACAAAAATGTACAGATAAAGCAGAGCCAGTAAAACTGTAACAAACAGTAATGTTTGAAAACCTGATATGACTGATCTGAGTTGCAATGGGATTGGATTGATTTAAAATGTTAAACTCTAGCTCACTCCAGACCATTGTTTCCCAACCTTTTGTTTTGGGACTTCCATTCCCAGAAGCCTAAGTCAATTCCCCAAAGCACTGATCAGCAAATGTATTGACTTAGGCTTCTGGGAATTGAAGTCCCCCCTCCTGTGTCTTGTGGGCCCCACATTGGGAACCACTGCTCCAGACCATTTGGTTAGGGTGACATATTTCCATCAAAGCATATATTTATGCCCAATATTAAGTATTCATAGCCATTACAGCATAATATGAAAGACACCCAAGCACATCTCATATTGATTTAACATAATAGACAAAATCATGAAATCCCACAACCACCTAGACTATCAAAAGGACTGTATCTCCCTTCCTGGTTCCATCGCCATCACAGGTATACTTGAGGGGGACACAAGAGAGGGATTTCTTTGTGGCATCTCCCAGGTTGTGGAATGCTCTCCTTCCAAGGATTAGTTTGGCCTCCTTCCTTTTAACCTTTCAATAACAGCGGGAAAACCCAACACTTCAGGAAGGCTTTTGATGTTTTAAGCTTTTAACTGAGTTATTTGATGCTTTTTAACAAGTTTTTAAAAACTTGTTGGTTTATTTTAAAGTTAACATTTTAACTACTTGATCTACTTTAATTATTATTTAAATTATTTAAAGCTGCAATGCTTCTTTTCTGTTAAGCTGGCCAACCATTGTGTGTCTCTGTAAGTAAGTAAGTAAGTAAGTAAGTAAGTAAGTAAGTAAGTAAGTAAGTAAGTAAGTAAGTAAGTAAGTAAGTAAGTAAGTATGTATGTATGTATGTATTTTGGATTTGTATGCCACTCTATTCACCAAAGCGACTCAGATCGGCTAACAACATAGTTCACAAAATATCACATATCACTAACAAATAATAATAATAATAATAATAATAATAATAATAATAATAATAATAATAATAATAATAATAATAATAATAATAATAATAATAATGGATATCTTGGGGTCATTATTCAGCGAGGAGTCCATGCATTGATAGACATCTCTGCAACAACATTCTGTACATGCAAATGGAGTTGAGAAATCAAGTCCATCTGTGTGTGGTTTTTAGCCATTTGGATATCACATGACCCACTGGCTAGGCGGACCATGATGTGACTCCTCTGCTATCACCTTGCCCAAGAGATTTGATGGAGGATGCTTTGGTGAATTTTAGTCCCAGCCTAACATAATTGATGTGTATAAATTGATGCCATGAGGTCTCACTTTTATGTCTGATGAAGTGGACTTGATCTACAAAAGCACATGTTTAAATACATGATTTAGTCTTTAAGGCGCAACTTTTTTTGTCTTTTTTGTTTGCTCTCTGATTTAATTATTATAAGAGTTTAATTGTTTTAATGTGCTATTTATTGTATTTTTAATTTTACTTGTTTTAATCTTGTGAACTGCCTTATGTTCTCTCATGGGGAGAAAGGCCTACAAATGAAAAGCAAACAGGTTTGTCAGGTAGAGTATTAGTTGCATTGATGTGGTGGAAAGATATTTAAGATGCACTCCTAGATTAATGCTCAACATATTTGGGCTATTTTTTCTTTTATTCACATTTGACCTAGAAAATCTCATCACCCCCAAAACATACAATTTTAAAAGCACAGTTATATTTCAGGAACAATTATTGGTACCTTGAAAAAGGAGGGAAGGGATTTAATTCATATTATTCTGGATTCTCTTCCATTTTATTTTGTCGTGGATGCATATATTTTCCTTGTTATGTCTTGACCAGTCTTTAATTATTCATTCCTTGCCCTGCACTTGATGGGAGATATTATTAATAAATCATTAACAGACTAAAGATGGATGAAAACCAGCAATTCGGGCCAAGACTAGAAGCTATAGCTCATTGACAGCAGATTTTGAAACTGCAAAAGTTCAAAGCTGAATTTAAGGCTTTGGCTTGAGCACATATTTTGTATGTCCTTGGAGGCATATATCCAATTACCCATATTACAAACATATACTCGGCTGCTGATCACAGAACTTGGAAGGTTCCTTTTAAAATTAACTTGTAACACACTGTAGCTCAAATTTTCTAGTAACTTTTATATAGCTCAGTGATTCACAGTTATATTTTAGTTCCTTTCCTCAGACAATGGCCTAGATTTAAGATAGCTGGGAGGCTTCAAAAGGCATTCCTAATCTCTTGCTCCTTCTCTTGCTGTCCTTGAACAAATGGTAAGGAAAAGTAGCTTCTTCAAAGTAGCAAGAAAAGTCTAGATGTCACTCATGGCACTACTGACATTATACCCTTGTTACCTCAAAAAGCAACACATAGCAGGTAACATTGTCATTTGTAATACATCACTTCCAAACACTGACAAAACTCAAGAGTTGCAGTTAGACGGTCTCAGCTACAATCCTTGACACAACCAGTTATTATTGTTGGGCTTTTTAAAGGGTCAAGCAGCCCCTAGCTCTCCCACAAGTCAGGAAGTGAAGCCTCCTCCCTGTGTATCACATTACCCCATACACATACATCACACATTACCCCATCTGCTCAACTACTGAGCCACAGTGGTGGGATCCATGCCTACACTTCATTGCCAGATGAGGAAGATGACATGCAACTTAAAATGCCCGACTCACAAGCAACCTTCCCAAGCCAGGCTAGGCATGCACTAGTAATATAAGCACTATTTGAACTCCTTGGACTCAAGATTTCGGATACACAAACCCTGCTCTACTAGAGCCCATTTCAGTTAGGCAGGAAGCTGACAGCTTGCTTTCCAGGCCAGCCCAAAAGAGTGGACCTTCTTTGCATCCAGGCTTTAGCCAAGCCACAGCAGTGGTGAGTGGCTGCGCTTGACATGTCCACCAGGTGTTTGGAACCACGTGGTCCCATTGGGCTTCTTGTCTTACTATGTTTGGTGAAGAAAGTAAAGAATTTCAATATCTTTTTTCCCTTACGCAAAGTCCTCCTGTTCAAAACAAGAGGAGCACTGAGCTGTCTGGCCAGAGCAAAACAGATTCATTGCTACTGTGAAATTTTTCCTATATTTTTTTAACAGCCACTCTTAATCAGAGAACACAGCAGTTGACAAGAAACACAAATAGGCTATGGAGGTAAAAGGCAGCTTCTTCTATGAGGCTGCTATGGAATAATTTATTGGGCTCTGTGCTTCCTGTAGAGATTTACACACAGGATGTATGCTTGATAGATAGAGGAGTATATACATTTTGGGAGGTTAAGTCACTGGTCATAAAACAGGAGCAATAAGGTTTACAATATCCTGTGTTCCTGGGGCAGTGATGGATACCAACTTTGAAGCCCAGTGACCTGGAGAATTTGTCCTCACAGGCCAAGAGTCCCAAAAGTTCAGGTGAATCCCTCACATTTCTCAAAATGCAAACAGTATGTTGTGCATCTTACACTACAAACCTTTATTACATGTAGAGTGGCTTCCCTTCTGAGTGATTTTCCCCGAAGGGCATTGATTATATCACTGTGAGATAGGGATTATTGATTGGGAACTTCTGTGTATAGTAAAACCTCGCATAAAGAGTGCCTCGCTTAGAGGCTAACTCGCTTAAAGAGCAGAATTTTCTATGAATGGTCACCTCGCTTAACAACTAAAACCGCCAGAAGCCACAATTGGTCACTTACAATGGTGTTTTGCTTAAAGAACAAACTCAGTTAAAGAGCAATCCTGTGGAACGCATTGTGCTCTTTAAGCAAGGTACCACTGTATTGGAATGTCTTTGAAGTCCGCTTCCCTTGTGAAGTTCTGTTTTCCTTGTTGGATATGTCAATAAATGCAGCAGCAGGTGAGGTGTTTGAGAGAGAACATCTGAGGTACCTAACTGCGAACACAAGATCGGTCTCTCTTGTTCTCTCCTCTTCTCTATCCTCGCTGGCCTAGGATCCCGGAACGCAACAGAAATGCATTATATTCGCATTTGTCTTATAGTGATGCTTGGTTTATACCACAAGTATCCAAGTCCAGTACATGGGAGCACTTCGTGCAATCAGCTTTTTCTCTGGACAGTTCCCCATACCTGCTCAGGTTAATAATAATTTTGTGTCAGAAATTACTCTGGGTTGAAAGGATTTTTAGGAGATGCCTGGATGAGGCTCCTTTTATGTCTCCATATGCAGCTCTTGGGTATCAAAACTTGACCTTCCAGTCTCCAGCTCAGCTTCTTAACCACTAAGCCACTGGGGGAGCTGCACCTGATCAGATTGAACATACCTATGCAGTTGCAAGTCACTCATTTTCAGACTTTAATTATACAGCCAATTTTTGGAAGGCTATGGGACATGCTCTATAACATATGTAGGACTATTTCTTTGATAGGACTATTGCTCAGGGGCATAGCATGTGATTTGCATGCAACCAGTCACAAGTTCTACTTCTAATATTTCCAAGAAGGCTCCTTCCCTCCTTTTCTTCCACTGGCATCAAAAAGCATGCCTATTTAGACAAGCTGTTGGGGGAGTCAGCAGGCAATTGAAAGGGATAAGTTTTTTTAAAAAAATGTGATTTATTTATTTGTTTCCATCCTGCCCAATTATAGTTTTCAAATGATTAAAAAACCATTTTATATTATGGCTTTAAAATGTAATAGGTGCACTGGAATTATTTGTTGATTTTATATTTTTGTATGCTACCTTGAGTCCCCATTGGGGGGAAAGCAGGATAAGAATTTAAATCAAATCAATCAGTAAAACCTGGAGAGCTGCTGCCATTCTAGACAGAAATTTGATTCCACATAATACAGCCTCCTGTGGCAACACAAGGCTACTCCACCCCCACCCCAGGTAATCTTAAATGTCTCGCTGTTCTTTCTGATTGCTTGTCATGTACACGACTGAATAATGGTTTTCTTTAAGGCATTACATTATAATCTGCTAGTAGGAACATTCAACTTCCTTAGAAGCCCCTGAGCCTAGAAGAACCTAGTGTTTCTTCATTCTCATCCACTTGGGTGCTCTTTCCCTCTCATCACTCACACCTATCCCATCAGCTTTGGACATGGCCATTCCTGAGCAGGGTTTCCTTCTATTTTGCAAGTTTCTGCTCTGAAGTCTCAACTGTTCTAGATGGGATAAAGGTAAAGGTCACCCTTGCTTGAGAGTGAATCATATCAGACTCTATGGTTCAGTGCTAATCTCTGTTTATAGCCAAAGAGGCAGCGCTATATAAATTTGCAGACATTTCTGTGGACATGTTTCAGGCATGGCTAGACACTGGAGTGCACAGAATGCTGTTTACTTTCCCACCGAAGTGGTACCTATTTATCTACTTGCTTTCAAACTGCTAGGTTGGCAGGAGCTGGGTCAGAAACAGAAACTCACTCTGTCATGCAGCACTCGGGTCTTGAACTACTGACCTGTCAACCTTCCAGTCATCAAGTTCAGCATCTTAACCACTAAGCCAATGCAGACCCTTTGTTCTGGATGTGGTATCCTACTTTTTGAAGATCAGAAGACATAAGTGAAAGAAAAGAGATAAATGTTTTGAAAAATAGGATTTGGAATAAATTTATGGTTGAACCACAGAAACCATTATTGCAAAGTAGTGAAACATTATTCTATACTAGGATTTGAGGGTGAGGTATAAAATGATATAATTTCATTGTGTATTTAAACTGTGACATTAAATAATCTT
The DNA here is from genome assembly GCA_030440675.1 of Furcifer pardalis. NCBI lineage: Eukaryota > Metazoa > Chordata > Lepidosauria > Squamata > Chamaeleonidae > Furcifer > Furcifer pardalis. The sequence continues at coordinate 80,467,302 of CP126893.1, read as the reverse complement.
TTTCTTTTTCTTTTCTTTTGAATTCTTTTCTCTATTAAGTCTGATCTTTTATCCAAAAAGCACATTTTTTGTCTAATGACCTCCTAATCACTGTAAAAACTAGACGCTATTTGTCATGTCATTTTGCATGTTTTGAAGTAGCTTACATGGCCGCAAAGGCACCATGCTTCAGATCTGACCTGCCTTTACATGCTGCACAGTTAATTTATTTGTGGCATCATCTTATTACAAACCCACTTAGAAGTAAGCATAACTCAGTTTTGTGGGAGTTATTTCCTGTTAAGTGCGCATGTTTGCAGTTTTAGAGAAGTTTGGTTTATTTTAGGGTCAATAGCCAATCAATAAGTATTAGTCCATTAATACTACCAGTAGAACTGCTGAAGAAGCAGAAGAAGAAGAAGAAAAGAAAGAAAAGAGAAAAATGCAAGCTTTGTCTTGTTTCATGTCTAAGCTAGAAAATGCCAGAATGAAATGGCTTCATTTCAAACAAAAATGAAGACTCCTGTTTAGAATTTTTTTTGCATGTTTGAACATTATAAGTGAATATATAAATAAAACCAGCACACAGAATCAGATGTGTCAATCATGCTATATAGTGTGGTACCCGAATAATACACCAAGCATCCGAAGAGCAGATGCAGAGATAGATATGGAGCAGATAACAGGAACTGAAGGATTTTCATATTAAAAATAGTTACTGAAGGAAAACTTGTCATCTCTGCATCCTTTTATATGAGCCACTCTTTCCATCTAACACCAGATGCTAAATTATGCTGAGGTATTTCCTTTTTTATATCCTGCCTTTCATCTAGTGAGCTCATTATATTCATGGCTTTTCTCTTTCCCACTTTATCCTTACTACAACCATGTGAAGTAAGTCAAGCTGCAAATAACTGGCCCATGGCCACTCACTGAATTTTGTGACTCAGTGGAGACTTGAACCTGGATTGCCCACATCCTAATCCAACCTTTGAATTATTACACCAGTTATCTGCCACTGAAACGCTCCCCAGGCCGGACCAGCTGGGGAAAATGAGAGACAGTTGGTGGCGGGAGAAAGCTTCAAGAGGAACTGTGGCTGCCTCCCCTTTGACCGCCGCTGAAATGCTCCCCAGGCCAGACCGGCTGGGGAAAGTGAGTAACAGTTGGTGGGGAGAGAAAGCTGAAAAAGGCACCTGGCCACCTCCACCTTGACTGCCACCAAAACGCTCCCCAGGTCGGACTGGCTGGGGAAAATGAGAGACAGCTGGTGGCTGTCCACCATGGAGGCTCCCCGCCCTGATTTGGGCAGGGAGTGGAGAATGCAGTGTAGTGGGCAGGCCAGGTGGGTCCAAAAAGTAGTGCTGGGGCCTCCGCTTCTTCCACCATCACCTCAGAGGCTCCCCATGCTGTTCTGGGCGGGGAATGGAGAATGCGGCACAGCTGGCAGCCCTGGTGGGACCCAAAACCAAGGCCAGGGCTGCCACTTTCACCATCATTACCCCAGAAGTTCCCTGCACCATTTCGGGCAGGGAATGGGAAATGCAGCTCATCTGGCCATCCAATGGAGGACTGCAGAATGTCACTCTGGAATGTTGGTTAATGTTGGCAATATTTGTCCGGTCCAGATGTGGAGGGGTTTTTTTTTAATGCTAGCTGGGGATGGAGGGTTGGATAGTGTATCCTGCCAGCCAAGGATTGCTCACAATGCTCTGTCTGGGGTGGGCAGGTTGGTTCCTGTGGCCTTGATTGGTGTTCTGATGGGCAGGGGGAGATATAGTGGGTACTGTGGGTTGAGTTGCTCTCGGGGAACGTGGGCTAGATGTTTAGTGGCTATCCTGTGTTCTGGACCTGTAGTTACTTCTCTGGTTCCTGAGCAGCTGGTCCAGAGTGTTCCCTCCCTTAGGATGCTGCTGATGAATGCCAGGTCAGTTTGCAATAAGGTTCCCTTAATCTTAGATACTATTGTGGAGGAGCAGGCCGACCTGGCATGCATCACCTGAGGCTGGTCTTCATCTTTCAGAACTGTGTCCAGCCGGGTTCGGTATTTGGCACCAGCCTAGGGGTAGGGGTAGGGGTAGGGGTAGGGGTAGGGGTAGGGGTAGGGGTAGGGGTAGGGGTAGGGGTAGGGGTAGGGGTAGGGGTAGGGGTAGGGGCAGGGGCAGGGGCAGGGGCAGGGGCAGGGGCAGGGGCAGGGGCAGGGGCAGGGGCAGGGGCAGGGGTGGTAGGTGGTGGTGTCACTATTGTCGCCAGGGAGTCCTTGGGAGTTACTAGAGCCATGGCTCCACAAGTTCCGGGTTGTGAGGCCCTGCTGCTGCGTTTGGGCCCTAAGGGTCAGTTGGGAATCTGGCTCCTGTACCTGCCTCCCTGCAGTGTAGCAGATTGCCTGCCTGTGCTCCTTGAGGCCATCACTATGTTGGCGTTGGAGCTCCCTGGACTTATGGTCCTGGGGAACTTCAATTTGCCTTCATTGGGGACGGGCTCTGAGGTAACATGGGAGTTCAGGGCTTCCACGGCAGCTGTGGGCCTGACCCAGGTAATTCAGGGCCCAACCAGGAGCAGTGGCTATAGCCCGGATTTAGTTTTCTTGGCAGTGGAAGAGTGATCTGAAATTACATCAACTAGACATAACACCTTGCCATGGTCAGATCACTATCTGGTGACTTTGGACTTTCTGGGGATGTGCTGTCACCACAGGGAGGCTGGGCTGGTTAAAATGGCCCATCCTCAGCAACTGATAGATCCAGATGGATTCCAGAGGGAGCTGGGGTGTATTCCTCTGGATCAGCTACACGACTTGCCTGAGGCTCTGGTTGACCTCTGGAACAAGAGGATGCGGCCTTGGATGTGATTATGCCGCTACGGCCTCTCCATGCCCGTGGACAATGACCTGCTCCCTGGTTCACAGAAGAACTGAGGGAGCTTAAGCTGGCTAAGAGACGCCGAGAGCGCTGCTGGGTGAGTACTCGGAGTGAGTCAGATTGAACACTGGTTAGAGCTGCTATTAAAGCTTATCCAGTGGCGATCGGGGAGGTGAAACTTCAGTATTTCACCTCCCTTATTGCCTCTGCAGATAATCGCCCAGTGACCCTTTTTCAGTTGACCAGGTCCCTTCTTGGGAACGGGGTGGTGGTGCTGGCCTGGGTTGACAGGGGTATGCTGAGGCTTTTGCGGATTATTTGGCGGAGAAAATTGCTCAGATTCGCTCTGGACTCAATCCTGGCATGGGTAATGATTGACTGGGTTTGCCCAGAGTGCAGTCTTGCCATGTTATCTGGGATCAGTTTGACCCAGTTGTCCCTGAGGAAGTGGACAGGCTGCTGGGATCTGTCCATGCCACCACTTGTTTTTTAGATCTGTGCCCCGCCTGGCTAATAAAAACTGCCAGGATGGTTACAGGCAGTTGGGTCAGAGCGATCATAAATACATCATTATAGGAGTGGGTCTTTCTGGCCTCTTTAAAACATGCTCTGGTTTGCCCCTCCTAAAAAAGCCTTTGCTCGACCCTACAGTAGGATCTAATTACCACCCTGTATCCAACCTACTCTTTTGGGGTAAAGTCTTAGAGAAAGTGGTAGTGTGGCAGTTGCAGGAGATCCTGGATGAAGCGGATTATCTGGACCCTTTCCAGTCAGGGTTCAGGCCCAGATATGGTACCGAGATTGCATTGGTCATGCTGGTGGATGATCTCTGGTGTGAGCAGGATGGTGGCCATCTGACTGTCCTGGCTCTTCTTGATCTCTCAGCGGCCTTCAATACCATCGACCACGGTAACCTTCTGGGGCGGCTCTGAGGATTGGGGATCCAGGGCACTTTGTGGTCCTGGTTTGCCTCTTTTCTGACAGGCTGGACTCAGTCAGTGTGGTTGGAGGGGGAGAGGTACAGCCCGAGGCCCCTCCCTTATGGGGTACCTCAGGGCTCTGTTCTCTTGCCTCTCTTATTTAACATCTACATGAAGCCACTGGGTGAGATCATCTGTTCCCATGGGGTGAAGTACCATCAGTACTCAGATGATACTCAGTTGTACATCTCAGCCTGTGGGAACCCTAGTGATGCAGTCAAAGTCCTATCCAGGTGTCTGGATGGAGGACAACAGGTTACAACTGAATCCTGGCAAGACTGAGTGGCTGTGGGTTGGGGGTCCCATGTCAATGAAGGAGTTACCATCTTTAGTTCTGGATGGGGCTAGCTTGCCTCAAACAGACCTGGTGTGCAATCTGGGGGTCCTCCTGGACTCATGACTCCTGCTCGACAAGCAGGTGGCAGTCGTGGCTAGGAGGGCTTTTGCACAGTTGCATGTTATTTGCCAGTTGCGTCCTTGATGGGGACTCCTTACTCATGATCACCCATGCTCTGGTCATCTCCAGATTAGATTATTGCAATGTGCTCTACATGGGGCTGCCCTTGATGACCATTTGGAGGCTGCAGGTGGTCCAGAATGTGGCAGCCCGGGTGGTGTTGGGATGTGGATGCTATTCCCCTGCATCATCCCCACTGTTCCGGAAGCTGCACTGGTTACCAGTTTGCCTCCAGATGCAATTCAAGGTGCTGGTCATTACCTTTAAAGCCCTACATGGTAGTGGGCCAGGATACTTAAGAGACTGTATCTCCCCAAGGTTATCAGTCCATCCCACCAGAGCGGACCAGAAAGGCTCCCTAGCTGTGCCATCAGCTAGAGAGGTTCAACTCTCTGGCACTAGAAGGAGGGCCTTCTCTGTGTCCGCTCCGGCCCTGTGGAACCGCCTACCTCTAGAGTTACATCTCCAGATGGAGCTGCTGGCTTTTAGGAAGACTTGGCTGGCAGGAATGGTGTGGGGTATTGATGGTACATTGACCTTTCCTCGCTGGCTTATTTAACTCTTATACCCACCCTTCCTCTCCTTTATCTAAGGAACGAGACACTGTTTTAAATTGTTTGTTGGATTTTTAAAATTGTATTTTATATGTTTTACCTGATCGGTTGTAATGCGCCCTGAGTCCCCCATGCGAGTAAGGTGGAATAGAAATTCAAATAAATAAATAAATAAATAAATCTTGAAAATATAATAGCATACATGACAATTGTGAAAAGAGGCTTCTTGATTCTCTACCTTCACCTTCTCTCTAGATCAGGGGTCCCAAAACTTTTCAAGCCAGGAGCCAGGTCATGCTCTCTCAGTCAGCCATGTTGCCCTGCCTGCATGATGGGGGTGGCTATTTTTCCCCAACAGCTTCAAAGGTGCAGCCATTTTGTTTCTTGAATGCTCTTGGATGGGTCAGAGTCCACATGAAATGGCACCACAGGCTGTATCTGGCCCACAGGTCTTAGGTTGGGAACCCCTGCTCTAGATGTTTGATAAGTCATTCCGACAATAAAGTAACATGTCTTGACCTGTTAACAATTCTCTAATGTGTTATCAACCCAAAGTAGGTTTTCCCAAGGGGTGTTTTAAAATGAACAAACATTATTAGGTCTACTCTTTAAAAACTAAAGCAAAGCAAAGAAAGTTAGACCTGTATTACATATAACTTTGTTTGCCATTCACAGACAAACATGTTAAAGGAAAAGATCCAACCAAGTGACCAAGCTCAACTGAATAGTCAATCAAACTGGGCCACAAAAGTGAATCCACTGTGTGCTCCTTAGTGCTCTTGACATCACATGGAGGAAGTACACCCAACTTAGCAGAGGGATTTACAGAAATGGCATAGTGTGACCAAAAAAAAAAAAAGTCCCATCCACGGTGAAGGTATTCACCTCTTCTGCTTTATCAGTGTCTGGAAATGAAATCATCTGGAAACTCTAGCTCTGTACCCCCATCCGCTTGAAAATTCCCACCCTATTTGTGGGCAGAGAAATTGGGGCTGCCATTTCACTACATTTCTTTACGGGGGAGAAGAACTTCTGTAACAGTTCTTTTAAATTATTTGGGGCTCAACATCAGCATACTGTGCCAATCTCACAGCAAGAATAAGAAAGGATCATGCTGTGTTCAGCTACAGGGAAGAGGAGTAACTGGAGCTGTGCCAAAATTTGACTTCTGATTTCTTAAAAGTATTTCCCTTCCCTATAAAAGACACTTCCCTCCACCTGTTTCTCAGGCTGTTTAAATTTTATTTTGCTGTCATGTTTCATTTTCTCATAACACTGCAAGGTAATAAAGGATGCTGTGTTTTCTCTCTCGTTCTTCCCGTAGTGCATTGCTTCATCTCTCTGCAGCTTCCTTGGTGGTTCAGATTTCCTCCTCTGAAAACATCTTAAAGAAGAAAGTTTAAGTGTCTTCCCCAGGCTCTGACTGAGCTGCAGGAAGCTGAAGAGACTGAGATTCACCACACAGATGATTATACTAAAAGAGACGTGACATTTGCCCACACTGGAAGGTAAGGACAAGAATCCAAAAGGTCAGTAACCCATAAAAATGTTTCTAAAATATTCTCCTTCCTTGAAATTCTCTTCAAACAGAATTACAGCAGCTTGCCTTCTTGGCACTATTTTTGGTTCCCCCCCTTCCCTGATTTCTTTGCCCCCCTTGATTTCTTTTAGTTCTTTCCCTTCATTGATTATTTTCACTGCTGCCTGCCTGCTGGACTCCAAGAAGAAAAGAGAAGGCCTTATGTAGAGGTAGTGGATAAAGAGAAAAGTAGTTTGGGGTGGGGGATGGGAGTTGGTTGAAAATTTTCTTTGTTTCCCTGCTTTTCTTGGTTTTGTGGAGAAGTGGCTGTGTCTGTATTTTTTTTGTTACTTTCCTGTTCATGTGTAGGGTTGCTTTGCTTTTCTGATGGATTTTTAAAAAATATTGTTTTGTTATACATTTACAGTGGTACCCCATATAACGAACACTTTGTATAATGAAAAATTCATACAATGAAATGTTTGTGTGCTATTTGGGATGCACCGTAGAACGAAAAAAAGTTCGTTATATGGATTGCTATTGGCAATACCCTGTACAATGAAAAAAAATCAGTTGTATGGGGTATCGGCAATAGTTATCCATATAACGAACATTTATTTTCATCATATGGTGCATCGCCCATAGCGACCCGTATAACAAAAAACAAACAAACTGTATAGCAAAGAGCTCCATGGAACTGAGTTTTGTCATTATACGGGGTTTTACTGTATTCTGTTAAGGATGCACGTTTCAATAAGATTCATTTCCTTTGGCAGCTGACTGTGACTGTGCTGGTGCACTACTTGTTTGTATGGACATTTCTATCTTTTTTCGGTTTAGTACTGTGCTTTTCTTGTTGCTCTGCTGAGTGGGTGTGTCTGGTAGATGGTGCTTGGTTGCCTGGCTGCTTTCTTGCCTTTTCTCTACTGCACTTGCCAGGTCCAGAGGGGCTCTATTGTGCTGAATGGGAGTTACTGACTCATACAGTTGATTTCTCTTTTCTAATTTTTGTTGTTTTATTATTTTTGAATTGATGGGTGAGCAAGTGAGGGATGTTTTGTTCTTCCTTATTTACTGTTTTCTGCTTTTGGAATAGTTTGCTTTGTCTTTGCTTTTTTTGGAGTAGTTTTAAAGTAGTTTTAAAGGCTGGGAGAAGTAGTTTTAAAGTAGTTTTAAAGCCGGGGTCGCATGAGGAATTCACTGCCCCTACCCCTGGACTCACACCAAAAGCCGGGGGAAGAAGAAGCCAGGGCCGGTTGAGGAAGTCGCTACCCCTCCCCCTGGGCCCATACCAACGGCTGGCTGGGGGAAGAAGAAGCCAAGGCCGGTTGAGGACTTTGCTGCCCCTGCCCCTCCCCCTGACCTCCCATCAACGTATTGTAATGTATTGTTTATAAGCTGCCCTGAGCCGCTATGGCGAGTGGGCAGCAATATAAATTTGAACTAATAAATAAAAATAAAAACAATTTTTAAAAAGGGTTTTTGAAGTGTCTGAAAACACAAATGGGAAAACATATACTGTTTCAAAATAAGCTTTTCTTTGTATGTAGAAATAAAAGGACATCACCAAACAAAACAATAGTACAACATTAAAGAAAACTAAAGAGGCAACTCTGCAAAAAAAACAACAACCCACAAAATGAAAGAAATATGACAATTTTCTTGGTAAAGGTTACCCTTGCTTGAAAGCCAGTCATATCTGATTATAGGGTTCAGTACTTATCTCTGTTTACAGCCAAAGAGCCAGAGCAATCTGCATTTGCAGGTGTTTCCGTGGACATGTGGCAGGTATATCTAGACACTGGAGTGCACAGAATGCTGTTTACCTTCCCACCAAAGTGGTACTTATTTATCTACTTACACTTTCATGCTTTCGAACTGCTAGGTTGGTAGGAGCTGGGACAGAGATAGGAACTCAATCTGTCATGGAGTACTCGGATATTGAACTCTGACCTTCCTGTCTTCAAGTTCAGCGTCTTAACCACTAAGCCACCGCAGTCTGAATTTTTTTATTGGTGCAAATCCTTAAATACATCTTGGGCCAGACCAGCCTTGAAGTTAACTAAATCTAGGTGCCTTTTATCTTGCCACTAATGCCTCTGGTACTACTTCTACAATACCAAATATAGCCCTAAGACAAAGTTGTTTCTGCCCACTCAAAAAGGCTTCAGTGATATTGGACAGAGTAAAATTAGGGTCTGAGGTGTCCAAACCCAAGTTGTATCACAGGCCATTCCCAAAATCATCTTCTCTCCCAAACACATATAACACCACTAAACAACTGTGATGTGAGATGACCTCTGGTACTGAGTGCTATAAACAGCAAAGTCAGGAATTCTCTGCTATTCTCTGGTCTTTTGAGTTCCGTCTGATTTACAGCAATGCTAAGTTAAGGGCTGTTTTAATGGATTTTTTTAAAGGCAACTGTCATGTATATGTTTGTGTCAATATGCAACCCTACACACACTGCTTCTCAATGCTTCAAGACCATGTTTAGTTCACAAATGCAGAAAATGTGAAGTGCACTAGCCAGGCCCATCCCAAGGCATTTTACTGCCTGAGACAAATGGAACACCCATCAAAATGCACAATAGCCAAAGCCTGTCAAAGTTTCTCCCTGTGGATATCACATACACCTCTTCCCCTCCCTGTCAAACAAAAATATTACAGTGTTGAATTCATTAATAGTTTTTTTCTACATGAGGTCCAAAATCAGCTCCCACTTCACCTTGCATACTCTTTGGCTAGCCTAGCAAGTATTTCTTAGTATGTTTTTGGTATGAGTGTAATAGTCTCTGATTGGTATGCCAGTATTTTTTTTTAAATCCACCTCCTCTACAATCATTCTTTCCACAATTTTATAATTATTTGTCAAGTCCAGACACATTAGCATCCTAGACCATACGAAAATTGACAATCCTTTTCATTCTTGAGTGACTACATTCATTTAAAGCTTCCAAAACCAGAACAGCATATATATTCAACCTGTCAATAATAAAAATAATTGGACAATGTCAACTGACTAACATCTGTCAAACTGAGTTGCTACCTTTGCCTGTTCACTGAGTCTGTGGGGAAAAAAGACATATAGAAAAATATATGATTTCAGGATGAGAACTAATGAACTGTCCTTTCAAATGAATAGATTTTTGAGTTTTATGTAATCCTCTCTGAAATGACTGGTTGAAATGATGGCATGTGAAATGTCTCCTTGGCTTTATCTTTCTCATTTAAAACTGCTTATCTGAAAGATAAGATGCTTCATCAAAGTCCTCTGGTAACAATGGAGAAACACTAAGGTTAATTAGGTTCACTGGAGGAGGAGAGAGACCTTAAACTAACCCATCCTCCTTCACATATCCTAAGGAGAAGAAGAGAATCTAGGTCAATCTACACATTACAGACAGCTCATCAGGAGAAACTGAATTTTGTTAGCCTTCTGGGAACAAGATTCAATCCAATCTTTGTGATTAAGCAATCACACATGCAAAGAAACAAAGCAGGCTACTTTGAAAGGTAATGGGAGTTGTGATAGCTCCTATTTTGATAATCATAGGGTCTCAGTGCTTAAGGGATTCCATCTTCTAATGATGGGAGACCTGCAATGTTATTGATTGATTGATCCTCTGCTGGAGTCAGCTACCCTATTAAAAACTGTTGAAGAACTGTGCTGGGGGTGAAACAGAGCTTATGCACAGGGTATTCCAACTATGACTGTACTGGGAATAAGACTGAATAACAAGTTTCATTGCTATACAGTAATACCTCGGATAACGTTTACCTCGGATAACGCTAAAATTGCATAACGTTAAGTAATCTGTGGAGGAGAATTGGATTGAATAATGTTAAGGTCCTATGGGATGGATCGGATAACAACCGCTAAAGCCTGTGCGGTGACAATGTATCTCTATGGAGCTTTAATGTTATCTGATCTATCCCATAGGATTTTAACATGCATCGGATAACACTAAAAATCAGATAACACCAAGACTTGTGGAACCAAGTCTTAGCATTATCCAAGGTATTACTGTACATTCTTTTTCTCATCACATTTTCAGTGTGGAAGGTAAAAAATTGGAGGGACAATTCAAGTGTACAGCTTGTGAGCCCAGACATTTATGGTATTCCATGAAAAAACTTCAGTTGGCTGCAGAAGTTATAGTTGTTAATTTGTTCTGCACAAGATCTTGTTAGATCATCATGCATATATATTCATAGAACGAATGCCCAAAGCTTAGAAAGTTTACTTTTTTTGAATGACACCTCCCAGAATCCTTGAACAATGGCCATCCTCTGAGAATGCCCATGTGAAAAAACCTTTGCTTCCCCTTTATGTTCTTTCTTATACTGTATTTGCAATAGTTATTTGCATCCAGTAGTCTTTTGAGGGACTGAAGAATTGATTTTGCTGATACAAAACAAACAAACTACCCTTTGCCTGAATTTCTTTTCATCTTTGTGAAGTAAAAAATATATATGGTTCGTTAGGAAAGTATATGTCCTTTTCTAACACCTTAAAGTCTCATGTAATGTTTTAACAAAACATTTGTATAAACAATTAAAAAGACTAAACGCTCTTGATTACCTTTAGCTTTTATTCCATGGTATTTTGTCAAGATACTACTGATATGCACAAAGCAAGCAAATGAATGGATGGCAAATAAATATCCTTCTATTGGATAGACAGTCAATTGTTTATACATATTGAGGAGCTCTCCCATTCTAGTAGAACAATGGACTCTAGGGTGTTGCTGTTTCCCTGGTTTTGGACTGAAGGGACTGAAGAATCAATATCTGACTCTTCCAGTATGAATTGCAACAACACTATTTCTCTAATCCTCCTAGGACTAGAGGAAGGATCCTTGATTGCTCATCATTGAGTATAGGCAAGAAACAAAGTTGAACACTACAATTACTCTGCAACTCTAGCACTTCCCAGAGGAAATTCTGGTTCCAAGACCAGTTGTCCATTTGTTGTTGTTCAGTTGCACAGTCGATTCCGACCCTCTGCGACCCCATGGACCACTGTCCGCCAGGCACGCCTGTCCTCCACCATCCCCCTCAACTCACTCAGCTCTGTGCCCATTGTCTCCACAATACCATCTAGCCATCTCATTTTGGGCCGCCCCCTTCTTCTTTTGCCCTCGACCTTTCCAAGCATCAAGGCTTTCTCAAGTGAATCCTCTCTTCTCATTTGATGTCCAAAGTACTTTAGCTTCATCTTTATTATTTGACCTTCTAAGGAGCAGTCAGGGTTGATTTCTTCTAAGATTGACCTATTTGTTCTCCTCGCTGTCCAGGGGACTCTCAAAACTCTCCTCCAATACCACATCTCAAAGGCGTCTATTCTTCTGCGTTCAGCTTTCCTAATGGTCCAGTTCTCACAACCATACATTGCCACAGGGAATACCATTGCTTTGACTATGCGAATCTTTGTATCCAATGTGATGTCTCTATTTTTCACTATGCTCCCCAGGTTTCTCATAGCTTGCCTCCCAAGAATCAGTCGCCTTTTTATTTCATGGCTGCAATCACCATCTGCAGTGAGCTTTGATCCTAGGAAAGTAAAATCTGTCACTGCTTCTACTTCTTTCCATACTTCGTCCATAGTCTGTGACAATGGTCAGATGACACAGTAAGCTAAGGAATTTCAGGAATCCTGGTTTTCATGTCTGAACAACGTGCTGGTTCACTTTGCTTGATCATTCTTTCTTGTTTTTCTAGGATTTTATCTATTTCCCTGGTTTCTTAAAGCAAACCTTACCAGTTTTGCAAGTGATGTTTCTAATTTCTTCTTGCTATTCCTGGACCAATCTTTGCGATTAATTCTTAACTCTTCGCCAGGCTCATGCTACAAGGGTCATGCTGCAGCTCCATGCAGTCTCCTTAGCCAGTTTTTAGTATCCCAGCCACCTGTGGGGCATCTTCAGTGTATTCCTCATTCAATAAAAAGATCTGGAAAATGATGTTTTTTGTTTTGTTTTCAGAATTTATGTGGCCATTTCTGGATCAGATGTAGCATGCAATGAGTTCTGGACATGAAATTGTGTTCTTCAAGACAATCAAAGTTGGCTTTTCCTCATCTAGGCATATAATCTGTTGGAACCACAATGATGAGCCACTCAATCAGAGTGTTAGTACCACCTACTTTTTGCCTATGACTTCCATCAATTGCATCAGGTATAATATTAGATTGAGGCAGGTGAACTTTGTGTCTGGCTGCCTCTGGAGGTCACGGGCTTTTCCTTTCCTCTAATAGTTGTCCTGTATTGCTCTAATTGAGGGGCTGAATCCTACTAATCATGAATTTTGAGGAGTTAATGTGCTTATTTTCAAATGGTAGGTTTTTTTTGTCTGTTTTGTCCATCGAATCTACAACACGTAAGTTGCTTCTCACTTGAACCTTCTCTTTTGTGGATACAAAAAGATCTTTCTTGCTCATGCTTGCAACCATTTGCTAATCTACTTCTGTCTGGTTTATAATAACATTGCTACTTCTCAGAATGTTTCTTTCGCTTTTTACTCATGGGAGTGCTTGGCACATTTTAAGCTCCCAGACGAAGCCTCTCGATTCTCAGTATTGACTGCAACACTTCAAGGTTTAAGCCAACCAACTACACATCTTCCCTGTGAAACTCTGAAGTCCACCTTGGCCAGTTTCTCTGTCATTGGCCTTTCAGATCCACTCTGACTTTCTTCTGACTTTTTAGCTGACAGTCATATGTGGCTCATATTCAGATCTTCAGCTGCTGGACTATCCTCATGTTTGTCTTGATTTCTTCTGGGAAAAAATGCAGCTGCAATACTCTGATTATCAAAAGTTCTATTATTTTCTACATCTTGGCTCACTCATTGTAGAGTTTTTAGCTAATAAAGTAATAAATCTCACTCTTGACATCAATGGGAAATACTCCTTCTCCCTGAAGAACAAGAGGTCCAAGATCACTCCTGATTTTAGTTTCCTTTGGCTGAGAAAGTATTGCAAACTTGCGGTGTGCATGTAGTACCTTTTTGATTTATAGAAACACAGGTAGAATCCAGTGAAGTAAAGAAAAAGCAGGAAACAAAATCCCTTGATAAGATTAGTCTGTCAGAATTTGTTCTCGACAAATCTCTACTCCAAGCCTCTGGAATGTTACTTATGTGTATCAAGTTGTATTTACCCTAACAGTGGTTCTGACAGTTCTTCAGTGACTTCCTTCACTATTCTTGGGCTATCATTGGATTCAGTACTCTTTGATTATGATTACAGTACAGTGGTACCTCGGATAACATTTGCCTCGATAACGCTAAAATTGGATAATGTTGGGGAATTTGAAACAAACATTTGCATCGTACAACGTTAAGATAACATTGTGTGATGCAAATGTTTGCCTCAATTTCCCCAACGTTGAGATTGCTTGCTGTTAGGTTTGTGTTTCTCCCACCAAAGTCAAAGGTGAACAGCAAGGGATTCGTCCTGCCCACCCTGTTGTTTCAACAGGGGAGGCAGGGCGAATCTCTTTCACCTTTGCCTTTTGCCTTTGGGTTGGGGGTTGAACTGGCTTTTTTTTAAACATTGTGGGATCAATGCATCGCACAACGTTAAAAACTGGATAACGTTAAGACTTGTGGAACCAAGTCTTAACGTTATCTGAGGTACTAGTGAATGCCTATAGCAAAAGAACATTCAAAGCTGCTTCTGGGACCATGTCTACAAATGGGGAAAATTAACATCAGCGAAAACAAATCTGTGAAAGCAAACTTGCAGGACTTCCTTGAACCAATACCGTGGTATTCTGTGGCTTGCTTTCATGTTTTCAGATAACATTCTTTAGGTTTCTAGGTTCACGCAATCTGGTTTCGTTCAATAGCAAATAATGAAGTAATATAAAGGAAAAATAATTGTCATAATCAGACCTTGGAAGGCATTAGTTTGTATTTTGACATTAATTATTATCATGAATGATCATAGCTGGCCTGGGGCTTCTTTGACTGTCACCAGCAACCCTACTCTGTCCCTCCCTGACCTCAATTTCATTACACATGACATTACCAATGCTGCCAGTGCCTACCACCCACAGCAAAAAGTTATTCTCAGACCACACAGTTACAGAGACAGAGAAGAAGACCCCATCTGTTCAAATAAGGAACTGTTGGGGTAAGGAGGAGGGAGGAAGTTTGACTAGCTGGAAATATACACAGCCCTAATTTTCCTTCCTCTCCTTTTGGGTTTGGCTGTTTCCCAGTAAGCAGACCACCTGCTGCCAAACTCACATTTCATCACAGGCCATTCCCTGTCCTCTGCTCAGACATGGCCAACAAGAAAACTGACCTTGCAACACAAAGACTGCACAGACCTGTCCACCCACTATCCCATGGCATGAGGCAGGCAGGAAGACAACACCACACAGAAGCTCCTTCTTCCTCTATATTATTTTGTTTGTTTGTTTAGAATCAATCGACCATTTAATCAACTAATGAATTCATTAATTTTATTTGTAGCCTGCCCAATTGATCCAAGCACCATTCTGAGCAACTTACAACATTAAATAAACAGAGAACATTGATGGAAAACAAATTACAGTGGTCAATAAATTACCAACTAACTAAAGTCACATGACAAACATACCTACCAAGATGACATCCATAAATAAATTAATAAACATTACCAACACACCACAGACCATATTCCAGTATTCAAAATTCACTAAATCTAAAAAGGAAGATTTATGCAGTTGTATAATTCAGTGTTTCTCAACCTTGGTGCCCCAGGTGTTCTTGGGCTTTAATTACCAGAAGCCTAAGCCAGCACCACCTGCTGATCAGGGCTTCTGGGAATTGAAGTCCAAGAACACCTAGAGGGCAAGGTTGAGAACCTATGCAGTGATGGTGAACCTTGGCACTTCAAGTGTTCTTGGATTTCAATTCCCAGAAGCCCTGATCAGCAGGAGTGCTGACTTAGGTTTCTCGGAACTGAAGTCCAAGAACACCTGGAGTGTCAAGGTTCGCCATCTCTAACCTATGGTATAATCAGTTATGAATTCCAAACCAAGAAAATAAAAAAAAAGTGCAGTTTGGGCCAGGCTGCTAGGTTCTTTCTCAAGCAATCCACAGTGTCAAACAAAGTCCAAATCCAACAACAAAGTGGAATCTCCACACCACTACACAAAAGCAGAGAAAACTTGGGCAGTACCTAGCCCACAGTGGACATCAGTGTCACCACCATAGGACACACAAAATGGTTCTCCAGCCAAGAGACCCTAATATCACTAATTCCACACACAGAGCAAAACATATGTTTTTCACTCACAACAACCAATTACAAAAGGTAGAAAACAAAAACCTCTGGATTCCTCTTGCACAATTACATGATGCTTTCTTCTCAAGTCCAGCAGCAGGCAGGTCAGCCCATTAAACAGAGTCAGACAGCAGCAAAAATAAAGGAACATGAGAAATGTTTTCAGTCCAGCATTCAAGTCTATCAAGAACCCTTTGAATTCTTTCTCTGTCTTCCAAGGTATTAGCTATCCCACCAAATTCTGTGTCATATGCAGATCTGATAAGTATTCTCTGCACTCCTCATCCATGTTATTGATGAAAATGTTTAAAGAGCATCGGGGCCAGGACTGAGCCTTATTACCCTTCCCAGTTTTGGAAAGAGCCATTGATAAGCACTCTCTAGGTATGATTCTGTATCCAACAATGTATCCATCTGGCACTTGTACTATCCAGGCCACATCTAGATACCCTGCTAACCAGAATATAATGAGGCTCTTTGTCAAAGGCTTTGCTGAAGTCAAGATATATTCAGTGATGGGATGTCAAAAATTCTACTACCACGCCATGACGTCATGGACGTCATGGGCGTGGCCAATGTCATGACATCATGACGTCATGGGCAGAGCCAACGTCATGACATCATGACGTTGTGGGCAAGGCCAAAAATAAAATAAAAATAAAAAAATAAACACGCACACAGACCCGTAAATAACTTAAAGAAATAAAATAAAGAAATAAATAAAATAAAAATTAAATAAAAGTACAACCACCCACCCAAAACACAAATAAATCACCCACCCACCCTAAATATAAAAGCCTCACTTACCTTCCTTGGCGCCGACGAACCTCCATGTGGCCCGGGGCCACCCGGCAAGACACGCTGCCCCCGACTGCGGCCGTTTCCTCCTACGAAGGCCGCGGCCGGCCCTGCAGCTGCCGGCCACGGCCGCCACAGCCCCTGGCCGGCCACCGAGCTCCCATGGGCACGTTGGTGCCTGCCCGGGCCGTCCGTCCGCCCGCGCCGCGCCCTCCTAGGGACTTGGGCCCGACAAACCCCCATGCCCTGGGTAAGCCCGCCACCGCCGCATCCTCCTCCGCCAGGCGCCTGCAGCTTCCTTGGGCTGGTGCCTTTTCGGCCTGGCTCTGGCTGAGGCCACGGGTGGCCAGGGCCTGGGGGAGGCAGCAGTGGGTATGGTGGCGGCTCCAGCCGCGGCCAGGGGCTGGAGCCACCGCTGCCCCCAGGCCCAGGCTGCCCGTGGCCTCAGCCAGAGCCAGGCCGAAAAGGCACCGCCCCGAGGAAGCTGCAGGCGCCCGGCAGAGGAGGATGCGGCGGTGGCGAGCCCCGCCGGGCTTACCCAGAGCATGGGGGTTTGTCGGGCCCAAGTCCCTAGGAGGGCGCGGCGGTGGCGGATGGCCCGGGCAGGCACCAATGTGCCCACGGGAGCTCGGTGGCCGGCTAGGGGAGGTGCCCTTCTCTTAGGGCTGCCGCTGCTGCTGCCGGAGCCACTCTAAAAAGGGGCGGCTCCAGCTTCGGAAGAATTTTTTTTTTAAATTGGAGCCATTTGGCTCCAATTTAGTGCGCATGACCAGAAACTCAATTTGACGCATGCGCAATGCGTCAGATTGAGTTTCTGCGCATGCGCAGTCAATTGGAGCCATTTTAGCTCTGATTTTTTTAAAAAAAATGTCTTTCTGTGGACTCCCCTCCCAGAGAACCCTCCGGGATTGGTCCTACCGGTTCCAGGGAACCGTCTGGAACCGGGGACATCCCATCACTGGATATATTGCATCTACAGCATTTCCACTATCTACCAAGGAAGTTACCTGATCAAAAAATGAGGTAAGATTAGTCAGGGAAGATTTGTTTTTGACAAATCAAAGGAGAAATCACACTTTTTATACCACCCCATAGTGCTTAGTGCACTCTCTGGGCGGTTCACAAGTTAATTAGCATTGGCTTCTAGTTGTTACTGCATTGTTTTCAAGGTGCTTGGAAAATGAACAGTTTATAATCTGCTCCAGAATATTCCCTGGGGTTGATGTCAGTCTGACTAGTCTGTAGTTCCCTGTTTCCTTCTTTTTATTCCTTTGAAAACAGGAACATTAGCGTTTTTATAATCATCTGGCACTTTACCCATCCTCCATGATTTCAAGAAAATGATAGACAGTGATTCTGAGATCTTTTCAGCCAGTGCCTTCAATACAGTGGTGCCTCGCTTAAAGAGCATAATGCATTCCATAGGATTCCTCTTTAAGCGAGTTTGCTTTTTAAGCGAAACACCATTGTAAGTGACCAATTGTGGGGGGGATTTTGAACCCCGGTTTATTTGTTAAGCGAGTTTTAGGTTGGTTTTATTTGTTAAGCGAAGCAAACATTCAGAGAAAATGCTGCTCTTTAAGCGAGTTACTCTTTAAGCGAAACGCTCTTTATGCGAGGTTTGACTGTACTTATGGATGCAGTTCATCTGGCCTTGGAGATCTTAACTCATTCAAAGTAATAAGGTATTCCTTAACTATTTGTTTATCAATCTCAAGCTGTAATCTTTGTACTGTACTTCAAATCTGCCTGGAGAGTCATATACAGTACTGTATTACCTTTTGGGAAAAGATGAAGCCAATGTAGAAATTGAGCACTTACGCCTTTTCTTTGTTGTCAATTATCATTTTCCCATTGTTTTCCCATTGAGCCATTGTTTCTTTTCTCTGACTTTCATTATGCATATGCAGTAATACCTCGGATAATGCTAAGACTTGGTTCCACAAGTCTTGCTGTTATCCGATTTTTAGTGTTATCCGATGCATGTTAAAATCCTATGGGATGGATCGGATAACGTTAAAGCTCCATGGAGATACATTGTAACCGCACAGGCTTTAGTGGTTGTTATCCGCTCCATCCCATAGGACCTTAACATTATTCTATCCAATTCTCCTCTCCAGATTACTTAACGTTATGCGATTTTAGCGTTATTCGAGGTAAATGTTATCCAAGGTATTACTGTACAGGATGGCCCGTAATTCCCTACCTATCCATATGTCTTATATTTTTTATTTTTCCCCCAGAGAAATATAGCCAATTTAAGACCATTTATACCTGAAGAGCATATTGTGAGAAGTACGTGGGTACATGAGCGTAAGAATGCTATGACACCCTGGATACAATAAGTGGAAAATTTAGAGAAAGATTCAAAGGGAACTTACAGGTAACCCTGCATACCTGTACTGTACTTGAAAAATGTTTTGTTGTTGTTGCTTTTAACATCTCTTGCTAAGCTCAGCACATTCTCTTCTGTTTTGTCTGCACCCCCTGCAGCTGGTAATACCCAGCCTGACAAAGACTCCTGAAGAACTTTAAAATTCTAGTGTTCTCATAAAGGTATTGACCCATCCTTGTTTTCATATAAGGAACAGTTATTCATATTAAATTAATCTATGTTTACCCTGATGGAGAATATGTGGACCTCTGTCTACTCTTAGATGCTAGCTCACAGGAACTGAGGCAACATGGTGAATGGTCAGAGGAGGGGGCAGTTGTATTCTGACAATATCTGGAAGGCCACAGATGCCCCACATTTCATGTATTCAGCTGTCTGGCTTGCATAGTGAAACACTAAGTCCTAATTATTTTGCACTATAAAATGAAAATGAAATGGGCACTGAAAAAGAAATGCTATTGCTTATAAAACATTTGGGGGAGCTGTAACATCTATTCTTGTCTTATTTGCCTTGCTGTAGAATCTGAAGCCTAGAGAGACTAATATATTGGCCACAGTTACTGATGGCTTATACAAAGGGAAAGAAATCATATAGGTCAGCCTGTGACCTACAAAAATATATGAAGCAATTCAAAAGCTTTGATGCCTCGCGTGACAATTATTCCTGGCTCAGTAACATCGCTAAGAAGTCTTTCTTAGATATTTTCATTCAAACACACTGTAAGAAGATGCTTGTTAAATATATTCCTGTCAAAATGGATCTTTGGAATACATCTTTTTCAGCTGTAAGTTCCGAAGAACTTCATTTAATGTTCATCACTATAATTTTAAAATATCTCGCTTGCAAGTAATAGCATTATTGCATTTAGTTTCTAAGGAAATGTTTCTTATTTTAGATCACAACTCAAGGAAATATAAGCAAGGGAAATGATAAATACTACGACTACCACTAATAGGCTAGGACAGGAGAGAGACAATCTAAAATTCGCTGTTCTTTCCCTTTCTCTCAGTATACTGGTGCAGATCATAAAGCAATTGAACAGTGTACTGCAGTGGCTCAGTGGTTAAGAAGCTCACCTTGTTAGCTGGAAGGTCAGCAAATCAGCAGTTCAAGACCCGAGTACTGCATGACAGAATGAGCACCTGTCTTTGTCCTAGCTCCTGCCAACCTGGCAGTTTGAAAGCAAGAAATTGCAAATAGATAAACAGAGACCACTTCAGTGGGAAAAGATCTTGGGGACATGAAAGGAGCCTCATTCGGGCGTCGCCTGAAGCAGAGTTTCTCCTTTCAACCCAGAATAAATTCTGACATGAAATTATTATTATTAGTGTTCTATTGAGTTCCTTAGATTTTAATTTAGGAGCATAATATAGACCCGTGATGGCGAACCTTGGCACTCCAGATGTTCTTGGATTTCAATTCCCAGAAGCCCAGGCACCTGTGAATCCACATGAATGGGTTTGCTAAGATTCATCTGGCCCACCCCATGCCGTGCCACCTTCGTATGGGCGCATTTTACTTCCGCTTCCAGGAGTGATGAGGGCAGTGTGGGCTGGATGAATCACAGGAAACCCATTCGTGTGGATTCAGGGGGGCTCGGGCTTCTGGGAATTGAAGTCCAAGAACATCTGGAGTGCCAAGTTCCGCCATCACTTATATAGCCATTTCTGAGAACATAAAAAAAGAAAAGATCTTAAAAGTCCAGTTCAATGCCTGTTTTGTGCAGAAACTAAAGATCCTGAAGCCAAAAACAGATTTTAGAAAATAGCCCATGCCTGGAAGGAATTCTTTTAAAACTACTGTCCGCATCTGACTGTCACACCAACAGTTTCTCTCTACTCTACCCCAAGCTTATGCAAATTAGCTAGCCTTGTTTGGTGACTGATCTTCAGGCCTTAGGCTGGACATTTCTTTGAACTCTGATTTGACCAGGGAAAGCCTGTTTCAATTACTTCTCTGACACATTGATGTGTTTTCAGTGTCTTCATCCTGATACCTTGTTTAAAATGCAAAAGAAAGAAAAAGTATATATTGTCTAGCCTCCATCATTGGTCCCCAAGTGGTATGGTGTTGGGGGAGGGGGGCTCCCAGCCCCAAAATAATGTTATGCCAAGGGGGAAATGAACCTGGCCTTACCCGCTGGTCAGGACAATGGCTCCAATCACTTATTGTCCTGGTAAAAGTCCACATTGTCCTGCCATTCTGCGAGTTACATTGTTAATAGTGCCTGGAAGCCTGGTATTAACTAAAGAAGTTGCTTTTATGCCAAAGGACAGATTATTGAATGGGTTGGAGGACTGGTCAGCTGTAGTGCTGGGTGGTGATGCGAGGTGGCCTGGATTTTACTCACAAGGACTGCTGGAATGTATATCTCTAAAGTAACGAAATCAAAGGACTAAAGCCTAGGAATAAACATTCATATACACACATGTAAGAAATAAATATCTGGAAGGAGAATGCTTCTCAACATAGGACTTTTAAAAAAAATTTATTTTGATTTGCATTTCCATTCTGCCTTTTCTCCAAAGAGTGCAAGTTGGTGTACACATCTCCATTTTCAACCTTACAACAACCTTGCGAAGTAGGTTGGGGGAGAGACAGTGAGAATCAGTTATCGGCCAGTTTTGTCAGCTAGTGAACACAGTGAGCTTCATTGGTCAGTGGGGAGCTTCCAGCTTCCTGCCCAACCAGTAATAATTGTGTGATTTCAAGCAAAGTCTGACTTAAGGCAAGTCTTTTCATGGTATTGCAGATGTACAATGCAATACTCCAAAGTGGTTTGCCATTCTCGTCTTCTGGAGATGCTCTCTGCTTACCCAAGGCCACATGAGCTGCCTCTTGGATGCACAGTGAAGAATTGAACACCCACCCCTTGGCTCCACAGCCAGTTAACTAATTCAGCTGGATATACCATAGTGATAGATAAACACAGGTCCATGATAAATTAATATTCTTCTTGGTCAGGTGCCATATCTGTTCTGGATATTGGCTATCATCATGGTGATAGTCTTTCTGTTCTTAATTCCTTGGAACAGTTCTTCCAAGGACATGCCACACCAATCTCTCAGGTTCTTTAGCCATGAAGTGTATCTACATCCAGGGCCTCACTTCCCAGGAATCTTTCCTTGCTAAGTGAGTTGGAATATTCTATACTTTATGTTCTTTCTCATGATATGGCCAAGGTATTGGAGCTTTCTTTGCTTAATAGTCTTCAAGAGTTCTTGTTCTTTATCCATCCAGTGCAATACTTCTGCAATAGTCACACGGACAAACCATGATATCCTTGTCAGCCATCTGTAGATCCACATTTCAAAAACTTTTCAGATGTCACAGTCAATGTCCAAGCTTTGACTCCATATAGCAGGGGTTCCCAACCTTTTATGTATGGGCCTGACCATGCCCCTGGACAGCTGAGCGGGTCGGACCACGCACCCTGAAGCAGAAGAAAATGCTCCTGCTTCCACATTTATGACAGATGCGGGTGCATTTATGGCTGATAGAACTGTGTTTACGCATGCATGGATGCATTTTATGGCTGTCGTAAATGCAATGCTTCCACTTCCAGGTGCAGCGGTAGCAGCAGAGGCGGTGGGCCACATGAAAGGGTACTTCGGGCCAGGTCCCACCCACAGGCCATAGGTTGGGAATCCATGCCATATAGCAACACTGGGAATACGTAACATCTCACTATTCAGATCTTTGTAGTGAGAGTTAGATCTCTACTGCATAACCAGTGTCACATTTTATGAAGGTGGATCTTGCTTTTTTGTGCATTATAAATAAACAT
This sequence comes from Furcifer pardalis, assembly GCA_030440675.1. Classification (NCBI taxonomy): domain Eukaryota; kingdom Metazoa; phylum Chordata; class Lepidosauria; order Squamata; family Chamaeleonidae; genus Furcifer; species Furcifer pardalis. Next base: position 80,444,691 of record CP126893.1, on the reverse strand, counting down.
AGCTATCTTAATCTTATGCACAACAATACTTGTATTTTTAAAAAAGTAGTTATCAAATGTATATGGGAAGTAAGGAGGAGAATGGTAGAGGGGATGGAGTTAGTATAGATGCTTATTTTTCTTCTTGTCAAGAGTATGAAGTTCAATATGGACAACTAAAGCTGCTGTTGCATTTTCTTAAATAAGAACTGCGGAGATGGTAAGAAAAACCTACACATTTTTATAAGATTGTTTTCAGTGCTAATCAACAAAGTGGCTGCATAGTACTGCTTTCTCCACAGGGAATGCTGAAAATTATGACTTGCATATGCAAGTTACATACCAGCTTCTTTAAAAACTTAAAACTTCAGGAAATTATATAGTCTTAACATGTTAATCAAATTCAGAGTGACAAAGTGTTTCACGAGCCAGGGTTTAAGGCAGAGTAGAAATCACAGCTCAGTGGAAAAGCATACATTCTTCTCTCTGGTGCCTGAATGAAAAGATAGCAGGCAATGTAGAAATCATCATCATCACTTAGGAACCCTGAAAAAATCCTACCAGTCATAGTATCTAATAATGGGTTAGATGCAGTGATGGGATGTAACAGGTTCTCACCAGTTCTCCAGAACCGGTAGTAACTTTCCCCGGGGTCCCGGAGAACCGGTAGCAGCTTTTGTGGGGAACCACCTTCGGGGCTTACCTTTTCACTGGTTCCCCCACTGGGTGGGTGTATTTTATTTATTTATTTATTTATTTATTTTATGGGTTTGTGTTATGGGTGGGTGGGTTGAGGTGTGTGTGTATATATATGTGTGTGTGTGGTTATTTTTATTTTATTTTATTATTATTTTGTATTTTGTATTTTTTTTCCTTTGGCCCCACTCACAACATCATGACATCATGATGTTAGCTCCGCCCACACTGATGATGTCACGGTGGGGTAGTAAATTTTTTGACATCCCACCACTGGTTAGATGGGGTACACAGAAAGAGCCTCCTTGAAGATTGTGGTATTTTTGAACCACAATGGGGCATTCCCTGATAACGGCAATCTTGTGTTGCTGGCTAACCTTTCTCACACTAGGTCAGGTGAAAGGAACTTCATTTGGCAGTTTCATGTCTGGCCTACACTTGGAAGAAGAACGGGTTAGACAAGGAATATGTCTGTCCTAGGACAATGTGTTGCTTTTCTCACCTGAAACCTTCAGGAATAAGCTTCAGTCAGATATTCCAACACCATATGTAAGAATGCCCATTTCTCTCTCCCATGATCATGCTGGTCTTCCTACATTACACTAACAGCAGGTTCCTATGTAGGTTCAGCTAAACTTTAGATCTTTCTGGTGGCTGCAAACTAAGAACAACATGTGAACTAAGCAGAAGGAGCACCTTACTCTCCATCTTTTTTGGGGGGCACAGTCTTTCACCAGGAGCACTGGTGGCATAGTGGTTAACCATTGTACTGCAGCCAAAACATTGTGAGTTTGATCTTGATGGGATTCAAGGTTGATTCAACCTTCCAGCCTTCCAAAGTTGGTAAAATGAGTACCAAGCATGTTGCAGGCAAAATGCCAATTACTGTACCTGTAAATCACCCAGAGAATGCACTAAGTGCCATCGGGCAGTGTATAAGTGTGATTGCTATTGCTGTTCTTTTGGGAATCCAGGAGATGGATTCCATGTAAGTTTAGCAAAATGCACAATAAATCCCACTTTTTTCTGTCCCAGTTGAGATCACTGAATTCAGCTGGATTCAGGGCTGTTGTGTGCTTGCAACATCCTCTCCAACAGGAGCAGATTTTAGATCAAACATGAGCACCACAGAATTGGGAAGGTACTTTTTTACCTCAGTGACTATCCATTCATGGTCTATATGCATGTTATTCCAACAGAACCATCCAATTTTTGTTTATTGCAAATGGATTCATACACAACAAATTACAAGTGGATTGTGCCACATCTCTGCAGCTTCGCAGTTCTAGAGATATACACTTGCTTACTTTAAAAAAAGAAAAGTCATAGTTGATGTGATGCTGTAAATAAAAATAAAGTATGCATCCAGTTAAGTGTAAATTCAATGAAAGCTACAGTTTACAGGAAATATGGCTGCAGGGAAGGCCCAGTAAAATCAAGCAGCCCATTGTGACATCAGCATCATTACAGTGCAATAATATATAATACATTTTAATGAGCCCTTTCTGTTTTTTCATACCTCTCCAGTGATGAAATATGGAAAACTCTAAATCCAGTTAAGATTAGTGGACTGGATATTAGTAAAATAAGAGCCCTGGTGGTGCAGTGGTTAAACTACTGTACTGCAACCAAAATGTTGTGAGTTTGATCCTGATGGGATTCAAGGCTGACTCAGCCTTCTATCTTTCCAATGTCGGTAAAAAGTATGGGGGGGGGGCAAAATGCCAACTAACACGTGAACTGCTTAGAAAGTGCACTAAGCACTATGAGGCAGTACAGTGTTATTGCTATTGCTAAATAAAGGACATGTTCTTTATAAGTTAGAATTCACATTGAAAGAATTCAATTCTTCTTTTCTTTTAAGCTGTATTTCCCGCCCCCGCCCCCAGGTACATAGTTAATTCTGTAGTCTGCAAGAGTTTGCATGACGTTTTGTCTCTGTTTATTGAACCCCAATAAATTTGTGTGGGACAAAGGTCACAATTCAAAGTGCAACTTCATAATCTGTCTAAATATCTATGGTATCAACAATTGTTAGATTCTGGAGGTACAGTCTACATTATGTTTGATGTTCCAGTAGAAACTTTGCACAGGGATCAAGGACATTTTTTCATGTCACATACACCTTATTCCGTAGCAAATGTAAAGGAGAGATCTAAGAAGGGGTGTGTGTCACTTATGAATGACATCCCAAATGATGTCTGATTCTGTCTTGGATGTCAGGATCCTAAATTAGCAAATCTCACCCTCTTTGTTAGGTTCTTGCATTGATCACGTGGAGTATATTTGCCACAAATGTAGCAAAAACTGTTTGATTTATTGACACAGCTGCGCCTGGCTGGCTCTGAGGAGGCACAGTGGGGAATCAAACTCACAACCTCTGCATTTGAGCTATCCAGCCAGCTGGCAAATGTGTTAATACTGTATACTAAAAATAGCCAATTCACTTTCCTTATACTGTACTTTATAGTGCCCTGGTGGCTAACCTTGGCACTCCAACTATTCTTGGACTTCAGTTACCAGAAGCCAAAGTCAGCACTCCTGCTGATCAGGGCTTCTGGGAATTGAAGTTCCAGAACAGCTGCAGTGCCAAGGTTAGACATCACTATTGTAGTACAACTAAGCCCAATGTGGCATGGGTAACAGCCATTCTCTATGAAGGATGCATTTTTATTATCTCTAAGAAGCAGATCTGGCATACAACCACCTGCCATGAATTTTTGGGACTCATAATTTCTCTGCATTATCCACAAAATATTGGTGCATAGCCTAAGGAAGTGGACATAAACCAAAGCTTGTTTAATTTTTTAGTGGTTTAATAAAAGTATCTGTACTGCGCTTGTATAGAATGTATTGTATGTAACCATTCCTGAACCATATCTCTTATGAACAAGGTCTCATAAAACAATTAACACAGGTATATTATCCTTTGAATAAGTAAGCCAACGAGAACCCGAGAAGATACCAGATAAATTCTAGCTATCATGTTGGGCTGACAGGCCAGTTTGGGTACTCCTATGAGAAAAATTACTTGAAAGAACATTAGTTTAATTTGCTTGTTTATGATACTCTGTTCAACATCTAGAAAAGCTACACTATGCATTCTAGAATTCAAACTTTAGCATGTGTACATATTGATTTTACCAGCTAGAATTAATAAATGGTGTCCCGATACCTGGCATCTTAATATGCCTTCTGGCAAGTTTCTAAGAGAAACTTGCACGTACACCATCCAGAGTGGGATACCACCCAAATGGGCAGTATAGAAATGTAATAAATAAATAAATAAATAAGGGAAGGGTCTCAAAACGTGCATCCATATACAGGGGCTGACAAGGCAACTATGGAGAACATTCATCCCTCCACTTCAGCCTTACCCCCTTCCTCCATTCAATGCCCTTTGGTTTCCCCTACTTCATGAATTTCAAAGCATCTTGACTATATCTTGTTGTAGAAATGATGGGTGCAGGTTGGGAACCATTAAGTTCCTTGTGCATGTATGATTGTGAACTGTGCTGTGAACCAGAAGAGAACATACTCTGCAGTGTTTGTTTTTGGAATAGCCTAGGACCAGAATGGACCATGAGTGATGACTATCTATGGGCATATTTGGTGGTAGCAATGTCAGTGAGCCCTTTTCAGATTCAGAGTTGTTGACAGATACCCAGCAATACCAGCTCCTGACACTTGTCTGGCATTGGCTTGTACATTTATTTACAACTTCTTCTTGTTCTTCCATATCTGAATCTGAATATTGGTGATCCTCATGGTGATCAGCCATGACGACTGTCCTGAGAATATAATGCAGTGACCCTTCATCTGCCTTCCACATTGCAGCATGACACCCATACCACTGATCCAGTTCTGCAAGTCACTTTCTGGTCCTGAGCCCTTTTGGCACACAAAGTCCTCCTCAGCCCCAGGCCAGTATTGATGAAGCTGCTGCCCTCCATCAAGATGGAGGATTTAATCCACTTGAAGACCACCACCCTTCCCTGTGGATTTTGGCACCCAAGCTGTTAGTCCTCAGGGTGGTCAGGTTAGTTAACCCCTGCCTGACACTTGGTGTTGAGCTGCTGGCAGTATGGTCTACTCTACTACCATAGCAGGATAACCTGGCCAGACACCAATATACAACTACAAATACATAATTAAAAAAAGTACTGTTAGCCAACATGATTTTGGTTAGGACAATTCTTATCAATATTCCTCTTAGAAGAGTGTATGTGAAATAAAATATGCATTATATTTAGTACAACATAGTTTGGTATCAGGAATTGTATAACTCAGTGGCTGAAATCTGTTCATTAGCATTAACAAATAGAGGAGGTTCATCAAATCAATGGGGTATGGAGGAATCTATTCCTTTGTACATTCAGTTGATTCAAATAGGCCTACTCTAGTTGTGACTTGAACAATCAACTGATGAAATCTCCATTGTTTTAATAGGTCTAAGCCACTGATTTCTTTCCAGTTATTTAGTATTTGTACCAATTTCTCTTCTAAAAATACGACATCCATATGTTTTACTGTAAGAGAGACTATTTTTATAAACCGCTATATAAAAATGTATTGTTACTCAAAGCAAAATGTTATAAAGTGGATTGATGGGTCATAGGCTCATAAATTTGAATATTAAAATTAGATCTGATTTTGTTGGCAGTATTATAATATTGAATACACAAACTAACACATTCCAAGTAGTAATGAGAAAAGCTATACACCCTCATTATCCACTGGATATCAGTCTTAATGAAGAGTTACTTAAAAGACTGAAAGTGTCTGCTAATGCTGTTAAGGAATTACCTAGCAGCCACTTTCTGTTCCAGTCTATTGTTTTCTCTTTCTACTGAACACAGTTAGACACAAACCAGCAGGGCAGCTCTCCTGGGTCTGTATTTAGCCACTGTCAGATGCAATAGATGCAGTCTCAAAAGCTGAATATTTCATATACTGTATATACCCTAGTGATAGAAATAACCATGCATAGGAAGAACCACACATAGTTTCATGCCAAATGTGCTTTCATTATGGGTTCTGTAGGCCGCTTAACTGTTACCCTCACTTATAAGTCACCATACTTTCCCAACAATGTTGGGGAAGACAAAAGATCTTGGTTGCTAATCAGCTACCAATTAGCTACTCAATTTCCATATGATTGCAACATTATCATCAAGTGAGCCCACTGGTTCAAGGGAGATAAAGTTTGGTGGCTGAAGCATTATCCTTTAGCAAGTATGAGTGGGCAGGGAGAGAATAGGAGAATGACGCCATCATGTCAAACTTGTCCTAGAACTTTAGATAAACTTGGCAGATTCCTCCACGATTTGTCACCAATCACATCAAGGACAATAAATACCAGTTGCATGTTGTGCACACAGGATTATATTCTGCTCAATCTGTTTTAGCAGCAATAGAAATTAAGAGAGAAAGTAAATAAAATCTATCAGTCAATGCATTGTTTTTTGCTTTTGGATGTCAGCAGTGTGTGTGTTTCATACATTCTGTTTACTATCATTAATGATCTGTATTTAAATTTAGCATTCAGATATGTTGTCTGGGATGCATGCACCCCCCTGGACAAATACTTTTAAAAAGATTTAGGTGACAAACCTATTTTGTTAATCCACTGGAATGAATCATCCAGATGACCCTAGTTCTTTCTTTAATATAGCTACCAGTATGATCTACTGTACGAATGTGTAGGAACATTTAATTATCACAATCACTTTCTATCCCTATGAGTATTTGAAAGGAAAAAAAGGAAAGCATTTGAGAGAAAAATAAGATATTTTGAGAGAAGATTGATTATGTCCTCCAAATAAAAAACAAATGTATATTTATCATACTATAAAAAAAATTTTTTTTGTAAACCTAATGGCCAAGACCTGTACCATGTTTATGTCTTCCCTAGCGTTTACCATATTACTTGTGCTGAAAACAATAGATTGTAACAACTCCTACATGAAACCAAAATATTGGGATTATTTGTACAATCAGTTATTCTGAGGTGACTGAAAACACCGACAAGGAAAAGTTCCTGTGACTTTATGATGATTTCCTCTCAGATTTTTAAAAAATTACTTGTACAGTAAAACCTCATATAACACTAAAACCTGGTTCCACAAGTCTTCGTGTTATATGATTTTTAGTGTTATCTGATCCTCTATGGGATCCAGAGATACATTGTAACCACACAGGTTTTAGCGGTTGTTATCTGAAGCATCCCATAGGATCTTAATGTTATCTGATGCAATTCTTCCCCCCAGATTCCTTAATGTTATGCGATTTTAGTGTTATTCGATACTAATGTTATATGAGGTATTACTGTACTTCAATTTAATAGTCAGGTTGAATAACTAACTATGGTTGGATAGTTTATGGCCTTCCAGATATTGTTGGCCTGAAACTTGTATCAATCTAGGAAACATAGACAGTGTTGGAAGGTGATGGGAGTTGCAGCACTACAAAATAGGAAGATCACAATTTCCCTACCCTTGAAATAAGCAAGTAAGTAACAAAGGTACATTGAGTACACTACTGTACAGTACTTCACAAAGTTCTACAGTTTTATGGGTAATGAAGACATGTCTTTCCTCCCTCATAACTGGGAATATACAAACACTGATGACTTCCACAGGCTTTTGCAAGAAAAACTCCACAGGATGTTAAATTTATAAAACATACGATATTATCCTTATCTTATATCAGTGCTATATCAACATACAGTGTTCGACTAATTGTGATATTTAGATTTATTACTCTTGGTAGAACAAGTATGGTAAATCAACCGAGAATATGTATCAGGATAGTTCTGTACTTCCATGAACCCACACCAATAATGAAAAACCTATCATTCTCCAAAGGTTCCTGGGTTGTGGTTCCTATTAGGTATATTTATTATTTCAATAATAGCCAGCATAGCCTTGGATAAAGGATGATGGGTAATGCAGAGTGGGCCACATATGGCCCATCCCTGAGATGGATAACAGTAGGTATTTTGGGTGGTGGTGGGGGCAACTGTCTCAGTTGCAGCAAAAGAAACAAGGAGTTTTGTGGCACCTTTAAAAGACTGGCAGCTTCTATGGCTAAGACCCACTTCTTCAGATGAACAGAGCCACCTACACATACCACTATACAGTAGCAGATATAATCTTACATTTTGTATGACCACATTCAGTTTTACTGGATTAAGCTGGTGATTCTAACTGTAATAACCTACCTTCTAAAGTTCAAGAAGATGAAATGCTACCCAGCAACAATCTGAGCCATAGAATACAGAAGAATTTATAGCAATGGAAATATGATTCCTCTGATTCTGAAATATCGAAATGAAATGTTAACTAGATGAATTGTTATGACAGTTTCTCTATCTTACAAAACCCCATTCAATTAATATCAAGGACAATAGTATTTTTCTAAGAATGTAAGGAGAGCTGTGCTGGATGAGACCAACATCACATCTATATCCAGCACTTTATTTCCCAATATGGCCAGCTAGATGCCTTTGGGAAAACACAGGGACAACACGAAAGCAATACAGTAGCCATGACAGCAAACCAAGAGAGGTTGTAAATGCCATGTACCATATCCAATGAACAATATAGATCTGTCTTAAGCAGCTGAAAAGGAATTTAGGCACTATAAATTGCCCCAAGTGGAATGTGGTGTCAATCATTCACTGCCAAGGAAATTAGTAGATGCTCTGTGTATAAAGAGATCCAGATGTGTCTTCAACACAGACAGGCACGCATGCTTCCGCACACACAGGGCTTCATCCCAGATCTTCAAGGCAATGCCCTCAGAATGATACCAGATGACACACATAAACCTGCACCAATAAATACACCACAAATCGATTGTGGATGGGATCTGATGTGGTCTGTTTCTGGCTTTGCTGCAGCTGGTTATGGCAAATTGTCTCATTAAGGCCCAGCCCAAGATTCAGGGAATTACAAGGCGGTGATGAAAAACCTTCCAGAAACAACAACTGATTGTGATTTTTTATTATTACTACTTTGTGGCCAGGATGGCAGCTATGAACAGCACACCCTTGGTTTTTTCCAATGGAATCAAAGACGTATTTCCATCTCTGAGCATCCCTAGGACAGTTAGGAGTCATCCATGAGCCGCATTTCCTCTGACGGCAGCTACTCAGCCTTCACCCCCCCTCCATCTTCCTTCCCCCCTCCCCCCCAACATCCCTCCCCTCCCTCCTTCCACCTCCCTTTTCCAGCAGCTGAGATGAAAGTCATTGTTACACGCTTAGGGTGCCAACACCAGGGGGAGTGGGGTGGGGGGTGGGAGACAAACACTGCAAATACCCACAGCCATCCCATTTTAGAGATCTTCAATCACACAAAACCTCTCCATCCATCTTCCCTTATTCGCCCATCACACACACGCACACACCATCGCCTTGAAAAAGAAACCAGAGGTGGAAACCAATGTCATTTTTTTCCCTGTAGGATGCTCACCAGGCTGAAACGGAAGGAAGATGCTGAAAGGCGAGGAAGGCTGGGCAGCCTGGATCCATTTTTCCCCATCTGCCGAGGCTGCTTCAGAGCATCAGCAAAGCACCCCCTCCCTTTCTCATCTTCTGATGGTGATGCTGAGGAGGGAAAGCCCCCACCCACCCTCCTCTCCACCAAGAGCTTCGGCCGCCTCCCTCCTTGGAAAAGGAGGAGGAGGAGGAAGGTGAGCTCACGAAGGCCGAAGAGAGCCTAGAAATTGCAGCCTGGACCGCCTCCTCCCTCCTCTTCCTCCCTTTTCCTCTCCCCTCCCTCCCCTCCCCTGCTGCGGTGCTTAGCTCTCCCTGGGCGCCATGGCAACGGCCATAAAAGATGGAGGGGAATCAAGAAGAGGAGGAAGGGGGTCTGAGAGAGATGGGGGGGAGGGGGTCTTTCCGTGACGAAAGGCTGCTTTTGACAGCTAAGCAAATCACTTCAGACAGGGCTGCTATTGATAGGGGTGGGGTGGGGGGGGGAGAACTGGGAGTCCTTCTCAGCTCCCCCTCGTAACCCCGCCCTGCCTGCCCCAATATTGGAGACCCTGTTATTACATTATTAGCAGCCCCCTATTTTTGAAAAGAAGGGTGAAATTGCAACTCTTGGAAAGTCAAAACGAAGGTCAGGGTAGCTGAAGGAGCTTTAAGGGACGGTTGGAGAGGACAATCTCCTGTTCTCTGTCCTTGCTGCTTAAAAAAAATGTGGGACAAACCATATGTCAGTAACAGTCAAATACCGTCACTGCAAAAGAAAAGATTGCAGTGACAGCACATTCTTGATATCCCTCCCTTGGTGTAAAAAAATGAAATAAATGTATGGTTCTCATGTAGATGGCACAGCAAATTGTAGAGTTCAGAGGAGAGACCTCTCTTTGCTGCTTTTTTCCTGTTGGTTAGGACTTCTCTTTCTGGAAGATGGGCCCCATCAGTAGTTAGGCACCAAAAGAGATCAAACTTTTTAAGGACGTTAAACAAACAGCTGGCTGAAAATATTTTAAGCAAGTAGGAGCAAAATTGGATTGGTGGTGGTGGTGGTGGTGGTGCTGGTGCTGGTGGGACTGTCAAGTCATCTCCATCTTCTGGTGACCCTTTCTAGGGGTTTCTAGTTAGAAAATACACAGGAATGATTTACCATTCCCTTCCTCTGGGAGCATCCTGGGTCTGTGCAGCTTGCCCTTGGCTACACAGGCTGACTTCTCTTTCAGGTACACTCCCAACCTCTTGCTTCACAGCCAGAGCTATCTAGCAGTCAAAATCTAATTAAACCACCAAGCAAATAAGTATCTAAACATATAGGTTTTTCCTAGCTATCAGAGATCATCAAAGGAGTGGTGCAGGTGCATCTCCCTGGGAAATGTTTTCTCCGACATGAGCTCAACTCTGGAGAATTAGCTCCCAAATTTCAGCTAAATGAGGCTCAAATCTTCACTTAGAGAGAAGGATTTGCCTGAAAACCTTAAGACTCATTGCCAGTGTCTGTGATTCCACTGGGTATCTTTTATTTGAATGTCACTATCCAGCAGTTTTAGTGTCTTAGCTATACTATGTCGTGATTGCAGACTACAATATCATAACCCTTAAGCTTGGTGAACTTTACATGGAAAGTTTACCCATCAAATTAAAATTGTCACACCTGAATAGTGGTCCACTATTTATATATGAGTCTTTGCAGCTGTGCCATCATCTTTAGCTAAGTTTTTTTTCATTTAAATGATCCACCGCATGTTTTAATAGTTTTCAAAATTTAACAGTGCATTCCTAACCAACCATAGACTACAATTCAAAGACTATCATAAAAGAGATATTAATGCTTTTTCTGCTGGAGGACAGAAGTTCCAATGGCAAGGAGGACATATCTATCCCGATGGCCTTCCATACCAAGGAAAGGTACGTGGACAATGCACCTACCACTGGTGATATTTCTACTGGCAAATGGTTTCAAAAGCTGTTGGGAGGGCAAAACAGAGATAGCTTTGGATCTAGTGGCTCCAAAGCCCTTGTGTTCCTCCACATGGCTTAGTGTTTTGATCTTTTGGCTATGCAAGCTCAGAGATAGTATAGCTGTTACAATGGGAGAAGGAAGGAGATTCTCATAAAAGAGCAGCCTTTTACTGTGAAGGGCTGTCAGAGGACATTTTTCCTTTTCAAGGTGCCCTTTTCTAGAAGCTCTGGCCAATCCAAAACTGATTTAAAGGTACAGCTCCAAAGTAGTTAGATAAGGGTAATTGAAGTTGCATGTCTGCAGCTGGATGCATAAGAAATCTTCCATTGCTGGACTATACATCTGGTAGTAAAGGAAGCCAGGTAGGTATGCTATTTACTTCCCTACCATCATATTAGCCTATAGATGCAACACATTTGGCTATCTCCGGGCTAGATGCTGTCAGAAAAAAATGGAATCTTCTCACCCTGTCACTGTTTTTCAGGCTGTGTAACATTAATCCCACTTCCCAAAAGACATGAGAATATATTACACTGAGGGTCTACTAGATACCCAGTGTGGTATAATTAATAGAGGGACTGTCTGCAACTCAGGAGGCCAGGGTTTGAATCCTTCCTCAGCCATAGAAGCTCACTGACAGTGCAGAACTGGTAAATATCTTACCTACCTTGAAAGCCCTATAAGGATCAGTATAAGTTGGTTCCAACCTGATGGCACAAAACAACAGCAACTAGAATCTACTAAACATAGTCAAAAACACACTCTATGAGGACTCATGATACAGTACTTACATTTGAAGAAAGGAATATTTCTTGCAGCATAATAAATTCAAAAGTGTGGAAAATCAAAACTCTTTGTATCACCCACTTGAGCTCCAGTCCTATACTGCTTACAGGTGTAAACCTCATTAAACTCAGTTAGCTTATATTTGAATAGACATGTACATATATGACCAGATCATGTTCAGTTAATAGCAGAATTCTAGTTTCTTTTGGTCAGGACTCATCTGAAGGACTCTTTCTAGATTTGCTACAAAGTTTAAGCTATTGCATGCCCAGAGGAAAGCACCCAGAATATACATAGTACAGTCAAACCTCGCATAAAGAGCGTTTTGCTTAAGGAGTAACTCGCTTAAAGAGCAGAATTTTCTCTGAATGTTCACTTCGCTTAACAAATAAAACCAAACAAAAACTTGCTTAACAAATAAATCAGGGTTTGCAATCCCCCCCACAACTAGTCATTTACAATGGTGTTTCGCTTAAAGAGCAAACTTGCTTAAAGAGCAATCCTGTGGAACGCATTATGCTCTTTAAGCGAGGTACAACTGTATCTGAAAAAGTTGAGATAGATGGGTATATTTAGCCCAGAAAAGGAAAAAATGAGGATAGTAGTCTTCAAGAATGCAGAATATTCAAGAACATTGAAAAGTGATATGATATCCATCTTCAAGAACCTGGAAAGCAGAAGAAATGTGGTAAGTTTCTTTTCTGAAGCATTAGAGCAGGAGTTTCCAACCTATGGGCTGCGGGCTGGCCCTGGCCTGCAGTGCCAATCCATCCAGCCAACCATCACACCCAGAAGTGGAAGCAGACACTTTTACGACAGCCGTAAAATGCACCCGCACAGTTGTAAATGTGGTTACCTCAGTCATAAATGCGCCCATGGCTGTCGAAAATACAGATGTGGGCACATTTACTTCCACTTCTGGGGGGCGTGGTCTGCCCCACTCAGCTGTCGGGGGGGGGGCGTGATCATGGTGTAAAAAGGTTGGGAACCCCTGCTTTAGAGACTAAGTTCTGATGCACTGTATTCAGATAGCAGGAGAATGATGTTCTTTTAAACATTAGGAATAACATCTTCACAGTAAGAGCTGTTTGTCGATGGAACTGATTACTTCTTTCATTGGAAGTTCTTATCCAAGCTTGGATGACCATCTGTCAGGGTTGCTTTAGTCATGGATTGCTACATTGATAGGGTTGGACTTGATAACCCAGGAATGTCTTTGCAACTGTAAAAGTTCTATGATTGTGTTATTTTAAGTACAGTAGTAGGCTGAGCATGCTTAGCAGCCATTGAGACTTAACTGAACATGAAATAGTTGGGAACGGAGTGGTATTAAGGGGTTAGAATACTGAATAGCAACATTCCACAGTGCAACATTGTGTTATATGTCACACTCAGTCTCATTCGTGTTAATCGCTTTTCTTTAAAAAGATGTCACAATGCTTACTTTACCTTTTTTGAGTCCACATCTTGATTGTCATTTTCATACAAGAACCCTGCAATGATTTATAGATTTTCCCTGAAGCTTTGCTTTTGTTAGGAAGGTCACACTTTCTAGAAAGGTATATTGACTTGAATAGTTCCACGCATAATCTTGTGTGTCTTATTGAAATGGCAGGGACAAAAATATATGAGGGCCACATTCTCTGTGAGAATGACTTCTCACAGTGGATGTTTATAAAAGTCCCCACTCACAGCAAAGGTCAGTGGTGGCATGGAGCTGGTGATGCAGCTACTATTGATGAAATTATATCAATTTCCCTTTTGCTAAATTTGTTTCTCATTCCTTGAATTAGAGGTAGAAAGGATGAGACCATCACACAGAACTTATCATGGGTACAGTGGCCATTAATAATACTGTAATTCTGGGTTCAGAAAAGTTACTTTTTGGACTATATTTCCAAGTATCTTTCCATCATTACTATTGGCCACAGTGGCTGGAAAATTCTGGCAGCTGTAATCCAAAAAGGTAACGTTCATTTTCTACAGTTTTGACTAAGTGTGAACTTTAACAAAGATCCATAAAGGCTAATCTGTGCATTCTTAATTAAAATGTCACATGTTGTTGTCCTTTTAGGATTGTACCATTTTAGGATTTAGAAGCTTTACAGAGTTTGGCAGTAATAATGATAACAGTCCAAATGACAGTTTGAAGTGCATGTTTCACATGTCAGGTTGACGTGGTGGATTGAAGCATAGTTTCACACTGTTTCTGATCCCATGCCAGTCTCATCCAGGACCTCAGGAACTTTGCCCTGAACTGGTTTTTCCATCTAGTTGCTGGCCTTTCTAGTGGTCATTTTATGTCAAGTGGTATCCATTCTGTGATAGCTTTTGTCCACCTGCCATCTTTGAAGCGGCACACATGCCCAGCCCACTGATGCCTTGCAAACTCAATCAATGTTGATGCTTGTTTTGCACCTGTTTTACGCCTGTTTTGCAGTTCTTAATTTGATATTCGATCAACCCATCATATGCGTATCATCCTTCTCTTGATTGCTCTTTGTGTTACTTCGATTGTTTTGATGCCAGATTTTGTAAGTGCCCATGTTTCACTGCTGTATAATAAAACAGGCAGAATGGTAGTAAATGTAAATCTTTACAATATAAACTGACAGTTAAGTAAAATCTCATATTTTACTTACAGAAGTTGATAGGTCTCTGTAATTTCCCATTATGGAACTGACTACTTCCCAGTAAATATTTTTGCTTTGTGTTACAGTAATAATGATAAAATAATTGTGGGCCATCTAGTGAGTTCTGACTTACGGCAACTCTTTTAAGAGTTTTCTAAGCACATAGTACTCAGAATTCGTTTACTATTTCCTTCTACTGGGAGCACCTTGGGAATGCGCAGGTTGTCCAAGGCCACATGAGCTGGTTTCCTGGGATATACAGCCTCTGACTTCACAGTCAGATACCTAACATCCTGAGCTATCCAGGCAAGTATTTCCTGTGACAGAATTGACCAAGTTCATGGAAAATAAGCCTTTTAGAGGATGCAAGACCTCATGTGTGTATATTACCTTCCATATCAGAAGTAACATCCCTCTAACTACCAACTATTGAGTAACAGCAAGAAATGATAAATCCAGTATTAAAAGAAGATTAAATAAAAGCCAAGAATTAATTAAGATAACAAAACTCAAACATGTAGAAATAGTAGAACAATTACAACACAAAGTGGAGACAGCATTTAACCAGCTGCCACCAGAGGCGTAGAATGTGAAGGATGAATGGAAAGGATACAAAACTACCCTGTTTAGCATTATGTGGAAAAAGCAAAACAAGAATCCTGGGAATGCTTCAGAAATTAAGTACCATATAATGAGAGAACAGTCTCAGAAACCTTTTTTAAAGTAAAAAGTATATGGAAAAGAATGGAAAATTATAACCTTACTGAAATAATTAATGACAAGATAGGAAAACCACTAATAGATCCATCAGAAGTTATAGAAAGGTGGGGAGAACACTGTAAAGAACTCCTCAACCCCCTAGGAAAGGAACACCATGTTACAACGCAAGCCCATAAAACAATAGTCCTAGAACTGGACATATTAATTGAAGAAGTAGCAAGAGTCACTAAATAATCATCTAAATACAAAGCGCCAGGAATAGAATCTTCAATGCAGCATGGACACAACTAACTTCACCTACTGTTTAGCAATAAGCAATAATAATATCACTGTGAAAAAACAAAGGGAGTAAACGAAAATGCAAACAATACCAAGACATCTCACTCTTAAGCCATCCAGGGAAAATGTATGCCAAAATAATAGAAACAAGGATGAGGCCAGTTATAAAACAACAACTAGCAGAAGAACAGGAATGTGTACTATCACCACTATTATTTGTCACCTACATAGATAGCATAAGCAAAAAAGCTACCCCCATGAATGGAAACAAAATCAATGAATTACTTTTTGCTAATGATCAGGCATTGATAGCAAGTACAGCTAAAGAATTACACTAACATTTTATGTCCATGAACCAAGACTGCATGATAAATACAGTAAAACCTCAATTTGAGGCAAAAGACTTGGTTCCACAAGTCTTAGTGATATCCGATTTTTAATGTTATCCGTTGCATGCATCGGATAACATTAAAACCCTATGGGATGCATTGGATAACGTTAAAACTCCATAGAGACACGTTGTAACCGGCACAGGCTTTAGCAAACATTACAATTTTTTCCCCAGATTGCTTAACGTTATGCGGTTTTAGCATTATCTGATACAAACATTATCCGAGGTATTACTGTAATATGAGAATTAGTAAAGAAAAGACTGAGGTACTGTAATTACAATTGGAAAAACCCAGCATACCTTAAATATCATAATAAAGGGAACAAGTATAAAACAGAAAGCAGAGTTCAAATAGTTTGGAACAACATTTACTGAAGATGGTAACATGGATGAAGAGATTTATTTATTTATTTATTGCATTTGTATACTGCCACATTGGGAAAGTTCCCAATCATAGCGGTGTACATATGACTATCAAAATAACATAATAAAACACATAACAAATTAAAAATAAACCAATCTAATAAATACATGCTAAAATAAAACAACTGGCATCTTAGCCAGAGAGAATCCAAAAATACTGACTGGTTAATTTATTGCTGGCTGAAGAGGAATGGTCCAGCCCACAGCTTGAAAGGTTGAGAACCCCTGTTTTACATGGATGTTGCTGTTTACTTTTGTTCTCTCATACCACACAATGGATAACTTACAGAGCTGAGGACAACAGAAAAAAATATTTATGTGATGCTTTGTTTTGTTGTGTGTCTTTGTTCAATCTTTTATACTGTAACATTTCTGATCAGGTACAAAAGTGGGGTGAAAATGATCTTTCTCAATTGGCAGACACATATAGATGTCCAGCTCAACAGGTTTTTAGGTGTCTAGTATGATAATTTTCTAATTTTTAGAAGATTGCCTGTATAATTCTTTAATATCAGCTAATAATAGAAATGAAAAAAATCACATGGAAATCACCAGGGAGTCTTGCTTTTTCATTTCTGGCCCTCCCTTCCATACTTGTTTGTTTTCTTCAGACTGATATGTAGGGGCTCCCCCCATCCCCGTCCCCCCCCCCCCGGATTGGTTTCTCACTTGCAAAGGCTCTCAACATTGACATACAGTGGTACCTCTGATAACGTTTACATCAGATAACGCTAAAATCGGATAATGTTGGGGAATTTGAGGCAAAACATTTGCATCGCACAACGTTATCTTAATGTTGTGCGATGCAAATGTTTGCCTCAAATTCCCCAACGTTGAGATCGCTTGCTGTTAGGTTTGCGTTTCTCCAGCCAAAGGCAAAGGCTAACAGCTGTTGTTTCAGCAGGGGAGGCAGGGCGAATTTCTCTGCGTTTGCCTTTGGGTTGGGGGTTGAACCATCACCCATGTTCTACCCCCAACCCAAAAGCAAAAGGCAAAGGCTAACAGTGAGGGATTCGCCCTGCCTACCCTGTTGTTTCAGCAGAGGAGACAGGTCAAGCCTTTGCCTTTTGCCTTTGGGTTGGGGGTTGAACTGGCTTTTTTTTAACATTGTGGGATCAATGCTGGAATTCTTCACAGGACTATGAACAGGAAATCTAAAACAACTCTAAATCATTGCACTTATGCTGATATTATAATGCCTGAATGCTATAAACATATGCTCATAAGTGAGTATAATACAACTGAGTGGACTTGGTTCTGCAGTACCTGAAATGACTTTCATACCTTTCTCTCTTGCATTTAGAGTACCCTTCTTGACTGAAAACATTTTCATTTTTTCTGCAAGGTTTGCCTCCTTAGAACAAAGCCACATCTTTTACAATGTACCAGTTTGTACAATTGTCTGGTCTAAAGAACAAACAAACATTCAGATAAAGGGTGAAGATTCTTTATATAGGTCACTTAAATGTGAGCAGACTGAGAATTAATTATGCAGGCTTTAAGGAACTGGAAAAGAGGAAGAAAGCCAATGGGATGCATTTTGCCCAATAGATCTGCTCTTCCATGCAATAATATTTGCTCTTGACTTCCTTGATTCTTTGGAATTCAAGAGAAAAAAAAGGATTCAATCTGACTAAAGAACTAAATCAGGAGTGGATCTGATTTGCGTTGGCCCTGGACTAGCAAGCCTAATGCTGAACAAATTGAGATGGCATTCAAAGAAAACTACAGCCCTATTCAGTCATTCTTTCATTCTTAATAGAAGATACTCAAGGCAAGCTAATTCTTGCCCCCCCCCCCATCACTTCCATCATTGTCTTCATGTGGAGAAGGATAGGCTGGGAAACCTCTGCTAATCATGTGTGATGAATTAAAATAGGGACTTTTACTTTGAGTAAGAAAAGTAGTTTATTGAGTTATTTATTCTCTGGGCAGAGCTAGAGAAGCCTGGGAAGCTACCTTCAAGGCAGTTGTTTATTTATTTATTTAGTCACACTTCTATGCCTCCCTTCTCACAAATGACTCAGGGAGGTGAGCAACAGTTAAAAACACAATTGACAATAAAACCAATGATAAATTACACACCCATCTCTGAAAGTTAATCTTTAATGGTTAAAAATTAAAAAGAGATTAAAAGTTAAAATTCACCAATTAAAATTACGAGGGAGAGGGGAGAACAGTTAGATTAGCCAGCTGGCTGTTGGAGCCAACTGGCCCGAACCTTCACACCCTTTCTAAAGTCCAGCAACTCCGTCTGGAGATGCAACTGGCCGGAGCGGACACAGAAAAGGCCCTCCTTCTAGTGCTAGAGAGATGCACCTCTCTAGCTGATGACATGACCAGAGAGCCTCTCCGGTCCGCTCTGGTGGGATGGACAGATGTTCTTGGGGTGATGCTAAGTATCCTGCTCACTACCATGTAGGGCTTTAAAGGTAATTACCAGGACCTTGAATTGCACTAGGAGGCAAACCGGCAGCCAGTGCAGTTCCCGGAGCAGTGGTGAGGCGCCTGCACCCCATCACGATCCGAGCAGCTGCTTTCGGGACCAGTTTCAGCCTCTGAATGGTCACCAAAGGCAGACCCATATAGAGTGCATTGCAATAATCAAGTCTGGAGGTGACCAAAGTGTATGTGATCATAAACAAGGAGCGGGCATAACTTGCGTATGACACGAAGTTGTGCAAAAGCCTTC
Organism: Furcifer pardalis; assembly: GCA_030440675.1. NCBI lineage: Eukaryota > Metazoa > Chordata > Lepidosauria > Squamata > Chamaeleonidae > Furcifer > Furcifer pardalis. Next base: position 80,425,644 of record CP126893.1, on the reverse strand, counting down.
CTGGCCACAATTGTCACCTGCTCTTTGAGCAGGAGTTCTGAGTCCAGGAGGACCCCCAGATGGGTCCGTCTGGGGCAAAACTGCCCCATCCAGAACCAAAGATTGTAGCTCCTGAGATAACGCAGGACCCCGACCCACAATCGCTCAGTCTTGACAGGATTCAATTGTAGCCCGTTGTCCCCCATCCAGATCCTGACAGCCTCCAGGCACCTGGAAAGGACTTCCACTGCTTCGCTTGGGTCTCCACGGGCCGAGATATACAGTTGGGTATCATCTGCATATTGGTGATACCTCACCCAATGGGAACAGATGATCTCACCCAGTGGTTTCATGTAGATGTTAAATAGGAGAGGCAAGAGCACCAAGCCCTGAGGCACCCCATATTGGAGCAGCCTAGGGCTGGATCTCTCACTCTCCAACCACACTGACTAGGTCTGGCCCCTCAGGAATTAGGAAAACCAGGACCACACAGTGCCCTGGATCCCCAATCCTTGGAGCCTTTCCAGAAGGTCAATGGTATCAAAAGCCACTGAGAGGTCAAGAAGAGCCAGGACGGACAGATGTCTGCCATACCGCTCTCTTCAGAGATCATCCACAAGCATGGCCAATGCAGTTTCCGTATCATATCCAGGCCTGAAACCTGACTGAAACAGGTCCAGATAATCCGTTTCATCCAAGGTCTCTTGTAACTGCCACTGCCTTCTCCAAAACCTTACCCAAAAAGGGCAGGTTGGAGACAGGCCAGTAGTTGTCCATCACTGTGGGGTTGAGAGCTGGCTTCCTCAGGAGGGGGGCACCAAGGCATGTTTTAAGGTTGCTGGAAAAAACCCTCCTGCAGCGAAGAATTAATGATTGTCTTGACCCATCTGCCTGTCACCGCCCTGGCCCAGGCGGGGCATGGGTCTAATGCACAGGCAGAGGCATGAACAGATCCAAGGAGCCTGTCCAATTCCTCAGGGACAACTGGATCAAATTGATCCCAGATAACATGGCCAGAAGCACTACGGTCAACCCTAGCTCTTCATTTTCCATGCCAGGATTAAACGTTGAGTGAATCTGAGGAATTTTCTCTGTCAGATAATCAGCAAAAGCCTCAGCAGACCCCTGCCAACCGGGGCCCAACCACCCTCTGCCAAGGAGAGTCCTGGTCACCTGGAACAGGGTCACTGGGCGATTATCTGCAAAGGCAACAAGGGTGGTGAAATATTGGTGTTTCACCGCCCCCATTGCCACTAGATAGGCTTTAATAGCAGCTGTAGCCAGTGTTCGGTCAGAGTCACTCTTGGATAAGATCCAGGGTGCTCTAGGTGTCTCTTAGTCCATTTGAGCTCCCTCAACTCTTCCATAAACCATGGGGACGAGTGGAGCCCATGAGCACGGAGAGGCCGTAGTGGCATGATTACATCCAAGACTGCTGTTGCCCTCTCATTCCAGAGGTCAATAAGAGCCCCAAGTGAATCATGTCGCTGATCCAGAGGAATATCCCCCTGTTCCCTTTGGAATCCATCCGGAGCCATCAGTCACCGTGGGTGGGCCAATTTTACTGGGCCTGCCTCCCTGCGGTGAAGTCTCGCCCCCAGAAAGTCCAGAGTCACCAGATAGTGATCTGACCATGGCACAGGAGTAATGTTGTTAGCTAGTTTACTTTTGAATGTAGTCATAACAGGCTGAAAACTGTGTGAATGGAACTAAGAATTATGTGCATTCTATGCTGTGCTTCAGTTGGTTAAATTCCAGGAAGAGGTGGGATTTATTTATTTATTTATTATTCATATTTATCAACCACCCTCCTCACTGAGGTGACCTAGGACAGCTCACAATTCATAAAGAACCACAATAAAACACTCTTAAAAACATTCCTAAGAAAACCTCAATTTAAAACTTTAAAATCAAAATCTAAAAACTAATTGAGGGCAAGCGGGGCTTAAATCAACCAGCGGGCTGGGGTCATAGTCCATCCTGCACCCCATACCTGCCCTGCCAGCCATGTTTTTAAATTTTTCCTAAAGGGCAGCAAAAGGGATGAGAGGAAACAGATGGATTTTATTATTTCAGTGGTGAGATTCCAATTTTTTTAAACTACCTACTCTGTGGGCGTGCTATGGTGAGCATGGTCAGGGGGAAAGCCCTGTGTTGGACCTGAATTAGGACTACTTTATTCAAAACTTGGATGGGTGAGGCCAGCCAGAGTTTCTTCTACCGGTTTTGGTGAACTGGGGCGAACCTGCTGAATCCCACCACTTGTGTTATCTTTTTCTTTCTTTTATATGTATTGTCCTGTGGTGTTGCAACCTAGATCCTTTAGCAGCATTAAAATAATCTCAATACAACTGTAGTATGTGTATGCAGTTTGGATGTTTACAATACTGTCCAGCATACATTAAAATAGCCCCTCAGTTCTATAACAGAGATACTCTTATGTTTGATGAAGTGGATTTGGCCCATGAAAGCTCACATTTAAATACAGAAGTTAGTCTTTAAGGTGCCACAACATTTTTTGTCTTTTTTTTTTGCTGTTTTGCTTTGTTTTCTCTCTGATATGCTTGCACAGACTAACATGGCTACCACTTCAAACATTTCAGAGATAGCTAGTGTTATTCCATTGGAACCACATGGAGCTGAAATATCTTGCATGTCTTTCAGTCCTTTGGTTCACAGAACGTGTGAAAGGCAAGCAGTCACAATGGCATTTTACTATTGAGATGTTGCATTGCAAATGACTAACTTTGCCAGATGTAGAGGCCAGAAGTAGGAGTACATAACACCCATATTGTAACACTTATAGTGCATGCCTTCCTGTCTGTCTGTCTTTCTTTCTTTTTTGCTGCATGTCTCTTTAAAATGCTGGTAATATTTTGAGCACTAAAAAGCCTTTGGAGAAATAGGTTGTTTGAAGAACAAACTATACCGGGTGGGGAGAGAACTTTTGGCACTCTAGATATTTTTATCTACAACTCTCATAGTTCTTTATCATTGCCAATACAGGCTAAGGATTCTGACCATTGTAGCCCAAAACATCTGGAATGCCAAATATTCACCACTTTGATCTATACCAGGGGTTCCCAACCTTTTCCTGCCAGGGGCCTGACCATGCCCCCTCAATCAGCTGGGGGGGCGGTCATGTGGTTCTTCCCAGCAGTGGCAGTAGTGCATGCGTTTGCACTGCATTTCTGGGCATTTTCCCCACCTTTGCTGCTTTCCTTGGAGGAGTGAGTGACATTTTTGAGCCATTTTTGAATATTTTGCTGCATTTTCACAGCATTTCACTGTGAAAACACAGCGATTTCGGCACTTCCGGTGATGTCGGGGCACTTTTGGTGTCGGCAGCAATTTGGCCCAGGGGCTGGATGAATTTGGCCCAAGGGTCAGATCTGGCCTGTGGGCCATAGGGTGGGAACTCCTGATCTATACCCATATGTAAACCTGCTTAGCCCTTCAGATTGGTCTGAAGAAATACTTGTCATTAAGAGTAATTTGATTGGCAGGCAAAACTTTTTTTTTTTAAAAAAAAAATTCTCCTGAGGGATGAAAATTACTGGACCTGAAGAGCATCTTATTAAAAGCTACTTTTGTGAATGTAGCATTCTATTGATATTTTAACACTGAGATTCTTTTTAAAAGCATGTCTTACAGCTTTTCAGACAGGAGTGGTGATGACTTTAGCAGTATTTTTAACATATTATTTTGATATGAATACAATGCTGTTGGGGAGGATTGCTACAAAATGAAGCTAATTGTTAAAAAGTTTCACCTTAGCACTAGAGAAAAAAATATCTGAGACTGTTAGTATCATTGTAATGTGGATGGAGAGAGAGTACCAAATTCCTATACAGGTATTCTTAACTGCTTCCCTATTATTGTTGTGATTCAGCTCTCATCAGGTTCTGAAGATGACCTGAATCAGAAGGCACTTCCTATGCCCAGCCCAGTTCTGCCTCTCCAGCCTGCATCTGAACCTGAGCTGCAGCCTGCACCTTAATCTGAGGGTGTCTTTAAACAGGAACCTCAGCCTACTTCTGGCCCAACTCTGACTCCCCAGGCAGATGACCTGTCAAACCAGAGGTCTGACTCTGACAGCAATCGGTCCTTAGCCAGGGAATAATGCTGAAAGGATCTGCAGCTGAGAAGAAAGCTAGAGCTCGTTATCAGAGAAGGCTCCCAGCTGACACCCATTAGCTGGGAGGCTCTTAAGCAAGCATAATTTCTCTGTGCAAAGGCAGACACCCTGCTTGTGATTGCCTGTTGTGACCCTGACTTTTCTGTCAACCCTGATGATGCCCCTGGACAGCCTTTGGTCTCGATGTTCACTTTGAACTACTGGTAACCAGACCTCACTTTGCTTTTTGGACTTTGCTATTCGGATTATCCTTGGATAGACTGTTGCCAGGACTCTCTGTGTAGTGCTGCTGTGTGACAACCCTGCCTGTTGGGGTAGTTCAGCACAATTATGTACTTGTAACATATCAGTCATTTTCCAAATGTTTGTTTTTGGATTTCAATTCCCAGAAGCCTAAGTCAATTCCCCAAAGCACTGATCAGCCAATGTACTGCCTTAGGCTTCTGGGAATTGAAGTCCACCAATGTTCTGTGGAACATAGTTTGGGAAATGCAAAAAAAAACTTTTTAAAAAATGCATATGCAAATGCTTCTATAACTGATTGAATTACAGCAGCTGTCCCTCAACTGAGATAATGCAGACATTTTCTCTGCCCTGTATAATAAACTATAATTATTATGGTGGAATATTTTAGGCTTGCAGATGTAAGATGTTCCTGAAAATTAGCAAAGCCTTTTCTTACAACAGACAAAACACCTGTCTTCACAGGGCATTTCCTACCATTAGCCAGACTGAGTCACTAACAGATGCTGACAATAATTTGTTGGAGAGACGATTGTGTACCACCCTGCTGGCCCCTAGGCTTTCAAAGACAACCTGCTCCCGCCAAATGCCTTGAAGAACACAGTTCCATCAACCATGTTGGTGGGGGTGGGGAATCAGCTATGAATCCAGTCAGCTTTTGCACATTTAATGGGAGGGATGGAGCCATCTTGTTTTTCACCACAGGCACCAAAATTATGTGGGCCAACATTCTGTCCTCAAATTGACGCCATGAAGTCTCGCTCTTACGTCTGACCAAGTGGGCCTAATCCACGAAAGCTAACATTAAAATACAGCAATTGAAACACAAACTAATACAGCTACCATTTCAAAAAATTAAGAAGCCCCAAACTTCCATGGCCTTGTGATTTTAAATATAAACCCCATCCTTTAGATATAACTTGATCCATAGTGGCAGGCAGGAGCATTTACGTGATCAATCACTGAAGAACCATACACTCTTCAAGGAACAAACTCAATAGATCTTTAAAATACATTTTATTAAAATAGACTATAAAATTATGCAACATTTGATGACAACTGATGATACAGATTTATGAATTTCAAGTCTTTGAAGATCTGATATTTTTACACATTTTATAGATTTTAAAAGATATTGCTCTCCTTGTTTTGTGTTTCTTTCAAGTGTATTAGATTCATCAGTACACTTAATCTTTCTACCAACTTTACACCAACTTAACCAACCAGAATTTAAAGGTGTACATGCTTTGTTTGCTTTGGTTTTAAATGCACAGATATATCAGATATATTTCAGTTTCCCTCATACCTAAACTTGGAAATAAATATTAATTTAGCCTTCTTCGAGTCAAGAGACCAGCTGGCTTGGATGTATAGAGCACGTCTATCATCTCTGGCACAATTCATTGTTGTCTTTAAAGGTATCGATTCTAAATAGCATCTTGACCAAGTTAAGTAATGCATTTGCAGGAGGACTGGATTTCATACACCCAGATAAATAAGTCATCCCTTCATCTGATGAACATGAAACACAGGCTTATGCTAATGCCTGCATTTGAAAGTGATGTGTTGAAAATGTTTCTGTAGTAGCACTAGATGAAAATATTTGCCCTTTGAGGAAATTATTAGTATATATTTTATCACTCTGGAATTAATGAAATAGAACACAGGCTTATGGTTCAGAAACTGAAAATGACTGCTATGAAAAATGCTTGGGACCATATTGTCAAAATGTGAAAGTTTGCATTTATAGAGTGTTTGAATAATTAAATGGTGGTATTAAAAAATACCTCCAAACTGAAATAGCTTTATAATTCAGGTGTGAATGATAGTTTACTAATAATTGCAAACAGCCAAGTTGGGTCACTATGTTTATGTTTGAATGTGTAAGTGGAGCTTGCAGGTCTTATAGTTTCCATATCCTGGCATTCCAAGACCCCAGTGTTTCAATACCTTGGGGTTACAGTATTCTAGTGCATCACAGGCCTTTTGGTACAGAGCCTTAGTCTACTAGGCTTTGCAATGTTATAGTCAAAACAATGATGTCTATCGTGAAAATTGTCTATGAGATTTTGAATTAGAAATTCCTATTTTTCCTTGGTGCACTAGACCTCTCTACCTACTATCTCCTGAAGAAGAGAATGTTTAAAGTTGAAATGAGAATGTGAACATTTGAAAGAAATATATAGGGAGTTAAGACACACATATGGCAACACAATGCAATGCAACTTCACAACAATGCTGTACCACACATACCGGAATCATGCTGCTGCTGCTGCAGCTCCTGCTGCAGGGAATATGATTTTTCCTTTATAGAGTCAAATATACTTGGGTGAGTGAGCTCAGAATGATTTTCTGTGTTATTTTAATATGCTTCAGGCTAAAAAAGTAATTTTTAAAAATAAATCCTTACTTTTATGTACTTAAGATATTTTAGAGATGTAATCTCTGCTTTTTGATACACACACTTGGTTGATTGCTTGGTTGATTACACTTCTATGTTCCTGAAGATTGGATTGATTTCTGACTTAAGTATTTGTAACCAGTGATGGGATGACAAAAATTCTACTACCACGCCATGACGTCACGGACGTCATGGGCGTGGCCAATGTCATGACGTCATGACGTCATGGCCGAAGCCGACGTCATGACGTTGTGGGCGGGGCCAAAAATAAAAATAATAAATAAATAAAAATAAACATACACACACACACCCCTCCCTCTCAGCCCACCCACCCAGACACAAATAAATAAATAAATAAATAAATAAAAACAACCACCCACCCAAAACACAAATAAATTACCCCTCGCTTACCTTTCTTGGGACCCGGCACCCCGACAGCGTCCACAGCCGCCGCCGCCGCCGCCGGAGCTGCCTGCACCCCTGTGGCCTCCTCCTCGGGCCGGTACCTTTTTAGCCCGGCTCCGGCCATGGCCAGGGGCGGCGGGCAGCAGTGGCTCCAGCCGCAGCTCCAGCCGCGGCTGCCGAGCCTCCCTGGGCCGTCCCCATGCCGCACCACCGCCGCCTGCATTCCTCCTCCGCCAGGCGCCGCAGCCGGGCTAAAAAGGGACCGGCCCAAGGAGGAGGCCACAGGAATGTAGCCAACGGCAGCTCCGGCGGCGGCGGGCGGCGGTTGCAGGCACCCAGCCCACAGGCCGGCGTCCGGCGGAGGAGGAGGCGTCAGCGGTGCGCCGCGCCGGGCGTCCCCAGGGCATGGGGCTTGTCGGCAGCGGACGGCCCAGGCAGCCCTCAACGTGCCACGGGGGAGGTGCCCTTCTCAGAGGGCTGGTGCCGCCTCCGCCGCCGCCGTCCTGAAAGCTTTAAACAATTTTTTAAAAAAATTGGAGCTAAAATGGCTCCAATTGACTGCGCATGTGCAGAAACTCAATCTGACGCATGCACAATGTGTCAGATTGAGTTTCTGCACATGCGCAGTCAATTGGAGCAATTTTAGCTCTGATTTTTTTAAAAAAATTTCTTTCAGTGAGGTGTCCGGAACCGGACCCCCCAAAAGTGGACTCCCCTCCCGGAGAACCATCCGGAATTGGTCCTGCCGGTTCCAGGGAACCGTCTGGAACCGGGGACATCCCATCACTGTTTGTAACCCAAGTCCAGTTTTCACATGTTTTTAAATATTTGTGCCTAGAGTACTTCATGGTTGTAAGACTTTTGAATGTTTTCACAACTTTGTAGCTTTTGGGGTTTTGGAGCACAAAAGCAATGTAGATAAAACTTGTAGAAGTAGACCTGGTGATGTCACCTGGAATTATTGTAGCACCGAAAAGCATTTTACTTTGATCACCAAGATAATTTTGGTTGGATTGAGAATGATTGTTTATTTTATTGGGGGTAAATGTCAGCTGTGATGAACATAGGATTCTGATTTTTCCTTAGAGGTCTATAAAGTTCAATAGAGCATTTGGGGGCAATAATTGGACATTAGATTCCCTGACTGGATAATATGTATTGTTTAAGAAATAAAGAGTGTGGAGGTCCATTTCTTTCCCATTATTGGGCACTGCTGTGGATGCTGGAAATGCTAGAACATTGTCACAGCATCTTAGAGAAGAACAGAATCCACACACTTCAATGGTACCCCATTTTGCTTACTAGTGGTTTTTGCACGTGGAAGCCAGAAACTGTAAAGTATAATTATGTATCATCCCCAATCTAATCACGGTGGCCCAGGCTTCTTCTTGCCTCACTGAAAGGATTCAATACCATGCAAAGGCTCTGATACAGCAGCCTCTCCTTCTGCCCTTACACATGGACAGAGCAGATTCCTGCAGTAGAACAGAGGGAGCAAAGGAAGGGTGGTGTGTGTGTGTGTGTGTGTGTGTGTGTGTGTGTGAGAGAGAGAGAGAGAGAGAGAGGCGCCAACAGAAATGCTGAGCTAAGCATTCTATGCAAAATAATCTAAATTATTCCCCAATGTGTAATGTACATTCTGAAGATGACCAGACAGTTCTGGAAAATGTCCTTGAATTCACATTTACAGATGTTCAAATGGACTAAGCTGCATAGGAGTCCAGTTATAAATAGCCAAAGATGTGTTAGTCTTTAAGGTACAGTAATACCTCATATAACATTAGTATCGAATAACACGAAAATCGCATAACATCAAGGAATCTGGGGGGAAGAATTGCATCAGATAACATTAAGATCCTATGGGATGCTTCAGATAACAACCGCGAAAGCCTGTGTGGTTACAATGTATCTCTATGGATCCCATAGAGGATCAGATAACACGAAAAATCATATAACACGAAGACTTGTGGAACCAGGTTTTAGCGTTATATGAGGTTTTACTGTACTTTTTTTTTGTTATAACTGCTGAAACACACAAACAAGGCTACCTTAATGATAACACAACAAATTGTTTTGCAAAATACTTAGGAAAACCAGAGAACACAAATCATGTGCAAGAGTACTGTATTTTGTTGTTGTTCAGTCACACAGTTGATTCCGACCCTTTGCGACCCTATGGACCATTGTACTCCAGGCACCCCTGTCTTCCACCATCCTCCTCAGCCTGCCCAGCCATGCCCACTGCATCCACAATACCATCTAGCCATCTAATTTTTGGCCACCCTGTTCTTCTTTTGCCCTCTACCTTTCCCAGCATGAAGGCTTTCTCAAGTGAATCCTCTTTTCTCATTTGGTGTCCAAAGTACTTCATCTTCACTATTTGATCTTCTAGGTGGCAGTCAGGGTTGATTTCCTCTTGGACTAACCTATTTGTTCTCCTCGTTGTCCAGGGGACTCGCAAAACTCTCCTCCAACACCACATCTCAAAGGCATCTATTCTTCTACGCTGTATAGGAAAAGCTTGTTTTGGAAGATGCTGCCCCCTAGTGTCCTTCTGAATAAGAGCATTATGCCTCAAGTGTATTCCAGTGTTACAAGGAGAGTTTATAGATCCTAAAAAGCAGGGGTGGCCAACCTTTTTTCTGCCATCGGCCTAACCACACACTCTGGATAGCTGAATGGGCTGGACCACACACCACAGAAATAAACGCATTTACAGCTGTCATAAATGCAAACACTCCCGTTTTTATGACAGTCGTGCATGGGCACATTTTATGGCTGACATAGGACATGCCCACACATGTGTAAATGTGTCTGCTTCCACTTCCGGGTGTGGTGGAGGCAGTGATGAGCCGGATGAATTGGCATAGAAGGCTGGTCCGACCCACGGGCTGTAGGTTGGGAAGCCATGCTATAAAGGTATCGCCTTTCTCCAGCAAGGAGAGGTAGGTTGCAGATGTTCATGGAAAAAGTAGGAATGCATTGGGAAAGTACATTGGTTGCTCATTGGGGGGAAAACTGCAGGATAGGAGAACCTCCTCTCCAGATTCTAGAAACAGTTTGAGAGCAAAATGTTGCCACTGATGGACTTGGTGCAGGATGGGGATACAAGTTGTGCTCTCACACCCAAATGGTATGATGATCTCTACAGATTATCTCTCTCCCCACATTCCAAGGCCCATGATCAACTGGGGATTGTACAGCTTTAAGCTGTTATTCGCAAATTGATGAGTAGTTCAAACATTTACTGACTTAATTTGTAAAAATATAAACAGACACATTTTTGATGTTGAAATATGGAGGAGGAGCCACATGGTAGACAGGGAATCTTCCTATATCAAAGCTCCAGCTGGAGATTTAAAAAACCTTGGAGCTTATTAGAGGGGGGCTGGGCTGGAACCAAAACCAAGTCTCATTTCAATTTAAGAAAGAGGAGATGTACACAAACAATGCAATAGGTTTATAGGACATATGTATTATATACTAGAGGACAATAGGCATAAACTGCTTCATTTCCATTTAAATCAGCGACCTGGTCCTTTTCTGCTGAGATAGTTAACAGAAAAATCACACCCCCACATTCACCCTCAATAGCCCATGCACTATACATGTTTGTATAACATGTGCAAAAACAAAATGTCTAAAGGGAACTGTAATGTCCTGCCACCCATAAGTAGACAAAAAGATCATCCCTATGTTGGCTGGATAGCTCAGTGCATCACTGAACAGGGGATCTGATTTGCTGTGCCTCTCTGGAGCTTAGGCAGTCTTTGTAGCCCTGGGCAAGTAGCACAATCTTCCAGTTCCAACACATGAAGGCACAAACAAACCACTTCTGTGTACTTTAGATACAGAAAAAAAGGTCACTATAAGTCAGAATTGTCTTGACAGCATGGCATGGTTCTCTAAAGTTTGTCACACACAATGAACAACACTTTAATTTCAGTCATCAATTTTAATATTTTTGTCCAATTCATTGTAAATAATACATTGGCACCATCTCTGGCAAAACATTGTGCTAATATACTTACATTAAAATGTACTTAAGTCACAAGATAAATTCAGAATCAGTTTCCAAAAATGGAAATATTAGTAATACTCCACTGTATGAGTTATGTAATTTTATTGCACTTTATTGGAAATATGTTTAAAACATTCTGGTTCTATCAGATCAGTATACATTGGCTGATCTTAATACTAATTTGTTCTGCTTAGTACCACGAAGTAAAAGCACAATTATTCATTCTGTCAAAAAAAGCACAGAGAGACTATTTAAAAATCCAACAAGTTGAAACCACACATTTACTTCCATGAGTCTAAAAGAATCCTCTTTCCATCCTCAGTAAGTCCACTAATAATCCTCTTTGTGCTCTTTGTTGTATTGTCACTAAAAAGCATATTTCCTACCCTTCCTTCTCTAGAAATATTTACTGCCATAATTATCTTGCAATTCACCAGTGAAATCAGGTCAGTGCAGCTCAAGGCAAAGGCCTAGGGTTCTTTATTAGAAGAACAGTCTCCACTGAATTCAGTGGAAACTTACATCAGGGTGTGTATGATATGATCAGGATGTTAGAAAATGTTTAGAAGGTTTCCTGCACTAGCAACAGTTATTAGGTTCAGTATTTCTAGCCTCTATATGATCCTATGATTCTTCTGCAGAATTACTTTTTGCTACCACCCACCTGAACTGAGTTGGTTGTAAAGAGAAAAAAAAAAAAGAAAGACTAACTGAGAGGTAGACTGACTCCATAAAAGAAGCCAAAGCTTTTAGTTTGTAAGAGCTGGGTAGTGTTGTTGATGACAGGATTTACTGACAGGCAGATGGAGGAAGACAATGGAGTAGCAGCCCTGGCATGAGGGGGGAAATGAAGATGATGGAGGGCACTGTCTGCACCTTGGATAGCATGAAGGGGCCCTTAGTCCTCCAGGAGCCTTGGACTGGGGAGCAGACCACCTTCACTCAAGGCTAACGTCTCCTTAGTCATGCAACCTACTCCATGGCCACAAAAGGAGCGCCCCAGGAACTTCTCTGCTAGGATGCCCAAACCCAATGCAAAAGTAGTGTTGCATAGCAATGGCAGCATCAGATTCTGCAGTATGGGCATACAATCACAGAATAACTGATTTGGAAAGGGCTATTGAGGCCATTGAATCCAACCTCCTACTCAGTCCAGGAATCCAAAACAAGGCAGATCTGACCCTCCCTCCTCACTGAGGATCCATGTAACACCCAAATCTGTTTGGAACACAGTTTGAATGCTAACAACCAGCTCAACAAATCTCACTGTCCAGGAATATTTCAAAGCAAATGTTCAAATTAAGTATTAGATCTAATTTTCATTCCAGTTCAATGTTCAGTACCATCTGCTGCGAAAGCGAGCCAGTGCCATGTGTTGGCACATTACATTCTGGTATTACAATGACAATCCCCACTCCCTTCTCCTCTCTATTATATATAACACATCTGAACATTAATGATGCTATAAGATTATTACTGCACTAGTAGGCAACACCCACTGATTGTCGCTTTTGTTTTGAAAATGTATAAGCAAGGTTGTACAATGGTGGCAATTTCATTGAATATGGAGTTAGTGAGAGAGGATCTCCATTGTAATGTTACATTAGGAATGATGTACGTTAAATTATATATACCCAATGATGCATGTGTGCCATATCTACTGAAGGTGCCATGATTATAGAAATGGTTTTCTAATGATTTGTGCAGAATGAACAGCATGATTCAGTGGACTAAATTAGAACTCATGTGCTTAGGCAGGTGGCTTTTCTGAGAAGTAGCTAATATTTCATTGGCTAGTTTTCCATTTCTGTAATAATGGGAAATAACAACACCCTGCTTCACAGGCTTGTTGCATAAACAAGAATGTATTAAGCATAGTAAGAATTGTTAAATCAATAAATAAATGATGAAAAGTATCACCAGTGCATGCTTTGTATATGCTCCTTTGTGATGGGAACCACTGACCAAGAACTCTCAATATTTAGAAAGCTGTTGTAAAGCATCTCACTTCAAAAAAATTAAAAACTTCAAACAGGAAACATATACAATAGCACAGCAATTCCATACAACTGGATTTGAAAATTCTCAAGAATATATGATGAAATGAGTAGTTGGAAAGTAATGTTTATTAGGACCAATTTTTTTTAAAAAGAGTATGCAAAATGTCAAGTCCTCCAGACATCTCTCTCAAGTGATGGCTGGTCTTTGTCTCAGACTGCTGGATGTAGTTTGATCCCTGTACATCTACCAACAGCTATTCCTTAAGTTAGCAATCTCTAACTAGAGATATTATGGCTACAATATCAGGCCAAATGTTTATGCCTTTCTGTTTTCTCCATATCCCTCCATTTTTTAAATTCCACCATGCCTCACTTGGAAGAGTTCTGTCAAAAGCATGTATGTTCGTGCAGCATTTTCTTGGTTTTCACAAAGTGCCATCCCATGATGGCATCTGCTTCTTTGTCCCAAGGATAGCATGCAAAGATAATGATTGACAGATAAGAGGAAATGAAGCCAGGATATAAAAATAATATACTTTCCTTTGTGAGAAAAACATGAAAGGCAAGGCCACTGAAACTAACTAATGTAATATATAATCTCAACAGTCTATTTTTGCAAGATTTGGCCACTGCTAACAGTTGGGCAGCACAAATACATTTTTGGCAATGATTAGGAAGCTTCAACCATCGCTGCAGGAAGTCAAACACCATAACTGAGAACTAATTCCAATGTTGAATAGGGCAACATTTTCCTGCACATGCAAAATGGATTGGATGTTAATTTCACATTCAAAGGGACATTTTAACATGGCAACACATTCAAATGTGCAATTGCTCACGTGCAGCATACACAAAAAAGTAGTGTAGTTTTGAAATGATTGTACTGTGTGCTCGTCTCAAAAGCTTTTCATATCATTATCAGTTACAGACAGATTTTAAGGATCATTGAATTAGATAGGTAATAAGCAAATGATGGAAAATTAAATTCTCTCACTCACACCACCCAATATTATAGTTCCCTTCAAATTATATGCTGTGTAAGAGAAATAAGGCAACTTATAAACCTAGAATCAAATCAGATATCACAAGTTCATACTTTTGGCCTCTCAGGAATTAATCTGATGGAAGAATAGCATCTAATGAGTAGACACAGAATAGGACTATTGGTTGGAGACTCTATGTAGGATGAATGTTGGATTTAGTCTTACTTTTCTTTGGAACATGTCACAGACAGCTGTTGGCTAGCTCAAAAGTTAGATATCTAACTCTTGAGGTTGGAAGTTTGATTCCCACCATCTCTCCTGAGAGAATAGCCAGCCTATCTAAGCTTTGTATAACCCTCGCAGGCTTTGATTATTCTCAGAAGAAGGGAATGGTAAATCACTTCTAAGTACTTTATACCTAGAAAACCCTGGAAAAGTTTACGTAAGCCATAATCTACTTGCTGTCACATAAATATTTGTAATAGATGCTACAATCCTTTTGCACAGCTATGTAATTGATGTAACTTTACAGGTTATCAATTGCATGCTGAATCATACAACTCAGTATATGACTGATAACGTCTTCAGTGATTTTTGAACGTGAAGCAATTTGTCTCCAAAAGGTACAAATTGCAACTAAGATGATTTGGCCTGCTGAAATGCATGACACATAGTCACAACTAACACATTCATTGATTTCAATAGGTGGACTCTAAGCACAACTTGCAATTGATTTAGCTTTTTCAAAATTGATGTGAACTGTTTTGTATTTTTGCATGTGAAAATAAATGCTGATAAGGTAGTCAGCGTGATTAATGGCACTGACAATAATTTGAAACAATAATTAGGAATGTTCACTTATAATAATTACATAATCCGAACTGCAGAAAAGTAAAAGAATATATCAGAACTGAGTTGTCTTCACTAAAGTTCTTGTCATCAAAAAAAGTCCAACCACTTGTGTTCAGTGAGGTCATTGATGGATGGTCTCTTCCAAACTCACAATCCTTTGTTAAAATACACGCGGTCTAATTCATGGTTGATCTCTTGAATCTTGGCTTGTAATTCTGGCTCCAGATGTGCTACAGATATGGAACTGAACAAAAAATAGTAAATATATCACATATAGATCACGAACAAGTTTCATATATTTAAGGAGTATGAAGTTATGGTTTGCTCAAAACAAGTTTTGAATCAATTTTATTGAAAATGAAATAGGATTTGTATTATGGGGGAATCATTATAAATTTTCCAATTTTTATAACACACATTAGCATTTTCTTGCACTCTAAATGGTCTCTGTTGTATATTTTGAGCTACAAATGAGCCACAGAATATAATTTTCATATCTTTTTTTCTGTGGCTAATATTAACTGATGTAATGTTAATGTTTCAGTCAGGAAAATGAACTTCATTTCGAACCATGAAGTTTTCATTTGTCAATTTAGATTGATTTAAATGACCAAATATCATCAAAATATCTTTTAAATATATAGCTTTTAAATTGTATGCCCTCCTAATTATTTTTTTTAAAATTAACATAAAATGGATGACATTTTTATAGACAGAAGATAGGCTACACTTTGTTTTTGCCTCTAAACCTGTTTTAGTATGGCTTTTACCTAGTACTGTAGTTTTAATATGTTTGTTCAATTCTTTTTTATGATATTTGATTAGCTTGCTGCTTTTACTATTGTTTCTTTAAGCTGCATTGGATCCTTTCTTAGGATAACAATGGAGTGAAAATATTGTAAACAGACAAAAAAAAATTCATAGAGAAGAACATGATCCTTTATCTCTAGCCACTTCCTACTGTGTTTTGGCAAGCTGTTTACCACAAATGTGGACTGCAGACCGCCATCTGGAGAAAGACCTACTGACTTTCCAAAAAAGGTATTTTGCATAGTATGTATATATTACAGTGGATGGAACAGTAGAATTCCATTCTCCACATCATGTATTCAGTTTTATGGTAGGGTTAAAAAAGACATCTGGTTAAGACAACGATGAACCACTCCCAGTCAGAGTTGACAATACTGGGATAGACAGAAAAAACAGTCTGACTCAGTACAAGGCAGTTGCCTATGTTTCTAACTACAAAGCTAGAGAACTAAAGGAAAATTATGCCTCATCTGTTCTCATCTGTACTAGACTTCACCAGATCAGGAAAGGCTAAAGGAAACATTGTAGAATAGATTGTCTTAAAATCATGAAGATGAAGAGAACTTTGTCTAAGTAGCGAAGAAACTTATTCATCTGGAAGCAACACTGGATTTGAATACAAATAGAGCAGGGGTGGCCAACTGTAGATCTCCAGGTGTTCTTGGGCTTCAATTCCCAGAAGCCCAAGTCAGCACTCCTGCTGATCAGGGCTTCTGGGAATTGAAGTCCAAGAACATCTGGAGATCTACAGTTGGCCACCCCTGAAATAGAGGGTGCTGAAAGAAACAGAAATAAGGCAAAGTGGCATGAGGATTCCCTTTAAAAATATCAAGATGTTGGAAAACCACAGCATGGTTGGATAATGGTGAATCACGGTCAAAAGACAACTATCAGAATGACTGCTATAGCACCTTTGTTAGAATGAAGATCTAAGACAAGTGTTCCCAAACTTTTTATCCTGTGGGGCCTGACCATACCCCCCCCCCGGACAGCTGAGTGGTCTGGGCCACACAGAAGCGGGCACATTTACGGCTGATGTAACCATGTTTACAACAGCCATGGGTGCATTTACGGTTGACATAAACATGTCTACTTCCACTTTTGGGTGCAGTGGCAGCAGCAGTGGGCCACATGAAATGGTGCCACGGGCTGGGGCCATCCCGTGGGCCACAGGTTGGGAACCCCTGATCTAAGAGGAGGCATAAAGAAATTGAGACCTGAGAGTATCTGCTCTCTTTCTGCCATGTTTTGTAAAAAGCTCAATGATCTGGTTTTGAATTGGACAAACTCTTGGATGAGAAATCCTTCTGTCAGAGACACACACTCCTCTAATTTCCAAGTGAGGAGGGAGATCATGAAGAAGAAATATAAACCCTAGTAAAGCACATCAATAAGGCAGTAAAGTCAATAATAACTAAAGGTAGGAAAGACATGCTACTTTATCTAGTTGCTTATATTAGACTAAAGCAAACTGGGAGTAGGAAACTGCTCAATGAACAGAATCATACTGCCTCAGAAATTGTGGGTTTGGGCTTATAAAAGATTTTTTGTTGGATTTCAGAGAAAAGCAAAGAGCTCCTGTTGGCTTGGTGAGTAATGAGGCAGAATGCGAATGGGTCCTTGCTTGAATCTGGGTAAAGTGGAGCAGAGGAAAAAAAATCTGCTCTCCAAAATAGCAATGGATGAGTTAGGGTTAGAGGGCATGCAAGCCTCCCTTTTTAAAATTGGGATTGCTTGTGCTTTGTTGCTTTTAAATGTAGCCTTAATATAGATTTTATCTACTCTTTTTAACATGATATTTGCCTAATTCTATTTTAATGTTGCAAAAATTATTTTTAGCTTTTATATTGCCTTTTTAATGATGCAAGCTACCATTGGAGAAAATCAGGGCAAAATATTTTAAATAAATCAAGTAAATAAAAGTCAAGGTAGGCAAGAGGGAAAGAAGTTGTGTCTTTAAGAAAATTACAAAGGTTTCTGTTTTGTAATGAGTTGGTTGGATACAAGCTTCTACAGGCTGGTCCTTAAGGGCAGGTACCTGATAGTTTGGAATGACCATTGCATAATGATTTCTGTCTACCTGCTTTCCCATATTTTGCAGGGTGCCTGGCATAATCTTAGCTCACACCATAAAATACGGTAATATAAAAATCAAACCATACCTTTTTTGTGGAAATAATGCACAGCACAGAGGAGTTGCAAACACCAAACTGGGGGAAAAGTACACATGAAAGTCAGTTATTTGGAGTGATTGCTCTCAAACTGCAAGCTGGGTTGCTTTATCTAATTGTGTAGTGCCTTGAATTTATTTCATGCAAGGTATTTGGGTCCGGTGGCAGTAACAACACTTGCCATGTTAGATCAGCTAATCATGCAATATATATGCTGTATATGGCTATACTTACCATCTTGTTTGACCTACTGGTCCCCTTGCTAAATCAAAGTCCAAAATGTATACTTGAGAAACCTTGTTCCAGAAGCTGAAGGGCTGCTATTGTTTGCTTTACTCGTAGCAGCTGGTTTCATGGAAGCTTATCAAACCCCTTTCACTGTGTTATTTGCTTTGGTCAGAGCAACTTGGGTAGCCACATTGTGACAGAAGTGAGGATTAAAAATGGACATCTGTCACAAAAATGAACTTTGTAATGGATAATAAAAAACAAGTCATTGAAATTATTTTACTCACCAGAAGCCAACTAAGCCTACTTGAATGGGAGCACTCATCCACGGGAACCTCTGTATTAGAAAAGAAATGGTAAATGGTGAAAATGCTTTATAAAAGTGTATTTGAATATTAGGTATTTTTAAAGTTAAAAGTCTACTCAAATAGCCTTCTAAGTCAAATACTGTAGATAATTATGTGTTGAATTGCCTGTATATTCTCAACAGCAGAATTAATTTCAAGTATAAGATAGGCTTGTAATGTCAGCAAAATAATTTTACATGATAGAATGATTAAGAGATGAAAACAATATCTTTCTGCAGTAAAAGAAATGTACATTGGAGTCAATACTAAGGCTAAGAAAAGTATCTACTGGATGTATCACTATAGATCATCAGTACAAATGCATGGGTTAAAAAGAAAACAAACATAGTCAATATTAACAATGTAAATGCTTCAGTGTCACACAACCCCAAGGGTGAATGTCAAATAATGTTGAAGACCACACATATGTAAATACTTAAAAAGAAATTGGGATATTCAGTTAAATTCTCATCTATGTTGAATTTCAGGGCAATGGGATGTCTACATTCTGGTGAAATTTATCTTTAAGCAAAGAGAGTATCATTCCAACCCCAGCAAAAGTCTTTTAAAACATCAACTCTTGCTTTTATCCATTGTAAATTATCAGTGTCCATAAAAACAGTTACAGTAATACCCCGGATAACGATTGTACCGGATAGCGCTAGAATCGGATAACGATGCAAGATTTTTGGGAAAATCTTGCATCGGATAACACGATTTTTAGCGTTATCAGGTACAATCGTATGTGTGTGTGTGTGTGTGTGTGGGGTTTTGGATTGGGTAGAACATCTACCCAACCCCCCAGCGCCTGCCCGCATGATGTTTGGAAAGGGTACGAGGACCGTACCCTTTCCAAACACCGTGCAGGCGCGTGCGCGTCAGACGGGGGTTGGGGAGGATACGGAGATCTTCTCCGTACCCTCCCCAACCCCTGTCTGACACACAGGGTCTCCCCGGCCTTGCAGCAGCTCGCTACAAGGCTGGGGAGACCCGGGTGAGGGGAGGCGAATCTCCGCGGGATCTCCCCGGCCTCGTAGCTGCTTGATACGAGGCCGGGGAGACCCAGGGGAGGGGAGCTGCCTCTCCGCGGGGTATCCTTGGCCTCATAGTGGCTCAATACGAGGCCGGGGAGACCCGGGCGAGGGGAGGTGAATTTCCACAGGGTCTCCCCGGCCTCGTAGCGAGCCGCTATGAGGCTGGGGAGATCCGGGAAACAGGCAGGCGCTGGCGCGAGACAAAGCGCATGAGCGGCTGCCTTGTCTCGCTACCTGACAGCTAAGGTTCGTGTCAGGTAGTGAGACAAGGCAGCCCCTCGTGCCTTTGCTTCGCGCCAGCGGCTGCCTGTTTCCCGCACCGCACTGGCCCCTTAGCAAGCGGTAATCTCCCCTGGCCGGGGGGATTTCGGACAAGCCGAGCCTTGCCTCGGCGTGGTTTGTCCCTGAACCACGTCATAACGTTATCCGGGGTATTACTGTATCTAACTTTGGGGGTATTAATCTTTACATAATTATGTACTGTTTTACTTTTATAACTCTTGTTTATTTACTGAATGAGCTTAGAAAATCAGTCTTGCAAAGGAGTATTTAACAATTACAGTAGAACCCCGCATAACGAAAAAAATTCCATTCCACAGAGCTCTTCGCAATGCAGATTTTCTCATTTTGCAAAGCGAATGGGAGATGCCCCAGATAACAAACAAAAAATGCGTGTTATCCAGGGTTCCCACTGACCGGGTATAACACGGTTACATCCCCCCCCCACATAATTATTTTTTCTTCATTTTACAGGGTATTGCCATTGCCTAATGAATGCTTCTTTATGCGATTTTTTTCATTATATGAAGTGTTCGTTATGTGATGTATTACTGTACTGCAGTAAGACTTGTAATTCAAATGAAAGATTAAGGAAATTAAACAGTCAGCCTCTTCTATACCTAATTCTCTTTGCTATCAAAAGCAAACATCCTTCAAAACATGAACTTTAAATAGGATTATAAGTACACTAGTACTTTGGATAACAATGAGACTTGGTTCCACAAGTCTCATCGTTATCCGGTTTTTAACACTGTGCGATGCATACATTGCACAACGTTAAAAGCAACCCTTTGTTCGCTTTCCAAAGAGGAAAAGGAGCGGTGTGTGTGTGTGATCTTCCTACCTCTTTGGAAAGGGCAACGGGGATTCCCACTGCCCTTTCCAAAGAAGCAAGAGGATCGAGCCAAGCGCCAGCTGGGTTGGAGAAAGGTTATCACCCCAACCCGGCTGGTGATTGTATGCTGAGATCGAGGCTTGGGTTGTGGGGAGGAATGGGTGCGTGTGCTGGTCCCCCAATCCAAGCACCAATCACAGCGCACAACTGGTCCTTGGGTTGGGAGGGACTGGCGCGTGCACCCATTCCTGCCCCCAACCCAAGTGCCAATGGCAGCACAGGGGCAGAGTGGCTGGGAAGCTGAACAGGGAGTCCCCGGTCAGCTTCCCAGCCACCCCACCCGTGCCCGCAGCAGTGGCGTGGCTGGGAAGCCGAATGGGGAGCCCCCGTTCGGCTTCCCAGCCACACCGCCGCTACGATTACCTCAGATAATGCTAACATATCGTTATCCAATGCAAAATTTTTGTCAAATTTTTTCATCGTTCTCTGATTTTAGCATTATCCGACGTAATCATTATCTGAGGTATTAGTGTAAAACGTAGGCTAAAATTAAACAAATTGCAGTGAATATATGCCATCATGAGGGTTTTTTTTTTAAAAAATGAAAAGCGTACTGTGAATTGCTGTGATTGGAGAGAGAGCAAAATGGAGTGTTAGATGTGTATAAGGAGGGGGAAAAATAAGCAACAAGTATGCATCTTGAATAGACTATCTGTTTAAATTAGAAATGAGGCAAAGCAGGAGGAGGAAATATCAACATTATTCCCTCCAATTTTTTTTTTTTGGGGGGGGGAAGGAAAGCTGGTATTTTCTTTATTTGTTCTAAAGTGGCCTACAAGTCCAGAAGTGGTATACTAATTATTTATTATTGCAATTAAAGAAAACAAACAATAACTATAGTAGCAGCAACAACTGAATACAGAAAAACCAAGGAATTATCTTATATAGGAGAATATCACAACTATAATAAAATTAGTATCAGCTTTGAAAAATCTGACATACACTTGACTGAAAGTCTATCAAATGTAGTTTTTCTATCGGCAAGGACAGTGAATTGTAGAACAATAAATTTTTATTCAGAGGAGCAGTACAGTGAAAATATTTGGCTAAAATAAGAGAAGCAGAGATTATTAACACCCCAAGCATTAAAGTATTTCAATTTTTTATTTTATTTCATTTGTTATGCTAGGGAATGCAAATACCTGCCACTTAAATCCTGAAATGAGGGGGAAAATACCATGGAACTGCAGCTACTCTACATCATTAGTACTTTATGAAACAACTTATTGAAGGAAAAGTTTTAAGAGATTGGTTTGGATACAATACAACACCATAATTTAGAGTTCCTACATCTAATGTCAAACTAGTCATTATGAAATCTTTCCCTTATCAGAAGAGGAACAAGAATAAGCAGCTTTTGTTTGTATCCATTCAGTTGCAGCAAACAAAGTCTTTCAAATAGAAATGGTGTAGCAAAGGATAGAATGAGAAGTGCATTGTGGTCAAATACACAACTCCTTATAGCTCATACCTATGAACATTTACTCAGAGGAGTTCTGTGGCTCATTCTTACTAACTTGTATACAGAATTCTAGCCTCAGAATTGGAATCGATATCTTGAATTGTTGTTTGGTTCATGGCTTGTGCACACAGGGACCTTTAATAAACTCTAAAAATATTAGGCTGCACTATCTTATTTCTTTGAGCCAGGATCCTTTTCATCTCCTCCAGTAATGCAAATGTTTGTGTATAAAATGCTGGGACTTTTTCAAACCTTGTGAAAAGAGATATCCAGGACACCTCGCTGAAGTACAAGCCCCATTGATTGCACCATGCACAACTTCCAAATTGTGCAATGGCAAGCGTGAGATCATGGAAACCCCTTGAGTCTAATGTAATACTACAGCTGAAATGAACAGGATTCTGGCCTAGACTTGTATTGTCTCCTGTCTCACAGCAGCCCATAAAAAGAACAGCCAAACAAAATTGATTACTGAAGCAATCAATATATGAGCAATGGGAAGTAAGGTTCTGGGAGGAATCCCCTCATTTTTTAATCCTTTCCCAAAGTAATGTGTAAAAGAAAGAAGGAAATGCTATTCGTTACCAAAAAAAAAAAAAAAAAAAGGAAAAAAGAAAAAGTTGCCAACCCTTACTTTCCATTCACCACCTTCCATTCACCACCCCAAAACATAACACACACCAAAACATAACACACTACAGACAACACTCTTTTTTAACACATTGTCACTGCTAAGCTTTATAAAAAAACACACATCATTCTTAAAAATAATGAAAGGTTGGGTTTTTAATGATTCATTACTTAAACTTTCCAGATGTTGGACAAATATCAGAACTCCAGCCAACCTAAGGTCAAGCCTAATCTCATATTTACTTAACACACTACTGTAGTTTATGATCAGCCAAACTCCTGTATGATGCAGATCATACAAGTCTGACCAACATAGGCCAAAAGTTGTGTGTGTGTGTGTGTTGCAACTTGCTTATGTGACAATATATTTCCCTTTTTTGCACTCAATTTATTGCTGGTTTTATATTCTATTTTCCAACAAGTTAGATCCAATGGTGCATCTTGTTGATTGGGATAGTTTAGCAATGTTTTTATATATTCTCTCCTGCCGTGACAGTATTTTTTTAGAACCAACTAATCTTTTTTGTTTGTATCAAGAGTATTGCATAATTGGATTTCTTTTGACAAGAAGTAGGCTACTTCAAGGACATTTATTACTTCTTTTTTGTATGCATTGTGATGCATAAATTGCATGCATATAAGTGTTGCACTGATTTTCTCACATTCACAGAAAATTTGCCCTGTATCAAAGTACCTCTATTTTATTTGATTATTCTTTGATTTTTCCATATCATTTCAAAATCTACTAAGTGACTTCCAGATTATCTAGACAGAATCTTGTCCTGATGGGAGACACTCTTGGGCATTCACACATTTGGCAAGTTGTGTTGTTTTTGTTCTCCATAGGTTAGCCCAGTCTTGCCTTGTTTAATATTTAGAGGTTGAGAAGTGTGGAGAAACCTTTCCATCAGTTTTAGCCATCAGTTAAGGGATGGGTGTGTATGGTGCTGCATAGGCTTGGTTCTTGGAAAGTTGGAAAAAGAGTGTTTACCAGGCCCAAAGGCCATAGCGACTGGATGAAAACACTCCTATGTCTCTCCTCTGAGATTGCTCTAAAGCAGGATATCTCAGGCAGCTGTGTGTGTGTTGCAGCCAGACCCATGCTGGCCATTTGGGACACAGGTATAAGTCCTGGTGTGCCCCAGTGACTAGTGCCCCCCCCCGAAGTGGGCAGAAGTATGTCACTTGGTGGCTACAATCCATAATGTCATGTAATACCCCCCCATAGGCACCCCCCTCCATCCCTGTCCAGTACCCTTTTAGTTTAGCCAGCACACCCCTGGTTGCAGCTGGTAAGCCTAGGTAGACTTCTCCATGAGTCTTAAGAAATCCAATACTGAGCCTGGTAACTTGGCGGATGTGATTCAGTTTGGGTCATGGGGAGACCTGGGGCAAGGGGTCTTGTCTATCCTACACCTCTTGTCACATTAGTTGCAAGATCTGATGAGGACTTTGTAGTTTGGTGTATGATAATATTTTAAAAAGAGTTAGAAGATGAATATACAGTCAGTGTATCTGATCCGTGAAGAGAAAGAAAGTGCACATGCAAACAGTGTTAAGTGCCCAATATAGTTTAATTGTTAAGACCACTGCCTTTAACCCAGGAAGACATTCCTGAACAAATTAAAAGTTATACTTTTAACTGGTTTCTGTGGCAACCTTACTTTAATCATACTTCAGACTGTCAAATTCATAACAGAGGAAAGAAGGCAAGAATGTCAGCCAGAAACTTAACAGAGCGATGCAGTACAACAAAATGCTGTAGGTCCATGGGGGATGGGCTAAGTGCTACATGCTAAAAAATATGCCATGCTCATTATCTAGTTCTGCACTACGGAGAGGGGTAAGGGATGATTGGGGCTGTGAGTTAATAACATCTACAAGCTCACATATTGCCTGCCTTTCCTATAAAATCTGAGATAGTACATTTTATGATAGGATTGCACCCAAATGCCACCTTCCTCTTTAGTATCTGATTGTTTTATGCCATCAGTATCATTTTTGACCCATGGCAACTGTATGAATCAGTGACTTCTGAAAGGTCATATTCATAGCCCCACTCAGGTCTTGCACTTGTAACACTGTCGCTTCCTTTACTGAATCAATCTATTTAATGTTCAGTCTTTTCCTTATCTTCTGCCCTTCATGTTTCACAACTTTATTGTCTTTTCCAGTGAGATTTGTTTTCTTATGATATGTCCAAAATACAATAGCCTTAATTTCATCTATTTTGGCTCTTGATAGAATTCCGTCTTAATTTGATCCAGCACCCATTTTTGTCTTTCTGCCAGCCTACATTATCTTAAAAACTTTCCTCCACTATCACATTTTGAATAATTGCATTTTAACTTTCCCATTTGTGTATAATAAATGGGAATGCCATAGCATAAACACCTTTAGTTTTGTTTTCCAGTGACATGTGTTTTCTTGTAAGAATCTCTTCTAGTTTCTTCAGAGCTCCCGTTTGAGATCTCAGACTTCTGGTTTCTTGGCTGAAGTTGCCACTTCTATTGATGATTGAACTCAGGTACTGAAAATCTTTAACAAGTTAATTTCTTGACTGATAACATTAAAACTGTGATTTCTGTTTCCTTCATCTTCAACTGTAACTCCATTTTGTACTTCCTTCTTGCACAGGACATCATCCCAAGTGCGCGAGGGGGCTCTCTTAGCCCCACAAAGTTTGACTTGCAG
The DNA here is from genome assembly GCA_030440675.1 of Furcifer pardalis. Classification (NCBI taxonomy): domain Eukaryota; kingdom Metazoa; phylum Chordata; class Lepidosauria; order Squamata; family Chamaeleonidae; genus Furcifer; species Furcifer pardalis. Next base: position 80,400,072 of record CP126893.1, on the reverse strand, counting down.
GAGGGTCCAAAAATTCACCTGAGGCAGCGATCGGCTTCAGCACAGGTTGCTGAAGGGAAAGAAGTGAGTGAGAGGCTGCTCAGAGCAGCCTGGACAAAGTGCAGTCTCTGCCTCCATCACCACCACTGCTGATGTTAAAACTGTCAGCAGTGGGGGCAGCCTGCCTCCAGCCCCCGCAGCTGTGTGTCAGTGGTGGAACTGGCCTGCAGGAAAAAAGTTTGGGCACCACTGGTTTAAACTGATGAAGGATGTCCACCCTGGATGGGGATTTCACAGGGTCTCAGAGCTGTGGTCTCTCTGACAGCCCCGTCCAATGCATGCACAGTTTGAAGAATGCAATGATGCCACGTGGCTGTCCCGGTTTGGCAGGAGAGAATTATGGCAACCCTAGGTGGGATGAACCATGTGACCAGCCTGAAAAGTTTGGTCACACCTGCAGTAGAGTATACTAATGAGAATATGAAGAACAGGGTTCTTTAGGAGTGCCTCATAAACACAGTGAGAAATGACATTCGAAAGTTACTATTTCTAAGCTTTTATATTAAGAGGCAATAACTCATTCCAGTTTTACCATTTGACCACACAGAACACACACAAATTTCAACATGGGGGGACAAGAGAAGCGAAGTACAAGAAAGTGCTTGCTGATAACCTCATCAACCTTCTAGGCATTTAAGATCTACAGAGGAGTTTTGATGTGAATTCAATGGATGTCTTACATTTCGGTTGGGTGGTCTGGCAGCTTTTGCCATGTAATGAAAATCATGTACTTTTGACAAGCTGCAACACCAAAACTAAGGCACCCATGAAAATAAGGGTTATGTCACTTGAAAGATCATCTCAGCAACTTTAAGAATTGATAGAAACCAAAAGCCAAAAATGCAAAGTGATGATGTCACCGCTTTCTGAAGTAGCTTTGGAAAAGTGACAGTTTAGCTGGGGGGTGGGGTTGGTTGTCGGGGGCCAGCAAAAAAAACCACCCAAACAATTCAGATGATACAAAGTGTGTTTCAAAGAGGAAAGATTAACCTTTGTGGGGACACTTTAAGATTTGGGATTGGACTTTGGGAAAATAATCTATGAAGCGTTTTACAAAAAAACACTCAAATAAGGTCACAAAAACGCACAAAAAAGAGGGGAAACCAATTTAGAAAATTAATATAACAACTTCCTAAGGTGGATACCATTCACATACAACATGTGGAAAAAAATGACTCTGAAGCAGGAATCCACAAAAAATATTGAGGAAAAACGTGACTCATTAAAATATTTCCGCGTGTGTGTGTGTGTATTTGGCGGTGATCCAATAAAAAACCGATCGACCGATTGAAGCGATCCAAAGTGCAATTGATAGAGGACATAATAAACTTTCTTGTGACACTTATACAATTTGGATCTTGTGACACTTATACAATTAGACTCTAACTGCCACTTTTTTCCTTCTTCTTTGCTGTTAGAGGCTTAAAATTCATTATATTATGTGAGAATTGAATGAGATAGGGCACAATAGTATTAAGAACTGGACACAAGCTATCTCTTCTCAAATGTTTTGTACTTTACTTTTTATGCCTCCTATTGGTCTTTATTTTTCAGTGCTTTCCCTTTTTTCTTTCTTCAAAGTGTGTTTCTGTGTTCCAGAAGGGGCAGGTGGCAATCATGACATACAAGACAACAATCAGGTATTCTATTCAGTGTGGCAGTAAAGCTATCAGCAGAGGTATTTTTTCCTCCTTCAACAAATGACTTAGCTGATTAAATTTTATTAAATTGCAATGTTCCACTGGGAGTTGTAAAGGGAGGGAAAACTCTTGGGAATTGTGCATGCATACTGGCAATTAAGCAATAGTTGATGGCACAGAGCTTCAGTCCCTATGCAAATTCATGCACCTTTACTTTCCATATGCCCATTTTTGCCACTATTTGGACAAATATAAATATGTACAGTTTGAAATATTCAGAAACAAATTGATAGATACACTGTAAATGAGGTTAGAGCAAATTTGTTGTAGCTTGCCAAAGACCTCAGACCAAATCAAACTGGATGTTATTCACACACTTATACTTTTTATTACTTGACAAGGCTCTCTATGATTAAATTGAAGTACTTGGTAAAGAAGCAGTAGTGGATTTCCTTCCAGAGTATTTTAGAAGGAAGCTGACATTTCTATGATAGGGCTGGGAATAGGATTCAAGAAATGAAGTCATCAACTCCTTTTCAGCCTTTTAAGTATTCTTAAGTTAAGAGAATGAAAATTGTTAGCTGAAATGATAGGGAAAAACTACAGGAAGCCCATGTGTTTTTAATAATCAAGCAGATGATATCAGAGTCTTTCAAGTGATAAGCTTCACTATGACACACACAAGTTGCTTGTTATAGAAAAGTACACTCCACTGCTTCATGGAGTTAGGGACGATCAATACCAAGTCTTATAATTAACTAACTGTAGAGCAATGATTCACCTGAACTCACAGTCTGTGCTGAAGAGACTCATGATGATGTCAAAGAACACTGAGCTGTCACTGAAGAGCTCTGTCACATGGGCTGAACTGCAAAATTTACAACATCCTCATGTTGATTAAATGGCAGAAAAATCAGTGGAAACTTAATCTGACAAACAGAATTCTCATTGTATTATAATATTTTTTGCAACAACTGCTACTAAGTTTGACAGAAATACTCACCTCATTTCAATTTCAAAGTACAGTAATACCTCGGATAACGTTTACTCGGATAACGCTAAAATCGCATAACATTAAGTAATCGGGGGGGGGGGGAGAGAATTGCATCAAATAATGTTAAGGTCCTATGGGATGGATCGGATAACAACCGCTAAAGCCTGTGCGGTTACAATGTATCTCTATGGATAACGTTATCCGATCCATCCCATAGGATTTTAACATGAATCGGATAACACTAAAAATCGGATAACACCAAGACTTGTGGAACCAATTTTTAGCGTTATCCGATGTTTTACTGTATACGATATGTTTAAGCAGATATGCTTAAGCAGATATTTGCTCTCTCTATCGTGAAATATATTATTCCATATAAATTATTTCAACTACATGGCAAATCAATCCAAAACTCCAAACTCTAAGTCACAATATTAGGTGGTCTCAGACAAATCCCTCTGTTGATGAAGTGGGAATTAACTATGACCTACAGCACATAGCTGACACTGATAAATGTTAACCTTGGACTATACTCCATATTTTATACATAATTTGACTGGCTTTTCAACAAACCATTTCCAATTCTATAATCACAGGAAGAATTCTTTCTTGCTTCTTGCCTAAAGCCTTTCCTTATATTATATGCATTAGGAAGGGTAAGTAGTTACTCTTGTGTTTTTTAAAACAATGTATTAACCATGTTGACTTAATGCTTTATTCCTTGTTCATTATATTGACTCACCCGTCACATATGATCTTTCTTTATCAGAATATTAACAGCACAGCATATTAACCCTTAGTGGTGCTTCTTGTATTTAAGACACATTTTTGGGTAATGTAATTTTACAGGTTGTCAATTAATTGGCAGTTTGAGTGACATGAGCATGTTTTGAGAATGGAAATTGTCAGAAGACTGTCACTTTGGGCAAAATACAGTAGTTTTCCCCCAACAAGAGTAGATCCATCAGATAAAGCAAACTGGTTAAGTCAATATTTGTGTCAGTGTGAAGAGTGGGTTTACAGTTGGTCTTACAGCAAAGAGACAGACTGTAATTACTTACTAATGAAAAAACAATGGTGCTCATTACATTTACACAGAAGATTAATTACTAAAGCTTTCACATTTTCCTAGTTGGATATACACATATATATCTTTTTAAATGTTCCATAGGAGAGGACAGGGAATAATTATCAACTTGACTAGTCTTGTACTCTTGGGGCTACTTCAGTAAAATTGATGAAACAACAGCATTAGGAAAATAACTGTCTTTAGGAACCTTGAATTACCTTTAAAAAATTCTTCTTTTCCAAAGAATTCATTATGAAAGGGGGGATACCTATGGAAAGAACAAAGAAAATCCACATGTTTTAGAACATTATTACACTTGTACACTACTTTGAAAAGTATTTGTATTTTGAAAGATGGTTTAGAAGTCTGTTAAAGGGAATCAATCTGTATTAAATTATACATAGATAGCTGTTCATAACCTTAATTGAGGATCTTATGCCACAGCACACTTACTGGTAGCATTATATTCTACATATTAATCAATACTGGAGCATATAAAAAGACAAACATATGAAATGTAGATAATATATTCAAGGGGAATATTGGAAGTTCATTTTATTTCCCACACATCTCCATGGCTGATGATGTATCATTAAGTTACAGATCAGGATGTCAGCCAATGTTGCCTGCCTTTTCAGATGGTCCTGCCTCCTGTGGAGACAGTGATAGGAGGAACATGGGGACAGAATTCTCTCCCTGCTCCTGCTTTCAGATCAGTCCTTTTCTGAATAGCTGAATAGAGTGAATGAATTTAGTTATTTGAAATTAAATCACAGGTTTTAAAGAATATCTGACCACAAACTAGAGTTTTGGCAATAAAGAAACAAAGAGTGAATTCACATTGGATTTTTAAAGAAGAACCATATTTCTCAACAGCTTCTCAGGTGGACCAGAAGCCATAGCTACTAGACCAGGCCAGCCATTAGCTGTTATATAAGAGTGGAGACTTACAGCCAAGTTTTTAGAAGAGTACAATTTGATCACTAGGGCTGGAAGCATGATGTTTAAATAAACTGCAACTCACCCATGCCTGGAGCTGCCATAAGGATTCTTGAGATAACCACCTGAGCAATGGCCTGTTGAGCAGCTTTGGTAGATTCACCCAATCGGTTTCCATTTTCGTCTGTAACAGGAATACCATACTTTAGTTCCCTATTGGATGGTGGGAAAAGAAAAAAATAACCCTGAACAATCACTAATTTCTGTTTTTTCCTTAATTTTTTATTATATTTTAAAGAAGGTAAATTCTGGCGCATGAAACCTGTGAAAAGAAAGCCAGGGATTTTCTAACGCTAGAGGTTACAAACAATCTTTTACTCCTTCTGTGCTGTCGTTCATCTTCCGTTCTTGGTGCAAAAACTGATCTTGAAGATCTTGAGTTAGATTGACCATACATGGACAGATGGACTCTCATAACCCTGACCCATTCATTGGTAATCTCGCAGACTGACGACTGTAATGCTCTCTATGTGAGGCTACCCTTGTGTTTGATACAGAGATTACAGCGGGTCCAGAATGCAGCAGCCAAGCTGGTGACAGGCTTATAGAAAGCTGATCATATTTCCCTAGCTTTGGCAGGCCTGGACTGGTTATCTGTTGCTTACCATGTCAGATACAAGGTGCTTATGTTATCATATAAGGCCCTATACAGTTTGGGACCATGCTATCTGTCTGAGCATTTCTCCCTCAGAACAACTCCTCGCATCACCCATTCATCACAGTCGGCACAGCTCTAGGCGCCGACCCTGAGTATGGCTTGAAAGTTTTTAACTTTAAATAGAGCCTTCTCGATGTTGCACCAACATTATGGAATGCTCTACCAGTAGAGTTGCACCAGGTCCCATCACTGGCTATCTTTAAAAAGCAGTTAAAAGCTCTCTTCTTCAAGGAGTCTTTTCTGGGTTTTGTCCCTTTAGTGATAAATTAGCCAGTAAGGTTGAGGCTCTGTGCCCTCAGATGCCAGTTACTTTATTTTAGTTTAGTTTGTGATGTATTTGTTGTTGTTTGTTTTGATTTGCTGTGTAGTCTGTTGTTAGTTGTTATCTGTTTGTACACTGTCCAGAGTGGGAAACCACCCAGATGGGCAGTACAAAAATGCAATAAATAAATAAATAAATAAATAAATAAATTGTAATGGGAACAAACTACATCCATGTGCACTACATGTGATAGGGCAAGTATTCCCTATGCATTCCTCTTCTAAAGGTTGAGACAAATAGTTCTAATAGACAAAAAGCAGTCAAGCAAACAGGGATCTTTTTTAAAAAAAAATAACTGCACTGCAGCCATGTAAATGTTATGTGGTGTAGCGTGTTCACTGTTGCACCAGGTCTTGTGACACCCAAGTTCTTGTGCCATCCACAAACCTACTGGGTGACATTGATCAGGCCTGCCATTCTCTCTCATATGGACATAATCTACTCAATTGTTGTAAGGATAACATGGGGCAGGGGAGAGCCTGGATACTGCCTTGAGCTCAATGGAAGAAAAGTGTGATATAAATTAAGCAACAATGATTTGACTATTTCTAACAAATAAATAGTAACCATGCATGACTATGGGGGAGTTTCCCCAATTTTTCCTTAGAGCAACACAGTGATCAGACAAATTTGTCTGACAGAGAATTGAACAGAAATATTGAACTAATTTTCCTGATTAGTAAGGGAGGGAATTAGAAGCTGGGAAAGAAGGGCTATCACTCTCCAGACCATGGTCTTTCTTTATTTTGTCCCTGCTGGGTTTTCCTTCATCTAATGGGGAGAGGACTTTGCAAGGATAACATTAAAGATTGGGTAAGGTAGGGGTCATGATCATCAGCAGTGGGATAGGTCTCTCCCTTGCTTCTAGATTTTTACCTATTCAGTCCCATGCACCATGCAAGCTAAATGGAGCAAATGGAAAGCTGTGGCTTTTTAAAAAATGGGTCAATTTATCTCCTGCTATGTTTTTCTCTTTCTCACTGCTTTTCAATTTTTCTAACATTACTCTCTTCTAATGATAGCTTCAATTTAGTTGCTTCAGGTTCCAGTAACAGTTCAGGCTAGATTTGATTTTGTTGTTATGAGCCATCAAGACAGAACTGGCTCACAGCAACCATAATAAAGGTTTTATGGTATATGAGACAATTAAGTCATGTTTTTACCATTTCCACTCCCACCTTTTTCCATGCTGGGCAGGGATTTGAATGAAGTCTCCTGCGTCCTAGTCCATTGCTCTATCCATTATACCACACTGGGCAGATTTGATCTATAATCCACTTATTTGTCTTTTTAGTGACCATGGTATCCATAAAGCTCTCCTCCAACAACATATCTGAGATTAACTTTTTCTTGTCTCCTATGTCAAATCAATTGATTTTTTTCCTTGTCACCACAATTCAATTCAATTTCAGAAAAACTGAAATTTGCCACATCTTTTCAAAGCCAACTAGTAGCATCCATTTCCAAGAAGCTTTATCTCATCCACATTTTCATCTTACCTTTGTCTCATCAATGGGATATTAATGCAGTTAGCAGCAGCAACTGCAGCAAAAGGAACAAAACGTCCTATAAGAGGCGACACATGCTGCAGAAAAAGAAAGATAAACCAGCTTTGTATGGTGTTTTTCTTTCTCTCTAAATTCTTAATTAGATTTTGCCTCCAGGAAGTGCCAATGAAATGAGGCAACCTTAGCTACTATCTTCTGAAAAGCTGATTAGGTAAAGGTAACGGGCACTCTTGCTCAAAAGCCAGTCATATCCGACTCTAGGGTTCAGTGCTCATCTCTGTTTATAGCCAAAGAGCCAGCGCTGTCTGCATCCGCAGATGTTTCTGTGGACACGTGGCAGGCATGCCTTGACACCGGGGTGCACGGAACACTGTTTACCTTCCCACCGAAGTGGTCCCTATTTATCTACTTGCAATTTCTTGCTTTCAAACTTCTAGGTTGGCAGGAGCTGGGACAGAGACGGGAGCTCACTCCATCATGCAAACCTGGGAATCGAACTCCAACCTTCCAGTCAGCGAATTCAGTGTCTTAACCACGTGAGCCACCACAGTCCCTATGAAAAGCTGATTAGGTAAAGGTCAACCTTACTTGAAAGCCAGACGTATCCGACTCTAGGGTTCAGTGCTCATCTATGTTTATAGCCAACGAGGCAGCACTGTCTCTGTCTGCAGACATTTCTGTGGACATGTGACAGGCATGACTAAACATCGGAGTGCACAGAACGCTGTTTATCTTCACACCAAAGTGGTATCTATTTATCTACTTGCAATTTCTTGTTTTCAAACTGCTGGGTTGGCAGGAGGAAAAGTTGATTAGAGTATATATCAGAACACCAGTAAATGTGTGGTGGTGGAGGATGGATCCCCTGATAGACCTTGCGGCCTTCTAGATTTTGTTAGGATATTAACTCCAGTAAGTTTGGTCAGTAGTTAGAGATAATATGAATTTAACAATATATGGAGGGTCAAAGGTTCCCTTCTGTTGAGAAAAAAAAGTCCCTCTGCCCTCTACATAGGACAAACAGGACAATCACTGTGCAAAAGAGTAACTGGACACAAATCAGACATAAAAAGTGGCAATATAAAAATCCCAATTCAAACCATTTTAATTTGCCTGGACTTGCGGGTTGCTGTTCTAGAGCACAGGAATTACAAAACTAGAATCCAGAGAAACACAGCAGAGACATGCATATGCTAGACACGCATCTCAGGTGTTTTAATATCAGTCAGGGGTTTCTGGGACATTATCAGATTTGATGCACCATAACTAACAGGTTGTTATATGGTGCAGTTTTGCCTGGGTCACTCAAACCATTGTCAACAAATGCTAACTCATTGGCAAATGTGTAATACCACAATGCTTGTGTTGCATCCATCCTTTGGATGTGATGCATCAGCTTGCAAGAGAAGTTTGTTTTGCAACCATTTGCAGTAGGGGGCCGGGCTTTGCAGCAGGTTTGAATAATAACAGGATTTTGGCCAATTATATATTACTGGTCATCGACCACAATAAAGTTTGATTGATAAACATTGCAGTTTTATGGGTATAATTGAAGAGAAGCAAAGATTTAGTTAAAAAGGGTCAATAAGCTCACAGATATCCAAACTGTTAGGTGTACCAGGGCATGTGACAGTGTGTTATTCTTTCAAGTGTCACAAGAGCCTTTAAAAAAAAATCTTTTGATGCCTATACAAATCATTAACTGCAAGTTTTCACAACAATTAAATCTCTCTCAAAACATAAGGGAGGAAAGAAGGGCAATACCTTTGTTAGGGCATTCAGTCCTAGAGCAGTTGCAACAGCACCTGTAGTAGCAGAAACATAGGCTGTTCCCAGCTGGCTAAAAGAAAAATAAGAATGTTTTCACATGCAAACAAACTTTGTGCATCACATTTGAAGCATTTTGAGAATAGGAAAGACCTTTCAGGGAGGTAAGGTACACAAGGCTTTCATGTTTGGCCTCTCAGACACTCTTTTGGGAAAGCTGTACCCCTACCAATTTTGTTCTCCCTGGACCCGAACAGCTTTTCAGTCCAGAGTTTTAACTTTTGGAATCTCCAGAACTGTATTATGAGACTTTGGGTACTAAGTGACCAGCTAGCTCAGTGATGGCCAACCTTGGCACTCCAGGTATTCTTGGACTTCAAGTACCAGAAGCCCAAGTCAGCACTCCTGCTGATCAAGGCTTCTGGGAATTCAAGTTCAAGAACAGCTGGAGTGCCAAGGTTGGCCATCACTGAGCTAAGGAGTCTGTAACCACATCCCTCAAAGACAAAGCCTTTCATAAAAGCTTTAGAAAAAAGCCTATTTTGTATCCTGCTTTCCTATCAAGAAGACAAATGCTACACATATAACATTCCCAGGCACTCAGGAACTAATTCAACTGAGCATCAGATAGCATAGTGATGGTGAACCTTGGCACTCCAGGTGATCTTGGACTTCAATTACCAGAAGCCCAAGTCAGCACACCTGCTGATCAGGGCTTCTGGGAATTGAAGTTCAAGAACACCTGAAGTGCCAAGGTTCACCATCACTGAGCTAGATGTTCAATAGCTGCCCTAATAATGTAGCAGTTGCCCCACCTGATCCATGCCAGAGACATTATGAGACCTACTTCAGATACAGTAATACCTTGGATAACGTTTACCTCGGATAACGCTAAAATCGCATAACGTTAAGTAATCTGGGGTGGAGAATTGGATCGAATAATGTTAAGGTCCTATGGGATGGACCGGATAACAACCGCTAAAGCCTGTGCGGTTACAATGTATCTCTATGGAGCTTAAACGTTATCTGATCCATCCCATAGGATTTTATCATGCATCGGATAACACTAAAAATCGGATAACACCAAGACTTGTGGAACCAAGTCTTAGCGTTATCCAAGGTATTACTGTAATAGCAAACCCTATATATACAATGCAGACAGTGTCCTCTAGTGACCAGCTCTGGTAATCTCCCATTGAAATGCATTTACAGTGTACAGTATTATGTATTTCAGGGATTTTTATTGAATATTTTTAGACCTGCAGATAGCTGAAACCAAGGATACTGAACCCACAAAAATGGGGAACAACATGTATTAACACTAGTTTTATAAATTCCAGCTGAGATAGAAAAAAAGCTGTGCAGATTTGCTGACATGCAAACATGATAGAAACCCACCGCTGGTATGTCCTGCTAGCAAACCAAGCAACAAGAAGTGGCTCTGCTGTGACCAGCTGTAGACAACTGGCATTATGCCTATTTTTCAAAAACAGCTCCTGCATCAATGAATGGAGAACTACACATGTTGATGGACTTCAAATCCTATCAGTCCCTGCCAGCCTTCTCCCAGGAATAATGGCAGTAACTGTTCAACATTTGAGGGGGCATAGGCAGTAACAATCCCGGGTGGTTCTCCGGGGGGGGGGGGGGAGAGAACCCACCCAGGATTGTGTTTCTTTTTAGGTGTCCAAACCGGACACCTCACCGGCAGCCAATTTTTTTTTTTTTAAATTTGGAGCCAAAACGGCTGCCCGGAATTGCACATGCATCAAACCTCCATTTGACGCATGCGCACAAAAAAATAGAAGTGCACATGCACCAAATGGAGGTTTGACACATGCACAGTTCTGGACAGCCATTTTGGCTGCCTGGAAAGGAAGGGTGCAGGCAGAGCCTGGAGAAACGGCAGCAGCGGTGGTGGCCTTTCCTCGCCAGGCGGGGCCGCCATGCCAGTTTGCCACCACGCCACTGCACTTCTTGCCTGCCTGCCTAGTGCCTGCTCCCCGACCCCAGGCCATGTAAGTGACAGGTTTGTGTTTGGGGTGGGTGGGTGGGATGACTATTTTAATTTAAATGTGTATTTTTATTTAATTAATTTTTATTTTATTATTTATTTATTTATTTATTTTACAGAGTTATATGCTGCCCCCCTCAAAGAGACCCAGGGCGGCTAACAAAGGTTCAAAAAGAGACATAAAAACACAATATAAAATCCAGTTAAAATTAATATTATAATATATAAACTAAGCAAGTTTAAAGGTTAAAAATTCATACATTGAGAGAAGGAGGGGTCAAGTGAGCCAACAAGCTGATACAGCTATCTGACCCAAACCCCATACCTGTCCCGCCAGCCAAGTCTTAACCCCCTTCATAAAGGGCAGCAACTCTGACGAGACGATTTTATTTTATTTTAATTTTTTGGCTCCTCCCATGTCATGACATCATGATTTTGGCTCCACCCACAATGTCATGACATCATGATGTGGTGAAATTTTTGACAGCCCACCACTGGTCATAGGTCTTTCCCCCAGATTGCTATTGGAATCAAAAGAGATGGTAAAGTTAGGATGTTACTGGAATTACTGCTCTCTCAAATGGTGAGGCAGAATGTGATCTTTTCACACAGCTCCTGAACTTGCATGTCAGTAAGCATTGCTCTTTGATTGATGGGTGGAAGATAAAAAGAGGCTTAATCTAGAAGACTAATTTCCCAAAATTACCTATCTCTGGAAATCACCTTGTAAGAAGAAAACTGGACCATCAGTTTCTAAATGCAAGCTGACTGTTTTGTCTAGTTTGTCTCTTGCTTTCTACTCTGCCATCTATAAGAAACATCCCTGTCTTCTACCACAGTATTTTTCAAGTCCATCACCCAATTATTTATCCATATGATATTTAGGAGACTCCAACTGAAGTTCAGAGAATACGAAACACTCCAGATTAGAAAGATCAGTCATAAATGCAGTCAGAGGTTTGCCAGTTCCCACCAGTTACAATCCACAGTAGAATCCTAGATTGTATTAGTGACCTACTTTTTGGAATATTTTTCTGATATTAGTGACCTAGTTAGTCATTTCAACTACGCAAATATGATACTGTGTGATGATCAACATGCAAAGATATTATGTTTAGTACCCGAAAGAAGTAAGATGGCAGTCATGCATCTAGTAGTATCTCATCTATTACTGAGAAAATGTGTACAGTACATGAAGGGCTGTGAATTCTTGAAAACACACTATATACATGTTACATATTATGGTTATTCAATCAGCATCACTTCTATTTCTCCATTATATTTTACCTTGTTCTTACATGTCGTCACATCAAGCCATTCTATGAAAGACCACATTGCAAATTTAATAACAATCCTAACCAGGGAATCTGTGATCCATTATTATTTAAGCCATTTACAAAACAAAGAGATTTCTGCAGCATATATACAAAGGAAGACAGCAGAAGGCAAGAGCATTTCAAATCTGCAATAGTTCAGCTCCTTCTCAGACATTAACCTCAGTCTAGATCCACAGTCACTTGTATTTCTTGTCCCAGTTTTCCAGCGTTTCTAGAGGAAAGCCTTTAGCAAGCATCTTTCCATCAGTTAGTGTTTTCATCAAGATCCCAAAGCTTCCATTGCATTACAATGATTCAACCATTTTTTAAAAATACTTAAAGGGCAAAATCTAATTGTTAGTTGTAATTCAAGTAGTCCCACAGAATCAGCTGCTGAATGGTAAGTTAACATTTATGTAAATCCTACTGATTCTGAGGGTTTATTTTAGCAGAAACAAATGAAAGGATTTAGCCCAAAATGACGTTGACTGTCTTGTGTTCCAGGAATCATTGCCTGAGTGTTTTCTAGCTTTCTGGAGCAAACCTGGAGGGCACCCCAAAATCTTTTCCTTTTGGTTCTACTGACTAAGCCCACCTGATAGCAAAATGGCACTGATGGGAGTCAATCCTATTGCCTTCAAAATATTTCAGTCATTTTCTATCATAGTTTACATCTAAAGCCTACACTAGATCTGACTAGGCCAGAGATTATATTTAAGTAATATGAATATTCTGAGGAAATCAGATTACTTTACCTTACAGTAATTGGGGCATCTCCACTCCTGTTTGTATAATTTACAATGGCATTGAATGACTGGTTAATCCACTGCCAGAAGACCACTGCTGGAGTTGTTCTTAAAAACAGAGAAAGTTATGAAATTAAACTTTTTTCTTATTTTTATTTTTAAAAAGCATAAAAAAGAACACAACACTAAACATTAACATTACTTCAACAAATATATGCACCCTCCACCAATGGGACATTATTTATATTCCCCTTCTTATCTAAACATAAATTTCCCTTTCCTATTCCTTATTTCCAAAAAGATAAATATTCTTGCCCATGTTTCATTCCTTTAGTTTTAACAAATACATGGTTAAAGAATCTCCCCAAACCTCTTTAAAATCATTTTTCTTTATCATTTCTTCAACTTTAATTCACATGTCAATTTATTGTTTATATATATAAATGCAGTATATTTTCCAATTTCTTACCATTAACAACCTCATTGCTGTTGCCATTATAATAATCATATTTTTCTTTTTTACTGTCTATCTTTATATTTCCAAAATCCATTAACAAAACTAATCTAGAACACATTTCTAGTTTTAAAGACAGAATATGATTAATTTCTTCACTTCCCTGAAGTCTTTTTACATTCTTAAAATCCCACCATAAATGACGTTTTGTCCATATCTCTTCCATACATCTCTTAACACTCCTTTTTATATTTAGAATCATAATAGCTTAACTGGACCAGTCATATATGATCTCCATATAGTTTTATAACAATGCTCCTTAATTCTCACTAACATATTTTTCATAATCCTTTGTTTCCATATTCTCCCCAAATTGTCTTCCTTAATTTCAATCTTTAAATCTGTTTTCCATGTTGCTTTTAAAGCTTTCTGTACATCATCACTTTTCATTCAAAGTTTCTAAACCATGTTAATTAAGTTGAATAATTTCAGCTTATGAAACATACAAAGACAAACATGGTGTTTTCAAAGTCATACCACATCATTACCAACAAATCAAGCGTAATTTGAATTCTTTGTATAAGTTATGGCACAAGCACATTTCAAAGTACTGTATGAGAATAACTAAGGATTGCTTAACAATTTATAGTTCTTCAATTGACGTATAGAAATGCACAGAATTTAAGAAGAAATTATAGCTTGATTTACAAGTTAAGCAATCCTGTGGACAAAGAGAGTAAAATCTGCACATCACCTGCTACATGTGGCACCCACTGTGACCAAGGTGGGTAATGGAGATGACTTTTATTGTCATTTTGAATAAATTTTCCTCCTTCACGCAGTGAGTGGGAGGCTCAGCTAACCAGACGCAGGTTTGCTTCAGTTTTGATGTTCATTTTGAGAATAAACTGGTGATCTAAAACATTGGTAAGTTTGTCCTTTCCTCTGCTATCATTATTAGAACCTTTGGAACTGTGTGTATTTTGCTACACCTCAGTTTAGTTGTGGAGTTGATGAATGAGGTGAAGGTGAGGTAGCATCTGAGTGAATGACTGCCTTCCTCAGAGTGCGTGTGCATGTGTGCACACAGCTGAGCATGAGCAAGAGAGTGAGTATGCACTCACTTTGATATGAGTACCCCAAAATCACATACGGTATGTAGATTTGTCCATCTGAATTCCCTTTGGTTTCTTTTCTAAAGAGCTTTCACAGAAGGATAAGAGTTTTGAAACCGCATATTAAGTGACATGACAAGAGATGATAAAAGGCAATGAAAGGTTCACACAACAGCTAATTCTAGGACAAATTAATAACCAATAGAACTCAAAAATATTGGAAGAAAAGGAAAAAGGCTTATTTTACCAGTTCTGTGAAATACCCAAAGTATATTATTTAATGTCACTTGGGCTGCAGTAACCAAATCCTTTGCAGTATAACACTGCCCACATCTGTGGACTGGGACATTCATTTAATCAATTTAAGTGTTATTTATTGGTAACGTATGATTACTTACCTATAAAAGGTCATCATGCAGCCAGTAATAGTCATATTCATAGGTACTTGAGCCGACATACGGCCAATCAAAACCATTTTTTCACCAGTATCTGGATGGAATGCTGAATCATAAATATATTTTGCCCTCCACAAATCATCTTCTGTCAGTTCGGAAGCCACAATACCTTGCCTTAAGATAAATGAAAATATACAAACAGAGATAATCAGAAATATAATAAGCATCAATACACAATCAGAATTGGTACAAGTTTTCTTAGTATGACTATGGATTTGTTGTTTGCATGAGAATTAGGTCCTTACATGAAACACTGCGCTGTTATTTCAATATTTGCAATTGTTTTTTCTCAACAGATATCCTATAGTAGTTTCATTTAAGAAGATAGGTCACACTGAATTTTATCAATTTGACCAAAAGGCAATACAGTTGTACCTCGCTTAAAGAGCATAATGAGTTCCACAAGACTGCACTTTAAGTGAGTTTGCTCTTTAAGCAAAACATCATTGTAAGTGCTCAACTGTGACTTCTGGGTGGGGGGCTTGAGAACCCCGATTTATTTGTTAAGTGAGTTTTTGGTTGGTTTTATTTCTTAAGCGAAGTGAAAATTCAGAGAAAATTCTGCTCTTTAAGCGAGTTACTCTTTAAGTGAGGTGCTCTTTGGCTGTATATAAACTCAACAATAATTTTGTAAAAATTTAGCTGTCCACTTTAAAACATATAATCTAGAGAAGAAATGTATCTTTTATTTACATAATCAGCTTTTCATTTCCTATTCCAATGGAAGCTTAGGACAGAACAATAACTAGTGGCAGCTCTGTTTTTCCTAAGACTAACACCCTTTGATGGCTGAAATGGTAAGCAAGGGAAGGCATCCCCACCTCAGCCTACCTACCAAAGCTGGCTGGACTTCAGTTCAATCTTATGCTATTGTTCCAACTGAAGGCATATCCTCCAATATAAGCAGAGGCATCAGGCTAGTTTAGAGGTCTCAAGACGAGTAGTAGAGTGCAGTTTTCTACTTTCTATGGCTGTTACATCATCATCATCATCATCATCATCATCATCATCATCATCATCATCATCATCATTATCATTATCATTATTATTATTATTATTATTATTATTATTATTATTATTATTATTATTATTATTATTATTATTATTATTATTATTATTGCTTTTATGTTGTCATACACATTGAGCTGTTGGGATGAGGTAATAGAAAAACATACCTATAATCATGCACAATTTTTCTTGCTTTTTCTAATGTTTCATTGGATAAAAAGATGTTCCTAGGATCAGTTACAGTGAAGAAATGGATAGCTCGGCCAATAAATGTACTTTGATCCCATCGTGGCTCCTTGATGTTGATGTTTAGTGGTAGGTTTGCCGACATTTTCCCTCAAGGACACTGGATACAAAGCAGAGAGAAAATCTCTTGATATCAACAATAAATTCAATACTGGATTAATTTAGCACACAGTAAGGATCCATTACTGGATCAATAGCACTCCATGCTTCAGTATTCATTGGCTTCTATATGCCTTCTGATGAATGTGGCATATGTTGCTGATAAACAAATGTAAATACAGCATCTAGACTAGAGAATCCCATATGCAGAAATATTTTATAAGAGGGGGAAAGGTTATGGCTGGTAGTCTTGCCCCCAATCTCTTTTTCTTCATAGGTCTAACAGTGATATGCATAAAACCTTGTTCTCCTCTTCTTTTCATTGCACATGTGGAGACTCGGGAAGAAAAAGAAGAAATGGGGGAACTACAGACCAGGCAGCCTGACATCAATCCCAGGTAAAATTCTGGAGCAGATTATAACTGTGCAAGCACTTCAAAAACAATGCAATAATAACTAAAAGCCAACATGGATTTGTCAAGAACAAATCCTTACAGATTAATCTTGTCTCATATTTTGATCAGGTAAGTTATTTCCTAGATATTGGGAATGCTGTAAATGTTGTATATCTTGACTCCAGCAAAGCCTTTGATATTCTGATTAGCAAGCCAAGTGTGGGCTGAATAGGACAAGTGTCAGGTGGATAGAGGGGTACAGAAAGAGCCTCCTCAAAGATTGTGGATACAATCAGGCGTACTCTGGGTGGCTAATTTTTCTAACACCATATCAAACAAAAGGAACTGAAGAATGAATCCACCAAAAAGGTCTTTGTCAAGACTAACCTTAACAATAATCTCAATAAATATTGAGGGACTTTCTAATACAGCAATAAGAGTATCCTACTAGCAGACATATGCAGTAAATACAAATGTGACATACATCTGGTCCAGGAAACACATCAAGGAACAGCAAGACACAGACCCATAAGTAGAACTAGTATGAAAGTGCAATTTTTGTTAGACCTGGCCTGAGTATAATATCAGCTGCACTGATGGAAACAAATAACATTGAAATTCTCACCACCCAAACCCCACAATTTTGTTGCCTCTTTCTATAAGCCACCAGAAGCACATTTTAGTTTTAATGAGCCAGACAATTTCACATATGACCAAATAAATTTTGTTATTGGAGATTTTAATTGTCACATCAAGGTTTGGGGATATAACCAGACCAATAAGGATGGTGTACAACTTGTATCTTAGGAGACACCAATGACCTTCAACTTGTCCATGATCTGAAACTGTCTGCATCCTTTAACAGTGGTAGATGGAGGAGGGGATATAATCGGGACAACATCCTTGTTAGCAAGAAGATAGTAGCACAATGCATTTAAGTAATTGATGATCCGACTGCACTCACTCAACACAGGCCCATCGTGTGCATAGTAAATGCTGCAGTGGAACCCCAGGAAGTACCTTTTTTCAAATGTTTTAACTTTAAGAAGGCTATGTGGGTGAATTTTCGAGAGCAGGTGGATAAAGGTGTGTAAAAGATCTCTCTGCACCCAGATAAATATTATGAATTTGTCCATCTTGTGAAAATAATATCAAGGGAAAATATTCCAAGAGAATGCCGCACCCAGTACATCCGGGGCCTGAATAACAACATCAAACCTCTGCTAGAAAGGTATCTGATACTCTACAACCAGGATCCTTTTTCAGGAAGATACTGTTGAAGCTGGGGAAGAGCTGATGCAGACTCTATTTGAAAATCAGAAATCACGATGGTGCACATTATGAAGTAGAACAGTAGACAAGCTTGGAAATTCCTTAAAAGTTTAGCTGGAGATTTAACCCAGCCACAGCAAAACTATACTGGAATAACAGCAGACCAAATAGCTAGTTAGCTGCTGAAGAATGAAAAAAAAAATCCAAGGCAAAAAGATGCGAAAATAGAAAATTTTATTTAGTGAAACAATTAATTACTAGAACTGTATTACTATTCTGCAGAAAAACATTTATTCACGTTTGCTATCCCGCCCCAATCGGGTAAACCCGACTCTGGGCGGCTTACAGCATAGCTAAAAACACAGACCAAATCCAATAAAAATAATAATGTTTAAAACCTCAGGAATTCATAAGAAAGAATTCATAAGAAAAGATTAAAACAGCGTAACAGATAAAACCCGGGGCAGGGGGGTGGCTGTCCCTCAAATCAACCAGCCTGTATGGGATCCCGTGTTACTGGGTCCCCACACATGCTCCACCAGCCAGGTCTTTAAGCCTATAGCTATGGAAAAACCCATTTCACAATCAAATCTCAGTCAATATGTGAATTCATGGCAAGATGTTTCAGAACTGATTTTTTTTTTTATTTCTTTAGAAGCACTTCCCTCCTTTCAGTTAATGAAAAAGAATGATTACACAAAACCATAGCTGTATATCTTGTTTGTCTTCGGCTTGACCTGCTTTTGAGCAGTACAATAATACCTCAGATAATGTTAAGACTTGGTTCCACAAGTCTTAACATTATCTGATTTTTAGCCTTATCCCATGTATGCATCAGATAACGTTAAAATCCTATGCAGATGACTCAGATAACGTTAACTCCATAGAGATAAGCAACACAGACTTCAAGGGAAAGTCAAGGAAACATGCTGAAACCTTTGTCTAAAGGGTAAATACATTACAAAAGATTGCCAAACCAGCCTGACTATTAAGGGAACAAAAGCTTACAGCTTCTTAAAACTTTATAAAGTAAACAAGACCTTCCAAGATTGCCAAGACATGGGGGGACGGGGACGACTCTTTCAATATGTCCTGACTCCATTTTAAAAGCTAAGAGGGATAGAAGCAAGCCCCAAATGGATGACAACATTTACCATCATGCAGAGTTGCCATATGAAGCCATGTGCACATGAATCAGTTTTAAAAGCTAACATTTATTTATTTATTTATTTATTGTTCACATTTAGTATCCCGCCCCAATCGGGTAGACCCGACTCTGGGCGGCTTACAGCATGCATTACCGTCATAGGACATAACAATATATAGAACCTTAAAAATTCATAAAAATTCATAAAAATTTAAAACATTAAAACCGCAAAGCAGATAAAAACAGATAAAAACAGATACAGATACCATGTGTGTGGGAGGGATGGCTACCCTTAAATCAGCCATCCTAGATGGGAACCTGCGTTACTGTGTCCCCACACTTGACTTCAAGGGAAAGTCAAGGAAACATGCTGGAACCTTTGTCTAAACTAGGGTAAACATCAAGGGTTCCCAAACTTTTCAGGCCACGGGCCAGTCACATGGTTCATGGGTGCCCAAACTAAAGCCTGTGTGCCAGATCTGGCCCTGACCAATTCATCTGGCTCATTCCACCCTCGCCACTCCCAGAAGCAGAAGCTAGGTGAGTTTTACTTCCGCTTCTGGTATCATTGGCTCGATCCAGCCCATAGGCCATAGTTTGGGCACCCCTGGCTAGCAGGGATAGAAGCAGGACCCCAAAATGGATGCCAACATTTACCAACATGCAAGGTGGCCATCTGGAGCCATGTTCACAGAAGTTCATCTGGAGCTATGTTCACAGGAATCGATTGGTGTCATGGGCCAGATCTCGCCCACAAGCCCTGTTAACAGCAGGGATGCCCAAAAATTTCAGGCCACGGGCCAGTCACATGGTCCATGGGTGCCCAAACTACAGCCTGTGTGCCAGATCTGGCCCTGACAGCAATTCATCTGCCCCGTTCCATCCTCGCTACTCTTAGAAGCGGAAGCTGGGTGAGTTTTATTTCCACTTCTGGTGTCATTAGCTGGATCCGGCCCATAGGCCATAGTTTGGGCACCCCTGGCTAACAGGGATAGAAGCAGGACCCAAAATGGATGCCAACATTTACCAACATGCAAGGTGGCTATCTGGAGCCATGTTCACAGGAATCCATTTTAAATGCTAACAGCAGGGGTGCCCAAACATTTCAGGCCATGGGCCAATCACGTGGTTCATGGGTGCCAAAACTGTGGGCTGGTGCCAGCAAACTACACCAATTTATCCAGCCCACTCCACCGTTGCTCCCAGAAGCGGAAGTCAGGTGAGTTTTACTTTCATTTCTGGGAGTGATTAGGGTGGTGTGGGCCAGATGAGTTGGTGTCATGGGCCAGATCTGGCCCATAAGCCTTGCTAACAGCAGGGATGCCTAAATATTTCAGACCATGGCCCAAATTACCATGGCCAGATCCAGCCTCCAATGCTAATTCACCCAGCCCACACCGTGCTCGTCGCTCCCAGAACTGGAAGTCTGGGGAGTTTTACTTCCACTTCCCCCTCTTATAAAATATTTCTGCATATGGGATTCTCTAGTCTAGATGCTGTATTTACTTCCACTTCTGGGAGTCTTTAAAGTGCTACCGGGTTTTTTATTTTATTTTATTTGTTTTGTTTTCTGATATGCCTGAACCACAGAGTAACATGGCTACTATTCCAACAAATTCAAGTATCTCTTAAGTGTAGATTATTAAAATTGAGATTTTAGACTTATGTTTCTTACTAGTGTGTCACTTTTTCCTCTTCTTATCACGAAGAATATTGGACACTGAATTCCTTATGTGTGTGGAAGGCAAGCAACATACCATTTAATTGCTTTTAAATGGCAATTAACAACTCACATCTGGATTCTCAGGGATGCAGGGGTCTGCTGGCTTGGTGAATTGCTCAAGAATGCAAGAGAGACTTGTTTATCACCAACGAGAAGTGGCAATGTTAGTTTGTTCACTTTTTGCATGTGTAACAAAGCAACAAATTATCATCAACTACTGTAACAAAACATTTTGTACATTTTATTACTATGAGTCATGAAATAACCTGATTTATGGCAACTGTATGGATTAATGACATCTGTCCTATCATTAACAACCCTGGAAACTAAAGCTAAGACTTCCTTTATTAAGACAATCTACATCAAGCTTGATCTTTTTCTTCTCCTGGTTTCTTCACATTCTGCTTTCCACTATGTTTTGTCTCCTCTTGTCATGTCCAAAGTACAATAGCTTCAATTTAGTCATTTCAGCTTGTGGTCAGACTTTGTGCATTACTACTTCAAATTTCTAAAGTCCTTCACAACTTCAAGGAACACGATTGTAATTTGTATTAAAACAACTGATTAGTATTTGCAGACAAATGAAGTATTCTCCGGTTAATCCACAAATTCTTAAATTGCCAAGCACACTGTGTTAATCAGAATTGTTCCCTTAAATCTCAAAGGTCATGGCTACTGACAGACTCAGACAGAACATTAACATACTTGAGAATATACACTCCAGTATTTTATTAGTGTCTCTAAAGATTAATTATTAAGTGCAGTCCTAGAGCATGGAGTAACAATGTACAGTTCAAGGGCCAAATAGAAAGAGTGAATGTAACAGATTCATATAAACTGTGGTTAGGATTTTACTTTCTTAGGATCCAAGCTTACTGCAGATGGTGATTGCAGCCATGAAATAAAAAGGTGACTGATTCTTGGGAGGCAAGCGATGAGAAACCTGGGGAACATAGTGAAAAGTAGAGACATCACACTGCAAACAAAAATTCGTATAGTCAAAGCAATGGTATTCCCGGTGACAATGTATGGTTGTGAGAGATCGTTCATAAGGAAAGCTGAGCACAGAAGAATAGATGCCTTTGAGATGTGGTGTTGGAGGAGAATTCTGAGAGTCCCCTGGACAGCGAGGAGAACAAATAGGTCAGTCTTAGAAGAAATTAACCCTTAGAAGGTCAAATAGTAAAGATGAAGCTAAAGTACTTTGGACATCTAATGAGAAGAGAGGATTCGCTTGAGAAAGCCTTGATGCTGGGAAGGGTGGAGAGCAAAAGAAGAAGGGGGTAGCCAAAAATGAGATGGCTAGATGGTATTGTAGACACAATAGGCACAGAGCTGAGCGAGTTGAGGAGGAGGATGGAGGACAGAAGTGCCTGATGGGACAGTGGTCCATGAGGTCGCAAAGGGTCAGAATTGACTGTGGGACTGAACAACAAAAGGACCTTTATAGTAGCACACTGTTTTCTTTACATTCTTATCTTCAATTTTTCACTGCAATAAGCCAAACTTATTTTCCCCCAGTAAAATATGAAAAATATGTGGTTTGTCAGGCCCTCTTTAACTGCCAATCCTTTTTTGTTCTGCTTGGTACTTTAAAGAGGCCTGACAAAATATAATTGCTAGGTAGGCTTTTAACTCATGCAGAAAGCCAGTATTTATTGCAGTTAGGGATGATCTGAGTACCAGATTACAGAGCTGTAGCAATCACTGGCTGACCCTTAAACGAGTCACTCTCTCTTAGCTGATCTACTTTGTAAGGTTGTGTAAAAAAGGCAGGCGAAAAGTAAAACCACAGCTACAACCTTGAGTTAATGGCAAAAAGTGTGAAATAAACCAATAAATATAAGAAAAATAATTATGAAGAATAAGGAAGTAATTGTTTCCAGACTTCCTATAATGCCTGAGCTGAAAGAAGATCAACTTGTTAGTAGTTAAGAGAAATGTCAAATAGCATTCCTTGATCTTACAGAGACCATGACCATCATCGTCTTTCCTTAGAAGGTAGTGTTATTCATTTCTCCCAAGTTGTTGGAATCCCCTCCATGTCAAGACCTGGCAACACTATTCTGTGTTGATTTATTCTTTGTTGCCTTGCTTCTAATTGTACCATTACTAGATAGCAAAACTAGCTGTGTAGTGCCATGATATCAGCATGTTTTTGATGTAAAATTCTGGGTGACTAGGGTTTATGGGAAGAAGAAAAAGGTAATTTATTTATTTAGATAATTTATACACCACCCATCTGGTAGAGCACCAGTCTAGGTGGCTTACAAAGTGTCAATGGAATCTATGCAGACAACACAAAAATGTCTGTTCAAAGGTCAAGCTTTGATGAGGTAGCTGGAAAATTTATGGGAGCACTTGAAGAATTAGGACAGTATTGCAACATCAACTATTTGAAGCCTAATCCAAGCAAGACTCAAGTACTGTATGTGCTTTCCACCTTCAAAACTGAGAGGCAAGGGTTAAGTTGAATGTTACATGGAAAGGGAACCGATTACAGCTTTGTTCAGCACCAAAATACCTTGGTGTGACACTTGGCTGGACAATCTCTTTTAAGCAGCACTGCCTGAGTACCAAAGCCAAAGTTAGTACAAGGAATAACATCATCAGGAAACTCACAAACTGTAAATGGGGAACTCAACCATCCACACTGCGCATATCACCTTAGGCCCTGAGCATCTCTGGAGCAGAGTATGCTGCTCCAGTATGGAGCACATCCACACATGCAAAACAAGTTGACATCACTGTTAATGAAGCCATGCTTCATTAACTGTTAATGAAGCCATGCTTCATTAACAGGATGCCTCAAACAGGATGCCTCAAACCTACACCAGGTGAGAACATATACTATATACCCTCTTGTTGGTATTACTCTACCTAAGATCAGCAGACGCTGATATAACTAAGCTGGAGAATGACCCTCAACACCCTCTGAATGGATTTGAGCCTCAAGTCCACCAGTTCAGATACCAGAAAAGTTTTATAGCAAGAACAAATATTCTTGAGGGTACACAAGAGGAAAACCATATTAGAAGATGGAGGAAGGAGCTCATTGGGAAAGGAACATAATTAAAGGAAGCTGTAGTTGAAGATCTCAATCTTCCCTGTCACTTGTAGAACCCTGAATAGGCTGAGGGTTGGCGTCCCTAAATGCAAGACCAACATGCTCAAATGGAGACTGCTGGTGGACAACAACACATGGTATGAATATGGAGAGAGACAGAGTCTGACCCATTTACTGGTCTGTCGATTGCTGCCAGAGACATGCACAGACGAGGACTTGGGTTTGGGCAATGACAAAGTGAAGAAAGTGGCTTCATTTTGGCAGTCAATGGTTTGATCAAGACATGGAAGAGGAGGAGGAACAAGAAGAAGAATGGAAAATAGTTTCAACAAAATTTTCAAACAGGTTTTGGAATCTCTTCTGTCCCACCAAAAGTATCTCCTCTTTTTTTGCACTCCTGCTAGGTCCTAGCAATGAACATGTGCATTGAGCTTGATTTGGCACTATAGAATTGTAGGAATACTAGAGAAGTGGCCTCATATTACTAAGAAATGAGGTTATTAAACAGGACCAACAGAAAGACTCAAATACTTCTCTGGCTCTGACAATGAAAATAAGACTTGAGTCAAATAATAATAATAATAATGTTGTGTCAGAAATTATTCTGGGTTGAAAGGATTTTTTGCTGGAGAAACTCCACTCAGGGGACACCCAAATGAGGGTCCTTTCATGTCCCCAAGATCTTTTCCTACCAAAGTGGTCTCTGTTTATCTACTTGCAATTTCTTGCTTTCGATCTGCTAGGTTGGCAGGAGCTGGGACAGAGATGGGACCTTAATCCATCATGTACTACTGGATCTCAAACTGCCAATTTGCTGGCCTTCCAGCTAACAAACTAAGCTTCTTAACCAGTGAGCCACCATAGCCCCGAGTCAAATTATTTATATATATTCATGGAATTGCATATTTGCACAGTCACTCAAAACTAGGCACCCATTGTTTCATCTGAGAATGTGAAGTACTAGGTTGGTTGTTTCCATCTTGCTTAGCAACTAATAAATTTCTCTTTGCTTGCTTTATGTGTATGTGAATACTGTACTTTGTTTCTCAAAGGGAAAGGCGATCAGAAACATTTGCACAAGCTAGGGAAAATGTGATTGGTGGGGAAGGTCTTTGTCTTTTTCTCATTTGGAGATAAGGAACCTAGTGAGGCTGTACATTTTCTGATTTTTCTTGTGTTATTCTAAACTGAATAAGGAATTCAATGTGAACTCATTCTATCCCTATCTCATAATATGTCATTTTATATTCTAATTTATTATTCAATTGATAGCAAAATAGTGCTAAAATGGACACATATTACAATGATGTGCATTGTAAGGATTATTACTTTCTTGTATTCATCTTAAACATGCAGCTACAAAAGGGGAAAATGTTATAGCCCCGTCTTGTTTAGAATATGATCCGAAACACAAACAACAAGAGTGCAGAATTTATCATTATTTTCCTCACAGAGGGTTTTTAGGTTTCAAATATTCTTGGAAACAGAGCATCATGAAATTTTGTACAAGTTCAGTCTACCACTAGATTCTATCACATAGCCCAGATGAAATATGACTTATGATTCTACTCATCGCACGTGCTGACAAGGTCATGCTCAAGATCTTAAGCTAGGCTTCAGCAGTACATAGATGAAGAACTTCCAGAAGGACAAACTAGGACCCAAAGAGGCAGGGGAACTAGAGACAAAATTGTCAACATTTGTTGGATCATGGAGAAAGCAAGGGAGTACCAGACAAATGTTTACTTCTGTTTCATTGACTACACAAAAGCCTTTGATTGTGTGGATCACAATAAACTGTGAAATACCAGACCACCTCACATGTCTTCTGAGAAACCTGTATGTGTGTCAAGAAGTGACAGTTAGGAACAACAGATTGGTTTAAAATAGGAAAAATAGTACAACAAGGCTGTATATTGGTTTAGATGCCACCCCAGCTGGGTGGCCGCTTCCACCACCCTGGCCATGTGGGCGGCTGAGGATGCCCCCTCCCCCTCCCCCCAGATTCACTCCACCTGGCCGGGAGGATAAGAGGGCCACCGGCAGGAGCCTCAGCTGAAGACACCTACCCGGCTGGGTGGCCATTTCCACCACCCTGGCCATGCAGGCGGCTGAGGACGCCTCTGCCCGACCATTCAAACTTTTGTGAGCTTCCCCCTCCTGTTGTTTCTCTTTTGTGATTATATAAAATGTGAATTATAAGTTATATAAGTTAGAATAGGAAAAGGAGTATGACAAGGCTGTATATTGTAACTGAGCTTATTTAACTTATATGTAGAGTACACCATGCATCATGCAGGGCTAGATGAAGCACAAGTTGGAATTAAGACTGCTGGGAGAAATATCAACAACCTGAGATATGCAGATGACACTACCTTAATTGCAGAAAGTGAAGAAGACGTAAAGAGCCTCTTGATGAGGGTGAAAGAGGGAGTTCAAAAGCTGGCTTGAAACTCAACATCAAAATAACCAAGATCATGGCATCCAGCCCTACCACTCACACTGGGAAATAGAAGAGGAAGAAATGGAAGCACTGACAGATGTTAGCTTCTTGGGATCCAAGATCACTGAAGAAGCTGACTGCAGTCATGAAATAAAAAGACGCTTACTTCTTGGGAGGCAAGCTATGAGAAACCTAGGCAGCATAATAAAAAGCAGAGATATCACCCTGCCAACAGAAGTCTACATAGTTAAATCAATGGCCTTCCCCATAGTAATGTATGGCTGTGAGAGCTGGACCCTAAAGGAAGGTTGAGCGCAGAAGAATAGATGCCTTTGAACTGTGATGCTAAAGAAGACTTTTGAGAGTCCCCTGGACTGCAAAAAGTTCAATCCTAAAGGAAATCAACCCTGACTGCTCCTCAGAAGAACAGATACTGAAGCTGAAGCTCAAATACTTTGGCCACCAAATGAGAAGAGAGGACTCACTGGAGAAGGCCCTGATGCTAGGAAAAATCAAAGGCCAAAGGAAAAGGGGGCAGCAGAGGATGAGATGCCAAGACAACATCATTGATGTAGTGGGTGTAGATCTGGAGGATGGCAGATGACAGAGAAGCCTGGTGTGCTGTGGTCCATGTGGCCACAAAAGGTTC
The DNA here is from genome assembly GCA_030440675.1 of Furcifer pardalis. Classification (NCBI taxonomy): domain Eukaryota; kingdom Metazoa; phylum Chordata; class Lepidosauria; order Squamata; family Chamaeleonidae; genus Furcifer; species Furcifer pardalis. The sequence continues at coordinate 80,372,927 of CP126893.1, read as the reverse complement.
AGACTTGACTGTTCCAACTGAACAACAATAATATTCAGTCTGCTACTGAATATGCTTACATAGTTTCATCTTTATAGTAAAAGGTTATGTGAGCATGTGTCTCAAGGCAATTTGCAAGCTTCCATATGCATAGAGATTAATTACTCCTGCAAATTATAGCTGAAAATACATGATTTTAAATAATAACAAGCCACATGATTACTTGAAATTATCAGTACTCTACTTGTTTCATCTGCCAATTTTAGACTGAAGTTTTGTTATGCAAGAAAATCAAATTAGTGTGTTTTGGAAACACAATGCCATTGCTAGCCTGAAATGACTTTTGCTTATGAATGTCCTTCCCACTTCTTAAGGACACAAAAGCTATTCTAACTAGGTAGGTCAAATGGTGCACAGAGTTTTCCTGTCTATAATAATTAGGCATGGGATTTTCTGATTTCTTGGACTACTTACTTGGTTACTTGGTTGATCTGTGTTCCACACATCAGGTTGATGTGGCTGATCGAAGCATAGTTTCCCACTGGTTCTGACCAGGTGCTAGTCTCATCCAGGGCCTCAGGAATTTTGCCCTGAACTGGTCTTCTCATCTGTTTGCTGGCCTTCCTAGCAGTCATATCCCATAATTCTCAATTCTGGAATTTCTACCTGACAGTCAGACATCTAAAAGTAATTCACTTGGGAGAGAAATCTCAATTGGAAGGCTTTGAGCAGGAATGGCCAACCTACAGCCTATGGGCCGGGGCTGGCCCCAGCCCATGGCACCATTTCATGTGGCCTGCTGCCACCCTTGCCACTACTGGAAGTGGAAACAGACACATCTATGACAGCCATAAAATGTGCTTGCAAGTGCATAAATGCACCCATGCCTGCTGTAAACACTGTCAAAAACACACTCATGGCTGTTGTAAATGTGTTTATGACAGCTGTGGATGTTTTTTATGGCAGCATTTATGGTGGGAGGAACCATGTGATTCACCCACTCAGCTGTACAGTGGCATGGTCTGGCCTGCAGCACGAAAAGGTTGGGAATTCCTGGCTTTGAGGATTAGCTTACCCTAGTTCTGACCTAGTTCCTCTTCAGAAAGAAAGCTTCAAACTAGCAGAGGCAGGAAAAGGAAGCTTATGTGTACAGTATTAGCTATTGATGGCACTATGAAAAAGAAATGACCATTATGAGAATCCAAAGTGTGCCTACACATGTATTTGAAATCCATTTCCCATCATTCTCAACAGCTAGTTATGATGGTTACATAGAAGAGCGACATAGAAAGGCCTCCCCGAAGAGTGGAAAGCATTGTAAGTACACCCTTGTGTCCCCTGGCCAACAGCAGAGAATCAGCTAATCCAGTGTTTCCCAACCTTTGGGTTTTGGACTTCAATTCCCAGAAGCCCAAGTCAATTCCCCAAAGCACTAATCAGCCAATGTACTGACTTAGGCTTCTGGGAATTGAAGTCCCCCTGTGGGACATAGGCCCCATGTTGAGAACCACTGGGATAATTCTTCGGAACCAGAAGCACTGCAATGTAAAAATGGATATACAGGTAAAATAAAATCCGTATAATCTGCTATGTAATATTAAAATAAAAGAGTCACCTTTAAAACATGGTTACAACTTCAATGACTAACAGAGAGCAATTTGCTTTTATCTTGTCTTCTCAATGTATACTTTAGTGTTGGCTTTGTTTTAGCCTAATGGTTCCCAACATGGGGCCCATGCCCCACAGGGGGACTTCAATTCCCAGAAGCCTAAATCAGTACATTGGCTCATCAGTGCTTTGGTGAATTGACTTAGGCTTCTGGGAATTGAAGTCCAAAACCCAAAGGTTGAGAAACATGGATTTAGCCTGTTACACTGAGAAGTGTGAACTGAAATGACCTGATCTGTCAAGACAACAGTACAGTTACAGTAGATCTATACTCCCAACATGGGAAGATTTATCCAGTTACTATATATTCAGCTCTTCTTTGTGTAAATGAAAGGTGAACCAAGGAACTGCAGTTTTGCCCCAAACAGACCTGGTGCGTAATCTGGGGGTCCTCTTGGACTCACGACTACTGCTCAAGGAGCAGGTGGCAGCCGTGGCCAGGAGGGCTTTTGCACAACTTCGTGTAATACGCCAGCTACGCCCACTCCTAGACCGGGATTCCTTGCTCATGATCACACATGCTTTGGTCACCTCCAGACTTGATTACTGTAATGCGCTCTACATGGGGCTGCCCTTGGTGACCATTCGGAGGCTGCAGCTGGTCCAGAATGCGGCTGCTCGGGTAGTGATGGGGTGCGGGCGTTATGCTCGTGCCTCACCACTGCTTCGGGAGCTGCACTGGTTGCCAGTATGTCTCCGGGTGCAATTCAAGGTGCTGGTTATTACCTTTAAAGCCCTACATGGTAGTGGGCCAGGATACTTAAGAGACCGCATCGTTCCAAGGACATCTGTCCGTCCCACCAGGGCGGATCAGAGAGGCTCTCTTATTCCATCGGCTAGAGAGGCGCATCTCTCTAGCACCAGGAGGAGGGCCTTCTCCGTGGCCGCCCCGGCCCTTTGGAACCTCCTGCCAACTGAGTTACGTCTCCAGACAGAGCTCCTGCCCTTTCGGAAGGGCCTAAAAACCTGGCTGGCAGGGCAGGTGTGGGGGTCCAGGAACATGGGGTCCCATGTTGGGTGGCTGATATGATGGGACAGCCACCCCTCCCTCACTCTTTTAAACTTTTAAAATCTTTTTAAACCTTTTAACCTTTTTAAATCTTTTAGATTTTTGTAAATTCATGGTTTAATTCTTTTTTAATTGACTTTTAAGTAATTTATGAACCTTAAGGTTTTAATTTATGAATTTCTGTAAGCCGCCTAGAGTCAGGTTCGCCTGATTAGGGCGGGGTAATAAATCTAAATAAATAAATAATTATAAGAACCCCAAATCCTTCAACATTTAACACATGTGCTTACATGCATATCTCATGCTTCTCATGGTATAAATTGCCCAGAGTGACACCAGTGTCAGATGGGCAATATAAAAATTGAATGAATTTTGAAAGATAACATTGCTTTCTAAAATATCTTCATTTAAACACATTTTTCAAGAGACTAAGCATTCTTCTGGTAGGCTGTTGACCATACTCTCGAATTAACAACTGTCCATACTGTTAATTAACTTATCTGAAATGTTTTGTTTATCTGCTTAATATGATTGAGAAATAACTGGCCCTCCAAAAATTTCAATCATTTGTTGTGAATGTGGCCAGATGGCCTTAGGCAATGGGTACTCCTCATCTCAGCTTTACATGAGACTTGTCATAGACCATATGTTTTCCATTTTATTTCTGTTTGGTCCCTCTGCTACATACCAAAATTTAGCTGCCAAATCAAGTTACCCTTTAAGGAACTACAAGATTCAGTTGTTATTGTTGTTTTTTGGGGAGGCACTATGTCATGTCCACCACAATGAGTTTGTTTAGCCAACTCATTACTCCATCCATCTCCAACACCACTCTTGTAATTTAGCCAGAGAATACAATATTACATGAACAATTAAAATGTTGCAATAAAAAATCCCAGGAACTATGTTTCCCATATGGACAATGCTGAATATATTTGAAACTAACTAGGAACAGTAACACACAATATGCTACTATGGCAGACCGGAAACTAGCCTTTTCACAAAACTAATGAGGTGGTTTATTGTTTCTTAGCCATTCTATATAAAACTGTTCCAGCTATGCTATACAAGGGTGAAAACCTTGGGTTACCTGCAATAAATGTCATGAATGTATTAGCTCAGTACATATACTGGAACTAGACTGATTACTGCAGAGAATCACTAGCTGAGAGACAACAGATTCAAGTAACACTGGAAAGAAAGGCTGCATGCAATGGTGACAATAAATAAATAAATCAAGCAACAAATTCCACAAGAAACCTAGTGAACTCATCAGGGCTTTCTCAGTGTGAGCCTGTTCCTCCATTTTACTTCTAATGAAACTCTACCTATGACCATTTTGTGATAATAATAACACTTACATAAGATTCCAGAGCACTTAGAGCACTCTGTGGGTGCTCACAAGGTAATTAGCATTTACACTCACTTTACCAACCTTGGAAGGATGGAATGCAGTCAACCTTGAAGCTGTTGGAATTGAACTCAGATGGTAAACTGAGTTTTGGCTACTGCAAATTAACCAATGTACCCTGGGGACTCAGTTTTGGAGACAGTGCCATCTAGAGCAGGGGTTGGCAACCTAAGGCCCAAGAACCCAAATCATCCAGCTCTCATGGGGGGACCACTAGTCTGCCCCTCTCTACTGTCTGAGGGAGCGTGACCCAGCCCCTGACTTTAAAAGATTGCCAACCCCTGATCTAGAGTTTCAAAGACAGTGGGTTTCAGATTTAATCTGTGTCATTTAGCAAAACTGTCCTGGAAGAAGCTGCTGCCCGCAGCCCCACTCTTGAGGTTGTCAGCTGCTGCAGACAATGGCAGGGAGCTGGAGTTGAGGCAAGGCATCAATCAAACAAGGGGAGGGGGGGACAAGTGTGGCCAATCTTATTTTCACTGAAATCCCCTTGTACTGGCAAGGATCAGTGGGGGTATTTCCTAGCAAATACCTCCGCCGCCCCCCGCCCCCCCAAAAAAGCACCAGAAAAGGGATGTGCACCTATGGAAGCCTTATGGGGAGTGGGCGGTCATGGTAAGTCTTGAAACCTCAACGCCAGAGTGTGTGTGTATGTCTAGTGGTAGGGAGCACGTCCTGATGTAGCCTAGCAACAAAAACTAAGAGCTGCTAGAGCACACTTATTTGCTGAGGCAGACTCCTCATTGGGGCAGCCATCTTTGGTGTGCAACCCTGAGGAAGATTTCATCATTCCGAGCCTAAGACCCACCTCCAGATGTTCGAGGCTTCCGTCCGCTGCGGCCAGCGCAGCAATTCCCAGTTAATAAAAAAGAAAAGACCTGATCTCCGTAACGCCGTCGCTCCTCGCCTAGGCTTGGTCGGAGAGAAACGACTCCTAATCCATTACGTGTGTCCGTAGCAGGGCTCTCGCGGTGGGGATGAGCGGTGCCCCGTTTCTTCCCAAAGACAAGACAGCTGTACGATCTCTCTCTCTCTCTCTCTCTCTCTCTCACTCACTCACACACATACACACTTGCTCGCAACCAGGTAGTCTTTAGAATCGCTGGGGAATGTCATCCAATGCCAAAGCAGAGGTGGAGAGCACAGGGCAAGCGGCTCCCAAACCCACCCCCTGCCCCCCTTCGCTCCCCTTCCCAGTGCTCAATCTTCCAGGCCGGTAGCTCATAATACGCTTTTTAAAAATCGTGTCAAAAGCACACAAAGGTGCCTTTTCTGGGTTGAAAGGATTTTTGCAGAGGAACTCTGGTCAGGGGACGCCCGAATGAAGCTCCTTTCATGCCCCCCCCCCAGATCTTTTCCCCCCACTCAAGTGGTCCCTGTCGATCTACTTGCCATTTCTTGCTTTCCAACTGCTAGGTTGGCAGAGACGGGCGCTCACTCCGTCATGCAGTACCCGGGTCTCGAACTGCCGACTTGTCGGCCTTCCAGCTTAACAAGGCGAGGTTCGTAACCACCTGAGCCAACGCAGCCCCTAATAATACGCTGTTACGGCAGGACGGAAGACTTCGCCTTTTCCACAAAGCGAAGGAGGCGACCTATTGTTCCTTAGCCTTTTCTATACAAGACCCGTTCCAGCCATGTTAGCCAACGAGTGAAAACCTGGGGGTTTCCTGCAAGAACTGCCAGGCGCGTATTATTAGCTCAGTCTACCGGAACGAGACTGACGGGTCAGTGCAGGGAGAAGAATCAAAGGGGGGTTCATTCAGTGTATAGGGAGAGACAATGGATTCAGGTGACATGGAATGACTGGGTGGGAGAGGAGCGGGTGGCGGGCGCGGACACGGCAGTGTTCTCCCAAGCCCAGTTTCCCCGCAGGAGAGAGCAGGCGTGGGCGGGCAAATGGGTCGCCCTCTCCGGCGACCGACCGCTCTTGGAGCGGCCCCTCAGTCCGGCCCCATTTTCCCGTCCAGGAGAGGGAGTCCATATGGAGGGGAAGGAAAAGGCCGGCCGCGCTCAGGCGGGGCCTGAGAAGAGAGACCCCGGCAAGGCGGCCAACTTCACCCTCAGCCCATAAACGCCTGAGGGGTAGCGGACTCTCCCGCCCTCCCGCTTGGGAGGAGGGGCCAGAACCACCACCCCCTACCCCCCCCAAAAAAAGCCTTCTCTCTCGCCTTCCCCGCATATGGTTTAAGTAGGTACTCACCGCGCCGGCCGCCTCACAAGCACACCTCAGTGCCGGCTGTGGGGCCGACCTGCTCCTCACTACCCGGCCGGAAGAGGGAAAGCAGGCAGCGACCGCCGAAAGACGCCGGGGCGGTGGGGGAGGCAGAGAGGAGGCGCGGCGGGGAGGAGCGGGAGCATCCGCACCGCCCCTCCGGGGACGCAGAGGAGGGCGGGCGAAGGGAGACCTGTACGCCGTGGCGGACCCTGGACCGGCTCAGGCCAGCGACCTCCGCTGAGGCGGTGAGGCGTTTAGCAGGTGAAGGGTTCCCGCCTCGAAGTATGAGGGGAAAGTTCGGTTCGTTCGTGACCATATTCAGTATGAGGAGGAGCGCCCCAGTAGCTTAGTGCACTCTCTGGGCGGTTCACGGAGGGAATTCGTATTTTGCCCCCAACATGCTGGGTACTCATTTTACCAACCTCGGAAGGATGGAAAGCTGAACCCACCTTGTTCTCCGTCAGATTTTTATGTACGATCCTCTTTAAGCTCAGCCATCCTCTGTGGGCACAGATTGGACCTGTGTTGGAACAATGATGTGGAGATGATTGTATATAAAAATCATGTGGCTCCGTGATTGTTTTTTTATTCTTCTTTTTTTTTTGCACCGTTACAAATTCATGTGCAGAAGGACCCATGATTTCTTTGTTGTAGTCTGTGGGCAGGAGGCTGCACTGGCTTAGTGGTTAAGATGCTGACCTTGATGACTGGAAGTTTGGCAGGTCATGACCTGCATGCTGCATGACAGAGTGAAAGCCTGTTTCTGTCCCAGCTCCTGCCAACCTAGCAGTTCAAAAACAAGACATTTCAAGTAGATAAATAGGTGCCACTTTGGTGGGAAGGTAACCAGTGTTCTCCGGTGTCTAGTCAAGGAGGCTCTTTGTGTGTACCCCAGACGTGAGATGACTATACATCATCAATGAAAGTCACACCAGAGATGGAAAATATTAGAATTACTGCTGGCTGGGGCATTTTGGGAACTCTAGTTCCATAGAGGCTCAAGTGGTTAAGACGTTGAACTTCATGGCTGGAAAGTTGGCAGGTCAGTAGTTTGAGACCCGAGTACTGCACAATGGAATGAGCTCCCATCTCTGTCCCAGCTCCTGCCAAACTAGCAGTTCAAAAGCAAGAAATTGCAAGTAGACATATAGGTGCCACTTTGGTGGGAAGGTAAACAGCCTTCCATACACTCCAGTGTCTAGTCATTCCTGCCACATGTCCATGGAAACATTTGTGTCAGGGATTTCTGGTGGTATGTGTGGTAGTGTAGCAGACTAGCAGTTAGCTATTGCGCAGTGGAAGGTTCGGGTGCAAAGACACACACATACAGTTTTATTTATTTATTTATTTATATTTCACATTTGCTATCTCGCCCCAATCGGGTGTACCCGACTCTGGGCGGCTTACAAAACAAATACAATCGCAAACCCACACAATAAAATACTAATAATTAAAAAGTTTTAAAACTGTAAAAGTTCATAAAAACAGGGAATAAAACAGGGAACAAGCAGCCCCATGGAATAAAACCAAACAGGAAGGGAGGCTGTCCCTTAAATTAACCACCCTGTGTGGGATCCCACATTCCTTGGTCCCCACACTTGTCCCGCCAGCCAGGTTTTTAAGCTCTTCCGGAAGGGCAGGAGCTCTGTCTGTAGGCGCAATTCAGTTGGGAGGAGGTTCCAAAGGGCCGGGGCGAACACAGAGAAGGCCCTCTTCCTAGTGCTCGAGAGATGAGGCTCCCTAGCTGATGGGATGACAAGGGAGCCGCCCTGGTGGGACAGACAGACGTTCTTAGGGTGACGTGGTCTCTGAGGTATCCTGGCCCACTACCATATAGGGCTTTAAAGGTAATAACCAGCACCTTGAATTGCACCCGGAGACATACTGGTAACCAGTGCAGCTCCCGGAGCAGTGGTGAGGCACGAGCATAACGCCAGCACCCCATCACTGTCCGGGCCGCCGAATTTTGGACCAGCTGCAGTCTCCAAATGGTCACCAAGGGCAGCCCCATGTAGAGCGCATTACAGTAATCAAGTCTGGAGGTGACCAAAGCATGTGTGACCATGAGCAAGGCGTCCCGGTCTAGGAGCAGGCGCAACTGGCGTATTACACGGAGTTGTGCAAAGGCCCTCCTGGCCACGGCTGCCACCTGCTCTTCAAACAGTAGCCGTGAGTCCAGGAGGACCCCCAGATTACGCACCGGGTCTGTTTGGGACAAAACTGCCCCATCCAGAACCAAAGCTGGTAACTCCCGTATTAACACAGGGCCCCCTACCCATAGCCACTCAGTCTTGCAGGGATTCAGTTGTAGCTTCAGTGAATAGTGCAGTTTACTTCTGGGTGAGGGAAAGACAATAGACACAGAACTATATACACAGGTACCAGTCTGTCTTCAAGCCCCACAGTTGAGTTAGAGCTTGGAATCCCCAAAGGCTCAAGTCCAATGAGCATACACAGAGTCCTGGCAGCAAAACACTGCAGTTTACAAAAGTCAGTGTGCCCTTCTCAGCAGCATAGAGTACCTGATAGTTCTTGGTAGAAGCAGAGCTTCAAGCAGCACATCTTCTCTCTCTCAAGTCAGTTATCAGTCTGTCACAGTTCCTCCTCAGAGTTGCCCATCTCAGGTGGGGCATAGTTATACTGTGCTGTTGCTGTATCACCCACTAAGTGGTCACAGCTGTGCTCAACACTGAGTCACATACACCAAGTAGACACAGCTGTGTAATCAGTCTATGTCTCAACAGCTAACACCTGTGTCTGGAGCTCTACAAGTGTTTTAAAGGTATATTCAAACAGTGGGCAGGAATCTCGCTACAATACCCATAAAATACCGTATTCCAAAAAATACCCATAAAAATGCCCTAACAATTTGCAAACAAAGAAAGTGCTGGCTCTTTGGCTAATTGGAGATGAACACCCAGTGGCATTGCACAGGCTTCAGCCGCTCAGGGTGATGACCAAACTTGCTGCCCCCTCCATCTAGGCTTGCTGCCGCCACCGCCACCGCCGCGCCCCCCCCGTGGGACCCAGTTAACCCCTCACTGCCTGTGCCAAGGCCCCTGAGGGCCGGACCCAGGAGAGGAAGAGTCCCTGGCGGCCAGCTGGGTGGGTGGGACCAAGCCGGAGTGCCTGCTACACCTCCGGCACCAGAAACCCGGCCAGGACAAAGGGCGCAGCAGGGCGTGGCGACGAGGGCATGTCCAACTCTGGGCTGCCTGCGCCAAACGTGGCGGGGGAGCAGCATATTTGCTCCAGAGTTGATGGCGGCAATGGCAGGACGAGGAGGAGGAGGAGGAGATGATCAAAGCGCTGCTGCTGCTGCTGCTGCCCTTCCTGCCCTGTTGCCATGTCCGGTGTGGCCCTCAATGTGGTGGCCCCCAAGCCGAGTCTGCCTGCCTGCCTGTGTTCCCGAGCTAGGCTTGGGCAAAGCCTTCCTCCCGCTCGTTGCCTGGCTCACTCCACTGGCTTCCGCAAAGTCCTGGTTGGAGCCCATCAGGGGGAGGCGGCAGATGCAGAGCAAGGGCTACCACGGCCAGTGGGAAGCAAAGAGGGGTCGGGCTGACCGCTGACAGCAAAAGGGCCACCTTCTGCCTGGGAAGTCCGGCTCCCTAAGCCCAGGCAGAGAGAGGCCAAAGCGGCGGAGATATTTTGCCACCTCCTGAAAAGCACTGCCCGGGGCCATCTGCCCCCCCTTAACCCCCCACACTATGCTTCTGTGAACACTGAACCCTTGAGTCAGGTACAACTGGTTTTCAAGCCAGGGTGACCTTTACCATGTCTGTCGGCAGATTTGAGATATGTGATTTGGTGATAGTTTGGCAAGGATCATACACAAAATTCATATGAAATAATGAGCATACAGCTTTTATTTCATGGATTTGCGTTTTACCTTTTTTTTCTTGCATGGGGTTTTGTGTGTGACCTATACTTCCCTAAAAGGCATATATTTTGAGGAAAAAGCATTTTTAGACAGGAAGTTGAAGTAGAAGCTCTTCCTTCCTTTTTGGGGGAACTGATCGAAGATGATTTCAGGGCTAACTCTCTCTCTGTGTGTCTGTTTGTTTGTGTGTGTGTGTTTTGAAACACTCAGGCATACCTCCTTAACCAATGGGTGATCTATCAGCTTTAGAGGTTTCCCAGGCTAGAAAGCATCTTCAAAGTCCTCTCTTATCTCCTAAAAGGAGTCTTCTCTCACTGCCCTCTGGAGTAAAATCCAATATATCCATTGTTATTGTTGCTGCTGCTTGTACATGAGGTGGCAATCCCAGTATGGCTGGCAGTAGCCTACATTCTGCATTGACTGGGTCTTTCCTTATTAAACATAATGTTGTGAGGGATTTTTAAAAAAATGTCCTGTAGTGTGGCAAACATTAAAACTACTACAGTCAATAAGGAAACCTCTATTCACGTGCATAGGAATCCCGAGGTAACAAGTTCTAGTTCAGAGTCAGTAACATGAATTTCTTTAAGCCCTGTTGTGTAGCTACAGTGATGTAATGATGCTGCTAATGGTGGAAGATTGATACTAATAAAAGAATTCCTACTTTGTTTAAGGATTGCACACAAATTTGTTTGAAAATGAGCTACACACAACCCAAAATCAACGCAGGGACTCTGTTAGTGGCAGTCAGCTGCTATGTGTGCTATCATCCCCCCTTAGCAAAGTGATGAGCAGAAAGTCAGAACTAATTATATACAGTGTAACAACAGCAAATTTAAAATATTTGGTTTTTTGTGTGGTGGTCCTATGTGGTGGCCCCTCAACCTACACTATACCTGGGAATATAAAGGGTATATAAATTGAGGACAACACACCTACCCTTTGGAAAACATTCCAGCCCATTCCATCACAGGATCCATGATAATCTGTGCATTTTTTATCTCCTTTTTAAAAATCCTACAAATGAAGGGTGTGTGCGTGATAATGGATATAACCCTGTATAGTGTCCTTATTGTGTGATCTGCCCCTGAAAGCTCACATGACAATTAGCATTCTACAATGACAAACACACAAACTTAATTCTAATGGTTTAATAATATGTCATTAAAGTGGAGTACTGGTAAGCTGAGTGAGCAAAGAAAGAAAAAGAAGCATATTCTGGAAGCCAAAAGGCTACTTGAGCAGTGATGCCAGTCTTCACTTTACTGCTCTATGAAATACTTGGTGGAATAAAAGGAATATGGTGACCTCTGTCTGAGATGTCCCCAGAGTTGCATTTGTTAATGCATTTGGGAAGAGCTGGGGTTTTATTGGGGTATTTGCATATCTATTTTCTCCTGAGATGCCAGCAGCTCAGGGCCTGTCTATACACAGTACTGTACTTTTAAACACCTGGTGAGGATTTTTCTTAGTTTGAATTTATTCCGGGTCACTTTGAAAATAAACTATTAACATTGAAAAAGTGATGTGGACCAAAAATTGGAGCATCAAAGTGCCAAATTTATGTAGCATAGCTACAGCACGGTGACTATGCTTCTGGTGGCTGTGATAGCTGAACTCATGCCTTTTAAAACTATTTCAAGTATAGCGCTGCATTGCTTAAGTGCATATTTTAAATATTAAAGATATTTATCCCCCCAGTCCTAGAGACCAAATCCTCTGGACTGCATAGTTTACAATTTGACAAAAAGGTCTCCTGTTAGGACACACACACACTGACACAAAGACCATGTGACAATAAATCAACTTCAAAAAAGCCAAACTGCCTCCCAATATATTTCTACAGCCCTCAATCTAGTGTCTAGTCAAGGAGGCTCTTTGTGTGTATCCCAGACCTGAGATGACTATACATCATCAATGAAAGTCACACCAGAGAAAGTCACACCATGGCTTATATTACTTCACTATAGTAAGAGTTCCCCTTAATTCAAATTCCTGACCTTCATTTTAACCCTGTGAATGCCAAATGAGATAGGAAGTATTTTTATAGTGTTGCTCTTCTTGGGGTTGGTACAGTGGAGCAACTCCTTGTTCCATCCTTTGGTTGCTCCAGAATCACATAAACACCCTTGTTCTGTTTTTGCACGTTTATTTGAAGACAGTAGACATGCCTTTATTACCACCATCACACCATTTGTTGTTAGATGCTATCAAGTTGCCTCTATCTTAAGGTTGATCCTATGAATGAGTGACTTCCAAAATGTAATCTCAACAGCCTTGCTTAACTCTTGTAAAGAAGTACAACTAGCCCCATCTTCTTTGCTTTGCTCTGCCCAGTACCCTTGGCATTTAATAAAAAAACCCAACCCTTTGTTGCTTCTAAATATTGGCCTTTTAGGCCACCAAAATTTCCGATCACTACATTAGTCATAATCACTGCAGGAACTGAGTCATGTAGTTTGGCCCTTTGGTAACTGTTTTAAATTGTCTTTGGACACTGGAGCTGGACTGATCTGGGCTGTTTAGGTTCAGAATCAATCTGTAATTGTTATTCTGTTGGACCTTGGGCTCTAGTGGCCATGGCAAACATGGGATTCTGGGTCTTGCAGTGCAAGAAGGAACTTCTTCAAGTTCTGATCAGATCTTAAGGCTCAAGTATATTCCTCTTTCTCCTTGAACCCAGCGCCCATCCTCTGCATGCCACTTTTTATATAAGGGTTCCCCTTAAACCAGTACCAGCAGCTGTGCAGCAAATGAGGAATCCTGAGTTTGTGTAGGTCAGCCTGAGACACTAATCCATTGATGGAATCTGAAGATGAGTGGAAAATAGCAAGAGATCCCTTCTTTAGAACAAATGAACTGTTTGCTGTGAGCTTTGCAACCCAGGGAGGATCATTGACTATAATATGGTAAGTAACCCATTCAGTCTTTGCATGGTGAAGAAAAAGAATATTCATTAGCTCAGGAGTGCCTAAATATTTTGGGCCATGGGACGGTCACATGGTTCAGTGGGCTGGTCATGTGGTTCCTCCCACCGGAAGCGGAAGTAAAACATGCCTTTCAATCTGTTTTGCAACAGAATGAGATAGGTTTTAAGCTGCCATTTTCTCTGCTTAACTCAGGGCTGCCCAAACAATGGCTCACCGGCCAGATCTGGCCCCGATGCCAATTCCTCCAGTCCGCACTGCCTGCACTGCTTCTAGGAGCAATGAGGGCAGTGTGGACTGGAGGAATTGGTGTCGGGGTCTGGGTCTGGCCCATGGCCTATAGTTTGGGGAGCCCTGCATTAGCTTCAGGATCATGTACTGTACTATCCATGGAACTCTCCCCACCCCGATCTGCAGATCATAAATTAATTAGGTGTTTAATGCACATCCTTAAAAATAAAATGATATAGATGCATGTACCTGTACTGTACTTGAATAGAGACCAAATGAGGAGCCACAGCTTAAGAAACTCCTGGTTTTCACTCATGAAAATATAGTTATAGTACGGTGAATACTGATAAATCACAGTCAATTTCCTGACAGTTACGGTAATAGAACTCTCCTGTAAGTGGCACTACAGGACTAGATTTTTATAACAGCTGTAGCAGCAAAGTAGGGTAAATGGAAGCAGCCCTGTTCTTTTGCATACATGCATTACTTTGGGAAACTTTGGAATAATAGGCTGTTATTTTCACTTGTGTTCTTTGAAAATGCTTTAACCTCTTGGTTTGGAGTTATCAAAGTCTGAATGGTGCTAGTAGATGCTAATATATCTTTGGTCCCACAAGAAATCCATTAGGAATTCATTTAAAAAAGAAAAAAGAAAAGTCTAGACATTAAAGACATGTAGGACAAGAATCTCATACCTGCAACGTGGCACTAATAATCCTATCATTAGCAGATATGGGATATATTTAGCTTGGAGAAGGGCATGCAAAGTAGATGTGCGATGATGCTATTCACTGTGTGAATGGTTGTAGTATAGAAAACGAGACTTGTTCTCTTTTCTGTCAGAAGGGATTACAGTAAAACCTCGTATAATGAAATTAATCCATTTCATGACATTTTTCATACAGCAAAATTTTTGTTATACGAATTTTCCAAAGGAATGAATTTAATCCTATTTCCCATAGGAATGCATTGAAAAAGAAAAATCATTATGTGAAGCACCATTTCCCATAGGAATGCATTGAAAAAGAAAAATCATTATGTGAAGCACCAGTTCCCATAGGAATGCATTGAAAACTGAAAAAACTGTTCTGAAAAATTTTAAGTATACGAGGCACCATTTTCCTTCAATTTCCTTTCACTATATGGTTTGTTTGTTTGTTTGTTGTTTTTTGCTATTAGAGCTCTTTGTTATACAGGGCTTTACTGTATTAGTGGGTAACAATAGCAGAGAAGCAGCTATTGGCTGAAGATTACCTATGAACTGGATACATTGCCTTAGGACAGTGATGGTGAACCTTGGCACTCCAGCTGTTCTTGGACTTCAATTCCCAGAAGCCCTGATCAGCAGTAGAGCTGACTTGGGCTTCTGGTAATTGAAGTTCAAGAACAGCTGGAGTGCCAAGGCTAGCCACCAGGGTCTTAGGAGATAGTGGAGATTCTTTCATTGGAATGATTTAAGCTAATGTTGGAAATCCATTTGCTAGGAATGTTATGCTTTTAGCCTGTCCTACAGCTCCTGCATTGGGCAGGATTGAATTAGATGTCCCTTTGCAAGTTCATTCACAAAGAAACTCTTCTTAAATAAAGGAGAATCCTTTAAAATGAATTTCTTCCTTAAAATTAAGGATGCTTGATTCAGCCCTAAAGCTCAGATTATTCAGTTCAGTTACAAATTTATTGTGGTGATTTTGCATCTGGAAGCTATGGTGTGTTACAGTCTTATTCATGTTTACTCAGAAGCCCCACTGCATCCATGGAGACTTTAGAAATTACACTTATATATTGCCCCATAACACTTAGTGCACTCTCTGGGTGGTTCACAAGTTAATTAGCATGTTGCCCCAACATGATGGGTACTCATTTTCCAGACTTCTGAAGGATGGAGAAGGCTGAGTACCTGTAGACCTGGTCAGGATCAAACTCACAACATTCTGGCTGCAGTACATTTATTTAGTTATTTATTTTAATGCAGGGCAGGGCTCTTTGTGGCAAGTAAATGTGCATGGGATTATAGCCTCTGTTTTATAAGTAGTGAGAAAACTTGAGACATCTAAAATTAATTTGCAGTATTTAATCTGCTGAGAAATGGCAATATTTCATTATTGCTTTCTGCTTGACTGCCCCCCATCTATTATTTTATGGCAATTGTAAAGGCAGGCTGTTTTTGCCCTTATAGGCTGCTCAGTCATTTGGGCAGGAGATACTAAAATACCAAAATACACACAGTATAGGGATATGTCAATAAGTTACTGTACCAGGTTATTCAGATTTCAAAATTGCTTTGGGGACCTACAAGTCAATATAAACCCTCTTGTCTATTAGGAATGGCTGAAGTGTTGTTATAATTTCCAGAAGGGTGAAGATAATACCCTGTTGCAAAAAAGACCAAGTGTCTTGTGGCACCCAAAAGACTAGAACAAATTTCTATGGCATTAGATTTTGTAGACTACAGTAAAGGTCGCCCTTGTTCGAAAGCTAGTCATATCCAAAACAAGGGTTCAGTGCTCATCTCTGTTTATAGTCAAACAGCCAGTGCTGTCTGTGTCTGCAGATGTCTTTGTGGACATGTGGCAGGCATGACTAGATATCAGAGTGCATGGAACGCTGTTTACCTTCCTGCCGAAGTGGTGCCTATTTATCTACAGTACCGTACTTGCAATTTCTTGCTTTTCAATTGCTAGGTTGGTAGGAGCTGGGACAGAAACAGGCATTCACTCTGTAATGCAGCACTCAGGTTTTGAACTGCTGACCTGCTAACCTTCCAGTCATCAAGGTCAGCGTCTTAACAACTAATCCACCACAATCCCTCAGACTATAGTAAGAATGTAATAAATACTTGCTCATTTTCTCATTCTCATGAAAGAAGGATGTATTGATATAGCCTCACTCACTCTTGCATAACACATTGCAAAAAGATCAGGACTTTGTCGGGTCAGGAAGAATATTAACAAAAAAAATGTTTTTTTGTTTCTAAAAACCTTGTATTTTGTACAAAAAGCATGTATTTTGTGTAAAATAGAAGTGTTTAAGACCACAATAGATGTTTTTGTACAAAAATATACAAATGTTAACATGTTTGTTAAAATGTGTGTGGCCATGGAGATGAGCAATCTCAGGGAAAAAAAGTAGTGAACTACAACACAGGCATTAATTTAAAAACTTGCTATTTATTTTAAACATTTTTATCCTAAAGGTTTCCCTTGCTTGAAAGCCAGTTGTATCAAACACTAGGTTTCTGCACAAACAGATTAAACTAGAAAACTTCTCAGATCATCCCAATAAACCATTAAGGTAAAAGGTAAAGGTCACCCTAGCTTGAAAGCCAGTTGTATGCGACTCTAGGGTTCAGTGCTCATCTCTGTTTATAGCTGAAGAGCTAGCACTGTAAACATTAAAAAAAAAATCAAAAGGCTGGACTGATGCAATACATGTTGACAGCCTTCCTGAAAGCAGTAAGTGTAGGAATTCTTTGCATCTGTAAGAAAACTGCATTTCATATTCTAGGAGAAGCACAGAAGAAAGCCCTCTACCCTTATTTTAAGTGCACACAAGGAAGGCCTCAGCAGCAGCAGATGTTCTCAAAATCCCTGTATTGTTCTGCAGTGCCTGTAAGATTGTCCATTGTCCATGGACAATGATTTAAAAGAAAAAAATTCTAGAAGACTTAGAGCCATGTGGGGTAAATTCAGAGAAGTGTCAGCCATTTTGAAGTCAAAAGCTACAACCAGAAACAAAGGCAAATTTGTTCAATTCTATGGTCTTGAAAACAATGACATACATACATCAACGAAACATGGGATTTAACAGCTGTGGAAGGAAAACGACTACAAGTAACACAACAAGCAATAGAGAAATCAATGCTTGGAATCTTACTTCACAATAAAGTAAAAAATGAGGATATCAGGCAAAGATCACTGCTAAAAGACATAGCAACAGAATACCCGATGAACAAATTAAGGTAGGCTGGCCATGTTGCATGCACAAGTGACAATAGATAGAGTGCCAGAATAATGAACTGGTATCCAAGAGATCACAAAAGACCTAGGGGAAGAACACCACACAGATGGGAAGATTTTCTCAAGAAAAATCTTGGAGCAACATGGAGAAGAATTGACAGGGACAGATGTTGTGTGGAATGTCATAGCGGAGATGTCTACTTATACAAGGACTCTTTGATGAATAAAGACTCCAAGGTATCCAAGGGCTGTAAGATCCTATATGCATGTAGCTACTCATTCAAGGATGTGAGTGGGTCTAACACCTGGTTTAAGAACACAAGGGAGGTCTTCCAGCCAGTGTTTGGTCCCAATTGCAGACACTGCCATTCTTACTGCTGTTAATCTGGGGCTTCTTAGTTTTCTCAACCTGCAGTTTCCTTAATTTTATCTGGACGTCATGCTTCATATTCCGTGTTATCATACCAACAAGCCAGTATGGAGGTATGTGGGGTTGTGCTATTGTGATGTCCAATTGTTAGCAATCATGGTACTATTTTCTTGAGGGTACAAATGTAAACAAGAATTGTGAGGAAGTAATTTTTTTAAATTGTGGTACAATTTGCATTGTATATTTTTAATTTCTGTTGTGTTGGATGGGATTTTTACTTTCACTTTGTTAATCACTCAGGATAATGGTTTACTGTATCATTAAATGGCTGGTATATAAATTTAACAAATAAAAATAAATCAATGAATTTTGATTGTCCCATGTATTTGTGAGTTTTGCGGCAACAATAGAAATAGATATGTATATTGTTCAGGCATGTGAGTATAGCTAAGTGCCAATATTAGTAGTAGTTCAAGTACCTGGTGTGTTTTTAATCTGTTTTTAATCTTTTTCAGATTTTAATTTTTAATTTTTAAAAGTTTTTAGATGGAAGCTCCCACTTCTTAATCCTGGGCCTTATCTGCCCAGGGAAGGAAAAGACTAACGTCCTCTAGCCGGAAGGAGGAATGGATTTTAGCCCCAGCCCAGATTAACAGCAGTAAGAATGGCAGTGTCTGCAAATTTGTGTTGTGTGTGTGTTATTGTTGTTTTGTTTTTGTGTTTTTCCCCCTGATTGTAAACCGCCCTGAGTCGCCACGGTGATATAAATCTAAATAAATAAATAATAAATAAATAAGTGCAGAAGGATGAGAAGAGATTGGATTCAAACCAGGCATAGTCATATTTAGAGTTGGCATGACTTACATTCTGCTAATTCCAATATCTGAATTTGGCTGAATATTTTCAGCATGGGAAAGTTATGAGTCAAAGAGTGATGGTCATAAAACTTGTTCAAGGACAGCAAATAATTCATATACTGTAGTAGTAAAGAGTGGAGAAAATGTCAAGGTTATCAATATAAACTTGAGTACTAGCTAGACGTCATGAGGGTCTCAATGAGACAAATGTGTAACACAAAAGTTGTTTAAATCAGTGTGAATCTACCAACCAACAGTTCAACAGTTTAACATTGGACTAGTGCAAGACCTCTAACTATACTCCAAAAGAGAGTGCGAGAAGTGCAATTTTCTTTAAAAATTGGGGGCAGTTATTGGGGTGGTATACTGAGGGCCACAGTTGGATCCAAGCACCTGTTGGCTACACTTTGCTCACCTCTCCTTGAAATGAATTGGAAGTCACTGAGGTTTGGGTAACACTAGATTATCTACATCAACATTCCACTTCATATACTAATACACATGTGAAATAGGATAGAACATTAATATATGATGGAATGGTCACTATCATATTACCTGAGTTCAGAGAAGATGGGTGATCATCCAAGGACCCTGGTGCACGTCTCTTCTAGCACTGGTGGCATGATTGGTCATCCAATTGCTTGTGTGACAGGAAGTTTCACAGAGCAGGGGGAACATTTAAATGCTTGTCCTTCCACCCCACAATATGACAACAGGATACTGGCCAATGTGTGATTTATGTAATTCTATTCTGTTTGTATCTGCTGGCAGGAAATAAACTAATTCTAATAAATTAGCCCTGTTCCTTCACCTTTATTATTTTATCTCATTTTTGTTAATTAGCTTGCTGGAACTTGTGTGTGTGTATGAGTGTGTGTAGGAGAACCTAACATTCTGTTGAGTATTTTGTTTTGATTTACATGTTCATCAGTGAATTATTATTAGTGTTCATTTTGACAGGGTGAAAATGAAATTAATTTCTTTGAGCACTCTGTTTGCAAGAATATTCATTACTTAATGTTATTAATAAAGCACCCATCTCTTGGGGACATGAAAGGAGTCTCATTCGGGCATCTCCTGAGCAGAGTTTTTCCCCACAAAAATCCTTTCAACCCAGAATAATTTCTGACATGAACTTATTACAGTAAAACCTCGCATAAAGAGCACTTTGCTTAGAGAGTAACTCACTTAAAGAGCAGAATTTTCTCTGAATGGTCGCTTCACTTAACAAATAAAACCAACCAAAAACTCGCTTAACAAATAAATCAGGTTTCACAATCCCCCCCCCAAAAAAAGTCACAATTGGTCACTTACAATGGTGTTTCGCTTAAAGAGCAAACTCGCTTAAAGAGCAATCCTGTGGAACACATTATGCTCTTTAAGTGAGGTACCACTGTATTATAATGTTATTAATTATTTATAAAAGTGTCCATTTTAAGTACATATTGCATATTAATCATAGGAAGCCCCTGGCTGTGACTTTAGGTTCCTGTATAAAAGGACTATAAGATGCAAATTGAAAGGGTGGAAAATGCTAAATCTGGAGACAGGTCTGACTGTGCAAAAAAAAAAAAAAAAAGGAAAGTTGTTCAAAGACACTGATATTACCTTGCTGGTGTTCTTGCTAGTACGGAAGTGTGAGAGAGAAATTCTGATTCACATTATTTGACATAACTGCAGCCATATTAAAAGTAGAATCAAAATGATATAAGAAAAGAATGTTCTTTGTGTTTAGGTCACTGTGACCTGACAGAAAAGAGGAACCTCAGCAGGTGGCTCAAGATAGGGTCACACGTGCCTCATACTGACCACAACACATGTCTTAAGTGTATCTTGCTAACCAAAAAATGTGACATGATCAAATGTACTAGAAAAAAAGGCAGTTTTAGAAGGTATATAAGGGAGGAGAAAAGACAAGCAATCGGCCATTGCAAACACAGAATCTTTGGGAAACCTGTCTTTCCTTTGTTCCAAATTTCTATATTATTGGCCAATCTTAATATTACTTGCATCTCTTTATTATTAAGATACAGTATTGTACTTTATAGAATGTGTTCTGATTTTATTTGACTTTTGCTTAAAATAAACTACTTAATAATATTTTAAGATATTGTGCCTAGAGTCCTTTTGTGTGTAGCAGCTGGGGAAAATAGAAATAAAATTTCCCCAACAGAGGGGTTGTAGCTACCAAATCTGACCTGTCTTAAATTGAGGGTGGTTCATTTCAATGAATTTAAAGTACACATTCTTGCCTTTAAAGTCATCAGGGGCTGCACTGAGACTGGCAGTAGCTGGAGATGGACATTTTAAAACCACACACGCACACACACATTTCCACCTTTTTGGGTTTTTTGAGGGAGTCTTCAGAGAACTCCCCAAGTCCCCAAAGGTAAAATCTGTCAGACCTGGAGGCCTTCAGGAACAGGAATATGCCATATTTGCTCCCCTTCCCATCCAAAAAGGGGAGATGGAAAGGCTCTGGGATAGGCTTGGGAGATGTATAAATGTCCATGGGGAATTGCATGCTGTTTGTGGACTCCATGTTGTCCTTCCCCCATCTTATATGGTGATGGGTCATAAGAGACCTTAACATGGCTCTTGCAAGGAGCTCCCCTCACTATCAGAATAGAGGTTTCCCTAGAGCTGGGATCAGCAAATGTGGTTCTCTAGCTGTTCTTGGACTCCAGTTCCCAGAGGCCCTAATCAGCAGGTGTGCTGATTTGGGCTTCTGGTAACTGAAGTCCAAGAACACCTGGAGAGCCAAGTTTGCTGACCCTATCCTAGAGATTTATACCCCCCAATTACAACCCTTACAGTTATTTGTGGGATACTGGGGGTTGTAGTACAAAAGGTAACTTTCACAAGCCCCATGTTTTCATGACAAGTGTGAGACAAGAAGAGAGGAAATTTCTCAACAGCTGGCCATTGTCTACAAAGGCAATAACATGGTCTGCCATGTAAGGTGCAACTGTACACACCACACACTGAATACAGTAAAACCTCGCATAAAGAGCACCTCGGTTAGAGACTAACTCGCTTAAAGAACAGAATGTTCTCTGAATGGTCGCCTCACTTAACAACTAAAACCAATCAAAAACTTGCTTAACAACTAAATCGGGGTTCACAATCCCCCCCTGCCAGAAATCACAATTGGTCACTTACAATGGTGTTTCGCTTAAAGAGCAAAGTCGCTTAAAGAGCAATCCCATGGAACGCATAATGCTCTTTAAGCGAGGTACCACTGTACTATCAAAATGGCTTCTTTGATCTTTAATGTAAATTAGGCTTCATAAATGCAGCTAAATGTTGTGCTCAACTGCATGGACGAATGCATTAAATGCAATTTCCCATAGGAATGCATTGAAAACCAAAATACTTTAACCAAAATATGGTTTCCCATAGGAATGCATTGAAAAACCAATTAATCCGTTCAAAAAAAAAAATCCATAAACAGAGCTACTATTTTCTATGGATTTTCTTTTGTTATGTGATTTTTGTGTTAACCTAGCTGTTTTGTTAACAGAGGTTCCACTGTAGTTAAATGTAATTAATAAATATAGTATTACATGAAACAGTACATTTGTTAAGAAACTATGAAGAGAGGTTTCACAGAGGGATCTTCCAAGGAAAGAAAAGCAATGAACATTATTGGTATCTATTCAACATTCTATTTAATTTGGCCTTTAGAGTGGTCTTAAACATTGAACCTAAATGCAGATGGTGCAATCTTTGTGCTTTTTCTACTTCTCATGCCACAGCATCAAGACTAGCTTCCATTTACATCAAAGGATGTGTCAGGCACATTTTATGGAAAGGATGGGTCTTTGTGCTGCTGCCTTAAGGCAAATGCACATGGAAACACTGCCTGAGTAGTTCTGCTTCAAGCTTGG
Source organism: Furcifer pardalis (assembly GCA_030440675.1). Lineage (NCBI taxonomy): Eukaryota > Metazoa > Chordata > Lepidosauria > Squamata > Chamaeleonidae > Furcifer > Furcifer pardalis. Next base: position 80,350,531 of record CP126893.1, on the reverse strand, counting down.
CTAAATTATTTCCAGAGTCCTATCAATCTGACACTTTTCCCCCAGATCTGAAGGCACTCACACAGTAACAACAGGAGGAAGGGTGTTAAAGGATTGTGTTTTATTATTCACATGGGACAAATGAGAACTGAAACAGTGAGGTTCTTCAGACTGGCACCTGAGGGTTTTTATTAATATCACAGGGCTTACAAGGTATAAAATGTGTTGAATTTAAAACCTGTTGAGAGATTTACATTAGGTTTTACAGATGTTTCCCAATCATCTTGAGCTGTAGCAAATCAAGCATATGTGCAGTTGTGTATTGGTTTCTGACAACAAGCAAGTCGGGTCACAGTCAAAATAGGAAAGAAACAGCCAGTGCCTGCTGGGCAAATTAAATCTCAGCCAGCTTTCCAGGGAGTTTGTTTCTGGATCCACAGGGCTAATAGATAAATTGAATTTAAACCACAGCATATGAAAGGTCTTGTTTTGAAACTGGATTTAGTTGCTCTTGTTTTTCTGAGTTTTGTTAGAAATAACAAATTATAGTGACACAATGTGCTTATGGGTGAAAATACTGCAGTTTTACAATACTGTATAAGATGGAGCACTTGTGATGGAGACATGATTGGTTTCACGTTTGGGGGGAAATTGCCCTCTTGGCAGTCCTGCCAGACACTAACAAAACTATATTTTCCCAGCTACAAGAATGTCTGTCCTCTAGTGATTGTGCTTCCCCAGAGCTAGATGCCCAAGTTCTGTAACTTACAAATTGAGCCATGTATACCTTCTGAAGACAAATCTTAAACTCATGGGTTATTTAGTCCAGTCTAGTGGAAATCTTATAAAGAGGTTGTAATTTGAGTTGAAAAAAAGCTGGAAAGGGGGAGAAGGAGAAGCTTCTGTTTCTTTGGAGGAGCACAAGGCCCTTACTTTCTTAGTTTAGGTAGTAGAATTTCAATATGTTTGTGTAGGAGGGGCACTGGAAGGATCTTATGTATTTGCATTTGCCTTTTATTTTAAGACTATATACTTGGAACTGTTTCCTTTATGTTGTGGATCTCCTACCTCAGTTGATAAATGTACCTGGGACTACATTTGCATTCATCCTTGTTTTCTTCCAGCAATTCCAGCAATTCCAGCAATTGGTTTATTGGATTTAAATTCCCAGAAGACTAAGTCAATTCCTCAAAGCACTGATCAGCCAATGTACTGACTGAGGCTTCTGGGAATTGAAGTCCACCAGTGTTTCACGGAACATAGTTTAGCAGCTCTTCTTCTTTACATCTGATTACTAGTAATATTTTTGGGTTGTATGGCCTGTTCTAAGGCCACAGAGTAGCATGACATGAGAAATCACAGAGAAGTTGCTTATTTACTGATGTCCTTATGATTCTGGCTCCCCTGCTGTATTTAGCATCCTTCAACCAGTCACTAGCTGCAGGATTTGCTTCTCTTTCACACCTAAACATGCAAATATTCACAGTCCAAAAACAAGCAAGCAAGCAAGCAAGCAAACAAAACACACACACACACACACACACACACACACACACACACACACACACACACACACACACACACACACACACACACACACACACACACACACAGCTTCTTACTGTGCTTAGTCTGGTAAATGAGAACAGGAAGTTGTTTAATGCTAATTATTTAATCTACATTTTAAAAACATGTCTGCCCAAGCAGCATGTCATAAAAGCTGTTGTGGAGGTGTATAATATTTTCTCCTCTCTTCATGCCTCATCCTTTCTTCAAGGACAAGGTGAATAGTATTTAGAGCAGGGGTTTGCAACCTATGCCCTTGCTCCTGCTCTTGGCGCTGGAAGCAGCGGAAGTGGCAAAACAGCCAAAAATGTGTGTCGTAAATGTGTGTGTGTGTGTGTGTGTGTGTGTGTGTGTGTGTGAGAGAGAGAGAGAGAGAGAGAGAGAGAGAAGAAACAAAGTGCAACGTAATTATCTTTTATGGTGCATGTTTTGTTTAAAAAGAAGACTAGGGAGAGAGGGACTGTAACAAGTCTCACTATTAGCTACTGAAAGTTAGCTAAGCATGCTTCTAACTGACGTTAACAAAAATTATAGATGACATAAAAGCAGCTCTACAAATGCTAACCCCTAGGAAATCAACCTTTGATTACGCATGACAGCTCTGTGAGTCTGTTTGTTCTTTCATGACAGCTAACCCACCCTCCCACATCCTGTCTGTTATTTCTTAAGTCTGCAGTTGCAAGCTTTCCTGATGCTTGTTATACCAACACAGGAGATATACTTTTAAATAACTATTTTCCTGGTGGTCACCGTTTATGCAATATAGTTATAAATAATTTATATGATAGAAAACAAAGAATAATAACTGTTCTTTTATTTAAAATTGTTGCTTTTGTTTAAAAATCAGGATTAAAATAAAAGATACAAACACCATATTATACTCTTCCCTCTGAAGCCAAACACAAACCTTCAGGCTGACTAGTTACTCTATTGTCTACTACACTGCAGTCAAAGGAACCTACAGACATTCAGTAGTGTTGAAGGCAAGAAGGTTCAGGCTAAAATAGTAGAAGTTGTTTTAATATAGCTCGGACAGATTGAGTTAATCCAAGCACTTCCCATCCTTTGTATAAATTGTGCTCATAATTTAAATTCTTAATCATTAGCTTGAGATAAGCTGTCTAATTTTTTCCTGTTTCTCCATCTGCACAACTATCAGTTTCCAACTGCACAATTTCCCCCAATTGCATTTTTCCTGTTTAACTGCATACTAAAAATTGAATTAATAAAATAAAATCTTGCCCTCAGCATAAATCCAATCCTTTCAAAGGTCCCTCTAAAATGTAGCTCTCCAAGAGAAAGCTGTGTTTTCTGGGCATGTATAATTCTTACAGAAGGAATAAAAGTTAAAAACTAAGACAATGGTATTAAAAATAGTCACTTCCAAACATGTATTGTAGCTTCAAACTTCAAGGACACTTCAATAGCATTTTTCTTGCTCTAGCTTCCTTGACTGTGCTGAATAATTTTTCCCTTTCAGTGTGTGAAAACAATTATGAAAATTATCACAATTTCTAAGTCAACAGATTTCTTTGCATGTTTTTTCCTGATTAAATCAAAGGACAAATTGTTTATCCTCCAACACTGGTGAGTGCTCCAATGCTAGAAGCAGTAAAGCAGGGGTGCCCAAACTACAGCCTGTGGGCCAGATTTGGCCCCTGACACCAATTTATCCAACCTGCACTACCCTCATCACTCCTAGAAGCAGAAGTAAAATGTGCCTGTACGGGTATGTTTTACTTCTGCTTCTGGGAACAATGAGGGTGGTGCAGGCCAGATGAATTGGCATTGGGGCCCAGATCCAGCCCACAGGCCATAGTTTGAGCACCCCTGAACCATGTGACTGGCCTGCAGCCTGAAAAGTTTGGGCACCCCTGCATTAAAGAGAAAGCTGGACGACCATCTGTCAGATCTGCTTTGATTTGGATTCCTGCATTGAGCAGCAAGTTGAACTTGATGCCCTCACAGGCCCCTTTCAATTCAATTATGCTATCATTCCATGATGAATTTGAAAGAAAAATAAATGAATTTTCATTGGTAACCAGATTGATTGATTGATTGATTGATTGATTGAGTGTCAGCAGTGCACATTGATCTTCTCTCTCTCTCTCTCTCTAGGATCAATGTGCACTGGCCCAAAATTCCACATCAAAATCAGGGTTAAAAACCCCAGTTTTGGGTCATGTGGTGTTTGAGTTGGTGTGGACAACCATATTGGTCTCTGCTGATCAGATGGATCCTGTCTCTGCTGATCAGTGGCTGTGATCTGCAGTGGCAATGGAGATGGTAAAGCAAGCACAAAGCAATCACTCTTATATACTGCTCCATAGTGCTTTGTGTACTCTATGGGCAGTTCACAAGTTAATTAGCATTTTGCTCCCAATATGCTGGGTACTCATTTTACCCACCATGGAAGGATGGAAGGCTGAGTCAACCTTGAGTCCTGCTTAGGATCACACCTACAATCTTTTGGTTGCAGTACAGTAGATTAACCACTGCACCACCAGGGCTCCAGTCAATCTGTCGAGACTGGCCCCAGCTGATCTGCAGTGTCTCCACTGCTGACACTGATTTATTTATTTTATTGGTTGGGCTGGTCAGCAGTAGAGACATAGCAGATCATGTTTAAAAATATTTATATGAAATTGCTGTCACCTTGAATAAATATTTGTAAAAATGATCCATGGCTGCAGCATACAAAGGCTCCACCTGATCTATGGAGCCACAGAGGATTGGCAGTGATGATCTGCAGCAGGAGGAATGCAGTAGATCAGCTGGGGCCATCTTTGTTGATCAGCTGAAGCCCATCTCAGCTGCTGTAGCAAGTTTATCTGGAAAGACCAAGATAAACAGTTACACAAGCATGCACATAGCTCAAATCTATATATACTACACCAGTACAAGTATACAGTGATTTTGACTCTGCATCATATAAATGCTGAGATTTAAAATGATCAGGAACTGACAAAAATGTAGGTTTTTTTTAAAAAACAAAGTCGATGTACCCAGAGATATATATTAATGCAGGCTTCTGCAAGTTGGTGATCTCCAGAAATGTTAAACTACAAATTCTACCATTCCCTTGGATGACTGGAGTTCTTATTCAAAACATCTGGATTGTGCTAAGGTTGGGCAAACCTGGCCTAACGGGTAAGATAGTTTACTGAAATGTAACTCATACCAATGGGATTAATGTTTTCTGATTAAGACAGAATGGATTATTATCTCATTCAACAGATAGCAATACAGTAGTAACATTTTCAAACTGTTCTGTTTGCAGATTCAATTATTTTTTGCAAACACACATAGCAATTTTTTTAAAAGTGGGGGAAAGAGGAAAAGAAGAATATGCCAAACCAATTCACAATGATGTTAGTTAGATGTATATGGCAGAAACATGTAGATTGATGATACTAAGTAAACAATTTGTAATAATAAAAATAAATAATAATTAAAATCAAACAACCATTGGTTGGACATATTTGTGCAACCCATATGTCTAAAAAAGCATACACCTGTAAAGTGATTATTTGATACAGGTTCAAATATATATCAATTGATGAGTGAGATCCTTAGATGGTGGAGTGATGATGAATATTTTACAGTTCCAACTTCAAAATAAAAGGCTAGGCTTTTAAAATGCTGCCACTCTACCTTGTTAACTACATTTTATGAGGTCCCACCTCTTCCTCCAATAACATCCTTGTTTTTCCACTGTTTTCTTCTTTTTCTTAACACATAAAAATCTGTCAAGGAGGAAAAGATGGAATAGATGCCAAATGAATACTTACACTTAGAAACCTCTGTTTGGAGCTGTAAAAGGCCAGAAACTCCATTCACATTGTCCCATTGTCAGACTTGATTTTACAGGAGTCATTGCAAGCACAGCTGACTTGTTTTCCAGAAGGGCTGGAATCTAAAGAAACCATTTCCTTGGTAGTTATCATCAGGAAGATTCCACACTAGGTATTTATGTAAGATTTGTTGGTTCAATCAGTCTATTCTAGGCTATGAAATGCTCAGGATCCTGTTAAGCAGCAGTGGTGTTGAAAGCTCCACTGGTTTTGTCCATGCAAGAGAGATTGGCCTTGAGACACTTTCACTGTATACAGAAGGACTGGCTGCCCCCTTGCATGAGCTGAGAAAATGTCGAATTGCACACTCTGTAATACATTGTATGAGTGGTTTGATTGAGAAGATCCTGGGCTTTGTCTTTTGCTGATGGAACCTTCAAGACTTGGGTCAACAAATATATCCTTAGAAAGAGGGCTCAAGAAAAAGAGACATGTGGCTGAGCCTGGCCATCTGTGCTTTTCCTTTAAAACACTGAATACAGAAGCCTGATGTTATCTCGAGAAGCACCACTTTTGCTCTTTACTACAATTACTTCCTGTCCTTAGAAGAATTTTTATGTTCAAGGATTTCTACGTAGGCTCCATTCCATCTCCTAGGCTGCTTTCAGAGGATTTTATTGTGCAATTGCCCCCCCCCCCCCCCTTTAAAAAAAATTCTACAAGAAATCTGTACCAGAAGAAAAGCTATAATGAGTGTTTGGCAATGCTGAGACCCCTCCATCTGGAAGCATAATTATTCAACCCTCTCTCCCTGTTCCAAACTTCCCACATATACATAGTCTCTCTCTCGCACACATAAACAGATGAGGTGGGACTTGATATTAAATAATGCCATCTGTTAAGATGGGGAAAGTAAACCTTGGTTTTGCCAGGAGAGGGAGCTAGGTCCACATAGAACTCTGTGTTGCTTGGAAGTTCCTGAACACAGTGAATGGGAAGGAGAGAAAGTGGTTCTGTGTAGTGAGGGGAGAGTGGGGGAAGAAAGGAACCAGAAATAAACCAGCGGCAAAAAGATGAGGTGATTGTCGTACTTGCAGCTGGGAGCCTGTAACATCAGCATCCTGCAACAGCCACACAGGAGCATAAATGACTTCTCTATTTTGGTAAGTTCACGCTTGAGGGCAAAGACTAACCTCAAACCTTTGGCGTCATCACAAATTATGTACGTTTTGTTTGTGGGTGTCGGGGTTCAGAGGAATTCCTCTATGTTGATTACGTGTCTTTTTCAATTGCATTTTTCCTGTTCTTTTTGTAAATTGTGACCTTGGCAAGTTGAAATGTCTGTTTTCTTTTGCATGGACATATTATGGGTATTATTTTGTACACCTTTCTGTTTATGAACAGTGATGCTTGAAGGGTGCATGTACGTTGAATGGGATTGCAGATTAAATGCCTCCTCTGCATCTTACATCCCACAAGGCTTGTTTAGTGTGGACTTTTAAGGATCACCACAAAATAATTTATTTGTTGCTTATGTCCATTTATGATTGGGATGAATCAACATACATGGACTCTTTGTAAAAGATAAACTGTTCCACCAAGGCCAGTATAGAGGTTCGATAGGGCATGCTGAAAATCAGAACTTTAGAGTAATTCGTCCTTTCACATTCCTTTTTCTTTCTACTTGGGTTATTGAGAAAACTATGTGTTATAGAGAAGTAAAAAGAAAAAAAACATATGCTCTGTATGGAAGAAGCTTCTTGGATTTTAATGGCAGGAGGTTTGAGGGGATACTGTTTATCAGTTTCACTTATGCCTGGCTTTCATTCTTCTGTGATTTAGGAAGGAATGCATACAAACAGATCTTTCCTGGGTGATGTTGCTGTCTTCCACACTAGGTAAAAAGAAGCCAGTGCGATCAAGCTTCAACCGAAAATAGACAGAGCACCTGAGATCACCAGAGATGAAAATCCAAAGGCAGATTGTTGGAGAAGCTGAAAATCATCCTGTGTCAGGCCAGTTCTAAAGGGAAGGGATTGTGACTATGACTTAGCCCCCAGGATGCAGGAATAAGGAGTTACAGCTAGAAGATGGATTCTTCTCAAAGAAGCATGGAAAAATCACTCAGCCACAAAATACCTAAGCTCACATAGCAACAAATTTACATTTTATGTTGAATCCACTGGGCTAGGAAATAACACCAAGGGCCAAAGGCATCTGCACTCAGGACTCCCTCCCCCCTTCCTTCTGTCCTTCCTTCACCAAAGAAGACCAAAAGGCAACCTGAACATCTCTAAACTCTTTGAGAGAAAATGGGGATTACCATATTTTTGCTTGGGATGATTTCATCCAAAATCTGCCACTTCAGCAGGATGCTCAAAGCATGTCTTGGATGATGAGTATCTAGACAGGACTGCCTTGATCCACTGACTTTGCATATGAATCATACGGGAATGGTTGGAATTGAAGGAGCTTGCCTGTGTCCTCAGAAAACTAATTGAGAAGCAAGGATCACGAAACTTAGGACTGTTGGATTTTACTGAAAAATTCAGCCTCGCCAGTCCATGTGCCTGCCTGTCTTCCTTTCATTCTATTGGAAGATTACACCTGATGCAGTTCGGCTTACCTACTTTGATTGTGTCTTCTTCTTCTTTGCTTTGCTATGCAATTCAAATTTTAATTTATATAAAGAGAAGAAGGTTCTTTCCTGGACACAAGTAAAAAAGGTAGGACAGATTTCCTTTTATGAAAAACTGCAATCTTGCATCTCTCTTTATCTGTAATCATTTCTATCGCTCTGCACCTTAAAATATAAATATATTTTCTTTGTCTCTAGGACTATGAATCTAAAATAATGTGGAATAATATGAAGAGTTGATTGCTGAGGCAACCTGTAAAAGGGGAACTGATGCTTTAATTCCTTAGCAGAAAAGTACAAAGCTGGAAGGGTATTAAAATGTCCCACCAAAGAGTGGGATGGAAAATTAAATCAGAAACAAAAGCACCTAATGTGTTACGCTTCACTAGAGATGAAAGGCTAGTTAAATGGACACTGGATAAACTGAATCAATAGCCTATTTAAGTGAAAATGCATATAAGCTGGAAAGCAATTGTACCCCTGGTCGGCTGAGGGACTCTGAGGATGTTGCTACTGTCCTGTCCCTGAAAGCATAATCTATTTTAGGCTGAAATTCAGAAAGGATTACTGGAGACAACTACAGCAACATGACTGCGATAGCCTGTTTCAAACCCTTGCCTAATATCTCTTAAACAGATTCATAAGGAGGTTGGGAGACCTTGTAAGAAGGAAGAGTCTTTAGCGCTCGCCTTAGGGGAGTCTGCCTTCCTGCTGCTGAATGATTAACGGACACCTGATGTCTCTTTTGTAAGATCTACAAGGACATGAACTGATGTCATCATCACAAGTCCCATGACATGAGCCTGCCTTGGGAGAAAAGATGATTTGGAACAATACCACTATGGACGGGAAAGGGTTGTATGTGAAAAGGGATTCCTGCTTTCGAATCCTCACTGGCTGCTTTCTCTTCTTGCTTATTCTTTCCACCCTCTTAGGCAACACACTGGTCTGTGCCGCTGTCATCAGGTTTCGCCACCTGAGGTCTAAGGTGACCAATTTCTTTGTGATCTCTTTGGCCGTCTCTGATCTTTTAGTGGCAGTCTTAGTCATGCCCTGGAAAGCTGTTTCAGAGATAGCTGGATTCTGGCCTTTTGGATCGTTCTGTAACATCTGGGTAGCCTTTGACATCATGTGTTCCACAGCCTCCATCTTACATCTTTGTGTCATTAGTGTGGACAGATACTGGGCCATCTCAAGCCCATTCAGGTATGAGAGGAAAATGACCCCCAGGGCTGCCTTCATCATGATCAGTGTGGCATGGACCTTATCTGTGTTGATTTCTTTCATCCCAGTGCAGCTCAATTGGCACAAGGCTAAAACAACCAGTTTTTTAGACCTCAATGCCAGTTTCCAGGGTGAAGCCATGGATAACTGTGATTCCAGCTTGAACAGGATGTATGCCATCTCTTCCTCTCTCATTAGCTTTTATATCCCAGTGGCCATCATGTTAGTCACCTATACCAGAATATATAGGATTGCTCAGAAACAAATCCGACGCATTTCAGCCTTGGAACGGGCAGCAGTGCATGCCAAGAACTGCCAAACTCCTGCTGGTAACAGGAACAGTCTAGATGGTCAACAACCTGAAAGTTCCTTCAAAATGTCCTTCAAGAGAGAAACCAAAGTCTTAAAGACTTTGTCTGTCATCATGGGGGTGTTTGTATGCTGCTGGTTACCTTTCTTTATACTAAACTGCATGGTGCCCTTCTGTGAGCCTGCTCTCCCATCTGGGGGAGGAGAACCATTTTGTATTAGTTCTACCACCTTTGATGTTTTTATTTGGTTCGGATGGGCCAATTCTTCACTCAACCCCATCATTTACGCCTTCAATGCAGATTTCCGCAAGGCATTCTCCACCCTCTTGGGATGCTACCGACTCTGTCCTGCTTCTATGAATGCCATAGAGACAGTGAGTATCAACAACAATGGGGGCGTAGCCTTTTCCAGTCAGCTGGAGCCTAGAGGGTCTAGTCCCAAAGAGTGCAATCTGGTCTATCTCATCCCCCATTCTGTTATATGCTCTGAAGAGGATGACATGATGAAAAAGGAAGGTGAAGGGGGACTGCCTAAAGCACTGGAGCAAACATCTCCCATCCTGTCAGGTATCTTGGATTTTGAGGCTGATGTCTCTTTGGAAAAGATCAATCCCATCACACAAAATGGACAACATAAAACCTGAAGTGTAAAGTTAGCTCAATTAGAATGTAATCCCATGAAAAAGATTTTCAAGGTGTTTTGGGAAGGGGGGGGGGACAAAAAGTGTGCCATTGTGAGAGTCAAAGCCATCTTTTAAAAACTCAGCTCAGTAGGCTGCAGTTTAACAGAAAAGCATAAAATTGAAAACAAAGAATTTCAGCTGAACAAAATTTTGTATTTCAAAGTTGCTCTCTGTTGTTCATCCTGGACAGAAATGGACTGAAGATGTAGATAATGTGCAAGTGCAAAGACACAAGTGAAAAATCCAACTTGACAAATATTTGCAGAAGTGGAACTGGGGTGGGGTGGGTATAAGTAAACTTTACTCTATGAATAAAATGTATTAAATTAAATATGAAGTTCCTGTTTGACTTGCATAGTTGTTCATGATTGTTTATAGGTTGCAAGTAACATTTGCTGAGTGGTTAAGGTTAGGTGGATGCCTTTATAAATGATTTTTGAACATCAATAGAGCCTTATAAACAAGAATGGAATATTTTTAATAGGAGGAAGATAATGTGTTGATACTGGCTTTATTTATTTATTATTTAAATTGATATTTTTTCATAAGTTTTGAAAAATCTAGCTTTATTTATCTTATTTTAATATATGTTTAAGTAATGGAATATTTCTGAGGTCTCATTTGTTGTGTTTTTGACTAGTTTACCAATCAGCACTTTATTTTTTAAAAATGAAGAAGACGACCATTTTCTAAGCCAGCTTTGCCTGGATAAGTACTTAACTTGTAGTTGTCCAAAGTACAGCAAAACTGAATAACTAACTAAATAAATATAAAATTGTGAATCGACAATGCTGTATAACAAGCAGGAGATATTTTGTGGGTTCCTTTCTTTTCCCTAACAGAAGACCAGAGCAGATTGAATTACAAGTTGTAGAAGTTTTACCTTTCTAAGAATGAAACAAATTGCTGTGACTGATTCTGAAGTTTCATGTTACATTGACTTTGCTTGAATGTCAGCATGTGAAACTGTATATAGTATACCTAATTCATGACTACAACTTTGGAGAAAAATTGATCTAAAATGTAAATCAGTTTTAATTAGCCAGCAGTTAATTGCCATTTTGTAAGATAAACTTGCTCTTCTCAAACATTTCTTACAATTTGGCTATTGTTTTCTGCTTCAATGGGGTTCCCATCTCTGTCCCTTTTTTAAAAATGTAGACTAGATCAATCAACAGATGTTAACATTGTCTTTATACCTCCAAATAATGGATACTGGAGACCAGTTGAGGAGGAGAGATATTGCCCTGCTTGTGGCATCTGGTTTCCCAGTGCTGTGGATTCCCTTTTGGATCTAGCATGGTTTCTAAGTCCTTACAAAATGAGAAGAAGAAAAAAACAACCGCAAAAATAAGTAATGATTTATGAACTGTCTGCGATCCTAGTGTGTATTCATTTTTATTATTTTCTTTTCTTTTTTTCTTTCTTTTTTTTGCTGCCCATTGCATGGAAAATAGTGCCTCATTCCTATACTGGATTCTCATACAGTAAATGGTGCAGCAAATCTAGCAAAAGTTCATGTTTTGAACTACAATACCCAGAATATTCCACCCAGTCCAAAAAGTAAATTTTTCCAGCTCTATCTCTTGAGCACCCTGAGTTATCAAGATTTATTTTTTTACTACCATGAAACCCAAATCCCTACTACATTCCCATAGTAATGTAACATAAAAACACTAAAGTTGCTTTTATCTACAGTCACCAGCATTAATTTATAAATACATTCCAGGATAATTATTTTAGATTTTTTTTAAAAAAAGGGGGGGGATTTTAGTTTTAAAAATTGCTTTGGAAGAAACATAACATTTATCAAGAGATGTTTTTGGCAAGAGAAGCTTGGGAGAGACAAATTAAAAGCCTAATAAAAATATACATCCTGAATCAGGTTTATGTTATTTATGTATTGTGAATGTTTTCATAATTCTATTGCCTGTAAGCTGCTTTCATACATATAATAAAAATATTTTGTGAACATAAAGTCAAATAAAGTAATTTACATGATGTTTATTAAATACATCCTGCTTATATGTTGCATTCTTTCCAGTAATCATAATTATTTCTCCCCACTTTCTTTGGTTCTGATTTTAATTCAATTTGGAATATTTTTAGCTGATATATTGATAATAATGATGTCCCAAATCCAGGAGAACGATGTATATCTCTACTAATCTGTTGTATGCCAGACTACTGTATATCAATATTGTTCTGAAGTTACCTTAGAACAGTGTGTTCCCAAACTATGTTCTGCGGAACACTGGTGTTCCATATAAGGTCAATAAGTGTACCATGAAAAAATATGAAATTCTGGTAAAACTCATTGGCAAATGTATAATGTCCAGGGCCATAGCCAGGATTCTAGATGTGTGGGCGATCCCCACCCTGGCCATCCCCTGGCTACGGCCCTGGTAATGCCACAAAATTTATTTTGCACCCATCCTTTCGATGTGATGCATCAGCTTCCAAGAGAAGTTTTGTTTTGCAACCATTTGAAAATCAATTGGGGCTGGCTTCATGGCAATGTTATTTGTTATTAAAACTGAAAAATCCAAACCTATCTTTCTATTATAAAACCCAAAATGTTCTGTTAAAATTAATTTGTAAAGTGTTCCATGATAGAATAAATTTAGGAAGCGCTGCCTTAGAGTCAGTTGAAGTGTTGTTCTGATTTCAGTGGGGGAGTTAATAAACTAATCAATTCAAACATGCAAACAACAGCAACAATGTGATAAATGGAGATCATAGTCTTAAGGAATTTATTTTTGCAAGGTGTGAGAATGGCCACTAGATTAAACATCTTTAGATGGATATTAGATATGAAAAAAATGAGACCTGTGGTTCTTCTTGTTCTTTTGAGTCTAGGCCAGATGTGAAACTGCCAAAATGAAGACACCTTTTGCTGAGTTCATTCTTCAGCTCTTTTTGCGTGACCTAGTGTGAGGAAGATTAACCATCACAAGGTGACCATTGCTTGGGGGTATACCCAATTGTGGTTTAAAGTTACCATAATCTTCGAGGAGGCTGTTTGTGAGACGACTATACCTCATCAAGGAAAGTCACACCAGAAATGGAAAATATTAGAATGGCTGCTGGCTGGGGCCGCCGCCAACGACAACACCTGTGGCTGGAGGGAGGCCACCTCCGCGTTCGGCCCCTGGGACTCGTCCACCTATTCCAGGAGGCTCCGCCTGGCAGGGCTCAAAAGCCATGGCACCGGCAGGACTCTTGCACCACCAATGACAATGACAACACCTGAGGCTGGAGGGAGGCCACCTCCGGGTTCGGCCCCCGGGACTCGTCCACCTGTTCCCGGAGGCTCTGCCTGTCAGGGCTCAAAAGCTGCGGCAGCGGCGGGACTTTCCTCACCACTGCCGCCAATGACAACACCTGCGGCTGGAGCGAGGCCACCTTCGTGTTCGGCCCCAGGGACTCGTCCACCTGTTCCCGGAGGCTCTGCCCGGCAGGGCTCAAAAGCCATGGCAGCGGCAGGACTCTCGCACTGCCACCGCCAACGACAACACCTGCGGCTGGAGGGAGGCCATCTCCGCATTTGGCCCCCAGGACTCATCCACCTGTTCCCAGAGGCTCTGCTCAGCAGGGCTCAAAAGCCTCGGTGGCAGCAGCACTCTCACACCACCGCCACCAACGACAACACCTGCGGCTGGAGGGAGACCATCTCCGTGTTTGGCCCGGGACTTGTCCATATGTTTATGAACTTTTGTTTTCTTATGGTTAAGGTGAGAGCCCTGACATTGTCGGATCATGTATTTTATTTTTATATTGCATCCTATTATTGAAACTATGTCATGTATATGTAGCTGGAATTGTACTTTGTAACCTTATTTTGCAGTGTGGTTTTGTTTTGTTGCACTGCTGTACTGTATTGTTATATTTATTGCATTATACTGTATGATTTTTGATTATGTTTATTACCTTTGATTGTCTGATATGTATGGTTTCTGTAAACCGCCCTGAGTCGGTTGCACCGAGTAGGGCGGTATACAAATTGAATAAATGAAATGAAATTTTGGGAGCTCTAGTTCCATATAGGGACTGTGGTGGCTCAAGTGGTTAAGATGCTGAACTTCATGATTGGAAGGTCGACAGGTCAGAAGTTCAAGATCCAAATACTGAACAATGGAATGAGCTCCCATCTCTGTCCCAGCTCCTGGCAACCTAGCAGTTCTAAAGCAAGAAATTGCAAGTAGATAAATAGGTACCACTTTGATGAGAAGGTTAACAGTGTTCCATGTACTCAGGCATTGAAGCATGCCTGCCACATGACCATGGAAAAATCTGTAGACACAGATAATGCTGTCTCTTTGGCCATTATCAAGTCAGATACAACTGACTTTCAAGCTAGGGTGACTTTTCCCTTTATTTAATCCCATACAGCAAATCATATTTCTATTATTCATCCAGCTTCAGAATCAGAATTGTGAGACTTTCTGGAGATATGTCCTTAGAACTGGTTTAGTTGTTTACAAAACAAAATAAAAAACACTGTAGCACTTTAAAGACTAACTGATCTCATTTAGATTACTGGACTACACTAATGGATTGCATAATCTGGTCTAGCAAGGCTCTTAAATATATGTTGTGCTTACTGTGAATATTACAGAAGCATTTATGAGTATTGGGAAACAAATCTACACATGCTCTGCAAAATACTGCTACCCACCTTCTACAAAACCTACCAAAGCACCTTTTCTCTCTGTGAAGCTCTTTAACTAAAATAGGTAGTACAGTATAAACATTGGTAGTTGGTAATCAGCTGATTGTGTGGGCCCACTTCTCTTCAAACTTTCATACTTCTCAAGCTGGTCATCCCTGTCTATTTTGATTGCCTGAACTATGAAGTTGTACTCATAAGCCACATTTGCTCATCATAGTTGTTCCAGAAAGTTGCTGTTTTAAATTTCCTCAACTTCAGGCTTTCCTTACTAGATATAAATGCAGGCTATGCATAATGTAAGAAAACAATAGTTTAGATGTCAGACATTGCTGCTTCTCCTTCTTCTGGTTGTTTTAAAAGACAGCATTTGGATTTTATGCTTTACTGTTAGAACACTATAACTTTTTTGGGGGTGTGTGTTAATATCTGGGAGCATTCAGTCGTAACCCCTCTTTTTCTCTTTTAAAATCACCAGAGTCGGTGCCCATCCATCCCACATATTGCAGCTGTAATTTCCATAGTTTAATAACCTGCTGAATGAAGACATACTTTGTGTTATCTAATCAGATGCTTTTATTGTTCAGCGTTGGTGGTGATTCCAGGTTCTACTATTGTATAAGAGGGAGAAAATCATCATTCTACCCACCTTCCCCATGCTGTGCGTCTCTTTGTAGACATCTTACCACAGGTCTCCCTTCCTTGCTTTCCCTCCCTTGTTGAATGTAGATACAGACTTATTTCAAAAGAGGCATGAATCCACGGAGGTTGGGAACAGTGAGTGGGTGTCATACCCTTCTCTTTTCATGTATTTGCAATCTTAGATTTTAAGCAATCGGGCTAGGGCTTTACATCTCTTTCATCATGCAAAAGTGTGTGTGTGTAAATTTTAAAAAAAAACAAATGGTTTCAGTGCTCTCTCTGACTTTTGTCACTAGCAATTTACTGCTTTTCCTCCTGCAGTAAGTGTCCTTGTGAAATTGATATACTTCAGAAAATTTAACAGTATATTTTATCGTGCATTTTAGTCCCAATCATTTTGGTATTGTGGTGGTGCTTGTTATTTTTTAAGAGGGAAAGCTCTCTTTTTAGGAGCATCATGTATTTGTATGCTTTTCCCTCTCTGACTTTTTAATGTTGACTATAATAAATTGCCATAAAGGCTGGCTTTTCTTCCTGGAGGCACAGTGCACTCCCAAAATAATGAATTCTTCAAATAACCAAAAGCCATGGTTAGCATTGGTTAAAAAGAACTCATCTTTTTTTAATAGTTCTCAGTGAAAGCAAATATAACAAAATCCTCAAAGACTGTATTATTATTCATAAAAATTTCACCCCACCTTCATTTCTTTCTCAGGAACCTCATGGAAGCATATGTGATATTCTTTAATCTGTATTGTCCTCATGAAAACCTCATGAGGTAGTTTAGGCTGTGAGAAAATAACTAGCCAGCTGTTGCTTGCTATCTTTTGTGGCTGAGTATTGATTTGAACTTCAGTATTACCTTGTCCACTGGGCTGGCCAAAAGCAGCGATTGGTACCTGTTGTCACTGGAGCCAAGATGTAAAGCTAAAACTACTCAGGTCATTTTGGTACACAGAGCAGACAATTGATGGGAGTAGTAAGTTCAGTGCTATTTTTCATGTTTTATAGAAACAAGTGCAAGGTTGCTACTCAGTGTATATTTAACATAATGCTGCACCAATACATATCCCTCACAGAAGGTGATATGTGTGGTTGGAAACATGTTGTGGTTACATTTTTTACCCTTGCACTTTTAGATGTGTACTGAAAAATTTCATTTCCCAACTAATCCATATTAATGGCTAATTGAAGACAATTTGCCATCATACCATCTGAACTAAACAAGCATGAATTTGAGTTTTCTGACTGAGGCACTCCTGGAGTTGTAGTTCAAAACAACTATCCACAGTTGGAGGGAATGAGGGAGGGAAGGACTGATGAGAGGAAAAGGTTCCTTTGCATGTTTAGAGGGCTCTGTCTCTGATATAGGTCTATGGTTGCCAGTTAGATTTACCAAAGGATGTTTACTTGGCATCATTTCTGACATTCAGGGATGGATTATGAATTAGATTATACTGAGGAGGGATCTCTTTGCTAGTGTTTTGAGGTATTTATCTTTATTGATGTTGCTGCTGTACCTTTGTCTCTCTTATGTTTCCTACCATTATCTATGTTTGGGATGGGTGTGTTTGTTTAGGATGATAATTTATGCGTTGCCCCAAAATAGAAATGACATCAGGCATATGCAAAATAACAGATGGATAATCCCAACAAAATTTGCATTTGTATTTATGGATGCACACGAGCAAATAGTAATTAAAGTATCTATAGAAGTACCAGGCATCAAACCATAGTGGGGAATACTGTGATTAAGTACCCCATATGCCTGCCTGCCTGCTCCACCAGCTATTAAGAATGGTGTTGTGAACAATTAAAGGGAAAGTTCCAGTCCCCTCACTTGGCTTTCTTTTGGTTATTTATCTTCAGACTTGGGCCTGGATAGAGGGTGCTATCTTTTGGCTAGAGACATGTTACCTCTTTGAGGGAGGACACTTGGTGGCTAAGTTAGGATGACAGGAATGTTTGCCTAAGGGGGCTTCTTGTGGCCATAGCAGGCACTTTTTGGCCCTCCCAATATTTCTTGGTTTGCTGCCAACACCAACTCAGCCAAGTACTGTATAGCCAATGGAGGTGGTAGTGATAGTAACTGTAGTTCAACACTTACAGGGAAGTGGGTTCAGTGCCACTCCATTTTCGTTCTCTTCCACCCTTGGTTTGGTTTGATTTCCAGGTAAAGGAAACTTCTCTAAATTGCCTCTGGCCTTTAAATCAGGTCAGTGGGTAAATATAGCCTTGGGACTTCTATCTCCTCCAGGGATAAAAAAGGGGTCCATAGATGAAAGAAAAATAAAAGCCAGGCTTGGAGGTTTGTAGGATCAGAATTGATTAGTTGGGTGCTTTGCCCAGTTTTCAAAGGAATAGTGGGTTTTTTTTAAAAAAAATCACATTTTGTGTGTGTTTGTGGAATGTAACCTTTGGATGATCTCAGGGGCAGAAAATTAGCTCCTGGGTATGGTGAAGCTGCTTTGAATACTGCCTCCAAACTTGCCTCAAAGCCACTATTCCTTCTATAACATCTTTTCAATGATGACTTGCTTTTCATATTGCCTAAGAAGCTGAAAATAAGTAAGAATAGTTAAGGTTCTTCAAACCATCACAGAATATTTTTCTGACAGTAATAATGATACGGTGCTATGGCTTCTACATATCCATATGCTGATTTGAACAGATGTTTTAAAAGTGAAATGTATTATTTTGCTTCATTAACATGTGGAGTGTAGTTATAAAAATAGCAAGAAGAATAATTGTTGAACTGTTGCTAATTTTATGACTGACAATGAGATATAAGAATATCATGGTTGTTCAATCAATGGCATTCAGTCTCATGAGCTCCAGCTAAAACATTCTTTTATACTTAGTAGAAGAGAGTTGTCCAGGCCTTTCCCAAAATGTTATTCTCCAAAGCCACTTGTGTGTATCCATCATTGATCTCATTAGTGATAGATGTTGCTGTGTGTAACTGAAAATAGAAGAATGACAGCAAACCTTGGATTCAACCTTCCTTGTGTAAATATATGTTCTTCAAGTCAAATGTGCCGTTTTTGTTCCTACCCTTTTGAGAAGTGGAGCATGCTGGTGTAACAGAAAGATAACATACAAGGTCAGTAGTCTAATTTATATATAAAAATAG
Organism: Furcifer pardalis; assembly: GCA_030440675.1. Lineage (NCBI taxonomy): Eukaryota > Metazoa > Chordata > Lepidosauria > Squamata > Chamaeleonidae > Furcifer > Furcifer pardalis. The sequence continues at coordinate 80,331,892 of CP126893.1, read as the reverse complement.
TACTTTGAAGGGAAACACAAATGCAATACCTAGAAGGATATTGTAAAGAGAGTAGAAAAGGAATGGAAAAAGTCAACTATGATGATGAAAGGGCTGGAGTAACTCAACAGTAAAGCAAGTTTACAATGTTTTGCATGTTTAACCAGAAAAACAGGACAGTAAGAGGAGACATGATAGAGGTATATATGATTGTATATGGTACATGGAGGAAGTGAATAAGGAGTAACTTTCCTCCATGTCTCATACCACTAGAACTAGAACCTGGGACTTGCCCTGGTTGGAGGTTGTAGCCTTTAAATGCTCCCTCAGATGCTGAGAACAGTGATTCTCATCGTGGGATATACATACCACAGGTGTATAAACTAGGACATTTAGTGTTATGTGATAAAAATGTTTTATATTAATGTTTTAATTCATGTATTATCAGATATTCTGATATACAAAGATTCTGAAAATGCAATTGAAGCCTCCTATCATATTAGTTATCGTAAAGGTGATAAGGATCATACTGTAACTCAGAATTTAATAACTTCTCCTGGGGTAAAGGATACCATTATGTGTATACTTGGAGAAGAACATGTGAGGAAAATGAATGCTTATCCCTCTTTTGAACAATTCAATCTAAATTTGGCACTTTGGAAAAGTAGAATAATACTCTTCAAAGTTTAAGACAAAATTGAATGTATGAGTTTTGGAGGGTCATGCATTGAAAATGTTAAACCTGAAATATTTAAAACTCTAAACAATTCCTTATCTGAGAACAAGCTACAACTTACTCAGGAAATTAGTGAGAAAATAACAATGTTTAAAATCATTTTATGAGAATACTTCCAAACTGCCAGATTATCCATCAAGGGGAAAAAATTAAGTTGATTGAACTACTTGTTAGTCTTCTTCCTCTGTGTTTAGGCCAGACATGAAACTGCCAAAATGAAGGCACCTTTTGGTGAGTTCATTCTGCAGTTCCTTTCACCTGACCCAGTGTGAGAAAAATTAGCTGGCAACACAAGGTTGCTCTTACCAGGGTGTGCTCAACTGTGGTTCAAAAATACCAGAATCTTCAAGGAGGCGGCTTTCTTTAGTTTCTATTGTCATTTACAAACATTGAACTGATGAAGAGGGCTTTCTCTTCTTATGCCTTTATTAAAAAAATACCACAGTAAGTTGAATGCACTTCCAGATTTAATACTGTATTTTATGTCATTTGACCTTGATTTAAAAAAAGATGTGCCTCAAAACAAACTGAAGAATTGTTGTGTGCTCTATAAATATTATTTCAAAATATGTTTGTTTTTCAATTACTAAATTAAATAACACATGCAATATACTAATTAATGTAATGTAGTGTTTAAAGTGTAATATATGACTTGAATTCATTATCTTTTGAACTTTGCTTGTAAATAAATATGCACTGTTTGTTTTTTATTCCATTGATTTTAATCCCATTATTGAGGTATATATTTACAGTTATAACATGTAAAGTTTAAGTAACAGCTATATTAATTCCAAATATTTTGCTATGATGAGGGTTACTGTTTATGGGAATTGGCTGCTAAGAAGTGAAAAAATGATGGAAACTCCTGGTCTAGGGTCTTACCGCAGCTTCAGTTTAAACAATAGTTTGCTTTTCTTGTTAAGGGTAGAAGAAAGGAAGTGGGTGTGCTGGCCACCTTGGGAGGGTGCTGGACATGGAATGATGAGGGTACCGGGGGGGGGGGAGTTAGGGTGAATCCCATGCATTCCTGTTACCTCCATCGCCCTCCATCCTCCCAGATTGATGCAGGGATGGGCATTAATTTAATTTATCAATTTATTTTTAATTAATTAATTACATTTATTAATTTATTTACTGGGGTGGGGAGGAGAGCAAGATAAAAGACAGCAAGAGGGAAGGTGGGAGGAACCAAACCGCATTTCAGAGCAGGGCAAATCTGAGACAGAAACAAACTCTGCCAGCAGGTGCCTGACTGATGTGGGGTCATGTCCACACGTGCTTCCTCAGGTTTGGAGCCTTCCTTTGCTTCCTTCCATTCACTGAGAGAGACGGACTCCTCTGCAAGTGCTTTGCTGAGCCAGCCACAACCATCACCACCACCTTCTTCCCCAATGGAGAGCGGCATTGGGGCTTGGAAAGGCGAGGGCCCTAATTGCAGTCTCTTGCTTTCAAACTGCTAGGGCTGGGAAAGGTCCTGCTGCACCACCTTTCTGAGCCCCCGTGCCATACTCCAGTGGGGAAGAAGGTGGTGGCGACAGTTGTGGCTAGCTCAGGGAGGAGGCAAGGCACGCACAGCAGAGTCGCTGCTGCCCACCACCCACTGGGCACCCCCCAAAAAAACCCAAATGCACCTGGCCTTCTCTTACAGGGAGATGGTGTCATCGCCAGCACTGGCCTCCAGTTAAATGGAGGCACGCGACTGCATTTTCATCATCAAACTGTGCTGAATTTCTTTTAACCAAAGAGCTGCCATTGGTCAGAATCATGATTCAAACCATGTGACCTCCACCCCCTTGGTTAAAAAATAGGAAAAAATAAAAATAATAAATAATAACATAATAAAAATAATTAAAAATTATTATTTGCACCCCAGGGCACAAGAGGCGAGGGCACATCAGGGTGAGTCCCAGTATCCCGGTGGACCAGCCCACCACTGCAGTGCACAACCAACCCCTGGAATTCCATGGGACTAGAGAGAGTAATGGCTACTAGAAATGTATACGGGGGGGGGGACTTCGAGCTTGATTTGCTTTGGATTTTTTTAATGGAATGCCTCATTTATTTCAGAGCTTTCATTCACCTGTCTTTACTTTAAACATAAAAAGGATTGGGTTCCTGTAGTTTCATTTCTCCCCATTTGTTATTTCAGATGTTAGTTAGTAAGAGCTAAAGAAACACATGCCTTTGTTACTTGATGTTGTTTTTGGAAGCCCAGGGAGCAGAACAGGGGTGGTTTCATGGTGAAGGAAGAGGTGCTGAAGGAGGGATCTTATGTGATCCAGTTGGTTAACCAGCCAGGATAGAGAAGAGAGGAAGAGGGTAGGGGGTGGGAGAAGTGCAGAGTGGGGAAAGAAAGAGGAGGAGACAGATTGAGAGATCCCTCAATAACCAAGGCAAACGTCCTCACTCAAGGGACATCTAGCAAGAAGAAAAGCTGCTATGACAATGTCTTTATCCTCCTAAGGTGTGTCAACATTAAATCAGGCTGGTCCTGAAATGCTGGAGGGCCAGCAAAAGAGGACCACAGGTCAGATCAAGATCAGTTCTCCAGAATCATCAAGGCTTAGATAAATGTGAGTCCTAACATGAGGCAGAGTGAGGCTGCCACTTCTGCCAGAAGACGCTGGAGCACCAGGAAGGATAATGGACTACTATGGACTACTATGGAGTTGAGTGTGCTGCATTGACTGGTTAAGTTAGCTTATTGCCAGCGCCAAAGTAAGGTCTGGATGCCAGTATGATCAAATTATTTTCATGTAATAAGAAGTACCATTGCCCTTTAACCTATACAGGAACAAGGTTGCCCCTCCCTCAACTTCTGTGTTAGAAGACAGGATTTAAACCAATATATTCAATTGCTGGTCAATCTCTGTGTTGTCAACAACAACAACAACGATGACGACGACGTCGTCAGAAATTATTCTGGGTTGTAAGGATTTTTGCTGGAGAACCTCTGCTCTAATGAATCTCCTTTCATGTCCCCAAGATCTTTCCCCACCAAAGTGGTTCCTATTTATCTACTTGCTATTTCTTGCTTTCAATCTGCTAGGTTGGCAAGAGTTGGGATGGAGATGGGTACTCAATCCATCATGCAGTACCCAGGTCGCAAAATGACTACTTGCCAGCCTTCCAGCTTACAAGGTGAGCTTCTTAACCACTGAGCCACTGTAGCCCCAACTTCTGTGTTATGAATATACTATTTCCCTCCTATTTCTCACTAAACATATAATAAATTTATCCTCTTGCCACAACACAGCTTGCCTTGATGCTATGAAAAGGATTTATAGCTTGATGTGCCCCCCAAATATGTACAAATTAAAGAGGCAGCACCATCTTTATACAAACATCCTCTTTATTTCATTTCAAAATGACCCTCAAAAGTCATTTTGATCTACTGTTTGGTGCTTCAGTTCTTTAGCAAAAATGTAAGTTAAATCACTGGCATATTATTGTGTAGCACATACGCTGAAGGGGACTGATGCAATACATGTAGTGTATCTTTCATGGGCTTCCTAGATAAAACAAAAGGAAATAGCACTGTTACAATCAGGTAAGAGGCCACTAGCTTACCTTTCCCACAGTGAATATGGAGAATGTGTATAGCAGTGATGGTGAACCTACAGCACACGTGCCATAGGTGGCATTTGGAGCCCTCTCTGTGGGCACCCATGCGGTTGCCCCAGCACAGAGTTCACCCTGCCCAGCAGCCCAGTGGGAGCACTTCCTCCCTCCACCAGCACAGAGTTTGACCCACCCCTCTGTCCAGCAGCCCAGTAGGCGCGTTTCTTCCCTCCCCCATTGCTGTGTTGGTACTTTGTGATAAATAAGTGAGTTTTGAGTTGCAGTTTGGGCACTTGGTCTCTAAAAGGTTTTCCATCACTGGTGTAAAACATGAAAAAATGTAACTTTGTGTGGTCAGTGCAGTAACAAATTTCCTGTGATTGTCAGGATAAGCCTCAATAAAAAGCTATTTTACTCTGGGTAAAAGGTAGGGCAAGCTTTTTTTTTACTATAAGAATGAGGTTCTCAACCTCCAGCCCGTAGGCTGGATGCAGCCCACAGCACCATTTCATGTGGACCCCCCTCCACCACACCAGGAAGTGCCATGTGGTGGAGGAAGGGCAAAATGGCCATCTGGCCCCCAAGCCATCTGAGGGAGTGTGACACAGCCCCCCACTTAAAAAGGCTGACAACTCCAGCTATAAGTGCTCTCTGCTTTTAATATCTGTACTAAATTCCAAGGACACAGCTCTTTGTCACCCATCCCCAATGTAAAGGCCAAACAAATTAAGATTGATCAGAATGACCTTGTAGAGCTAGTGCACAGAACACTGTTTTTCTTTTGAAAACCCACTTTTTAAAAAACATGATGGAGGGATGGCAATGCAGAAAGAAGAGTTTCTTTTGTGGGAAAAGGAGCAACTTGGGAGCAAGCAACCCATTGATTGATGTGTGTGGTGCCGTTGTGTCCAGTAATGCTGTTTCCAGAGCGAATGTGGGGGCATAGTTGACATCTAGTTCCCATATCTGCTCCACTTCTGTGTAGTCTGTTGTGTGTCAATAGTTGTTTGAGATTGGAGGGTTGTCTATAAGCGAGTAGGGGTCTGTCACCAAGGGCTTTGGAACTAGATCCTGCTGCAAATCCACATGTCAACTATACCCCCACATTCACTCTGGAAACAGCATTACTGGACCCAATGGCACCACACACAACATTAAAGGCAGTTTTCCTTGTGCTTCTGCCAATGTGATTTATTATTATTATTATTATTATTATTATTATTATTATTATTATTATTATTATTATTATTATTATTATTATTATTATTATTATTATTATTATTATTATTATTATTATTATATTTCAATTTCTATACCGCCCTACTTAGCATAGCCAACTCAGGGCGGTTTACAATACATATAAAATTACAGTAAAATTATAGTTACAAGTTCCTAGACAATATATTAATAAATCATAATAGTCGATATCAGCATTACAGAATACCAAAGCATAGATATTATTACAGTAACAAAGAATTCAATAAACAGTAACAAAAAAATTCGATAAACCTCATTCAAATTTACAGAAAGAAATAGAATTAAACAAAATTGAACAAAGCACCACGACAGGTAACAAGCCTCTTCATCCACCATACAGCGTCTCTTAAAGCCCCTCAGCAGGGCGCGATCCTGGGGGCAGGTGGAACGAGTCCAAGGCTGAACGCCACCGCAGCCACTTATCTCGGCTGTAAATGTCACTGTGCAGCGGCCACCCGCACAGCCGGGTAGCGTCTTTTGGCTAAGTCTCCTGCCATCGGTCCCCTACAAACCCATCCTCCGGACAGATGCTGCGAGTCCGCGGGAGAGGGCGGAGACGGCCATGGTTGCCTGCCGCCCAGGTCCCGCAGCTGTTGCTACTCGAGGCTGGCCGGTGGAGGGGGAGACCGGCAAAAGGCGGCGGCGGCGGAGGTCTTTATCGCCGCCCGGGTTCCGCAGCTGTTGCACCTCGAGGCCGGCCAGCCAAGGGGGAGACCGGCAAAAGGCGGCGGAGGTCTTTATCGCCGCCTGGGTCCCGCAGCTGTTGCACCTCGAGGCCGGCCGGCCGAGTGGGAGACCGGCAAAAGGCAGCGGCAGCGGAGGTCTTTATCGCCGCGCGGGTCATGCAGCTGTTGCACCTCGAGGCCGGCCGGCCGAGGGGGAGACCGGCAAAAGGCGGGGGCGGCGGAGGTCTTTATCGCCGCCCGGGTCCCGCAGCTGTTGCTCCTCGAGGCCGGCCATCTCTTGCCAAAAATGTTCGTCCGTGCTTTATGTAGGACAAACAGGACAATCTTTACACAAAAGAATTAATTGACACAAATCAGACATCCAGAATGGCAACACAGAGAAACCTGTCTCAAACCACTTCAATCTAACTGGTCACTCTATCCAAGACCTGAAAGTTACAATTCTGGAACAGAGAAATTACAAAACTAGGATTGAAAGGGAGACAGCAGAAATCAAATACAGCCATCTGTTAGACACCCATCACAGGAGACTAAATATTAGTGAAGGGTTTCTGGGACATTATCAAATTTGATACACAGATTGCTATATGATTTTATATATTATATTACAACTTTCCTGCCACTTCACTTTACAAAACAGAAAGTAACCAGGTACAGTGTTTTTGTTTGTTTTCTGACATGCAGGTCAAAAATTGATTAGAGACCAGAATGGGCTTTCCCAGCAACCTGGAGATTGAAAGGGAGTCATTTAGAGCTAATCTGAATAATCTATTGTTGCTAATGGCTGTGTGAAGCTATATTGTTGTGCTTGCTTGTCTGTCATCTTGCTTGACCACACCCTTCTCCCTTTGACCCCCTGAATTTGGTGTATAAAAACCATGCCTGTCTGAAGAGGTGGACTTGATCCACGAAAGCTAACAATAAAAATATAGCAGTTAGTCTTTAAAGTACTACAGTGTTTTTATTTTGTTTTGTTTTCTGATATGCCTGAACCCCAAATACCATGTTACATGAAAGTGGTAAAGGGAAATTGGAAGAAGCATATCAGGTTATAATGATGTCAGGGGAGTCGCATATTAAAATATGGAGGTGATGACAGCAATAACATGTTAGGAGCTGGGTCTGGGCTGGGGGGGCATGACTCTATGCTGATACAGCTAATTACTGTTTTAGCTAAGCCCATTAGGATTTTTCTCATGTTACTTTTGGAGTGTGGAAGCAGTTGTGGTGTGGCCGAAAAGGGAAGATCAGAAAAACCTCCTGGCTACATGGCAAAATGCTGTCATGGAACTCATTTTATGTCTGCTACACTAGAAGCAACCATTCTGGAAGCAAGGGCAATGTATACTGTGTGACCTCTTCCCAGGTGGTCAAAGTCTTATCTTGTCTCCATATTTTAGCACATGTTGAAGCCATGCTGATAGTACAAAAAGAACACAAATGTCCCGAAAGCAGGGATGCAAAAATAGTAAAGCTAAAGATCACCCTTGCTCGAAAGCCAGTCATATCCGACTCTAGGGTTCAGCACTCTTCTCTGTTTCCATGGTCATGGGGCAGGCATGATGAAACAGAAGTGCACGGAATGCTGTTTACTTTCCCACTGAAGTGGTCCCTATTTATCTACTTGCAATTTCTTGCTTTCAAACTGCAAGGTTGGCAGGAGCTGTGACAAAGATGGGAGCTCATTCTGTTCTGCTGTATTTGGGTACCGAACTGCTGACCTGCTGCCTTCCAGTCAGTGTCTTAGCCACTTGAGCCACTGTCAGTTAATAGGTCAGCTGAGATTCAGTTATAACATTGCACCACATCCACACTCATCGGGCATGCCTCAACTGATTCTACCAAAGCAGAGCATGAGCCTTTTGCCCTGCTGCTTTTATTAATTCAGCAATATGAAACCTGGTTCTTGATGTTGTCAGAAGCCAGACTTTCCCTTGGTTTAAAACCACAGAGGATCTATTTTTAATGATGACTCTTTTTCTCAACCACTGGGCTCCCCATGTGATTACAAAACTGTAGCCACAGTTTGGCAGCAACACACTTCCATTCACAGCAGGCTGAGAAATAGAACAACAAGCAGTAATTTAACAAAACAAGGAGGACATGAAGGACATAAACCCACAATTCTCTCTTCCATCCATCCTGGGATTTTTTTACATATTGTGCTATTGACACCATTCATAAGCAAATAAGTTCTTGCTGTGGCTGAACTGAATTATGACATCCTAGATTGCTGATCGTTTTACATTACTGTATATTCTACATTACTGGAACAATTCAAGGGTTGTTGTTTTTCCCTAAAGAAAAAACAAAAAGGACAAAATGCTGTGAAAAGATTTGTTTCAACATTAGCTTTAATGAATCAAAATCCACTTCCTCAGGCACATGCATTATTTTTATTGCATTATTATTGTGCTATCCAGTGGTGTGTGGTGGACAGAGTGACAGAGTAGGATTCAGGAAGCCTAAATCTGAACCACTGCTCAACCATGGAAACTCACCAGAGGTGTGGAACAGGTAAAAGACCACTGAAATATCTCACTTATCTTGAAAGCCCCATGAAGGTCACTATAAGCCAGTTCCAATTTGATAGAACATTACAACAAGATAATTGTTTTGCTGGCTTTATAGTTCAGTTAGTTCAGTTATAGACAGCATTGATGATGCAGTGGGCATAGATCTAGGCAGACTCCATAGGATGACGGATGGCAGAGGAGCCTGGCATGCTGTGTTCAATGGGGTAATCACAAAGGGTCAGACTCAATGGTGCAACTCGACAACAAACAGTTCAGAGGTTAGGTATCTGGCTACAGAGACAGAGATTGGGACTTCAATTCCCCACTGTGCTTTTAGGTAAAAGAGCCAGCCAATGTGGTCTTGGACAAGTTGCACAGCCCCAGGGCACCCCCAGAAGAAAGGAATGGGAAACCATGTCTGTGCATTCTCTACCTAGAAAACCTTGGAATTGATCGTCATAAATCAGAATTGACTCAGAGGCATGCAATTATTATATATTATTTCAATCCATAAAAGAGGTATACATGTGTTTTTTGGTCTTTATTTATTATGTGCCATCAAGTCTATTTTGACTTGCAGGGACACTTTCCAGGGCATTTCTTTTTCTTTTAATTTAATTTAATTTTTCCATTTATATGCCGCCCAATCAGGGAAAACCGAATATACAATATACAATACAAACAAAATACCATTACAATGCTAATCAACAACCTCTCTACCCCAACCGCAATTAAGTTCAGGTGCAGCTGCAGCAAAATCTTACTGCCCAGCCAGGGGCGGGGTCCCAGAAGCCAGGTGGTGGAGGTGGTTCCAGTGTGGTTGCTGTGGCGGCCTCCCACCCCAGCTGCAGCTGGTCTTCGGGCGGCGGCAGCAGCAAACTCCTGCTGTCACGTTAGCCTTTTCAAGCCCCTGGCAGGGGTGGGGTCCCAGGAGCCAGGTGGTGGAGGTAGTCCTGGTGTGGTTGCCATGGCGGCCTCCCATCCCAGCCGCAGGTGGTCCTTGAGCAGTGGCAGCGGTGGCAAAGTCTTGCCATCATGGCAGTCTTTCCAAGCCCCAGCCAGGGGCGGGGTACCAGGAGCCAGGTGGTGGAGGTGGTCCCGGAGTGGTTGCCGCGGTGGCCTCCCACCCCAGTCACAGGTGGTTCTTTTCCATTTTATGCCTCAATTCTATGAAGTAGAAAAATTGTCAAAACCTCAAATTTGCATTTACTATACTCTGTGTACTCAGACAGGAGTAGATTCCATCTTGTGATATCTTTTTGGAATTCACTGCATAGTAGCTAAACATTGAAATTCCCACTGCCAATTACTGATGCTGCACAGCAGAAAATGATTCCTGATCCAGCTGTGCTTCTCAACATTTACTTCTACCTTTTTTTTTGGGGGGGGGGGGAAGCATAATACCCAGAATCCCCTAATCATCATGAAGAGTTGAAGTTTCTGAGAGTTAGAGTCTACAAAAGTAACTTTTCCAAGCTCTATAATATTCTTCTAGTATCCACCTAGGGAGCTTCTGGACTGAAGAGGCAAGTTTGCAGTCTAGTTGCTGGTCTAAGAATCGCTATTCATACCCTCTCAAAATGAAAGCAGCAGGGAAAAAAAGAAAGACAATCATTCTAAAGGATTCCCCCACCCCCAAAATATGTTGACACATCTTTAGCAATCACCATGAAATATATAGCATGCCTAAGGACAAAAAACCCCTGACTCTTTACTGTGCCCTGTTTTCTACTTAGGTCATACATCATGATTCTCCAATTGGAGCAACAGGGTTAGAGATCAGGATTAGAGATTAACTGCTCTGTCAGTGAATCATAAACCCTGCTGGGAATACACGGAACTGAGCTGTGAAACTAATGGGTGCGATTCCTTCCACCAATTTAATGCAACTCATTTATTCAAACAGAAATAGCACAGGGGGAGAACTCTTTCCACAAAACTTCCTTCAGGTGTCAACGGGGAAGAGGATATTCTTCTAATGTGATGTAGACACATTACTTTCTTTTTGGACTGCACTTCACAGGTTCCTCCACCCAGAATGACTAAGCTGGGTGGCTGGGAGTTTTGTGCAACTGTATTGCAAAGAAAATTATTTCCCAATCTTCTGGGCACAGGAGCCTGCTAGTCATGCCCTTGAATTCATGACACCCAGTATCTGAAATGGGGAACTTAAGCACGTGCGTGAACTTTTATCGAGGCGAAAAAAACAAAGAACAAAAACATGGCAGTGACACCTAAAAGACCGTTACATTTCAATGTGAACTTCTGAGAATAAATTTCATGGACCGACTCTCATATTTCAATGTGCAATACAGTATATGGATTTACCCACAAAAGCTCACATTAAAACATAACAATTAGTTTCTATAGTGCCATCCTTAACTGCACTGCTTTATGCATCATTATCCATGCCATCTCACATAGGTACCATAGCCATTTACCAGCCTCTGACAATTTAGTTTCCGTTCAGGATTCTCAATGGTTTTGTTCAGTCTACATGCTGAAGTGAACTGACCTGAGTCATATCTCAAGAGGTAATCTGCAAACTGGCATTTGTCCTATGGAATTTGCATTTCATCCATTTTTGCAGGAAGCTCTCAGCATGAAACCCATCCACGCATGCATGTTTAAATCACATAAATCTAGAAATATGTACTTTGTGATTAAGTAAGTTTGGAAAATATATATCTAAATAAAGACTATAATACACCTAAATAAAGACTATAATACACCTGAATTTGGTGTATAAAAACCATGCCTGTAAGTTTCACTCTTTGTCTGAGGAAGTGGACTTGATCCACGAAAACTAACAATAAAAATAAAGTCTTTAAAGTTTCTCATTTTATTTTATTTTGTTTTCTGATATTTTTAAAAATGTAGATTAACATGGAAATGGAATAGAACAGACATAAATTAAATTTAAGACATAAATTAAAAACAGCTTGCTGCCAGACACTAGCCCCTTACCCACCCAGCCTGAGGAGGGAGGAACACCTGGGGAGGCCTGGTTGCTGATTCAGGAGATGATGGCCCCTTTGCCACAGTTGTCAATGTATGTGTTGGTCTTTTACGTTTTATTGCACTGTTACCTTTTATTGTATTGTTATATTTTATTGCATTGTTATTTTTATTGCATTGTTACATTCTATTTTATTGTTATATTTTATTGTACTGTGGTGTTTGATATGTTGTGATTTTTGTGATTATTGCATAATTGTTGTATTATGTATTGATTATTGTCTCCATTATGGGCCATTTTTGTAGGATGTATATTGTATAATTTTTGTTCATACTGTATTATTATATATTGGATATTGTATCATTATTGTTGTTAAGTGCTGTTTTTTTTTCTTTTCTGTTCTATGGATGCGTATTGTATAATTGTTGTATATATTGTATTGCTGTAAGCTGCCTAGCCCTAGAGTCGCTTTTGCAAATAAGGCTGCATAGAAATCTAAAAATTAAATTAAAATTAAAATTAAATGAATAAACGGAAAACTGGAAAGAAATGGTTTTAGTGATCCCTTGGGAACTCCAGTTCCCTTTTGGTTTAAAAGTTCTTGGGGCCAAAATTGTTACTCAGTGCCACTGTTCTAGTCCCATTTAGAGAGTTCATGTTTGTTTTCAAGTTCCATTTCATTTATTTATACCATTTACATCCTGCAAACCACCATTCATCATAATATTAAACCAATATCTCCTCTTTGTCTTATTCATTGATGGAGTGTGGAGGGGTGGGAAAGTGACCAGCAGAAGAACACCATCAAATGACACAAACCCACAAATCACACCGCTCATCTTGACAAATCAGGACTGGGTTACACATAAGAATGCAGTACCAGTACCACAGTGAGAAGTAAAGTTGAACAAATGCTCCATGTGGATAGGCTAGAAGGTACATGTCACTGGGGACAGATCAGATTTCTTCAGAAAGAAGCACGGGTGGCACACTAGTTTTAACTGTGGGAATGCATTCTTAGCTTCCATCAAGACTTCCAGAATCAGGACTGCAAATCAGAGTGTACAGCAAAGCTTGAATCCCATTCTTTTAAAAACCCTTTTCAACTGACCAAGAGCTCACATGACTTGGGTGGATTGTCGTTCAGTTTGTCCCTCACTTGATTCTGGACACTGGTTAATTTATTTTTAAATTTTTGAGGGGTGCATGAGATCTAGGCTCTCCTGTGCGAGGGGTAGTTTGACTCTTAACTGTTCAGATACTCCTTTATGCACTGTTTATTCATTCATTCATTCATTCATTTATTTATTCTGTTCTGCTCTTTCACTCACTGCTCCTCTAGCAAACCAAAATTTATCAATACATGGCACCCAGGGCTAGCCCAACATATATTGCTGTGTGAGACAAAGGGCAAGATGAGGCCCCTTTCTTTTCAATGTACAGGGAAAAACCAGGCTAAGAGTTGAATGTAACTGTTGTGGTAAATATGGGCCAACATTATCTTATGGCACCTGAGGTCAGCAGGCTGTTTTAAGGGGAACAGAACATACTGTGTAAAACCCAAACCTATGTCTTCCAAGCCATAAAAATCCCCAGGGGACTCACCTAAAGGAAAATTAATGACCCACTAGCCACCCAGCAATCTTTTGCCAGGTCAGTTGCCTAATTCTGCCGGATGGGTGACCTGAATTCTTTCTGCCTCTCTAAGATTTTTTTTTCAAAACAAACCAAAAAAATCTTTTTGTATCTTCTAATGGAATTTTGTAAAATTAAATAAAATTTAAACATCTTGGCATGTGCGTTGGGCCCAGGATACTGAGAGGTCAAAAGCATGTCAAAATCCCATCCCCACTTCCTCTGCAAGGGACAGTTTAAGCAATGTTTCTTTTACAAAATCTAATGTTGCCTGGGGGTGGAGTGGGGTACAAAATCCCTGAGGTTTGGCCCTTGGAGACCACATGTGGTTTGCAGGCTACCTTTTGCCCACCCCCTGTCATATATTTGCTGTCTATCAAGGTAAATGAAACTAGGTGGTAGTGTTGCAGTTGGGGAATGAACTACTAGGGCCTCTAGTGACAGCTCATGACCAGAGAGATGGGGACCTCTTAAATTTTGGTGGTAAGGCATCCTCTGTCCATCCCCACAAGCTACCCAGTGCCCTTGGTAACTGGGAGCTGGTCTTGCTTCAATCGCCTTGCCATCTACATCCATGAGAGCAGGTTATCACACAAGGAAAACAAACACTGCCTTTTGTAGTATATGATCTTAGAACAACTGTTTTTTTTTTTTTGGAGGGGGGTTGCCATTAGAGTTCAGAGATGTTGATGTAGCAGAACTGACAGGCTCCAGATGTTTGGAACTATACCTCATAAAAACATAATAAAATAAAATAGAGCCTTATGGCTGATTTAGGAAACCTTATGACAATGTTTTCATTACTGCTGTAGCTGAAGGGATTGGCAGAAGCCCCATTCTTGTTTTAAAGATTTGACACTTTAATCTTCACTAGAACAAAGTTCTATGTACCAAATCATCCTTTCTCTCCATATATAACATGTTATAAAACAGAAAGCAATAATCTCCCACTGGTTGTTAAATTTGGCTTTTTGCATTAAATAGTAATGATGAAGCCACTGTGCTTCCTACTTTCTTCAGATTTATTGTTCTTTTAAGGAAAATAAAGGAGCTGGATTTAGCACTGCAGTCAAATAATGAAAAAGGGGATGATCAAGAAAAAAAAGAGCCTTTTTGAAATATTGCCAAGGTGATGACCAAGTTTAATTTTCCTCACGAATCTTTGATTAAACAATTCAGAGCAAAACCCAGAGTTGATTCCACTGAAGAAGGGCTAGTTCACTTTGTTTCAGTATTTGAAAGTGCCAAGGATGTATCTGCATAACACACAGGTCAGCTGCTCATTGTTACCATACCAGCATGTACCATGTCATCTGATAGTTGGTGCACTGCTTTCATAGCTCTGGGATCTGTCAAAGCTTTGGAAAAGTTTCTTTTAATTAATTTAAAAAAATAAATAAACCCTACAACTTCTAAAATTGTAACTCAAACAGTAACTTTTCCAAGCTGTGGTAAGCCTCATGCAATCTTAATTTTAACAGATTGTTAACGAGGTCCTGTGTCATGTGGTTCCTAACTGGAAAATGCCTGTACTTTGCTGCATGGGGCAACTGCTTGGCTTATGGTGAACAACTTTATAGTGGTCATATCAGCATATGATAACCTTAAACAAGAGCCATTGCCCCTATAAGGCGGAATGAGGAGTCAGACAACATTTGTTGGTTGAAAAGTTGGGCCACTTTATTCACTTAACTAAACTGAACGCATTTAACGCTTAACTTAAACATGCCCGCACCGGGCCAAAGTAGCACTGGTTAGATGCCTTGGGTTAACAACCTCATTTGGTTTTCAATTTTCTTAAATTGCCAAATTCAAGATCCCTTGTCCGAGTGCACCGTAGGCCCTCGGACCTCCCAATCAGGTGAACAGTTGTGTGGGGATGCAGTCTGTCCAGACTGGCATTCCCTTGTTCCCGGGCCGCCTCTCATCAGCCAGTGCTCTCGTTCTCTCTATGCTTCTCCCAGAGCTGACTGATGAGCTGCGTCCCAACCAGATTAACAGGGATCGGGTCGGTATCTCACCAGAGTGCGAACTACACACCGCCCCACCCCACCAAGGGCGGCAATTCCGCCCGCAGGCCCA
This sequence comes from Furcifer pardalis, assembly GCA_030440675.1. NCBI lineage: Eukaryota > Metazoa > Chordata > Lepidosauria > Squamata > Chamaeleonidae > Furcifer > Furcifer pardalis. The sequence continues at coordinate 80,316,481 of CP126893.1, read as the reverse complement.
GGTGCAGGGCCGCATGCAAAAGGCAGGCCTCATAGGGGTCCCTACAGATGTGCGGCCAGGCTGCAGCCAAGCGCCGCAATACCTGTGGGGAAATAGGATGTCGGGAATCCTGCTTGGTGCCCCTTTCCCTGCTCCATCCCTCCAAAACCCGTCGTATGCGAAAATCCCCCAACGTATCGGGGTAACCATTAGCCTTGGCGGCAAAGGAGAGCGCTGAAAGCCGCCCCCCGATGGTCCGGGGTGCCAGGCCGGTGTCATGCAGGTAAACCATGAATCGCAGTACATGGTCGACCGGCAAGGGCCATACATCTGGTATTTGTTCGCGGGTCCTGAAGTCTGAGAAGGACTGGCAGGCCTGCTCGTAGGCCCGACGGGTTCGGGAAGAAAGGGAGAGGCCCATGGCCCTGATCACCTCAGCTCTCCAAGGTTCCACAGCGCCTCTGGAAGGTGAAGGGGGCTTGGGTGGGCTCCGGGTGCCAGCGCCCTGAACCTTGAGATCTGTAAGCGGGACAGGGCGTCAGCAATAGAGTTGTCAACCCCAGGTATGTGGCGAGCCCTAAAGACAATATTGTGCCGGAGGGCCGCCAGCACAAACTGTCGTACCAGTGCCATGACCCTGGTGGAACGCGAGGTCTGGGTGTTAACAATCTGGACCACAGCTGCGTTGTCGCACCAAAATGTGACAACAGAATCAGCCCACAGCGTCCCCCACAGGGTGATGGCTCCCAGTATTGGGAAGAACTCCAAAAATGTGAGGTCCCGGCTGATCTCAGCGTCACGCCAGTGTGGCGGCCACTCGCCGCAGCACCATTGGCCTTCAAAAAAGATGCCGTACCCGAACGACCCCGATGCATCCGAGTGTACCTGGAACCGGGAGTTTAACGGCAGGTCAGTGCGCCAGAAGGAGACCCCATTGAATTCGCGAAGGAAGTCGAGCCATACCATTAGGTCGGCCCGCATTCCCCGCGTCATCCTCGTGCGGTGAAGGGGTTTTGTCAGGCCAATAGTGGCGTCGCAGATGCGTCGCGCAAAGGCCCTGCCCGGGGCCACCACTCTACAAGCGAAATTAAGGTGGCCATGTAACTCCTGTAGTTCCTTGAGCGTGACCTTACGCTTGCGGAGGAGCTGCTGTATTAAAGAGGCGACCGGGAAGTTTGGGCGACAGTATCAAGCTCTATTCCCAGGAACGTGAGGGTGGTGGCCGGGCCCTCGGTCTTCTCGGGAGCTAGCGGCAGAGCCAATTCAGCCGCCAGCTCCTGGAAGGAGCGCAGGAGGTGTGCGCAGTCGCCGGATCTCGCCGGGCCCGCCAAAAGGAAGTCACCAAGGTAGTGAGCAACCTTGTCAGAGCGTGCCCTGCGGCTTAGTGCCCACTGGAGGAAGGTGCTGAAGCGCTCAAATGCGGCGCAGGATATGGAGCAACCAAATGGCATGGCCCGGTCGACGAAGTACTGGCCTTCGAAACGGAAGCCCAGTAGTTCGAAGTCGTCCGGATGAACCGGGAGAAGCCGAAACGCCGACTTAATGTCGCATTTAGCTAACAATGCTCCCGGCCCACAGGAACGGACCATGGTCATGGCCTCGTCAAACGAAGTATACCGGACCGAACAGAGTGCGTCCGGTATAGCATCGTTAACTGACGATCCCTCGGGGTAAGAGAGGTGATGTATCAAGCGATACTCACCGGGGGACTTCTTGGGCACCAGCCCCAAGGGGGACACCTTAAGGTTGGGGTATGGCGGCTGGTCAAAGGGTCCAGCCACCCTGCCCATGCGCACCTCCTTGAAAATTTGCTCCCTGGCCACATGTTCGAGGCCGGCGAGCGATCGCAAGTTCTGCGCATCTTGAGGTGACTGATGGCCGGTAAATGGGATCTTAAAACCGCGGGCAAAACCGTCAGCCAGGTAGGCCGCATCCGCCCGTTTCGGGTAATCCCGCAGCCACCTGTCAAGGACCTCAAGCCGAATTGGGCTGGGGCCCTTTGGCAGCGGCTGCGTCGGATGCAGGACGCTTACCACCGGACTGGTCCCTCCCCCGTCCACGGGCCGCGCCCGCTTTAAAGCAGGACGAGGCGGGATGTGGGCCGGCGCAGACCGCGCACTCGTGCCGAAAGCGGCATGGCTTACGATTACAGCGCCCTGTGGATGAGAAGACCCAACACAGCAGGCGGGTTTGAACCCCCTGCCCCGCCACGTGGCGGGGAGACTGTGTCGGACCGGGGCGCTGCACTAGGTGCCCGCAATCGTAGCGGTCGCCGAGCGCTGGTCGAGATGGGGTCATCAGCTGTAGCCAGAGCTGCGAGTGCAGCTCATCCCAGCGTATGGTGGGCCGGATGGCGGCGCGCATCCGGAACGTCTCATCGTAAACCATCCATGCCTGGCCGGGGAAGTCTACATACACCCGGTAAATAATATCTAAATACTGGAAAAGGGGGATGGCCATGTCGGGGTATGCCTTGGTAAGGGCACCCGCGTAGATAATGAAACCTGGGAGCCAGTTGTCCCATGTGCGCGGCGGCTTCTTACGCCGCAGCAGCTCCTTATCGTGGTCATCCTCCCTCTCCCGCTCCTCCTTTGTAGAATCCCTGTTTAAGAGACTGAAGATGTCTACATACTCTCGGCGCCATATCTTGTCCCGGGTTGCCGGGAGTAAATGATCACCGAGTGGTAAGTACTGGTCCCCGAACGGTAGAGCAGCCCTGGGGACCGAGTTATACCCGGTATTACCCGCCGTGCCATAAGGCCAACCCGGCGGCGGGAGCGTTGGATGGCCAAAAGTGGCGTCCGCCGGGGGGGGCGGGTATGGCGCCCGCCATGGGGCGGCCTGCTGCCCGGCCGGTGGGGGCCACGTGGTGCCCGTCGGCCAGATGGGCGGGGTGAGCGGCACGGTGTCGGCCGGCCATGGAGGAGTATATTGTGTTATCCCCGCGTTGGTCTGCTGACCGGGGGGGGCGGGCCAAGCAGGGGGCGGGGGCGGGGGGCGGCCGCAGCCGTCGCCGTGGGCTGTGGCCAAGCGGGGTTGGGCGGTTGCTGTGCCCATGGCCACTGGACCGGCGGTCCAGTAGTCGCAGCGGGGGGGCCCGTAGTTGCGCTTGGTGGCGCCGTACACTCACCAAGAGTAGCCGCCGTGGTCGTAGGGGCCTCCGTCGGTCCATCCTCCGCCGCAACAGCGACTGCCGCAGGTCCGGAGTCGTCCGCTGACTGTCCCTCGGTCTGGGTCGGTGGGTCTGGACCTGGGGGTTGTGCCGGCTGTTGGTCCGCCTCCATCCGGTCCAGGCGCTGGAGTAACGTCGTGAGGAGGGTCCTCAAGTCGGGTTCGCTGGCCTCCGGTGTAACTCGTGCCGCGCGGAGGGCCGGAGTGTGCGTGGCTGTTGCGGGGTTCCGGCCCACAGCCCCCTCGAGGGCTGCGACACGGTCAGCCAGGCCTTCCGCGTCGGGCAGTGGCCCCGCCACGGCGGAGTGTAGGCCAGCGGCTGCGAGGCTCCGCCGCGTGGTCCTGCGAGCCTTCGGTACGGATGCCCTCTTGGTTACGGGCTTCCTGGGCGCCATGCCGCGTATTGGCTGGCAAAAAGAAAACCAGCACTGTCGGGTCGAGGGCCCGTCCTAAGGCCGTGGGTCGGTCCCTCTGACCACGCGGCTCTGCCTCCGTGCGCTGGAACCCGAACGGAGGGAAAAGTGGCTGTGAAGGCAGAGACCGGCTGGCTGTGCTGCCGCTAGAAGTCGGGGGAAAGAAACGCGGGCAGAAACGTTTTCAAATCGCCCGCCAAAAGCTCCCCCGACTTGCCGCCACAGCCGAAAAGGAAAAGCCCGCTGCTTGCCGTCGCTCGGCAAGTTTGAAAATGGCGCCGCTCCGTGAACGCGCAGCCCTTTTAAGGACTGCGCACTTCCGTCCACGGAGCGCGCCATCCGGCTTCCTCCCCCTCCGCCGCTGGGGCAAGGCGCGCGCCGACAGGAAGCTCCTGCCAGCGCGCGATCATTAGTACAGCACAGGTGTTTGTTTCAAAAAAAAAAAAATAGTTGTATGTGTGGAACAGATTTCTATCAGTTAGATCAATTTCTGCATATAATAATGAAACAGGAGCTCATCTGATCAGAAGATGCAGCAAAAAAATCACAGACTGATTATGTGCAAAGCCATGACTTGGTTGCAAAAATTATTCATTGGAAACTTTGTCAGAAGTTTGGATTTGAATGTCGTAGAAATCATTGGGAACACCAGGTAGAAAAAGTTTTATAAAATGAGAGAGTCAAGATCTTGTGGGACTTTAAAATTCTAACAGATAGAAATCTGACTCACAACACACCTGATATAATGTTGTGGAAAAGAAGAAGGCCTGATTTATTGACATTGCTGTACCAGGAGATGCACGGATTGAAGACAAACAACTGGAGAAAGTCACAAAATATCGTGATTTGCAAATCGAAGTTGAGCATCCATGGAGGAAGAACTCTGTTGTTGTGCCCATAATGATTGGAACTCTTGTAGCAAAACCTAAAGAACTCTCTAGAAAGTTGGAAATTTGACTCTATTGGACTTAAATATCCTAACTCTACAAATGACAACTTTACCTGGAATTGCATATACTGTATACTTAGAAGAGACATTAAAAATTCTTAGGCCCTTGGTTAGTGCTTGAACTGTTAATTTTATAACAGTCTTCAACTGTGAATCTAATGGTACTACTATTACTACAACAACAGATTTTTGCAGCATGAAAATACTGTACTCCAAACTAATTAATGAAAGCTAAAATGCAATTAGTGCAGACAGCAAATGTTGACTCTATCAAGAAAAAGACGAAACTGTGTCACATTTTTTTTCTGTGTATGTTCAAAGATTGCTCAGACAGACTACAAAGCAAGACATGATAAAGGTACAAAACCAATACAATGGTAGCCATTTGAAGAAAAATGCTGCCAGTATCCAAGAATTCATGGGAACATCAAATAGAAAAAGTTTTAGAAAATGATGGAGTCAAAATTGTGTGGGATTTTTGGATCCAAACTAGCAGACAGCTTGAATATAATACAATAGACATAACAGTAAGAAACAATGATGAAAATGTCTGGATAATTGCCATTGCAATTCCAGGAGATACCAGATTCAAAGATAAAGAACTGTAAAAAGTAACAATATAACCTGACAATAGAGATAACTCAATAATAGGTGAAATGCACATGTGTGGTCCCTATAGTCATTGAGGCACTGGGAGTCATGCTGAGGAATTTCATAAAATCTTATAATTAACTGGAAATCGCTGAAACAATGCCATCAGAGCTGCAGAAGACAGCAATACTGAGAACAGCATACATATTACACCACTATTTAACATATACAGTATTTTAACCTAGGTTTTTGATTACTGCACCTGTTGTATAATGTCAGTCAATATTTTTATAATAACGTTTGTCTATGTTTTTGTATATTTTAATCATCATCATCTTAGAGTAGTAGAGCTGGAAGGAACCTTATGGATCAGTGAGTCCAGCCCCTGTCAAGGAAGCAGAGTAGGGAATCAAACTCCTGGCCTCTGGCTCTGCAGATACCAAACTCCCTGAGCTACCCAGCAGCTAACATCTCAATTAATAGTAAAAGTAAAGGTTGACCTTGCTTGAGAGCCAGTCATATCCAAATCTAGGGTTCAGTGCTCATCTCTGTTTATAGCCAAAGAACCAGGACTGTCTGTGTCTGCAGATGTGTCTGTGGACATGTGGCAGGCATGAGTTCAAAAATGCGCTGTCACCTCCCAATGAATTTCCAGGCAAAGTAAAATCTGGGTCTCTTGAACCCTGTTGGAAACTTTATATACTATGCCCCATTGGTTGCCTATATTAACAGATCCATTAACAGTTTCAGACTCAAACTAGATGATGTAATTAATGCAAGGTTAGGAATGATCCTTTCTCAAGTACTGAATGACATTGGTTTTGCACACTATGTGTTTTGTCCATGTCCTGTGACTTGTAAATTGGCTTGCTTTTGTTGTATAATTGGTCTCTGGGGAACAAACATGCTATTACCTTCTAAAAGCAATGTAAGAATCTCATGTAGTTTGAGCTTTGTCAAGGGCCTCTCTCTTTCCTTCACTAGACTAATTTGAGTCAGGATAGGGAAATCAATGCATGGATCAGATTCTTTTTTCAATGTCTTAAATGACAAGCTGGGAGTCTTCATGAAATACATGTACTGGCAAAAGCACATCAGTAGGACAGATGTGGACTAAATGTGTGACTACTTGGTTTCTCCTTCTCCCCCACCGGTGGCCACAGTTCTGTTTGGTTGCGATGGTTGGTTCTGAGAAGCCACCCACCCACCCTCCCCTATAAATCCTCTTTTGGATCCTGTATCCTGCTTGTCTTAGATCTCATTTTACAACCCTCTCATTTTACATATCTTTCAGTTTAACACTCTTCCAATTATTCATTTGTTATTTAGGAGCCATAAGGTCACCCTTCACATCTATTACTGTCAGGGTGATTGATTTCTTGAACAACTTGCTGACAGCTGGAAATTGTAGTTTTGTTTGTATTCCCAACAACACAGGCAGCACAGCAGGGTGGCATGCATGTGAAACCTTGAACAAGGAGAACAGTCTGAAGCTGGCAGCAAGGTGTGCTAATTAAATATCAAAGGCAGCTTTATTCCAAGGTCCTTTGATTAATACATGCAATCAACCTCTTGTATCTGAATGAATGATGAAATGGGGAGGATAGCAGCTTTGCTTAGATAATTAGATGTTCATATCAACCAGAGTAATGCTCAAACAGAGTTAAGGACACCTAATGCATTACATCTACCAATGAGGAACCTTTGCAAGGAAGAGATAAGCGGACACATGGCAAGGGTTACTGCATTTCCTTGTACCAGCCCTAATACCATAGAATTGCTATGCATATTGCTACTGGTATCCAATCATGAATGCAACATATTCTCCCTGATATGACATGTATATAGCTGTCAAATAGGTGAGGATGATGGGCATCCCAGAACAATTGTCTTCAAATTGTTGTCTTTGTCATTGATGTTATCATCAAAATCAGTTAAACACCACCTTTGCCAATACCACTTTTTCATGGCTGCATGACAAACTGCATGAAGAACACTGGGAATATCCCATATATTGAAATATTTATAAGGGGTGAGGACTTTCCCTATTGCTTTGTACTGTATATCCATGATTGTTTTTTGCATTTCTTTGACTGTAATGTATTTATATTTTTATTATTTTTTTTGAAGGTTTTGTTGACTACATTGATTGTATTATTCTTGTTATATTGTATGTATATTATGTTTTCTATTGCAACATTGTTAGCCGCTCTGGGTTGCTTCGGCAAGAAGAGTGGCATATAAATTTGAATTTAATAATAATAATAATAATAATAATAATAATAATAATAATAATAATAATAATAATAATAATAATAATAATAATAATAATAATAATAATAATAATAGACATAGCTATTGGATTTGCCCAAAGGAGAAGGCTTGGATTTATATAGGGTTCATTTTTTATAAACACTGTCATAATCCTTGAGATTCAATGGGAAGAAAAGATTAAAAAACATATGTGGGAGAAAGCAAAACTGACTGAGTCACCCAGCTGTAATATGTATATTGTCACAAATATGTCAGATGTGCTTTCTCATGGTTGACATGGTTCATGGAGTGCACCATTTTCAGACAGGTGGAAGTGGCAGCAATTGAAGCAGTTGTCAGAAAGTGTCTTCAAACACTATACAACAGTTTGTCTGTCATTCAAGTACTTGATAGTATTTATCAAATGCTTTCCAAGTTGCTGGTGGCAGTAAACAGAAAAATACACATCAGGAAGCAGGTGAAACAGCTGAGGAAATTCCTTGGGTACCCAAAATATTACATAGCATGAGGTGAGCCTTCATTGGAAGGGCCTTTCAGATAGGGAATGGTATCACCAAAAAGGCTCAGTATCCTGAGGAATATTGCCTGTTTTACCTCAGAGTTTGGTTGCATGATGAAATCTTTGGACCTAAGCAAGGAAAGGAAGAGTTATTTTTTGGATGACAGGTCTCAGATGGCCAAGTCTATATGGCCATTGGCCATGCTAAATTAGGATACAGTCATACCTCGCATAACGAATTTAATTCGTTCTGCGAGGCTGCTCGCTATGTGAGTTTTTTGCTATGCGAGTCAGACTAGCATAACGATTTTTTTGCTATGCGAATTGGACTTTTCCCTATGGAAAAACTCACATAACGAGTGTTTCAAGGGGGAACACTCGCATAGTGAAAAATTTTCACTATGCAAGTTTTCCCCATAGAAATGCTCGTTATGCGAGTTTTTCCATAGGGAAAAGTCCGACTTGCATAGTGAAAAATTCGTTATGCGAGTCAGACCACTTAGCAAAAAACGTGCTCATTATGCAAGTTTTTCGCTAAGCGAAATGCTTGTTATGTGAGGTTTGACTGTATTCTGAAAGTTGTTGGTCAGAAAAGTGTGCACATGGTGTTCCATCCATTGAATGCTGGGACACTGAGTGAAAACTAACTGTGCATTTTTGTGGCATCTACAGGATGAAGGAAAGAGCCTAAGCAGCTCTCACAGGGTGGAGCTACTAATTCCGATCGGTTCTCTTGTGTTGCAACCAGCATTCATGGGGGTAAACATGTTAAAATTAAACACACACAACATGATTTAGATGGGGAAAGGTAAAAAGACACATTAATACAAGTGGTGGGCTTAAAAAAATTTTACTACCACACTGTGGGCATGCCCATGTGACTGGGTGGGTGTGACCTGTTGGCTATGTGACTGAGTGGGTGTAGCCTGGGAGTGGCTGGGGAGGCCTCGAACGAAGGGGGAAATGGAGCCAGCCTCCTCTGAAGCCATTCCCCCCCCCCCTTGTCCAAGGCTTTTCTGGGGCTCTGTTTCACCACAAACACCTCCCCAGCCACTCCAGAGTGGCTAGAGAGGCACTTTGGGGTGAAACAGAGCCCCAGAAACGCCTTGGACAAAGGGGAAAATGGAGCGGTTCACCTCTGAAGCCTCTTCAAGGAGGAGGAGGAGTGGGTGGGGTGGGCAGGTGGGCAGGGCCATCCAGTTTTACTACCGGTATGCCTAAATCTGTTCAAACTGGCTGGATCACACCACTGATTAATACCTTATATGAAAGACTTTGATCTGGTGATGAAGAAAGAGGCTGTCAGCTACCATCCTCAAACAATATCCCCAACCCAGGAAGCACAAGACCTCTCTAGGGCCTTTCTCTCTTCTCCCTTTGCTTCCTCTTTTCTTCTGGGTCCAGTTGACTCACTGCCAAACTTCAAAAGTCACCATCTTTCACTCACTCTTGTGTTCTCTGAACAAATGGAACAAACACATCTGCCAGAAATTATTGTAGTTGTGCTGTGTAGTGCCCTTTCACTAAATTATTTCCCTATTTGTGGGAATGTCCCCACCCCCGAGATTTGATAACATAAAAAACCCAGTGTGAACACGGATAAGGATCTGATCATCTCTTAAAAGGATTGAGAGTGAAGCAGCTCCTAGTCTGTGCATCCTTATCGGGATGTGGTCAGAAGGGAGGAGACTGAGTGCATGCAATTCCTTGCTACTCAGTGTGCAAAAGAGATTACTTGCTCATATTGGCATACTGTAAAATTTATTTAAAAATTTCTTCCACAGTACCAATGTTCTTTAAGGGCTTTTTTGGAGGGCAAGACTAAAGTGCAATGTATTTCAAGGAGAACATGATATGTTATATAATAGTGTTATTTTTTTTTTGATACATTAAAAGCCACAAGGAAAAAAAGTGTGGGTGTATAGCGGATACATACATAAATGATGATTGGGAAAAGCCTTAAGCTTCCATAGTGATCCATTCAATAAACAGCCAAGAGACTGAAGTGCAACCTCTTGGTCTGAGATCTAAGCCTTCTCTTCAATTCGTATCCTGCTACTTCAACAACCAGATTTTTTCTGTGTGTGTTTTGTTTTAAAAAGCCTTACTCTATTGTTTCAGAGGAACCTTTTAAAAAAATTGTTCAGAGTCTGAGAAAAAATGGACTTGCCTCAGTAAAATGTGGGGATTGGTTTTAAAAGAGGTACCTAGAGTCAAAAAATAACTTGAGAAAAGACTGTTAATCAGAACTAGTGTAGGTGGCTTTTTGATCAGAAGGGAAAGGAAATTGAAAGAGAAGGGAACATTACATCATGGGGACCACTTTTCAATTTAGTTGAAATAATAGTAATTATGTGCTATCAAGTTATTTCTGTCTTATGGTAAACTTTTCCAGGGTTTTCTGGGTAGTTTCTCAGAAGTGATCTACCTTTCTCTCCTTCTGGTGGTGCTTTGGGACTAGGCAACTTGCCCATGGATGAATAGGTTGACTCATCTTTTTGGAGGCACAAAGGAGAACTGATCTCCCAACCTTTAGCTCTATATACAGCCCACTGAGCTATCTGCTTGGGATCATAAGGCTGGTCATAGAAAAGGCAGCACTTATACAGAACAATAAATCATAATTCTAGGAGATACTAACCAAGTGTTCAAGTCCAGGTATGCTAGTGTATGATTCTAGATTAGCCTTATTCCTGTCCTATCACCTGTGGGAGTTGCATTGGTAACTATGAATTCACTTAGTGAGAAAAAGTTTATTTTATTTATTTATTTATTTAATCATAATTATATGCCACCCTCCTCATGAATGACCCAGGGCGGCTAACTTGGCATTAAAAACAACCGTTAAAACACAGAATAAAAATTAAAATTAAAAGATTTAAAAGGGATTTAAAAAGATTTAAAAAAATTTATGAAGAGGTTCACCCAGAGAGAAGGAGGAGTCAGACAAGCCAGCAGGCTAGGGTGACCATCTGGTCCGTACCCCATACCTGCCAGGTCTTAACACCCTTTCTGAAGGGCAGCAACTCTGTCTGGAGATGCAACTTGGTTGGCAACTTGGTTGGCAGGAGGTTCCACAGGGCCGGAGCAGACACAGAGAAGGCCCTCCTTCTGATGCTAGAGAAATGCGCCTCTCTAGCCAAAGGCACTACCAGAGAACCGCTCTGAATTCATTTGTAGCCCGTTGTCCCCCATCCAGACCCTAACAGCCTCCAGGCACTTGGATAGGACTTCCACTGATAATTGCCTTGACCCAACTGTCTGTGACTACCCAGGTTGATTTCATCAGCCAGGCAGGGCATGGATCTAACACACAGGCAGTGGCACGAACAGATCCCAGGAGCCTGTCCACTTACTCAGGGACAACTGGATCAAACCGATCTCAGATAACATGGCTAGGCTGCACTTTGGTCATCCTCAGTTCTACATTTTCCACACTGGGGTTCAACTGTGAACAAATCTGAGTGATTTTCACTGTCAGACAACAATAAAAGCTTCAACAGACCCTTGCCACCTGGGGCCTGACCCACCTCTACCAAGAAGGGACCTGGTCACCAGGAACAGGGTCGCTAGGCAATTATCCGCAGAGGTAATGAGGGTGGTGAAATATTGATGTTTCACCACCCCCATTGCCACTTGGAAGGCCTTAATAGTGGCTCTAGCAAGTGTTCGGTCGGACTCACCAAGTGGTGCTCTCGGCATCTCTTTGCCCGTTTGAGCTCCATCAGCTCTTCTGTAAACCACAGGGACAGTCTATGCCCATGGGCACACAGAGGCCATAGTAGCGTGATCATGTCCAAGGCTGCCTTTTGTTCCAGAGGTCGACAAGCGCCTCAGGTGAATCGTGTTGCTGATCCAGAGGAATACACCCCAGTACCCTTTGTAATCCATCTGGATCCATCAGTTGCCAGGGGTGGACCCATTGAACAGGCCCTACCTCCCTGCGGTGAAGCCTCACCCCCAGAAAGTCTAGAGTCACCAGATAGTGAACTGATCATGGCACAGGTGTTATATCTAATCACTGTAATTTCAGATTACTCTGCCACCACTCCAACAAGAAAACTAAATCAGGGGTATGGCCACTGCTCCTGGTTGTGTCCTGAATTACCTGAGTCAGGCCCACTGCTGCCATGGAAGCCATGTACTCCTGTGATACCTCGGAGCCAGCCCCCAGTGAAGACAAATTGAAGTCCCCCAGGACCATTAGTCCGGGGAACTCTAACGCCAACAAGGTGATGGCCTCAAGGAGCTTAGGCAGGGAATCTGCTACCTTGCAGGGAAGCAGGTACAGGAGTAAGATTTCCAACTGACCCTCCAAACATAAGAGCAGGGCCTCACAACCTGGAACTTGTGGAGCCATGGCTCTGGCGACTCCCAGTGACTCTCTGGCTACAATGGCAACGCCACTGCCCCTCCCCTCAACCAAATGCCCCTCCCCTCAACCCAGTGCCCCTCCCCTCAATTTTTAGCAGCCTAGCATCCAAGGTTAATTCCTGGTTTGTCACTATCAAAGCTAGGAATATATTTTTTTAAAAAAGAAGCTGTCTGCTATTACTGGTTACATTCTTTCTTCAAACCAGTGTCTTAGCTGTTACGTATAATGCTAAGAAGCTACTTCATTTCCTCCTGGCCTCACTGCCCAATAAATTTGGCCTAGAATGGCAAACAATCCCATGGATATTGGAGAAGGACCTAATCAGTAATAATGTTATCAGTTGCTGAATTATATGGCAAAATGAGCACAGCTATGCTCATATCTTCCCGTCATTACTCACTACCAGCAAAGTTGTGGTTAGGAGACTAATATTTATTTATTTATTCATTTATTTATAGCTCACAAATAAAGGCTCCTGTCCCAGCAGCTACGAACCTAGCAGTCCAAAAGCAAGAAATTGCAAGTAGACAGATAGGTACCACTTTAGTGTTCAGTGCTTTCTGGTATCTAGTCATGCCTGTCACATGACCATGGAAACATCTGCAGATGCAGACAGCACTGGCTCTGTGGCTATAAATATAAATGAACACTGTACCCTAAAGTCTGATATGACTGACTTTTGAGCAAGGGCAACCTTTACCTTGAGTGAGAGAATCAAAAATTCAGTCAGCAGCTCTTTTCCTGAACTGAGTATGGTGCTGCATGTAATACAGAACACCAAGTCCCATCAGTTCTATCAAAGGTTCTGTTAAATGAAACCGTTCCATATCCAGAAGCATTCAATGTTCAACATAGTGAAATAATAAATAGGGCAAATTCTCCCTCTCAGATTCCACTAATGTGCAAACCTATATGCATTGCAACTGCTGCTTTGGAGGTAGCCCCTACATTTAAATGGTTCATGGCATTAAGGGGAATGGTTCTTTCTGCTGGCAAAGTGTGGGATTATGAAAGAGAACAGTAAGACACCGGATGTGTTATTTATTTATTGCTTTGATTTTAATGCCGCCCACTAACAATACAATTACTATGAGTGGTTAATAAAAGCGAGGAAATGTATTTCTTGTAAAAGGAAGAACAAATATTCTTTCTCCACTACCACTTTTCCTACTACAGCCCACTTTGTTCAGCTGGAAAGAAATGAAACCTCAAATGCTGATTATATTCCAGGAGCTCTAATGAGACACAATAGGAGCTTTTTGACATTATTGACATTGTTTTGGGAAAGGCAGCTTTGTTAGGCAGTTTCCATTATAACCTGCTTAACAGGATCTTAATTAGAAGACCCTCACTAAGACTTCCAGATGTACAAGGGAATAACATGTTGCTGAAGTTCCTTAACTCCAGTCATGTGTCCAAAGGGGAGAACACTAAAGAGGGCTGTGGGACAAAGAAGGAGAGAAAAGGGGGATATGACATTGCTTGAACATGCTCAGAGACCTTCAGGAATCATGATCTCTTGAGGCCAGTTGAGCATTAGCTGAAAATAAAAGGGATTTGAGGTTGGGTACAGGTTGATCTGCCCAGGTCCTTTAAACATGGCCTTTTATCAAGCCATTCACATCGAGGGAGTGTGGTAAAAAGATAATATACAGTAAAACCCTGATTTATGTAAAAACTCTGTTCCAGACTGATACCATTATTGCTGATTAGGTCCTTCTCCAATATCCATGGTATTTTTTGCAATTCTGGGCCAAATTTATTGGACGGTGAGGCCTGGTGGAAATAAAGTAGTTTCATAACATTTTATGTAACAGCTAGGACACTGGTTTGAAGAAAGAATGTAACCTGTAATGGCAGACATCTTCTTTAAAAAATATATAATCCCTACCTTTGATAGTGAGAAGCCAGGAATTAACCTTGGGATGCATTGAAAAAAAAAAAACAGTTCCAACTGGACTAACAACAACAACAACAACAAAGCACAAAGGGAATGACAAAGTGACCTGCCTACCTTTTCCATGCTGCTGCTGCATCTGCTTCCTCTTGAGTGGTTTCTCTGGCTGTAGGGGGAGCGGGAACCCCCGCTGCCACCAGTGCTACCACGATTTTCCTGAGTCCCCTGCCTGAGCTTGCCTCGGCTTGAAATTGGTTTTCAATGCATTCCTATGGAAAATTGCACTTTGAGCCATCTATGGTAATGACAGGCATTCTCCCCCTCATCTGGAAATAGGTTCTTTTAAGCTCTTTATCCAAGCTCTTTGTCCAATGTGTATTCCCAGGCCCGGTAGAAGCGGCGGGGACTCCAGAAAATGCTACAGAACTGCTACAATCACTGCCGCTGCCTCCACTGCCACCATGGTAAGTCAGGTCTTGTGATTTCTGGCAGTGGGGGCAGGGTTTGTGGGGTGGAATTTCTAAGCCTAAAATGGTGCAGGGCTTCATTTTAGAGCTTAAAATGGTTGCAGTGCCATTTTAGGCTTAGAAGATGCAAGTAAACCTCTTACGTAAATTTATTTATTTGTGTAACTTGGGACACTATTTAAACAAATTGTTTTACATAAGTCAATTTTTACACAAGTAGAGGCATATGTAAACCAGGATTTTACTGTACTCCCTGTTATGTCAGGGTGTACGAGCCCTCCCACTACTTTAGCACCTGATTAGTTATTTGGGTGGGGCTTTGATTCAGGTAATGCTCTGATCTAACCTAACTCAAAACTTGAATTCAAATAGAAATTCAGAATTCTAGTATCTCCCTTCTTCCGTTGACTTCTGTTGGGGAAACAATCTATGTACATATGTTTCTGGGCAAAGAAGGCCAGAATAGGAACGTGCAGTTGGGTTGACTTTAATAGTAATGGATGGTTTCCCCTAAGGAATTTGACAGGCATTCATCATGCAGTGGTTTCAACATTTGGCTGAACACCACTCTACAAGAGCAAACTGAATCTCTTTTAGAAAAAACATATCATTCTCTTGGGAAACATTAGGCTCTGTATGGAATAGTCCCAGCATTGGGAAAAGACCAAATACAAAACAAATCATTCCTTCTCTCACAAATAAACAATTCTTCTCTCACAAAGTTCAATCAGTTATAAACCAAAAACAGACTCCAGGCTGTGGTGAAGGGCTGCTGAAGAATTGCCTTCAAAATCCAGTATGCCAGAAATAAAAAGTAACTATGGGATTTGTTTGCTTAAAACATCCCCTAAGTTGAAAAATAGAATTCATAAATAGATATCATCAGCTTCTCCCACCCCCGGGTCTTAATTTTGTCTTGGCAGCATGTCAAAGTACAGTACCAGTTTTTATCCATAAAGTTGTAAGTGGCTTAGAATCTCAGCACTTTAAGGGACACAAATGGGACTCTATCTTGTGTAAAAGACTGATGACTGATTTTAGAGAACAATTATTTCTGTGAGTGTCTGAAAATCACCACAAGAGGCCTTTTTTCAAGACTTTGCTCCTCAGTTTGTAGTTTGGAGGTGGTCATTAAGCAGGGGGCCGTTGAGAAATACACTCCTGAGGGAGTCTCACCCAGCGCTTATTTCCTCCCCTTTCATTATAAAACCTGTTCTACTTTTCATTGTCCCAGGCCTTTTTAACATTTTGTTAGTACCACTTTATTAGCACAAAGACAGGGGTACACAGAAATAACCTCCTCGAAGATTGTTGTATTTTTTAATAACAATTTGGTGCACCTTAGGCAACAGCCACTTTGCTGGTCAGTGTCCAGTGGTCTGAGGAATCACAGCCCAGCTGAAGTGAACGCAACCCTCAGGCATGTTCAGCCTACTCATGGCTTATACCACATAAAGTTGCCATGAAAATCTATATCCCCCCCCCCCAGCAATATACAATAATAGTTGTATATCCATCTCAATTTCTTATCTTTCTCTGAGTCAACTGTTTTCTGGTTTTACCTTTAGTGATTGTGCAACTGACTGAATTTTACTTGCACTGGCATCTGGTTTATCCCTTAATGCTAGTTTGGGTCCTTAAATTGTTATACACTTATTGTTTAATTGTGTTTTATACTTGATTTTTAAATAGAATTTAATGAATTATGTTTTGTAAAACAACTAATAAACATAACAAATCAGTAATTTATTAAGAAATGAATGCTAATCCTAAAGAACAGCAGTCAGTGCAATAAAAACAAAGTGGATGGCTGTGGAGGATACAGAATACAGCAGAAGTACCACTCAAGCTAAAGCATATCACCTTTTGTAGATAGCATGTAAAACGACTTTCTCTTATGTAATTTCCCCTAAAATATATCTTCAGGATCATACCTACATAGGGATGCTAAGCATCTTACCAAATTGTTGTTCAATAGTCAGTATCAAGGGTCCATTAGCAATATCAAATAACAATATCAAGGTCCAGAATTAAGATATTTATTCCTGTGGATTCTGTGTTCACAACTCTCATTCTCAGAAAGAAATTAAACACATAGTGCAAAATAGGCTGAATGCCTGCAACTGAAATGAGGTGGCAATACTGCCTGCTAAGATTTATTTATTTATTTAGATTTATATCACTGCCCACTCGCCATGGCAACTCAGGTGGGCCGTGTAGATATGTCAGTGAACATACATACTCATTGTCCTGTCTATTTGATATTAATAATCTGGGGAATATCTCAAATCAACAGGATAGAAACACAGAAGTTACAACCAGGAGAAGAGCATCTGATTCTGGCCTCCCATTGAATGTAATGGGGAGTTTATGACCTTGCATGCTTTTCTTTTAACACTGGGTGTCAGTGAAGAACACACTCTGAACTACCTACTAACTTTAGAACACCCCCCACCCCGCGCTATGGTGTTCTTGAGAGCATCCCTTCCTCCTATTGCTTCCTTTCCTATTTAACTTTCCTCTATTTCAGTGATGGAGAACTTTGGCACTCCAGCTGTTCTGGAACTTCAATTCCCAGAATCCTTGATCAGCAGGAGTGCTGACTTGGGCTTCTGGTAATTGAAGTCCAAGAACACCTGGAGTGCCAAGGTTAGCCATCATGGCTCTATTTCCTAAAAGCAGGCACTCAGAGATGCAGCTCCACACTATATGCATGAACAAGCAAAGTTACAAATGATAAGCAAAAGTTTTTGGTTTCTTTTAGCTGAGAAACATTCAGACTGGTCATCTTCCATTTCCCCCAGGAGGGGGCTGAGGGTGGGCAAATCTCACATTTTTCTATGCACTAAAACTAGATTATTATTTTTTGTTCAACCAACCCCCCCCCCCCCCGAATTACCATGTGCCATATCCCTCCAACAGTACCCAGTCTATGTGAAATTTGCCCCATGTGATACATAGAGAAAGAGGAGGGGGTACAACACTTGAACCTTTCATGCTATTTGGATGGAGGTTGGTTGGAACCACAATTGCAAGAAGACTGTGTGGGTCTCATTTGGTAATCAGTGGAAAAACAAAAATGAATGAAAAATCTGATCAGTGGATGAAACTTTGGTGAATGCAGTTGAAATAAATGAAATAACAAACAAATGAAATATGGAAAGGAAGGGATGAACTATGTACAGTATAGCTCTTTTTTCAACTTTAAAGGTGTTGTCCACAAAAATCTACTACTTTCATGAAAAATAGTCATTTATTCATTTTTTTTGTTTAAACATTGTTATTATTATGTCTTGTCAAGTCACATTCAACTTATGATGACCCCAACAGAATTTTCAAGGAAAGTGAGATATTTAAGGGGTAGTTTTGCCATTGTTGCCCCGGTGTGTTTCTATAACCAAGCCCACCACTTTATCCACTGCACCATACTAACTCTTAGAAACATATTTCTATTCCATTCTATAGCTCGAGATTTCAGGGTAGAATATAGACAATGAAACAATGCTAAGCAGTTTAAAATAACTTAAAATGATCTAACAAGATATAACAATGTAATGAAATCCAAGAAGTTAGCATCAAGTCATGGTCTTGTGCTTTAAAAAGCTTGACTGAAGAACCAAGTTTCAACACATCAGAAATGAGTTTAGTGTTGGCCCTCCTTAGTTTTATTTTATTTATTTTATTTTTTGATCAGGTTCCTGACAAAAAGGAGACTATTCAGAATAAAACAAAAACAAATCTTTTATAAAATCTTTATGAATCTAACTATTTTGATAGCAAGGTCACATTTTCATCTGATATTCTCAGTGCTTCCAAGAGGGCTCTTCCAAGACTGTACATCTCTAATGCATAAAAAGCTTCTTTTGGTTTCTAGTCTAAATTATTAATGGTTAGAACTGAGCAATTTGTTCTTTTATTCCAAACTTTATTCACAGGCTCCATTAGCCTTCTGTAACCTCAAGAGTTCTCCTCTGTCTCCTGGGCTCCTCACGCTGTGGAATACAATAATGTTCTACTTCTGAAACAGCTTTCCCTATTTATCCTTATTTAAATGATAACTAATTGGACTCACATTGGTGCCAAAAATTTATCCTTGTGTGTTTTGTAGTAAAGTGCACTCCAACAATTCACAGAGCTTGAAATGAAAGCCATCAATGCTCACATAGAGCATGTAAGCAAAAATACTGGGCGGGGGCAGGGGATCAAGGCTCCTACTTGGGTAGAGGGTTTCCATCTGACTAGGCGGTTCCCCTGTTTAGACTGATTCATTTCTTGTATGAAGAAATGAGCCTGCTATCTCCTGCATGAAAGTAAACAAAAGGTGTACCCAGTAATGGGATGTAACAGGTTCTCACCAGCTCACCAGAACCAGTATTAACTTTCCCCAGTGTCCCGGAGAACTGGTAGCAGCTTTTTTTTGGGGGGGGGGGGAGAACCACCTTCGGGGCTTACCTTTTCACTGTCCATGTACGCCAAGCACTTGGTGTGCATGCATGCCTACTTGCTGTGCCACCACTTGTCTTGCATTAACTGGCAATTGCAACAAGCTCTCCCTGCCATTTGCTGATTCCTTGAAGTTCTTGCTTATGTATGGGAGAGCAGATTTTTTTGCTTACTCCTGAGTAATCTAATTTGTTTTAATGGCACATACTTATGGGGCAGTGAGGAGGATCTGAGCTTTTGCAAGAAGGATATGAAAATCCTTCTATGTGGGTAAAACTATTACAAGTGAGTGAGAGAGTTAATTTAAACATGTAGGAGTCTGAAAGGAAAGGTCAAAAGAGCCCATCTGCATCATCAGAACTAGCAAAGCATGCAAAGACCAAGGCATGATGGGAAGGAACTAACAGGAAAGATGCAGAAAGCCTGCACATTAAAGACCACACAATGTTACACTTGGAAGTTCTTCTGTATTGATGATTTTCATCTTCTTAATGTTCAACTGCAGTCTTCCTTTGACACTTCATTCTTTAAATTTGACTCAAAGTCATTTCAAGTCATTGCTGCTTTCTCCCAATGAGATGGTGTCACCTGCATTTTGAGATTACCTATGTTTCTTCTACTCATTTTCACTCCTCTTCCATCTGAATCTAGTTCTTTTCTCTTATGACTACAGACGGAACAGATAAGGGACTAAAATGCATCTCTGTAACACCTTTGTATGTAGGATCCCAACCTTCCAGCAGTGCAGAGGGGAAAGTGACCTGGTAGAGGGTTAACCTTTCTAGGTCAGATTGACCAGGGCAGCCATCAGCTTGGCAAACAGGAGGAGGCTGAACACATGGAGATCTTCTGAGCCCCTCATGAAAAAGATCTTCCATTTCAGACTTTTGGGATGGCCTACCATCACAGGAAAACATACCAATAGACCAGATGCCTAGAGCAGACCCAAGGTTTAGCTGGTCTTATGTCTGGTAGAACAGGCCTTCTAAAAGTATAGAACCTCACTTAACAGAAGAACAGATGGGTTTCAGAAAAAACAGAAGCTGTACAGATGCAATTTTATGCTTAAACAACTAATAGAGAAAATAGAATATAACAAGAATCTATATGTTACATTTATAGACCAAGAGAAGGCATTGGATAGAGTTGACAGGAAACTGTTTTTCTGTAGTAGCAGTAGCAGTAGCAGTAGCAGTAGCAGTAGCAGTAGCAGTAGCAGTAGCAGTAGTAGTGGATTGTGATACTTTGTTAGCCACTCTGAGTAATGTTGTGAGTGTGGCATACAAGTTTAAAAACAAACAAACAAACAAACAAACAAACAAACAAACAAACAAACAAACAAACAAACAAACAAACAAACAAACAAACAAACAAACAAACAAACAAACAAACAAACAAACAAACAAACAAACAGCTATGGCAAGCATTGGCCCAATATGGAGTAAGTTAACATTTTATCAGAATATGTAAAAGCTTAGATAGTGACTCCATAAGTATAATTAGAAAAAGCAAGGGAATATCAGAACCCTTTGCATTAACATCTGGAGTGATGCAGGGATGTGCACTATCACCATTATTATCTATTACATACATAGATAGCATAAGCAAAGAAGCTAAGCCCATGAATGGAAACAATATCAACAAATTACTTTTTGCAGATGATCATGCATTGATAGCAAGTACAGCTAAGGAACTACAGTAACACCTTACATCCATGAACCAAGAATGCAAGATAAATAATATGAGAATCAATAAAGGGAAGACTGAGGTACTGTAATGGCAATTGGAAGGAAACAGCATGCTCTAAATATCAAGATAGAGGGAATAAGTATAAAACAAGTGGCAGAGTTCAAATACCTAGGAACAACATTGACTGAAAATGGCAAAATGGATGAAGAGATTATCATAAGGCGCAGTAAGGCAAACCAAATATTGGGATATTTAGCTCCACTCTTACAACACAAGACAATACCAATCAACACAAAGAAACACCTCATGCAAAGCACATTCATTCCCACCTTACGTTACATGTGCCAGACTTACAACAAAACATAAGCAGAAATTGGTCACCACGGAAATGAGATATCTGAAGAAGGCTGCTTGAGTGACTAGAAGGGATACAATCAGGAATGTGGTTATAAAGAAAAGAATTGGAACAGAAACCATCTTGCACTACATACAGAGACAACAAATGAAGTGGTTTGCCCATTTGGAGAGAATGTCTTGGAATTCCATACCTTACAAGGTGTATATGTGGAAGGAGGAGAAGGACAAAGACCATGAGGCAGACCGATGGGGTAAAAGAGGAAGCCAAGAAGAAGAGCAGGCTTTGCTGAAGTAATGAAGGGCAAATCTACTTGTAGTTTTGTAAACTGTGCCTCTAGGCAAGACCACAAAAGATCAATACAGAATTACTATATATGGTATGCTAATTCTCTCTCCTTCTCTCTTATTCACACACAAACACAAGAGCGACTAAGAGACAGAATATTCATTAAAAATATTTTGACTTTTGCCTTCCTCAGTTGCCGAACACACAAAAAGATATGGAAAAATCTTTATTGTTTTTTTTTCTTCTAGCTCTGTGTCTGATCCCTTATGAAGAAAGAAATGAGCTGGCTGGATGTTTTGTAATTAATTTATTTTTGTTAGTGTCAAAACTTTAAAATTGATTTGGAGGCCCATTTTTGTATTGCTTGCCCCTGGTGCCAAAATTGTGAATTCTGGTTGTACTGTGCATCCTTCTGTCATTAAAGTGAATGCATGTGTTTGTTGAAAAGCAAGGTGTTCAATGTGCAGCCTTAACCCATACAGACAACTTTGATCTCTGTGGCTACCTAGTGTGCACATTCACCTCACAGCCCAAGACCTTGCCCAGATAACATTTTATAGGGTACTGGATATGCTTAGAGGTTCTGGACAGTGGTGGGCAGCCAAAAATTTTACTACCACACTGTGGGCGGAGCCAATGTCATGGGTGGAGCCAACATCATGATGTCAAGGGGGGGAGCCAACGTCATGACATCATGGGCAGAGCCAATGTTGTGGGGGGAGCCAAAGTAAAAAAACCCATAAAATAGTACACATAAAAATACAAATTAAATAGACATAAAAACACATCAAATACATATTAAATACACATTAAAATACACCCACCCACCAAACACCCAAAGGCCAGCCACTTACCCTGGGGAGCAGGCTGTAGGGATCTTCAGGCTAGCAGCTGCTCTTCCTCCTCCCCGCTTGGGAGGACAGCAAAGAGGCCACTGAGGGCCTCAGCAGCTGCCACCAGTTTCTCCATGGCTGTGGCCACCAGTTTCTCCATGGCTGTGCATGGCCGCCAGACACTCTGTCCTGCCACGCTTCAAGCAGCAAATGGCTGCTTGGCTCGGCAGGCAGAGCGCTGTAGGCATGAATGTGTGTCAAGCACTGTAGGTGTGACAAGTGCTGTAGGCATGCAAGTGCGCTGAGTGCTGTAGGTGCACATGCGCGCCAAGCCCTGTAGGCATGAATGCACAGTGGGGGAACCGGCGAAAAGGTAAAGGCCCGAGGTGGTTCTCCCCAAAAGCTGCTACCGGTTCACCAGGTCACTGGGAAAAGCTACTACCGGTTCTCGCGAACCAGTGCAAACTGGCTGCTGCCCATCACTGATTCTAGAGATGCTGAACTCAAAGGGATGAAAAGTCTTAAGCAATCAGCAAGAGTACTCTCTAGTCATGGTGCAGAAATGTGTATCTACTAGTCTGAATGGGAGGAGCATTGACCTTCATTTCAACCCCCTTCAGGCTGAAGGTTGTCCATGGACAAAGAGAAATGATGGTTGATTGTGAGTTTTTTGGGTTGCAATAGAAGGTAAGAAAGTATTTGCTATTACTACTAGGAATTTTCAGAAATGTTCCTACTGCTGCTCATAAAAAGAGGCCCTGAACTTCTCCAGGAGAGTGATTTCATTAGCACTAATGAGGTGAGCAACAAAAACAACTGTTATGCTATATTTGCATATGCAGTAGCTGGAACCACTCAGCTTCATTGATTTTAGGTCTGTGAGAAACTAAATGATTTGAGAATTACAGCCTTTAAATGTTATAGATTCCTGTCTACCCATTTATAATTACCACATCACGGTATGTAAAGGTTTCATCATGTAAATTGTTTTAATTTGCCAGAATTGTCTCAGTACCTCTTGCTAATAATAACTTTATAACACTAAAATCCTCTAGGTCAGCTGAGAAATAAAACTTTGTTCTTGTCACCTCCCTTCCCCAATTAATTAGTTCTTAGCTGGCTGGATAGGTTTAGGTATCTGGCTATGGAGTTAGAGGTTGGGAGTTCGATTCCTCACTGTGCCTCCTAGAAGAGCCAGCCTGTGTAGTTATGTGCAAGCTGCACAGTCTCAGGGTGTCCGAGAAAAAGGGAATAGTAATCCACTTCTGAACACTCCATATCTAGACAACACAGAATTGATTTGTTGGTTGTTATTATAAAATAAAAATCTATCAGACTCACAGTCAAAGACTGGTATAAATTTAACAGTTCAAGGCCTAAGCAAGGACTTAAGAACTGTTAAGGTAACATCAAAGTATGTAGGCAGTTTCTAGTAAAGTTGTTTTTTTGTAGAATTCAAGTCCAATAAATCCAAAATTTTCAAATATTTAGGGAGTCCTTTAGGAATTGCTCCGAGGGCTCCAATTACTATGGGTACAACAATAGATTTCTTTTTCCGTAAATGCTTAATGTCAATTTGCAAATCATAATAATTTGTGATTTTTCTCCAGTTGTTTGTCCTCAAGACTATGGTCTTGAAATACTGTACCAGTAAAAGGAAATTGCCATGTTGACTCACACAGTTTGCATCTGTGTCTTATTAATAGTCTGAGCTTCTACCACCCACCTGCCATTTTTACTGAACTAACCTCTATTGGTAAAGGACTGAATATCAAGCTGGGGTGTTGATTTACATGATTTACAATTTACAACCTATGTCCAACCAATCACTGTCTCTTCTTGAGACCATGTATAGACAATTGCCATGTAGTCCCACTCTTATGCCTGAGGAAGTAGACTTGATCCACCAAAGCTCACATTAAAATATAACAGTTTATCTTTCAGATGCCACAATTTTTTTGCTTTCTTAAAAAATGTTGTTTTGTTTCTTGTCTGATATGAGAAAAAGATAAAAAACAATTTTGGCACTTTAAAGACCAATAGATTTATTTCAGTGTCAGCTTTTGTGGAATGCACACAAATCCACATCTTCATTCACTGAGAATACTAACACATGTCCTCAAGTGAGGAAACAGAGACAAAGGGACATTATATTGTAAACAGAGGGATGGGTTTATGGCATAGTTATTGCAATTAGCAGATCCTAATGATTAAACCATAGCCTCATAAATGCTTAGAGTTGGTTTTGGGATAATGGTCAGAGTCTGTCAAAAGAACAAACTATTTTGTATCCATGATATATTACAGGAAGCTGGATTATTAATATATTTAGCATGCTAAAAAGCCTTGATCTCTATGTAGAGATGCACCCAGTGGTCTTAATATGGAGCTGTAGGTGACTACCAATGGCGTTCTGTCATTTTCTCTATTTGGAATGTCTTGTAGAAGGTTATTCCAGGATACCACCACCGCCGCCGCCAGGAACATCCATGGCCAGGCGGAGAGGCCACCGCGGCTGTCACCACTCGCAGTGCTCAGGCTGCCTACACCTGCCGCGAGGTCCTGCCCAGGCGGGAGACTTCAAAAGTGTGCGGCGGCAGGACTGCCTTCTTCCTCCTCCACCGCCGCCGCCAGGAATATCCGCGGCCGGGTGGAGAGGCCGCTGCGGCTGCTGTGGCTCGCAGAGCTCAGGCTGCCTACACCTGCCGCAAGGTCCCGCCCAGGCAGGAGATTTCAAAAGTGTGCAGTGGCAGGACTGCCTTCCTCCTCCACCACCACCACCGCCAGGAACACCCGCAGCCAGGCAGAGAGGCCGCCGCGGCTGCCACCACTCACAGAGCTCAGGCTGCCTACACCTGCCGCAAGGTCCCGCCCAGGCGGGAGACTTCAAAAGTGTGTGGCGGCAGGACTGCTTTCCTCCACCACCACCACTGCCACCAGGAAAATCCATGGCTGGGCAGAGAGGCCACCGCGGCCACCGCCGCTCACAAAGCTCAGCCTGCCTTCACCTGCCGCGAGGTCCCAGCCAGGCGGGAGACTTCAAAAGTGTGCGGCGGCAGGACTGCCTTGCCCTGCCGCCACGAGGAGCATCCGCAGCAGGGCAGAGAAGCCGCCGCGGCCGTGGCTGCTCACAACGCCCAGGCTGCCTCCACCTGCCGCGAGGTCCCGTCCAGGCGGGATACTTCAAAAGTATATGGCGGCAGGACTGCCTTGCCCTGCTGCCGCCGTCAGGAGCATCCGCGGCCGGGCAGAGAAGCTGCCGCGGCCGCCACCACTCACAACGCCCAGGCTGCCTCCACCTGCCGCGAGGTCTTGCCCAGGTGGGAGACTTTAAAGGTGTGCAGCAGCAGGACTCCCTTGCCCTGCCGCCACCGCCTCTGCCAGGAGCATCCACAGCCGGGCGGAGAGGCCGCCGCGGCCACCACCGCTCACAACGCCCAGGCTGCCTCCACCTGGCCCGAGGTCCCGCCCAGGCGGGAGACTTGAATAGCGTACAGCGGCAGGATGGGGGCTGGGGGAATGCAGATGGGGGGGGGAGAAGAGCCTGCCAGCCAGAGAGTAGAGATTGGACTCTGTCTGATAGGTCTGGGGGGTTTCCTGGGGCCCAAATTGGTGTAGTGACGGGCATGGGGTGTTATTGCGGGAGCTGAGGGGCGGGCCGCACTCGGAGAACATGGGTCAGATGTTTAGTTGCTGTCCCCTGTTCTGCCCCCCCCCCGCCTACACCTCTAGGTCCTGAGTGACCCCTCCCTTAGGCTGCTGCTGGTGAATGCCAGATCAGTCTGCAACATAGCCCCCCTGCTGTCAGATGCCATTCTAGGGGAGCGGGCTGATCTGGCATGCATCACGGAGACCTGGCTGACACCTGAGGATGGGGTTCCTCTATCCAAACTATGTCCAGCTGGGTTTGGTATTTGGCACTAGCCTAGGGGCAGGGGAAGGGGCGGTGGTGTCGCCGCAGTAGCCAGGGAGTCACTGGGAGTCACCAGGGCCACGGTGCCACAAATTCTGGGTTGTGAGGCCCTGTTCCTGCGTTTGGGCCCAAAGGGTCAGTTGGGACTCTTGCTCATGCACCTGCCTCCCTGCAGTGTAGCAGACTCCCTGCCCGAGCGCCTTGAGGCGGTCTCGATGTTGGCATTGGAGACCCCCAGGCTTATGGTCCTGGGGGACTTCAATTTGCCATCATTGGGGACGGGCTCAGAGGTGGCTCGGGAGTTCATGGCTTCCATGGCAGCCGTGGGCCTGATCCAGGTAATTCAGGGTCCTACCAGGAGCAGTGGCCACATCCCGGATTTAATCTTTTTATCGGAGCTGTGGCAGAGTGATCTGAAGCCTCAGAATTTAGACATTCCCCTGAGCCATGGTCAGATCACTATCTGGTGACTCTAGACTTCCTGGGGGCGAGGCTTCACTGCAGGGAGGTAGGGCCCAGCAACTAATGGATCCGGAAGGATTCCAGAGGGAACTGGGGTGTTGTCCTCTTGACCTGCAATGCGGTTTGTCTGAAGCTCTTGTCAACGAAAGAGTGGCGGTAGCTTTGGACGTGATCGCTCCACTATGGCCTCTCCATGCTTGTGGGCATTGATCTGCCCCTTGGTTTACAGAAGAGTTGAGGGAGCTCAAATGGGCAAAGAGATGCCGAGAGCGCCACTGGGTGAAGACCCGGAGCGAGTCTGATCGAACACTGGTTAGAGCGGCTATTAAAGACTACCTAGTGGCGATGGGGGCGATGAAACGACAATATTTCACCGCCCTTATTGCCTCCACGGATAACCGTCCAGCAACCTTGTTCCGGGTGACCAGGTCCCTCCTTGGTAGAGGGGGATCGGGCCCTGGTTGGCAGGGATCGGCTGAGGCTTTTGCTGATTATCTGGTGGGGAAAATCGCTCAGATTTGCTCAAAGTTTAATCCCGGCGTGGAATGTACAGAGCTGGGGTTGACCAGAGAACAGTCTAGCCATGTTATCTGGGATCGGTTCGATCCAGTTGGCCCTGAGGAAGTGGACAGGCTTCTTGGATCTGTTCGTGCCACGGCCTGTGAATTGGATCCATGCCCTGCCTGGCTAGTTAAAGCATCTAAGGCTGTGGCAGGCAGCTGGGTCAAGGTGATTATAAATTCATCGCTGAAGGAGGGGTCCTTCCCAGCACCTTTAAAGCATGCTTTAGAGCGTCCCCTCCTGAAAAAGCCATCCCTCAACCCTACGGTACTTACCAACTACCGACCAGTATCCAACCTACCCTTCTTCTTGGGCAAGGTCTTGGAGAAGGCAGTGGTGCAGCAGCTACAGGAAGTCCTGGATGAAGTGGATTATCTGGACCCTTTTCAGTCAGGATTCAGGCCTGGATATGGTACAGAAACTGCACTGGTCGCATTGGTGGATGATCTCTGGAGAGAGCGGGATGGAGGTCATCTGTCTATCCTGGCTCTTCTCGATCTCTTAGCGGCTTTCAATACTGTCGATCATGGTATCCTTCTGGGAAGGCTCCAAGGATTGGGGATCCAGGGCACTGTGTTGTCCTGGTTCTCCTCATTTCTGAGGGGCAGGACCCAGTCGGTGTGGCTGGAGAATGAGAAGTCTAGCCCTAGGCTCCTGCAATATGGGGTGCCTCCGGGCTTGGTACTCTCACCTCTCCTATTTAACATCTACATGAAGCCACTGGGTGAGATCATCCGTTCCCACGGGGTGAGGTATCACCAGTATGCAGATGATACCCAGCTGTACATCTCGGCCCGTGGGGACCCAAGCAGTGCAGTAGAAGTCCTTTCCAGATGCCTGGAGGCTGTCAAGGTCTGGATGGGGGAAAATGGGCTACAGCTGAATCTCGGCAAGACTGAGTGGCTATGGGTAAGGGGTCCTGTGTTATCATGGGAGCTGCCAGCTTTGGTTCTGGATGGGGCAGTTCTGCCCCAAACGGACCCGGTGCGTAATCTGGGGGTCCTCCTGGACTCACGACTACTGTTTGAAGAGCAGGTGGCAGTCGTGGCCAGGAGGGCTTTTGCACAACTTCGTGTAATATGCCAGTTACGCCCCCTCCTAGACCGGGACGCCTTGCTCATGATCACACATGCTTTAGTCACCTCCAGACTTGATTATTGTAATGGGCTCTACATGGGGCTGCCCTTGATGACCATTCGGAGGCTGCAGCTGGTCCAGAATGCAGCTGCTCGGGTAGTGATGGGGTGCGGGCATTACGCTCGTGCCTCACCACTGCTTCAGCAGCTGCACTGGTTGCCAGTATGTCTCCGGGTGCAATTCAAGGTGCTGGTTATTACCTTTAAAGCACTATATGGTAGTGGGCCAGGATACTTAAGAGACCACGTCACCCCAAGAACATCTGTCCACCCCACCAGGGCGGATCGGAGAGGTTCTCTTATCATTCCATCAGCTAGAGAGGCGCGCCTCTCTAGCACCAAGAGGAGGGCCTTCTCTGTGTCCGCCCCAACCCTTTGGAACCTCCTACCAACTGAGTTACGCCTACAGACAGAGCTCCTGCCCTTTCGGAAGGGCCTAAAAACCTGGCTGGCAGGGCAAGTGTGGGGATCCAGGAATGTGGGGTCCCATGTTGGGTGGCTGATCTAATGGGACAGCCACCATTCCTGTTTCTGGCTTTTCGTTGTTTTAATTTTTGTAAATTTTTAAAGTTTTAAATTCCTTTTAGTATTTTATTAATTACAGTCTCAATTTTTTAAACTGTTAAAGTAAATTTTAGTATGCGTAGGGTATGTTAGGACTGTCTAGTCGGTTTTACACTTATTTGTGAATTTATTGTTTAATCTATGCTTCTTTTTAATTTATGTTGTAAGCCACCTAGAGTTGGGTTTACCTGATTGGGGCGGGATAATAAATTAGAATAAATAAATAAATAAATACCAGTCTATCTCTGCTAATTTGCCTTTCCAACCATGTTGAGTGGGTATTGTAATTTAAGAAAAGCCTGTTGCAACTCTATACATCTCAAGTCTCTATCCTGTGGTGCTGAGCAAATCTGGTTATATTGGGGAGACAAAAACTAACTAGTCACCTGGAAGAAAATAAATCATTTGTGCTGAGCTGCACTCTATTTAAAGAGATGTGGAAGATTTTCCCTGCTGGCAGGAGAACTATGTCTTGCCTCCTATATATTAATTTTGAGAGAATTTGCCAGTCTGTTTTTAAATAGTGCTAGGGATTTTAAAAAGCCTTCCTTCAACAATAGATCTGCAAAATACTGGATTCAGTTTCCATTTTGTTTGAAAATCTTCTTAGCTTGTTGAAGAAAACAAAAATTTTGTTGTTGCTGTTGTTCAGTTGCATAGTCAAGTCTGACCTTTTGCGACCCCATGGAACACTGGACACCAGGCACCACTATCCTTATTATTATTTTATTAACTCACATTTACTACCCCGCCCCAATCGGGCAAACCCGACTCTGGGCGGCCTACAACATGAATTTAAAATCACAAGTAAATCTATATAGTAATAGTATTTAAAATCTCAAAACCTTAAAATTTATAAAAGATTAAAACGGTGCAGCAAATTAAACAAAAGCATGAGGGGTGGCTGTCCCTTAAATAAGCCAACCTATGTGGGATCCCGTGTTACTAGGCCCCCATACATGCTCCGCCAGCCAGGTCTTTAAGCCTTTTCGGAAAGGTAAGAGCTCTGCCTGTAGGCGCAGTTCCGTTGGGAGAAGGTTCCAAAGGGCCGGGGCAAACACAGAGAAGGCCCTCTTCCTAGTGCTAGAGAGATGAGCCTCCCTAGCCGATTGGATAACAAGAGAGCCCCTCCGATCCGCCCTGGTGGGACGGACAGACGTTCTTAGGGTGACGCGGTCTCTTAAGTATCCTGGCCCACTATCATATAGGGCTTTAAAGGTAATGACCAGCACCTTGAATTGCACCCGGAGACATACTGGTAACCAATGCAGCTCCCGGAGCAGTGGTGTGGCACGAGCATAACGCCCGCACCCCATCACTACCCGGGCCACCGCATTTTGGACCAGCTGCAGTCTCCGGATGGTCACCAAGGGCAGCCCCATGTAGAGCACATTACAGCAATCAAGTCTGGAGGTGACTAAAGCATGTGTGACCATGAGCAAGGCGTCCCGGTCTAGGAGGGGGCGTAACTGGCGTATTACACGAAGTTGTGCAAAAGCCCTCCTGGCCACGGCTGCCACCTGTTCTTCGAACAGTAGTCGTGAGTCCAGGAGGACCCCCAGATTACACACCGGGTCTGTCTGGGGCAGAGCTGCCCCATCCAGAACCAAAGCTGGTAACTCCCGAGATAACACAGGGCCCCTCACCCATAGCCACTTAGTCTTGCCGGCATTCAGCTGTAGCCCGTTGTCCCCCATCCAGATCCTAACAGCCTCCAGGCACCTGGAAAGGACTTCCACCGCACCGCTTGGGTCCCCACGGGCCGAGATGTACAACTGGGTATCATCTGCATACTGATGATACCTCACCCCGTGGGAACAGATGATCTCTCCCAGCGGCTTCATGTAGATGTTAAATAGGAGGGGAGAGAGTACCGAGCCCTGAGGCACCCCATATTGTAGGGGCCTAGGGCTGGACTTCTCACCCTCCAACCATACAGACTGGGTCCGGCCCCTCAGAAATGAGGAAAACCAGGACAACACAGTGCCCTGGATCCCCAATCCTTGGAGCCTTCCCAGCAGGATACCATGGTCGACGGTATCGAAAGCCGCTGAAAGGTCGAGAAGAGCCAGGACAGACGGATCCTCCTCAGCACACTCACCTCTACATCCATTGCATCAACAATGCCATCTAGCCATCTCATCCTCTGCTGCCCCAATAGGTATTCAGAATACATGTACTGTACTCTATATACAAGCCTGTTGTGTTCCTGATGCAACACTGATGAACTTTTGACACAGAGAAAGGTTGTGCTGCAGGCAGGTAAGGCTAACTAGCTTCACTCTAGTCTAGGACAATTAGGCTGATCTTGCTATTAGCCTTTGAAAGGGTGAGGAAATAATTGGAGCAGGAAGTTTTGAGTCTACAAAAAGCAAAAAAACCTTTGTTGCTCTCACAAACAGGGAACAAGTATCTGAATAAAAGGACTCTGCACTTTCTAGTTGTGGGAAAATATTTAATTTTCTTCTCAGAGTTTGGAATGCTACTTTTAAAAAGTAATCTGTTGCAGTTATAATTTTGAGGGTTAAAAAGATGGTTGCTAATATAGATGACATGGTATTCTTGTTATCTTAAAATCTGCATAGGGCTGCATTTTAAGCTTGGCTTAAAAGTGCCACACAAATATTCATTTTTAAATTCAGAACACTACAGCAAGTAGCAACATGAGCCTTCACTTAAAACAGGGGTTCTCAATGTTTTCAAGCTGCAGGCTGGACCACGCCCCCTCAGAAAGTTGAGTGGGCCAGACACATGGTTTCCCCAGCCATGAACGCTGCCATAAAATCTGTCTGCAGCTGTCGTAAACATGTTTATGACAGCTGTGGGTGCATTTATGATGTGTTTTCAGCTGTTTTCGCTGCTTCCGCCACTTCCGGTAGTGGCAGCAGGAGCAAGGGTGGTACATTTTTGGGTGTTTTTGCCTCTTCTCCCAGTGGCTGGACCAAGGATTGTGGGCCACACAAAACTGTGTCATGGGCTGGGTATGGCCCACAGGCTGTAGGTTGCAAACCCCTGACTTAAAAGATGTGCTGCTCTTCTCCCATATAGTGGGCCCACATTCCCATTACCATGGAAGAAGCTAAAAGTTTGACAATTCCAATATGTTTATCTTTACTAAGTTATAATTGTACACTAAAGAAATTATATCTTTGGTTTTGGTCAAAGGAATATTGGAATATTGACAAATATTGGAATTTTGATAAATTAATTACTTTCCCTGCTCAGAAAAGGAGAGGAAAGGTGAAAAAAGATTTTTTTTAACTTAATACTGTATAGACGAGTGATGGCAAATCTTTTAGAGACCAAATGTCCAAACTGCAACCCAAAAGCCACTTATATATCGCAGTGACAACACAGCAACAGGGGAGGAAGAAAACGCTCCTATTTGTCTGCTGGACAGAGGGGTGGGGTGAACTCTGTGGGGGGGGGGAGGGACAATGTGCTCCCACTGGGCTGCTGGGCAGAGGGGTGTGGTGAACTCTGTGCTGGAGGAGGGAGGAAGCACTCCCATTGGGCTGTGGGCAGAGGGGCAGGGCAAACTCTGTCTTGGGGTAACTGCACACGTGCCATAGGTTCACCATCACTGGTATAGACTATTGCTGATGTTCTACTTTAGTTATAAAAATATTTTTTCTTTGCCATTTTGTAAAGTGCAGGTTGAGAAACCACCCACTGTTGGTGGTTGCTTTGTTTGTAGTCAGTATATTTAAGTACAGTAATACATCGGATAACGTTAAGACTTGGTTCCACAAGTCTTAACGTTATGCGATTTTCAGCTTTATCCGATGCATGCGTCTCTTGCTGCCTTGGCAACCATTCCTCTCCATTTTCTGATCTCTTGCATCTCTTGCATCGGTGCTCAGCTGCCTCTGCCTGCCATGAGGCATAACTCTGTGCTCTGCAATCGGCTGGTCAAGCCTGGCTCAGAGCAAAGAGCAGCTAGGCTGAATCCACATGGGCAAGGCCGGCTTGATCGTGCACGCTACCCTTGCCTGGGCCAGCCATGAGTTCCAGTGCAAAGGGCTGCCTGGGGAACTTGGTGGGAGCAGCAGCTGTAGTGGCTTGAAGGTAAGCAGGGCCAGGGATGGGCTGGATTCTCTCTGCAGTACGGCACCCCATTGCTGGGGATGGGGGGGAGGAAGGAGGGAAGTGGCAGGGAGAGAAGCTTTGGCCTCCTTCTTTATTACGATGCATCGGATAACGCTAGAAAGAACGTTCTCCGATGCAAATCTTCCTCCCAAATTTATCATCGTTATGTGGTTTTAGCGTTATCCGGTGCAATTGTTATCTAGTATTACTGTACTAGTATTACTGTACTAGTTTTACTAGTTCCACTCTCCCAGTGAGTTTCCAAATGGGGATTCAGACCCAAAACTTAAAAGTCCTAGTCTGTCACTCTGTCCATTATACCATACTGGGTACTCTTCATATTAAAGAAATAAAGAAGAATTGAGATGTTTCTTTGAAACCAAAGGAGAATAGAGTCCAGGATATATTTATCAACTGAAATAGGACATCATCTATGTAAAGGAATCAGCTGCACATATACAGTATCCAAAACCGTAAAATAAAATCCAAATGTAAATGCAAATATGTAAGATCACTTATATGGCTATATTTTTCCAGTACTCCTCTTACATAAACATATTGGAACCCTCCTTTCTGAACCAATGTGGCAAGGACCTTTTTCTCATCTGTGGGAACAACAGCTCCTGCCTCTCTAGGTCTCCCTCTTTTTCTAATCCAAATCCTTAATTATAACCCTTTCCTAGGATTTCCCCATCCATTCGGATGAACAAGAGAGTCCATAGGGACCACACTAACACACAAAAAAAGGTACTAGTCTTCCCAGTATGACTTAGGAAAGAAATCTTGTGGCAGGTGTCCATTTCTTGGTAGATAGCCTTTTCAGTTGAGGATGCATAAATTAGTGTATATTCACTACATCCTTACTAGGATACATTTGTGTGTGAGCATGAGGATGCTAAGTGTAGGGAAGGCAACCTCATTCTTCAGAGCCAGCCAGCCTCTCTACAAGGCTAAATATCAACAGGTCTTCATTGTTGTCAGACGGATTTACGGAGGTTTTGTTTTTCAAAGTAGCTCCACGTAACACTGCTTTACAGAGTCACTATAAACCTACAGAGGTTTGCTATAAATATTGATATGCCCACGCAATTGCAGTTCTGACTCATTCTTCCCTCTCTCCTTCCCCACATTGCTTTGGCTTCAGTTTTTGGTGAGTGTTTCAGTTCTTACTCACCAATGGGTGAGAGTCACTATTGTACTCAGCAGCTGGAGGCTGATGTCATTTGACAAGCCAGAGTTTCTGATGTGTTTGAGCTACTTGGTATGGATCTGGTAAACATTTTGTGTATGAAACGAATTCAGAGCTATGTACTCCAGCTAAGAAGAAATCATCTTCCCAGGTCCCCTCTCTGGTCTCCTACACATACATCACATGGGAAAAATGGTAGCTGCTACAGAGAATTGATGCTAAATAGTAATTGTTCCATGAAAGGGCCTATATTCTGTTGTTTGTGAGGCAGAAAAACCTCAGAACTCAGCAATGCATATCTTCGGAGAAATATCTGTTTAGCTTGGGAGATAAGATATATAAATAGAATTCTTAGTGCACAATCCCAATCTTCTTAGATATTGTCAAAAACAAATCCTGCCAGACTAATCTGATTTCATTTTTCGATCAGGTAACTTTCATGATGGACAGTGGGAATACTGTTGATGTAATATATCTTGACTTCTGTAAAGCCTTTGACAAAGCGCTATATGATATTCTGATTAGCAAACTCACTAGGTGTGGCCTTGATAGCACAAGTGCCAGGTGGATATACAGTTGATTAAAGAATTATTAATGGCTGTTTCTCAAGTTGGGAGAGGGTAACAATTGGAGTACCACAAGGCTCAGTCCTGGGCCCTGTGCTCTTCAACATTTTCATAAATGACTTGGATGAGGGAGTGCAGGGAATTCATATCAAATTTGAAGATGAAAAATAACTTGATGGAATACCTAATCCCTTGGAAGAGAAGAACAGCATTTTTAAAAAAACTTGATAGGCTTGTACATTGGGCTGAAACCAACAGAATGAAATTTAACAGGGATAAGTGCAAAGTTTTATACCTAGGGAACAAAAACCAAATGCACAGTTACAAGATGGGGGATACTTGATTCAGTAATACTACAAGTTTAAAGGATCTTGGAATTGTTGTAGATCACAGGCTAAGTATGAGTAATTTTTGGAGACACCACAAGAACCTCAACCAGCTATCTTTTATTTACTACCTAAAACTCACAAACCTGGAAACCCTGGGAGACCCATTGTTTCAAGCATCAACACTGTCACCGTTGGAGTATCTGGATATGTGGACTCCATTCTCAAACCATATGCCATCAATGTACCCATCTACGTAAGAGATACCACAGACTTTCTAAGAAAACTTCAAAACACACATGACCTCCCGGATAACACCATCTTAGCTACAATGGACGTGCAATCTCTGTACACCAACATTCCACACAAAGATGGATTACAAGCCATAAGGAACATCATTCAAAACAAAAATGAAGCCCACACAGTCACCTCTCTGTGCAACTTTGTACTTACACACAATTACTTCACCTTCAACAATGAAACCTACCTCCAGATCAACGGAACTGCCATGGGTACTCACATGGCTCCACAGTATGCTAATATATTCATGGCTGATCTAGAACAATGTTTTCTTAACTGCTGTACCTATAAACCACTTGTCTATTTGAGATACATTGATGACATATTCTTGATCTGGACGCATGGAAAAGAAACCATGGAGAAATTCCACCAAGACTTCAATAATTTTCATCCAAATATCAAACTCAGTTTGGACCAGTCTACACAACAAGTAAATTTCCTGGACACTACTGTGAAATTACAAAATGAACATCTTAGTACCACACTATATCGCAAACCCACAGACAGATGTACCTACCTGCATGCCTCCAGCTTCCACCCAGAACACACAACATAATCCATTGTCTTTAGCCAAGCCCTCAGATACAATCGCATCTGCTCAGACCCACATGATAGAGATGCCAAGCTCACAGACTTACAAAATGCATTTCTCAAACTACAATACCCATCCAATATGGTTAGAGAACAAATCAACCGGGCTAGATGAATACCCAGGAGTGATCTACTACAAGACAGCCCCAGAAGGGAAAGCAATCGCACACCACTGGTTGTCACCTTCAACCCTCAACTTAAACCCCTCACACGCATAATCTCCAACCCATCTTAGATAAGAGTGCTTCACTTTCCAAAGCCCTTGGTGACAAACACCTACTCGCTTATAGACAACCCCCCATTCTCAAACAATTATTCACACACAACAGACTACACAGAAGTGGAGCAGATATGGGAACTAGACCCTGCTGCAAATCCAGATGTCAACTATGCCCCCACATTTGCTCTGGAAACAGTATTACTTGACCCAATGGCACCACACACAACATTAAAGGCAGTTTTACTTGTGCTTCTGCCAATGTGATTTATGCCATCTCTTGCCAGAAATGTCCATCCGTGCTTTATGTAGGACAAACAGGACAATCTTTACACAAAAGGATTAATAGACACAAATCAGATATCCGGAATGGCAACACTGAGAAACCTGTCTCAAACCACTTCAATTTAACTGGACACTCTATCCAAGACCTGAAAGTTGCAATTCTGGAACAGAGAAATTACAAAACTAGGATTGAAAGGGAGACAGCAGAAATCAAATACATCCATCAGTTAGATACCCATCACAGGGGGCTAAATATTAGTGAAGGGTTTCTGGGACATTATCAAATTTGATACAGAGATTGCTATGTGATTTTATATTACAACTTTCCTGCCAATTCTCTTTAGTAAAACAGAAAGAAACCAGGTACAGGTGTTTGTCCCATCTTCCCCCTCCCCAACATGCAGGTCACAAGTTGATCAGAGACCATAGTGGGCTTACACAGCAACCTTGAGATTGAAAAGGAGTCATTTAGAGTTTATCTGAATAATCTATTGCTGCTAATGGCTGGGTGAAACTGCATTCTTGTGCTTGCTTGTCTGTCATCTTGCTTGACACCAACCCTTCTCCCCTGAATTTGGTATATAAAGAACATGCCTGTAAGTTTCATTCTTTGTCTGATGAAGTGGACTTGATCCACGAAAGCTAACAGTAAAAATATAGCAGTTAGTCTTTAAAGTGCTACTGTGTTTTTTATTATATTTTATTTTGTTTTGTTTTCTGAGATGCTTAAGTATGAGTAAGTATGAATCAACAATGCAAAGTGGCTGCAAAAAAAGAAAAAAGAAGCCAATGCTGTTTTAGGCTGCATTAACAGAAGTATAGTCTCCAAAACCCATGAGATACTAGTTCTTCTTGATTTAGCCCTAGTTAGAACACATCTAGAGTACTGTGTCCAATTCTGGGCTTCAAGAAAGATTTATATTTTGTATTTGTATTTGAATGCCGCTCTATTCGCTGAAGCGATTCAGAGTGGCTAACAACATAAGCAACATACAATACAATCTTACAATCTCAAATATAAGTGCAACAACATAACATAAATATGCAAACAAATTAGAGAAGGTACAGAAAAGAGCAACTAGGATGATCAGCGGACTGGAAAGCAAGCCACATGAGGAAAGATTGAAGGAATTAGTATGTTTAGCCTTGATAACAGGAACTTGAGAGGAGATATGATTTTTGTTGTTCAGTCGCACAGTCAATTCCCACCCTTTGCAATCCCATGGACCATTGCCTTCCACTGTCACTGCTTCTACTTCTTCCCCATCTATTTTCCAGGGACTGATAGGGCCTGTTGCCATCAATTTGGTTTTCTTGAAGTTGAGTCTCAAGCCAGCTTTTGCACTCTCTTCTTTCAACCTAATCAGGAGCTTCTTTAGGTCTTCCTCATTTTCTGCCAAAAGGTTAGTATCATCTGTGTATCTCAAATTGTTGATGTTTCTCCCAGCAATTTTGATCCCAAATTGTGATTCCTCCATCCCTGCATTGCGCATTGCCAGTGTGCCTTTGGGTGCAATTCAAGGTGCTGGTAATTACCTTTGAACCCCTAAATGGCAGTGAGCCAGGATACTTAAGAGACCACATCACCCCAAGGACATCTGCCCATCCCACTAGAGCAGACCGGAGGGACTCTTTAAAAATACCAACTGGAAAAAAAAGCCTTTTCGGTATCCGCTCCGGCCCTATGGAACCTCCTGCCAGTTGAACTGCATCTCCAGACGGAGCTGCTGCCTTTCCCAAAAGAGCTGAAAACCTGGCTGGCAGGGCAGGTGTGGGGAGGTGTAGATGGAGCACACCCCCCCCCCCGGATCATTTGGAGCAGAATCACTCATGCTTTTAAATGTTTTTAACTAGATTTTTAATTGGTGTGGGTGGGAGGTAGTTTTTCAGTGTTTTTAGGAATTTTAAGGGTTTCTATACTTTTAAATGTTGGGGATTTTGTGTACACTGCCCAGAGTCACATGTCGATTGGGGCAGCTATACAAATTGAATTAAATAGATAGATAGATAGATAGATAGATAGATAGATAGATAGATAGATAGATAGATAGATAGATAGATAGATAGATAGATAGATAGATAGATAGATAGATAGATAATGTGCTCTGTGTATAAGTTGAATAAGCAGGGTGATAAAATACAGCCTTGTCTTACTCCTTTTCCTGTTCCAAACCACTCCGTCATTCTGTATTCTGTCCTAACCGTTGCTTCTTATTTCATGTACAGATTTCTCATGAGGCACATAAGGTGTTCTGGTATTCCCATCTCTTTAATTATTTGCCACATTTTGTTGTGGTCCACACAGTCAAAGGCCTTGGTGTATTTAATGACCCAGAAGTAGACTTGTTTCTGATATTCTTTTGTTTTCTACATTATCCAAAGTATGTTGGCAACGTGGTCTCTAGTTCCCCTGAAATTCCTGAAAAATAATCATAAAGTGGATCTTGTTACAACGACCTCTATAGTGACAGTCCTGACAAAGGTTGAAGCATGATCTAACTGGAAAATAGGTGAATTCAGAAGGATCAAAGATGCAATTTACCCTTCAAGATTCACCAACAATTGCAATCCTCCAGGGACCAGCAAATTGGCAGCAAATTATACCACTGAATCTTTGCAGTAATCAAAAGAATTACTCTATTTGTCACCAAAATGTGGTGACAAACTTGCACAAATCATTTGATAATAACTGTGTTGTCAGCTCAGTTCTGACTTATGGAGACCTTTTATAGGGTTTTCTAGATAGTGGATATTTAGAAGTTGGTTATCATTCTCTTCATCCAGAGGTATCTTGGGACAGTGCAGCTGCTCTAGGCTACACAGGCTGGCTCTTCTGGGATGAACAGTAGGGAACTGAATTCCAACATCTGTTTTTGCAGCCAGAAATCTAACTCACTGAGCTATCCAGCCAGCTATTAGTCATTTCAAGTGAAATGTGTGACAGGACTATATACAACGATTATACTAGAAATGCACATTTATTTGAGAAAGGTCCCCAGTAATCGTGACATTTTCTTTGCAGTAAAGAAGAAAAAGCAAGAAAATGAAGTAAAAGCCAATGAAAAATCTGTTTTTTAAAATGTTCCTCTGAGATCTTTTCTTCATGTGTATAAATAGAGCTATTCACTCTGTGATTCTCTCTAATGCGCAGAATTTTACATTCAAAAGAGAAAAATAAATTATAGAAGTTTATTCTGTTCATGTACATTATTTTGTTGTCATTGGAGACTGTAGAGGAAAACTAGGAGAACCACAGACAGAACTTCATGGGACCTAAATTATACATTTAGGAAAGTTTATAAATTGCACTGAAAGCTTTACATTATCAGCTTTGGATCCTA
The DNA here is from genome assembly GCA_030440675.1 of Furcifer pardalis. NCBI lineage: Eukaryota > Metazoa > Chordata > Lepidosauria > Squamata > Chamaeleonidae > Furcifer > Furcifer pardalis. The sequence goes on along the minus strand of CP126893.1, from coordinate 80,276,718 downwards.
CATTTTTTTTTATTTTTATTTTTTTTAAATACTTATCTGTATGTTATTCAGCTGAGGATTACTTATGATTCACACAAAACAGTAGAATTCTTTCTAATCTTGTGTATGTGTGTGTGTGTTGATACACCATCTGTCCTTTCATAGGCAACCCAGTGAGAAAACTACTATAGATATCAGGTGATGAGGACTTGCTCAAAACAAAAAGTTGAAAAATTTGACTTGAATCTGAAAGACTCAAGCCAAATTTCAGAAAGATTAGTGCTCCTCCTTTAACTGCTTTCTGTCCCTCCTTTTTTCCTGTGAGTGTGTGTTTTTGAATGAATAACATATTTTCAGGTTTGGGGATGGGGTGACATTCGTGGCTAGCATTGCTTTGCCATCAGCCCCTTTTCTGAGATAAAGGCCCAAAACATGAGATCAGGGGATGATCTCTATTGTGTTTTAGGAATAGGTCTTCCATGTGATGCTATGGAATAAGTGGTGGGGAGCAGCAGCTTTGCACCCACCCAGAAAGGGGGAGCAAAATTGGGTGGCCTCTGGGCAGGGAGGTGGCAAAATTGGGTGGCCTTTGGGTGGGGTTTTTTTTGCGAAATTGGGTGGCCACGCCCACCTCCCTGCCCTGCTCCATCAGGTTTTGTTCCTGCAAGTGGTTCAAGGTCTCTCTTGCTCAAAAGCCAGTCATATCTGACTCTAGGGTGCAGTGCTCATCTCCATTTACAGCCAAAGACCCAGTGCTGCCTGTGTTTGCAGATGTATAGATGGCCATATGGCAGGCATGACTAGACCGCCCATGATGTAGGCTCGGCCCACAACATAGGCTCTGACCACAATGTAGGTTCTGACCATAACATAGGTTCCAACCACAATGTAGGTTCCGCCCACGGTGTGGTAGTGAAATTTTTTTCCACCACTGTATGGAATAGATCCTTGTGAATCTATTCACAAAGCAGGGAATAAGGGACATAACTACTTGCAGGACAGCTGATTGTGAAAATGGCTCCAAGTCTAATAGACCAAAATGTGTGCATTTACCTGTTCTCTCTCTAGCCCCCACCATTCCTGGTATATGGTGTTCATCTTGGACACAAACACCTTCATGCTGACCCACTGAGTGAAGGCACTGACTAATAACAGGGGAAATAAGTGCCCCTTTGTCAAAGTTTTTGTATCTTCAGCATCACTCAGTCTAGGACAGGGGTGCCCAAACTTTTTGGGCCATGGGCCAATCACGTGTTTCAGTGGGCCACTCACATGGTTCCTCTCACAGGAAGTGGCTGTAAAATGTACCTGCACATGTGCGGAATGCTGCTGTAATTGCACCTGTGGCTGTTGTAAATGCATAATTTGAGAAATTATTATATAGCTTTTCAGATTAAAGCAATATTAAGGATTACATTCAAGGAAATTTTAATATGGAAAAATTGGAAATTTTAGAACTTCAGGATATAGATAAGGGATGGCTCCTTAAAGATTTGAAGGGGAAAGGTATAAAGAAGATATATAATCCCTATTGTAGAAATATAGTAAATCATTGCTTAACAAGTATAATGCATTCTGCAGGATCGCTCTTTAAGTTGCTTTTTAAGCAAAATGCATCTCCCCATAGGAATGCATTGAAAAATCAAATGCAGGTACTGTATTCTGTTCCAGACTTCAGAAAAAAGCCCAAAAACTTTTTTTTATTTTCAAAATTCTTTATAAAGTGCATTATAACTGCATAAATTCTGTGCAGGGACATGGTAAATCAAGCAATAACATTTCAAACATCAAACTTCAACTTTTAAAATATCACACACCAAGAATAAAGTAAAAAGAGAGAGAGAGAGAGTCTTTTACAAGGTACCTGTTCAAAACTCATTAATAAAATGCTCTTTAAAAGCATACAGAACTCTCCCTCACACAGAAAGCATAGTGGTCATTAAAAGCCATGCAAAAATGCTAGATATACAAATGCCCCTTCAAAAATTCAAACTAAAAATGGTCCAAGAACATGGCTGCCACACTCCATTTTAATACATTAATACCCCAAACTCCATTTTAAAAAACCACTCAAATCCCCATAAATGTTGAATAAAATACTCCCTCGATAAATCCAAAAGTGCTCCAAAAAATTTCCAGTAACAGAACTAAAAAATATTGCTTCAAAAACCCCTTCTCCTCCACATTCTCTGCTGACACATACACTCCCAGGCACAATGCAGCAATGGAGAGAGAAGTTCCAGTTGCTGTGCGATTTTTAGTTACCACACGAAGGTGCTATTTCCTAACAAGTCTCAGTTGCTAAGTGAATTAGTTACTCTATGAACTGCTTGTTGTGTGAGGGTTTACTACAGTTTAGAAATACAGTAAAACACTGATTTACATAAAAAGCCCATTATCTAGCTTCTTATGTAAATAGGGGTTTTACGTAAATCGATGCATCTCCATAGGAACGCACTGAAAAATAAAAATGGGCTTGAAATTGGTTTTCAATGCATCCCTATGGAAATTGTATTTTTTTCGCCCCCATACCTTTTAAGCTCTTCTCTGAGGCGCATTCACAACTAAAGCACACGCCCTGGAGAAACCTCATGAGAACAGCGGAAGGGAGCAGATATTCCCCCGCACTCTCCCAGTCCAGGAAGAAGCAAGCAGGGATTGCAGAAAATCATTGCTGCAAGTGACATTTTGCAACTTTTGATGGTGGGGTGAGTAGCACAGGGTGGAATGTTAGCTATTAAAATGGTGGTGCCACTATTTTAAAATCTAAGCACACCAGGAAACTCCTTATGTAACTTGATTATTTATTTATTTATTTATTTTGTATTTAAAAAAACCATACGGTAAGTCAAATTTTATGTAAGTAGAGGCATACGTAAATCGGGGTTTAACTGTGTGGCAGTTAATAAAAGAAGATTTAAGCCCAGGAATATCTCCATTTGTAGAGTTAAAGAGTTTAGAGGATTTCCTGATTAAGACTAAAAGAAAGGGATTGGAAAAGATGGAAGAAATAGTAATACAAACTATAAAGGATTGGTGGGGGAAAGTTAAGAATAAGAAGGAGAAGGAGAGAATATTCTCGGCAGTAAAATTAAATTGGTTTGAAAAATTACAGATGGATAATTGGAATAAAGAATGGATAAAGAAATATGGTCCTGGTAGAGATTTTTTTTTAAGAAATAATAAATCAACTGGAGCAAAAGCCAATCCCAATGAAGGGAATACTAAATAAAGTTTATAAATTATTAATGAAAAGATGAACAGACCAAAAATTACTGAGAGAAACATGGGAGCTGGACCTAAACATTAAAATAGTAGAAACAGAATGGAATAGAATATGGACTCAAAAGAATTATGAAGACCATGTCACTAACAATTAACGAACACTGAAACTGACAAAATCAAACCACCTCTTTGTGAATTCATTTGGAAGTTCCTTTCACCTGACCTAGTGTGAGAAAGATTAGCTGGCACAACAAGGTTGCTATTACCTGGAGTATGCCCGATTGTGGTTCAAAAATACTACAATCTTCAAGTAGCCTCTTTTTGTGTACCCCAGTTATTGTATTTAGATATTGTTGATACATCTTTTTAACACTTGTGTCAGGATAAAGGTGGATATGATCTACACTTGCTGAGATGTTATCTGCCTGTTGCCTTGCCTTTTTGTTTTTCATCCACATCCAGTGAAGTGAGTGCACCAAATTTACTGCTTGTTAAGTCCACTTCTTATAAGAGACGTCATTGGATATGTTAATTTATCACTGCCACTCCAACATTAATCTAATTGCATTATTTATTAATACAATTTGTCCTAATCTGTCATTTGAGTTGGTGGCTACAGAAGCAGTGAAGAAATATGGACTGAATTTTTTAAAAAAATGTTTAATATGTCACTTCACAGGTTTATAGGTGTCTGGCCTTTCCATTTAATAATTAAATAACACCACTAAATAGTTAAAATGGAACATGAATGACGTTGTTTGGTACAATATACCTAAAAGCAGAGTGAATCACACTTAGCACATCCAATTTCATTTGCTGGTTCTTGAAGACATGAACTTTATTTCAAGATGGATGGTCATCATTATAATAAAATAATAGGGTTTGTATGTGTGTTATAAACTATAGTACAGTTGTATTACAGACTTTACTTTCCTAGGATCAAAGCTCACTGCAGATGGTGATTGCAGCCATGAAATAAAAAGGCGACTGATTCTCGGGAGGCAAGCGATGAGAAACCTGGGGAGCATAGTGAAAAGTAGAGACATTAAATTGCAAACAAAGATTCGCATAGTCAGGGCAATGGTATTCCCTGTGGCAATGTATGGTTGTGAGAGCTGGACCATTAGGAAAGCGGAGCGCAGAAAAATAGACGCCTTTGAGATGTGGTGTTGGAGGAGAGTTTTGAGAGTACCCTGGACAGCGAGGAGAACAAATAGGTCAATCTTAGAAGAAATCAAACCTGACTGCTCCTTAGAAGGTCAAATAGTAAAGATGAAGCTAAGGTACTTTGGACATCAAATGAGAAGAGAGGACTCACTTGAGAAAGCCTTGATGCTGGGAAGGGTGGAGGGCAAAAGAAGAAGGGGACGGCCCAAGATGAGATGGCTGGATGGTATTGTGGAGATAATGGGCACAGAGCTGAGCGAGTTGAGGGGGATGGTGGAGGACAGGAGTGCCTGGAGGACAGTGGCCCATGGGGTCGCAGAGGGTCGGAATCGACTGTGCGACTGAACAACAACAAAAAACTCGCTTAAAGAGCGTAATGCGTTCCACAGGATTGCTCTTTAAGTGAGTTTGCTCTTTAAGTGAAACACCATTGTAAGTGACCAATTGTTGGGGGGGGGGGATTGCGAACCCTGATTTATTTGTTAAGTAAGTTTTTGGTTGGGTTTATTTGTTAAGCGAAGCGAACATTCAGAGAAAATTCTGCTCTTTAAGCGAGCTACTCTTTAAGTGAAACGCTCTTTATGCGAGGTTTGACTGTATTTGATTTGGCTTATATTGAAAGAATCTGACAAGCACAATGTACTGCCACTGTTGTTACCAATATATTTAGTTATATATTACATTTATATCCTGCCCATTTGGGATACTTCCCCACTCTTCTTTCTTCTCCGACTTTTTGGCTTGGCTTGGCTTCCTTGTGACTTAGCTGGCTGAATTCTTGCTTACACCTTACACCAGCAGTTCTATAAGAAATGATGTTTATAATTCCTTATCTTTGTTTATCTATTCCCATTTAACTTGCAGATTCCATTACTAACAGACTAATGAAAAATTTCATAGACTCTACTGCAAAAGCAGACAATTGGCTGATTATTAATATGTAAATAATTTCTCTTATCTACTTCTTTTCTGTCTTAGCAAACTCAATCATTTTTTCCCATAGGGTTTGCTTCCTTGGGGGCATCCATTCATTTAACATTGCTATTTATGTGGCAGGAGAACCCTATAGAGCAACAATATGGTCTTGCAAAGTTAGGGAAACACATGGGATTGATTACATAGAACTTTGATAACTATTTCTCCAATGAACATTTAGTATATCTCTGGTTAAACTGTTACTTGTGCATCACAACTCACTTTCAAGGTTTCATCTGTTTGTCCTGAAGTAACTTTCACCAAGCAGATAATTGTTGTCAATAATTAAATTTCACATTTCTAGGGTGATAATTATAAACTGTGAATGTAGACGGAGAAGGTGATACCTTCTTTGGATCACTAAATTTAAAAAAATCATTGTGAGCTTTCATGATTCAAGATCACTTCTTCAGGCATGCAATGGTAGGAAATCATCAGTGAAAGTTCAAATGTATGTGGCATAGTGGTGTCTGGCAGGCTCTGTTCTTAAAAATAAATGTGAAGTAGCAGTCCATTTTATATCCCTCCCCCATTTAACAGACACAGGAAACCAGATCTCTGCTTATTGCTCCTTCCAAATGGCTCCCTTTCTGGCCTGGTCAAAGCAAGGCATATTTCAATAACCTCCATCAGAGAATGGGTGTGTGGGATTTGGTTTACACGCTAGGCATTCCAATTGTATCCAATTCAAAGTCAATTTAAATATTACCTAGTGGTTAAATTTGTGGTGATGTCTCGATGTTAAAATGTCCATGCAGTTCAGTCAGCTTTTCTTGGTATCTTCAGCAGTTTCATAAACAAACAAATTAGCCGTGTGATTTATATCCAAAAATGTCTTTGTATGAGTTGTTTAATGTATTGAAGGGGTTAGAAATCTAGTTGGATGTTTCAGTCCCACTTTATGGAGGGGAACTTTGTCTGAAATTTCAGCCTGTTTCTTAAGAGGAAAAGGATTTGTTAAAAAGGTTGCCCTGTAATATCTGATAAGAATGTACTCTATGTATGTCTCAGAACTATGCTGACTTGACACTAAGATGTGAATATTAGATAGTTTGCTTAACTTTGTTATTTTCTGTGGTGAATTCTTGAATTGCCTTAGACCACTGGTCCCCAACCTAATGGGACACGGGGCTTCATTAGTGAGCCCAGTGACTAACATAATATAACAAAACCAAATGATTTAGAATCCATTTTGCAGCAATATTTTACTCTGAATTCCTTGTATCTGGCTATATACGCTTGCCTAGTTAGCATGATTGTTATGGCTGTTTTCCATTAGCCACGGCATTAAATGTCCATGTTGAGATTTTTTATAGACACCTTTAAATGTTATGTAAATGGTGATCTCTAAGCAAGAGAACAAATAGGTCAATCTTAGAAGAAATCAACCCAGAATGCTCCTTGGAAAGTCAAATTGTAAAGATGAAGCTAAGGTACTTTGGACATCAAATGAGAAGAGAGGATTCGCTTGAGAAAGCCTTGATGCTGGGAAAGGTGGAGGGCAAAAGAATAAGGGGGCGGCCAAAAATGAGATGGTTAGATGGTATTGTAGAGACAATGGGCACAGAACTGAGCGAGTTGAGGAGGATGGTGGAGGACAGAAGTGCCTGGTGGACAATGGTCCATGGGGTCGCAGAGGGTCAGAATCGACTGTGCGACTGAACAACAACTAAGTCTTGGCTTATACTTGGTTTTCACATTTTTTTTATCTTGGAAAAAGTTTGTTCACACATGTATTTGGTGCCCAAGACTATGAACATGCCTGCAGCAAATTTCTTTAGGTTGATAAATATATCAGGTAGACCAGAATAAAATCTAACAGACTATTTTCTTTGTAAATATCTCTGAGATAATGCAAATCAATTATTTCCATATAAAAATGTTACTTGCATCTTGTTGTGTTACTTCAGAGGATTCTGATACTGTACTGGCCTGGGGTCCTGGGTGCGAGGCAGAGAAAGAGGACGACCTGTCAGCTCCACAATCGGGTGGGGTTTCTGGGTTGGAGCCGGCTGGAACAGATGAGGTCCTGGATGAGCAGCCAACTCCACAGACTGGTGAGGTTTCTGGGTTGGGGTCGACTGCAGCAGGTGAGGTCCTGGAAGAGATGGAGGGCTCAAGCCAGGTTGGGCTGCAGGACCCGGGCGTGGCAGGAGGACCAAATAACCAGGCCAGCACTTCGGAAGCAACAAGGGATGCTTTAAGGCATCAGCTTCAGGTGAGGCGAAGGAGGGCTCGGGCACGCCTCCTTAACAGGCCCACAGCTGTGGACTCTGACTGACCTTAAAAGGAAGTGAAATCTGCTTGCTCCTGGTCAGAGCAATTCTGGAATATTTGGACCCATACTGAGTATACCGCCTGTCGTGGAATCTGAACTTCTGGTTTGTGACCTTGGACTGCTTCTCGGAAAACTCTTTGGACTCTGGAACCCTCGGCTGGTTTGACCTCTGGACTGTTTGATAACGCTTTACCTACCTCCCTTACCTCTGCTGCAATTGTGGGTGGTGGGCCATAACAGTTTTGCTCTGACCCTTCAGCAGACTAGTAAGGGGGGGGGGTGTTCTTTCTGCCTACTGACTGCATTCCTGGGAGGGGTGCTATGGAAGCCCTTCAAGCAGCTCTGGCTGCTTTAACAAACCAGATGGCGGAAATGCAGGGGAATCTTCAAACCCTGGCTGGGGAGGTGCATGGTTTGCAGGGCATGACTGCTGCTGCTGCTGCTGTTCCGTTACCACCCTCCCCCAGGTGCCCGTTGGCAGTACCTGACAAATTCTCTGGCAAACGGGAGGACTGTGGAATGTTCCTGGCTCGGTGTCGGTTGTTCTTTTCAGCCAGGCCACAGGATTTTCCTACAGACGAGCTGAAGGTCGCCTTTCTAATCAGTTTGTTATGCGAGACAGCTGCTAAATGGGCAACTCCCTTACTGCTCCAGCAATCTCCTTTGCTCCGAGACTATGTACGTTTTGAGCAGCATTTCCTCTCTTGTTTTGGAGATGGTTTGTCGCAGGCCCGAGCCAATCGGCATATCAGGCAGCTGCGGCAGGGTCTCCAGCCTGTAGCTGATTACGTGGCCGATTTCCAGCTGTTGGCCCAGGATCTGCGCTGGAATGAGCCTGCCCTCCAAGACCAATTCCTGGAGGGGTTAAACGATGCTGTCCTGGATGAGTTGGCACGGGTGGAGAGGCCCCAATCCCTTGCTGCTCTAATTGACTTGAGCCTTCGCATCAATGGGAGGCTGGAGGATCGATGGCAGGCTGCTGCATCACGGCGTCGGGACTTTGGGGGGCCGCTTCTGCCGCCTCCCACCCCTCCTCCTCTGCCTCCTGCCCCATGGGCCGTGGCGGTGGGCCCGCCTCCTCCACGGCTGCCGGGCCTTGCTGCTCCTGAACCCATGCAGTTGGGTGGGGCCAGGCCGCGCCTCCCGCCGGAGGAACGCCACCGCCGGCCGCTGGGCGGCCTGTGCCTGTATTGTGGGGCGGGTGGTCATTTTGCTCGGTCCTGCCCCGCCAAGCCGCAGTTGCCGCCATCAAAACGCCGGACCCCAGGTGCGTCCGGGCCTGGCCACCTGGGGTGTTCCGCAGTGAATCGTGGCCCTGCTCTGTCTGGCATCCCGCTGTTGCTTGTGCCGGTTCGGCTCTGTGTGGGCGGGGGCAGCTGGATCCTCTCCCATGCGCTTGTGGACTCTGGGGCCTCGCACTCCTATATGGACTCGTCCTTTGCCCGGCGGCATGGAATTCCGCTGCGGCCGAAGAAACGCCCTGTCGCGGTCGAGGCTATTGATGGCCGTGTATTGCGGGCCGGGCCGGTGGCGATGGAAACGCAGCCTCTTTCCTTGGTGGTGCAGTAGCGGGAGGACCGCGTCTGCCTGGACGTTACCTCGATGCCGCACTTCGCCCTTGTGTTGGGCATGGACTGGCTGTTCTGCCACAACCCCGCCATCAACTGGAGGACGCAGGAGCTTCGCTTCTGCGACTTGGTGGGGGGGAAGGAGGACCCGTGCCGGGCCTTCCTGAACTCGTGCACCACCCAAGGGGGGATCGTCCTTCCTGAGGAGTACCGGGACTTCGATGCGGTCTTTTGGGAGCAGGAGGCCGACAGCCTGCCGCCGCATCGACCGTTTGATTGCAGCATCACGCTAGTTCCTGGAGCAAGTCTGCCATCTGGAAGGCTGTATTCCCTCTCAGAGCCTGAGCGTGAGGAGCTGCAGAAATTCCTTGCCAAGAACCTGGCTAAGGGGTTTATCCGTCCGTCTGCGTCTCCCACGTCTGCCCCAGTCCTGTTCGTGAAAAAGAAAGGGGGGGAGCTGCGGTTGTGTACGGACTATCGGGCCCTCAATAAAATCACGATCCGGGACCGCTATCCTTTGCCCCTGATTTCGGATCTGCTCTTGCGGGTGCGGGGTGCATCCATTTTTACCAAGTTGGACCTCCGGGGAGCATACAATCTTATCCACATCCGGGAGGGGGACGAGTGGCTGACGGCGTTTGGCACCCGCTACGGTCAGTTTGAGTACCTGGTGATGCCGTTCGGGCTGAGCAACGCGCCGGCTGTTTTCCAGCGCTTCATTAACTTCGTGTTCCAGGATCTGTTGGACAAGTATGTGGTCATCTACTTGGACGATATCCTGATTTTCTCCAATTCCCTGGAGGAACACCGTGGGCACGTGAGGGAAGTTCTGGGTCGTCTCCGGCAGCAGCATCTTTATGCTAAGTTAGAGAAATGTTGTTTTCATGTGCCCACCGTGGACTACCTGGGCCATCGCTTGTCTGGGGAGGCCATTCAGATGGATCCGGAGAAGGTGCAGGCGATTGAAGAGTGGGCAGTCCCTAAGAACCGTAAGGACCTACAGCGGTTCTTGGGGTTCGTGAACTACTACCGCTCTTTCATTGCCCAGTTTGCTGAATTGGCCCTTCCGCTGACGCGCCTGACACGACCGAACACCTCGTTCCGGTGGGGTGAGGAGGCCCAGGCGGCATTCACGGCCCTAAAAGACTGCTTCATATCTGGTCCTGTTCTGGGGTACCCCGACCCTGCGGCACCCTTCATTGTAGAGACTGATGCCTCGGACTATGCCTTGGGGGCAATCCTCTCCCAGCCGGTGCCAGAGTCTGATCTTTTACGCCCTTGTGCCTTTTACTCCCGACAGCTCTCTTCTGCAGAGCGAAACTACACTACCTGGGAGAAGGAGTTGCTGGCCATCAAGGTGGCATTCGAGGTTTGGTGGCACCACCTTGAGGGGGCTCGGCTCCCGGTCACAGTAAGAACAGACCATAAGAATCTGGAACATTTGCAGACGGCCCGGCGCCTGAGCCAGCGGTTGGTGCGATGGTCTCTGTTCTTTGCACGCTTCGATTTCCGGATTCAGTTTGTCCCAGAATCCCAAAATAAGCGGGCGGATGCCTTGTCCCGGAAACCCGAATATCGTGAAGATCGGGCGCCGGGTCCTGACAGTTCGCCGATCCTAGGTCCGGAAGTCTTCGCAGTAGGATTGGAGGTGCGGCCCCTGGTCGAGCGGGTGCGAGAGCAACAGCGTCGGGATCCTGTTGTCCACGCCAGAATAACGGAGCTCCGGAACAACCCAGGGAGAGCATCGGACTACTCTGTGCATGGGGAGGAGCTCTGGTTCCGTGGCCGGCTCTTTGTACCTGCTGGGCCTCTTCGGGCCGAGGTGATTCGTCTTCACCATGATGCACCTCCTGCGGGGCATTTTGGCCGCTTCAAGACCACCCGATTGATCACCCGCGCATTTGATTGGCCAAGGTTGCGGGATGACGTCTATCAGCACATCCAGAAGTGTGAGACCTGTCATAGAGCCAAGCATGTGACGGGAAGGCCTGCCGGGTTGCTGCAACCGCTGCCCACACCACCTCGCCCATGGCACACGGTATCCATGGATTTCATCACGGATCTCCCACGAGCAAAGAAGTTCACCACAGTTTGGGTGGTGGTTAATTGCTTCACGAAACTGGCTCACTTCATCCCCTGCACTGGTCTCCCTTCTGCTTCTGACACTGCCCGCCTCTACCTTGATCACGTTTTTCGGCACCACGGAATCCCTGAGAACATTATATCGGACAGAGGATCCCAGTTCACCTCCCGGTTCTGGCGCACCCTGCATGAGCACTTGGGGACTCAGCTTTGTCTCTCCTCCGCCTACCACCCACAAACCAATGGGCAGACGGAGCGGATCAATGGGTTGTTGGAACAGTATCTGCGCTGTTATGTCAACGAGCAGCAAGACAATTGGCCCCAGTTCCTGTCACTGGCGGAATACGCATACAACAACTCGGACAGCGGATCAACGGGGCAGTCGCCTTTTCTTGCGACTTATGGTTTCCACCCTCGATTTTGGGCCGCGGCACCCGTCTCCGACGCCGTACCGGCTGTGGCAGACTTCATACAGGAACTGCGGGCTCAGCATGCCCTGCTACGGGAACACTTGGATAGGGCCAAGGCAGCGTACAAACAGCAGGCGGATCGGCACCGTCGGCCGGGACCGTTGTTGGCCCCAGGGGATTGGGCGTGGGTGTCAACGCGCCACTTGCGGGGCTCCCGGCCGCGCCGGAAATTGGAGGCTCGGTACGAGGGTCCCTACCGTGTGCTGCGGCGACTGAGACCGGTGGCCTTTGAACTTGAACTCCCTCGTGGCCTTCGGTTGCACCCTGTTTTTCACCGGCTGCTCCTGGTCCCTGCTGTTGCCCCCCCCCCCCGTGGTGGGTGCCTGTCTCCGCCTCCACCACCGCCACTGTCCGATGTTGTTTTGTAGGGGGGCCCTGAGGGGGGGGACAGTGTACTGGCCTGGGGTCCTGGGTGCGAGGCAGAGGAAGAGAATGACCTGTCAGCTCCACAATCGGGTGGGGTTTCTGGGTTGGAGCCGGCTGGAACAGATGAGGTCCTGGATGAGCAGCCAACTCCACAGACTGGTGAGGTTTCTGGGTTGGGGCCGACTGCAGCAGGTGAGGTCCTGGAAGAGATGGAGGGCTCAAGCCAGGTTGGGCTGCAGGACCCGGGCGTGGCAGGAGGACCAAATAACCAGGCCAGCACTTCGGAAGCAACAAGGGATGCTTTAAGGCATCAGCTTCAGGTGAGGCGAAGGAGGGCTCGGGCACACCTCCTTAACAGGCCCACAGCTGTGGACTCTGACTGACCTTAAAAGGAAGTGAAATCTGCTTGCTCCTGGTCAGAGCAATTCTGGAATATTTGGACCTATACTGAGTATACCGCCTGTCGTGGAATCTGAACTTCTGGTTTGTGACCTTGGACTGCTTCTCAGAAAACTCTTTGGACTCTGGAACGCTCGGCTGGTTTGACCTCTGGACTGTTTGATAACGCTTTACCTACCTCCCTTACCTCTGCTGCAATTGTGGGTGGTGGGCCATAACAGATACATTATTATTTCTTTTCTATACTTTTGCAATCTGTGAATCTAATCTGAAATTCTGCCTGTTTTGATAGTTAGAACTTCTAGAAATGTTCACTATCGAAAACACTTTGTATCCTTTTTGCAAAAATTCCAGGCCTTTTACTCTCCTTTTCCAGCCTCGTTTTATTTTGTTTCAAAAGCAGTATGGACATCTCTTCTACTGATCGGTTTGTCATGATTTTGAGGTAGCCATATTTACTTGCTCTACTTAAGTTAGTTTGACTGTGACTTAGTTGTCCGCTTTCTGTCATTTGTTTATACTTATCTCAGATTCCTCATGTCTTGACCTTAAGTCGACAGCCAGTTACTAAGCAACTGCATTCCTTCTGACCCTTATCTCAGATTTTTGTCAGATTAAGTTGGACAGTTAGATGTCTTCTCATGACCTCATGCATTCCACAAACACCTACAGACCGAGATGCTTTGAGAAGGTTCTAAATGATGTAATTAGTATGAGGTCATTGAATTCTTTTGGTGGGAGGAAATCCCTCTTTTCACTATTTAAAGAGTGCCTTTTCAGACCTAAAGTCGGTTCTCTGACTTGAGGCTAAAATGCTTTGTTAGCTGAACTCAAAATTCCCTTTCTGGGGAAATATCTACGTGTAGCATAATGCTGCCAAACAAAGCTGATGAATATCAAAGAGGCCATGGACTATGCCAGAATTCCCTGAGAGGATTGGCATTCTATGGAACTGGACTATGCCATCCTATGGAAGTGGTCTATGCTGGTATATGGCCATTTGTCCCTTTCAAGGACTGATGGACTTTGGGGGGTTTATTTGGCTCTACAGATTTATGGACTTACTAATCGACTCTGAAATATTTCATGGACATTTCTGAGCCCAGGAGAGAGAGCCCTATGGGAATTTGGGGGAATTTTATTCTCTACAGCTTTGCTACTTTTATCTTATGGAATACAAAATAAAGTTCTGTTTTGGGGGAATTTTATTCTCTACAGCTTTGCTACTCTTATCTTATGGAATACAAAATAAAGTTCTGTTTTGGGACTTTACCTTGTTGAATTCTGCTTGGGCTTAGCACTAGAACAGAGCTCTCTGCTTCAACCACACACTGCTACTGCAACATCCATGCCACAATGGAAAAACCTCACTCCCTGTGACTTGGTAAGATCAGGGTGTTTTGGGTCCTTTTGGGAGGCTGGCAGAGGTTAGGAAGATGAGTTGGGGTGGAGTGCATCACACTCAGCACTCTGTGACACCAAAGCCTCTAGGGACCCCCGGGGCAACCCCCTGACACCCTCCAGAGCCTTTATCTTTCTTACACACATATACTGAATTGCTTCCAACATGGCAATGGCTGGGGTACCTGAGCTCTGCTGGCTAGCAGAGCAACAAGACTTGCTGAAATATTAATATGGAGAAGATCAAGAGGGGACTGGCAGAAGTAACCATGGAGACCACATCAAACAAGCAGGTTGGCAGGCTGTACAAAAAGAGTTCAGGTCTGCATGTGGTCTGTGGGCCACAGGTTGGGTACCCTGCTTTAAAGAGTTCTCTTATTTAAGAACAGTATTTGCAGATGAACGTGCAAAGGGGCATCTAATCTAACTCCCTGCTGAATGCAGGAGCTGTAGGGCAGGATAAAAACATAACATCTCTGGCAAGCAGGCTGCAGGTTGAGGACCTCTGACTTAGAGTGTCTCTGTATCTTACTTTTGGCAGTTTCACATCTGGCCTAGACATGGAAGAAGAGCTACAGGTATTTCCTGATACCTTTAAATAACTTTCAAGCATATCAGAGAGTAAACAAAACAAAAAGAAAAAATGTTATGGCACTTTAAAGACTAACTGCTCTTTTTTAATGTTAGTTTTTATAGATCAATTCCATTTTAAGCTAACATTACTCTCTGATATGCTTGAAACACAGACTAACACTGCTACCATTGCAAAAATAATAACTTTCAGTAAATTTTGCTTTTGCCCTTTTACTCAATTTTCTTTTAATAAATAAATAAATAAATAAATAAAGTTGTTGTTGTTGTTGTTGTTGTTGATGATGATGATGATGATGATTTATATGCTGCTCTCTACAACCAACTGTCTGGGTTTTGGCTCAGAGGACTTGTGGTACTAAAACCAGGTCTTGCCTTGACCAGCTTTTGGGAATTTCAGTATATATGTGTAGTGGCAGCTGTACCTTGCAAGGAAGACACGTTGCTTCTAAGTACTTAGGCTTGTGGGGTGTTTTAATATCCTGAAAGCACTGCAAAAACAAAGTCTATTTTGACATTTTAATTTATTTTAAATGTTACCTATATTTCATATATATCAATAATTTAAAATTATGCAACCCCAAGAAAATGTCATTGAAGTAGTCTGCTTCTGGGCAAAAAAAATAATGCTCTGATATGAAAAAAGAGATCAACTCTTGTTCTCAAGTGTGACATAAAATAGATTGCACTAAAGCTATGAACCTTTTAAGAACAAAATTCATTGTCTTTATAGGCTCAAATTATTTAGCAAAAGCACCATCAACAGCAATAACAATAAATACAGCAAACCATAACCCATTAAAAACTGAAGTCCCCATCTTGCACCCTCTCTCATTTTGTAATAAATTAAGATGTAAATATGGGTTATTCATTGAATTATGCTTTATCCATCACGCCTCTTTTAAGTTTGGGCTTACAGGGGAAAATCAAATGTAATCTTTCAGAAATTTACTATCTGTAGTAAGAGATGAGAAAAAAAGCAGCACCCCTTCCTTCTTCCATAGCTTGGACTGGCAGATGAATTTTACTTTAATTTACTGGGCATGTCATAATGCCCTGCGCCACCCCAACTGAAGCAACAGTTTAGATTGATTTAAAAGATGGGGGAGGACAAGTTGTGTAGCATATACATCTGAGTTCCTCAGTACAGGATGGGAAGTTTGTAAGGAAGAGCCAGCAGGCTGCCACAGGTATTCCCCAGTGACCACTGCCCATGGTAGTTGCTTCACTTTGATAGGGCTGTCCCTGATTGCTGATTCTTTTGTGTTTCCGGTGACCATAATTAATATTTATGAAAGCAGTGCCAGGTGGTATAGCTTGCTTAATGTATTTATTTTGAAGATTAGTGCCATATTTTATATCATAAATAGCAAAGATGTCATAGAAGAATCATGTATATTTTGAAGGTGTTAATTACTCTTTGTCCATCATCCCCTCCTCTTTTTAATGCCTGCTGTTCTCGCTTATGAATGTGCATTATTTCATGCCTGAAGAGATAAGCACTACTAGTTCCCAAACATCATTCCAGCCGAGATTAATTTGACCTGAATTTGAAGACACAGCCAAAGCTGGCCTTGGAAAGTGTAGTACTCATGCTGAAAGGGGACTCTCATAAAGTGATGATGTATGTGTTTCCTGTGACTTTACATGCAGATCGTATGCATTTTTGTGGGCCTGGAATGCTCACTAAGGCAGGTGGTGGTGGTGGGAATCCTGTCATTTTAAAATTCAAAATTCTACTGATATACTAATATAAGTGACAAACACCCATGGGACAACTCACAGAAAGATGCAGAGCAATGCAGGATGTCTGAAAAAGATTACTGATGATTGAAAATAACCTAGATCTCTGATACCTTGGTTTCTGCCCCCCCCCCCATGGTTTCTTTAGGAAGAAAACTCTAGTTACAAATGGGAATCAAAGCAGATGTCATTTTGGAATTTTTATACCCTGTTTTGGGACTGATTTTCTTCTATGTAAGCAGCTACCCCTTTGCTCAGATCTGACTATTAAGAAGCAAACACTTTTTATGGAGGAAGTGCACTAAATATATCTCAAAGTTCAAAGTTCCGTTGATAGGAATGGATGTAGAATCCCTGCTATTTTCAACCTTGCAACCCACAAATCATTTCCTTTCTGGTGCTATGGCAAATAAAACTAGCAGAGTTGCAAATATAACATCCTTTGGTTACAAGCCTATAAATATGGCCTGTCAACTTAGAGTGCTTCCGGCAACCAATCTGATATTGCGGGGGATCTTATTGTCTCTTTGGGTAAAATCAGAGTCAAAGACTGCTGTTTATGAATGTCTGTTGAAAAATAGCAGACTGGAGAAAGGCAGAAGCAAAGTTAATCAGGAAAATATGATCTCCTGTACAAGGTTAATCCAAACAGAATTTTTTTTATTTTCTATATATATATATTTATTAGTATTTACTGAGTGAATTTACTCCCTTTCCATTATTCTAAATGACATCACTCTGATCACAGAGGAAAAATATGAACAGCCAGGAGCATTTCCATCATATCTTCAGTTTTAACTGCTTTTTAATCGTACAAAAATCATGTTTTAATTTAATTTTTTTAAATTTTGTGAGACACCTTGAGTCCTTCTCAGGAGAAACGTCACCTGTAAGCAAGCAAGCAAGCCAGTGATGGGCAGCAGCTGGTTTGCACCAGTTCACCAGAAATGGTAGTAGCTTTTCCCAGTGTCCCGGAGAACTGGTAGTGGCTTTTGGGGAGAACCAAGCAATCCCTTGGCTGTTCCTCTTTGAGCTCACTGAACATTGTCCTTTGCGTCTGAACCACACAACCTGTTATCATCTCTGAAAGTAGCCTGCTGTATGTATGTGAGGAGCAGGCCTGGAGGCATGGGTGCCCCATAAGTGGGCTCTCTCACACCTGGCACTTCCCTCCTCCAAGTCTAGAACAGTGAACTCTCCAGTGGATTTTGGAGAGACGACTTTGACCAAGGAAGACAGATGCTTCCAGGACAGAAATCCTCAAGGAAGGTTTCCGGGCTGCATTGAGCAGGGAGTCGGACTCGATGGCCTAAAAGGCTCCTTCCAACATTCTATGATTCTATTATTCCTGAAAGTAGATTTGAGAGGGAACAAGTTTTACCCACTTTTCCTTTCCTATACAGCTACTATGTGTATGAATGTGTGTGTGAGGAATACATACTGTGGTTCATTTTAGCAAACTATATTTCCCCCTCTTTTTCTTTAATGGCAATACACACTGAGCTTTAGAACATGGTGTTCTAATGCAAAGAACAAGCAAACTAAGATTACAGTCTCCATTTCAAAGATGTACAGTCATTACATACAAAATTCTTGCCATTGTCAGCCAGCTGCTCCTTCAAAATACACCAGGGATGTGCTTTTAGCAGGACTCATTCAGAGGAAATATAGTAGGTCAAGCTTTTAAATTCAGGGGATAAATTACATTCAACATTTGAAGGAATCTTCCTAGGTTCTCAGGGTATCCTGTCACACAGATGACAAATGTATCCATAATAAATTAATCTCAAAGTGAATCAAATTAAATGTTTCTAAATGCTCTGAACAATTAAAGGAATAGACTGACACTTCAAAATAAAGCAGATGAGGAATACGTAGTCTGATACAAAAGCATATAGTTGTACTGGAGACAGTTGGTCAAATAAGTTCTTCACTAAGAAAAACAAAATGTTGTGCAACTTTTCATAGTTCAAGACCACTTCTTCAGGCATGTATCCAATAAAGGTATCACCTGTTTCCTGCATCTTTTGCATCTTTACAATTTGAATATGGATCGCACGACTAATCTTCCTTGTTTGCCTAAGATCTTCACTGTGTCACTAAAATATGTTGGGATTTTGAATCCCAGCTCATTACATTTGCTCTGCATTATGCCATTCATATGAACATTTCTACTAAAATGCAATGATTTTGTTTGCTATCTCTGGGTGGTGGGCTTAACATTTCTTTAAGTAAAGTTTATGCCTGCACTGAATATAGCCAGGGTGTTTCAGGAAATGTTGTTCTTTCACACAAAAGGAGACATGTTTCTTTTAGATGCACATCCATCATAGCAAGAGGATTGTGTTTCCCACAGTGAAAAAGGATACCTCAGTGTGCCAAGATAGCTCATTGACAAAAATGGTCAAAGCTTCGAGATTTTTCATTCCTGCACAAGAGCAAACATTACCTTTTGGCACCATCACCTGCATTACCAAAAAGGGAAGACTTGCATGAAAAAAAGCTTTGGTTTGTAAAGTTTTCACAGAAAAGTTATTCAAATATGAAACATGCAGAAAAATTCTGGTAGCCTCTGTTCCCCATCGTCTCTTTATCTAAATCAGGAGTTCTCAACCTTTAAAAGCCGGGGGCCAGGTCACACTCCCTCACACAGCTTCAGGGGCTGGATGGCCATTTTGACCTTCCTCCACCATATGGTGCTTCCTGGTGTGGTGGAGGTAGTGGGGGACACATGAAATGGTGCTGTGGGCTGCATTCGGCCCACGGGCTTCATGTTGACAATCCCTGATCTAAGTGCAACTTCAAAACTTTCCAAATGAGGGTAAGAATGTTTTAAAAATGTTTTATATTTGATTTTGTTTGTGTGCTTGTTTGATCACAGGCTAAAAGAAGAATGTAAATCCTAGAGCCAACTTCCATCAATTCTGACCAGCACGGTCAGGAATGACAGGAAGGGAACTCTTCTTCATCAGCATCTAGAAAACAGGACTGGTGTTCTAAGAAATAACAGCTGGCAAGCATAGGAAACAATTGATTTACATTCAAGTTCATTCCTCACAAGGTAGGAACTCTACTGGGAATATGGAGCCCAATCAACATACAATTTGCTTGTTTCTTTTCAAGAAGACTATGGTTTTTTTTTTTTAAAAAATTTATTGGGCTTTGTTCAGTATTGAATTAGCCTAATTAAATAATTCTGTGATTTGCCTGGAACAAATCTCAGAAATAGCTAGCTATAGCTTTGACTTGGGAAGGAACTGCCAAAACCAGATCTGCTAGAAAGCAGGGTGTCCTCACAAAGCAATTGCTGTATCACTAGCTGATCAATGAAGCAGTGCTGGCTTTGAGGTCTGGAGGCAAATGCTTCCATACCTCCAGGTGGACACTGGAGTGAAAGAGGCAAGGTGCCCTCTGGGAGGAAGGAGGCTTCATCATACAGAAGTGCTGTATGCCAGCTGCAAACCTTGAATAATGGATGACCAAATACACTGTGCTTGTTCTTTAGGATATTCAGCACCACCTTGTTAAACATCTTTCCATCCCAAAAGTTAATATTATTCACATTAGTGAGAATTCACTCAAAATCTCTGATGTCAGTTTTTTTTTTTTGGGGGGGGGGGGATACACTATTATTTTTCAGTACCGGTTTGTTTGTTTTTTGGTTGGGTTGATCTTCTGGGAACTCTTCAAAACAATGAGAACCTAACATTTGCAAATTTTAAAAATGCATCTTTTCTAGGAAGAAAAGATTCCCCCCCCCACACACACACACACACACTCAAATAAAGCATGCATGACAGATGGGACTTGATGGATTAGTGGCATATCAGCAGGGGATGTGACACATTTAACCAATGAATTTTCACACCAGAAGATTAGGAGGGGGTGCACATATAGGAATGGGATCTGAGCCAACATTAACAGATAGTGGTAACTGTGAAGAAGAGAATGCAAACATTTGTCTCTTTTGCTAGCTATCACTTATCAGTCAAAGCAGGACTGGAATGGAGGACCCGATTGGACTCAAAAATTGAAAGCTGTCTACTCTAGGAAAACATAATGATCAATTTCTTGGCCAGACACACAATAAAGATTGTCTTGAACTTTCCCAGTCATACTCATTCTGTCTCTTTTGTCACCCAGAATGGTCCATTGTGACCATTTTAGATGAACCTCCATGATGTTTTTGGGCAAACATAAACAAATGTTCTCTTAGACGTTAGCATTTTAAATTATCTGTACAAATATGGCTGAGGAATTCTGGAAGTTGTAGTCCAGAAGATGAACAGTTTCATATTCTGGCTGCTGCAACTACTCCTTATCTGTTTCTGCAGAACATTTTGGTCATTCTGTATCTGCTTTGGAAGTCTATTATACATGTTGACCGATTCGCAACCTCCGTTGTGTTCAATGAAATTCATTCATGTGATTGTGTATATGGAATTTTGGGCATGATATATGCTAATTCCCTTTTTCTTACTGCCAGGGAAGCACTGACTTGGAGAGACAAAACAACCAGTAGACTGCACTGCATTAGTTCCTAACTTTCTTTTATAGGAGTTGTTTGATCATGTTTTGTTGTTGTTGTCCAGTCGTACAGTCGATTCCAACCCTTTGTGACACCAGGAACTATTGCCCGCCAGGCACTTCTGCCCTCCACCATCCTCCGCAGCCTGCCCAGCTCTGTGCCGATTGCATCTACAATACCATCTAGCCATCTCATTTTTGGTCTTCCCCTTCTTCTTTTGCTCTTCACCTTTCCTAGCATCAAGCACCTATTTGTTCTCCTCGCTGTCCAGGATACTCTCAAAACTGTCCTCCAACACCACATCTCAAAGGCATTTATTCTTCTGCACTCAGCTTTCCTAATGGTCCAGCTCTCACAACAATGGTATACCACAGGGAATACCATTGCTTTGACTATGCAAATTTTTGTTTGCAAGGTGATGTCTCTACTTTTAATCATGTACTTTTTTGATCATGTACTTAGGACATACTGCTTCTGTAGTGGCACAGAGAGATGTTTACAGCACTCCAGCTAAAGTTGTGTCTGATATCTGCACATATAAAAATGTTGCTTAGTTGTACTGGTGATAGCCATAGGAATGGTGTCCCACTTTCCAGGATAATACTTAAACAAAAGAAAATCCTTTACAACTTTACATGCTCAGTTTGCTGAAGTAGAACTTTGATGGTACCAAGACACTTTGTTGCATAGACCACTGTATAACACTGATAGTTGTGGCAGTAGTATCACTAGCACGAGGTCCCAGGGCTGGGCAAAGGATGGTCTACTTTATCCCATGGAGCAAAGATCCTGATGCACATCAACATTGCCACTCACACAATTAGATCTTAAGGTCCTTCTATTTATTTTTTTATTTATTTATTGTTCACACTTACTATCCCGCCCCAATCGGGCTTACACCCGACTCTGGGCGGCTTACAAGATAAAAATACAATCACAAACTCATCCAATAAAATGCTAATAATTAAAAATTTTAAAACTGTAAAAAGTTCATAAAAAGCAAGAAGTAAAACCAGGAACAAACAACCCCAAGGAATAGAACCAACAGCAGGGGAGGCTATCCCTTCTGAAAGTTTCTGCCATTTTATGAAAGTTTGCAATTCCCTGTAATATCTCTGCACTGACTGAAAAATTGGGTTCCAACACCCATATCCCTGCAGTGTTAAGACTCATTGATTAAACGAGTATCCCATTAGTTCATGGGACACTGGCATATTCTCTGCCAGTATCCAATTAATTCAACAATTCCATTTGCTTTTTATCTACTGAGCCACCACAACCCCTTATTATTATGCACTCTTACTGACACTTCCTTACTGAATACCATAGAGGTCATTGCTGAATAGGTACCCAGAGGGTTTATACTTAAATCTCACTGATTTAAGAAATCCTGTTTGAAATCTACAGGATTAACAAGTGCTTGGCTCAGGAAAAAAACCCGCTTGCTCTTTGTTTTGCTATCTTCACAGATGATCTGAGGTTTCCCTTCCTGGCCAACCACGAGTTCTTATTGAGCAATGAAATTACAGTCAAACCTCATATAACACTAAAACCTGGTTCCACAAGTCTTGATGTTATATGATTTTTAGTGTTATCCGATGCATGTTAAAATCCTATGGGAGCCATAGAGATACATTGTAACCACACAGGCTTTAGCGGTTGTTATCTGAAGCATCCCATAGGATCTTAATGTTATCCGATGCAATTCTTCCCCCCAGATTCCTTAATGTTATGCGATTTTCGTGTTATTCGATACTAATGTTATATGAGGTATTACTGTACTAGTAAAGGAGTAAGCACCCACTTTTAAAGTAAATATACTTCTTAAAAAGAAAAACACAAATATCTAGGAGAGCAGAGTTTTAGCTCTTCTTATGTATTCATTTCCATTTTCTCCATTTTCCAGTTATGTGGAATAGTCAAAGCAGGCAGTCATCAATACATGAATTTTAATTGAAAGTAAACTGCTGGAGGTGATCTGGGGTTGAACTCCTTCTGGAAAGTAATGGCCTTGGAATAAATGTTTAATTGACTTTTTGGAATGTTTTCTGTGTGGATTAGTTGAAAATAAAATAAAATAAAATAAAAGTCTGTGTGTCTATTTATATATCTGTAGACAGAAGATATGAAATAAATGATTAGAGGAGTTAGAGACAGGTTCCCATTCCAAAACCTGCACTACTGTAACAGAAACAAGGCAAGTGAGAGAGTGTCAAATTCAGGGAAGCTTTTTCCTTTTCAGGGTTCCAGCAAGCATTCTTATATAAAATATTTCCTTCACTAGATTTTTAATGAGCCTGAAGTGGATTTTGACTTAAATATTTGAACATTCAGTGATCTTCAGCTCTGAATACTTGAGCTGTCCTTCCCAGGAGCCATAGAAAAGATTTTTTTCTTAGAAATCTTTTTGATGTAAACATGTTAAATAAACCAATAGAACAGGGAACAGTGGAGGTTTCCTTCTGTGTTCCCTTTCCTCAGCTTTCATAAATCATTAGGCTGAAACTGATGCATTTGCCAGGGCTTATTTAGAATTCTTCCTTACTGCCAAAAGCCTTTTCTTTCTTTCTTTTTTTCCTTCCTTCCCTCTTGAAAAAAAATCCAGTCTAGCGATTGATGGTTTTAATCACTATTGTCCTGTCACTAATATCCATTTTATTATGTTGTATTTTTTGTAACTTTTTGATTGTGTTTTCTTATTTAAAATTTAATAAAAATTATATTAAAAAAACCTAATATCCATTTTATGGTCAAGTTGATGGAAAGAGTGGTGGCAGACCAGCTGAGGATGTTCCTAGAGGCTACTGAAGGCCTTGATCAACATCAGTCTGGGTTTGCTAAGTGACTGAGACAGTACTGGAGACCCTGCTGGATTATCTTCTGAGAGAAGCTGACAGGGTTAAATTATCCCTGTTCAGTGGTGGCCAGCCAAAAATTTTACTACCACACTATGGGTGGAACCAACATTGTGGGCGGAGTCAACATCATGACATCATTGGCAGAGCAAATTATGTAGGCGGAGCCAGCATAAAAAACCAATAAAAATAAGTACACATAAAAATACAAATTAAATAGACATAAAAATACATAAATACACATTAAAATGAATACACATTAAATAGACATAAAAACACATAAAAATACAAATTAAATACAGTACACATAAAAATACACATTAAAAATAAATACACATTAAAATACACACACACACCCCACACCCAAAGGTGAGTCACTTACCCTGGGGAGCAGGCTATAGGGAGCTTCAGGCTAGCAGCTTCTCTTCCTCCTCCCCACTTGGGAGGACAGCAAGGAGGCTGCGCGTGCGCACCAAGTGCTGTAGGTGCACATGCACACCAAGTGTTTGGTGCACATGTGCAGTTGGGAAAGTGGCAAAAAGGTACGCTCCCGAGGTGGTTCCCCCCAAAAGCTGCTACCGGTTCTCTGGGACACCGGGAAAAGTTACTGCCGGTTCTAGCAAACTGGTGCAAACCTGTTGCTGCCCATCACTGTCCCTGTTGGTTCTCTTGGATCTCTCAGTGGTCTTTGATACCATCAACCATGGTATCCCTTGGGATAGTTATTAAAGCATAGCTTTTGCCTGATTCTGGTATTTCCTGGAAGGGTATGTTCAGAGAGTATAGCTGGCGGAGTTGTCCATCTCCTGGGTGCAGCAATATGGGGTACTTTGGAGGTTGGCAATCTCCCCAATGTTATTTAACATCTTATGAGGCCACTGGGAAAGATCACCAGGAGATGTGGAGTCTGCTTTCGTCAGTACACTGATAATACACAGCCCTAGCTCTCCTTCTCCACTTCAGCAGTGGATGCCATATAGAAGCTGGAAGAGTGCCTGGATGAAGTCATGATGTGGATGGTGGATAATAAGCTAAAATGGAATCCGGATAAAATGGAAGCAATGCTGGTAGGGAGTAACTGTTCTCAGTTTGAGAGGATGACAATCTCCCTTTGGGGGTAATCTGGGCATGTAGTCTTTGGCACCAGAAAATCAGGTGTCATTGGCAGTCAGGTCTGTATTTTCCCAAACCAGTTCTGCTCATTTCTCGACAGGAGATCCATGATTGCATTAACCTACAAATTGTTACTCTCCATAATCATCTATTGTAATGCCCTCTACGTGGGGTTATTCTTGAGGGTGGTAGGGAGACTTCAGCCAGTACAAAATGTGGCTGCCAGGCGGGTTTTTGGTATTGGCCAATTTGACCTGGATTGGTTGCCTGTTACTTTGTGCCAGCTTCTCGGTATTGCTGCTGACCTATAAAGCCTTGAATGGTTTGGGACCATGCTATCTAAGGAAACAGCTCTTCCTCAGAAATTATACCCGAAGCACACAGATGTTTAAACTCAGAGTGGTCCCACCTAGAGAAAGCAGTGACCAAATACAGAGCTTTTTCTGCCATATGCTCCAACCTCTGGAATGAATTGTTGATGGAGATAGGATCAGCCGCATTGTTGCTAGCATTCCGCAAGTCTCTGAAGACTTACCTATTTCAGGAGGCTTTCCCCATCTATTAATATCTTTTGGGCTGTGATGTGTTTTGCCCTGAAGCTAAGTTATCTGCTGCTCTTGCTACTTCTACTGATGTTTTTATAGTGCTGACTGGATGGGGATTATATTTAAATGATTGTTTTATCTCTCTGACACTGTAGGCCTGTATATTGATATATAGATCTCCATGTTTTTCTTTAATACTGTACTTTCATGTTTTTTGGTGTTATACTCTCGTGTTATGACTTGTGTTTTATTTAATTACTGTATTTTATTTCTTGTTATTTTGATATTTTTATATGTTTGCAATTCACCCTGAGTGATGCATGCACCAGAAGGGTGGGGTATAAATGCTAAAAACCAAACAAATTGTAATCAAGTTATTTAATTGAAAATTGGTAAAATATTTTTAAATTCATACATGTAATAGTATGTTTAATGTAAACTTGAAACATGTAAATATTGGACTGTGTTGAGTGCTATACTGTAGTTCTGTTTATGGTAGGCTCTGTGATTCATTGAAGGTTTCTGTAAATGCACTGGGGAAGAAGGCAATTTTCATCAAATTTCCCTTTTTCCTGCAGCTTTTTTTACTGCCTCCCATGCTTTTGTTTATACTGTGTGTCTCCCAGTCTGCTGGGATTGGCTGGGGAAGGAGTTATAGAAAATGAAGTGCACACTCCAACACCAAAAATCTACACACACTTCTAAGTTAAAGAAAAAAGAGGATCAGCAAAACCTTCCCATTCCACTGGTGAAAAACTCAGCAGGCTGAACATGTCTTCTATGACTGGAAACCACTGATAGTTTGGTTTTGGATTCTAACCCATTTTTGCATTTCATTCTCTTTCCTTTCCTTTCAACTCTTCTTTTTAAATGGTACTTTCCTCTCAGTTTTACAGTGTTGTTTTCTGTTTCTTTGTGCTGAGTAAGGAAAGTTTGCAAAAAGAAAGCATTAATGGAGAAAACTGGCATGACCATCCCCAGTGTTGGTGGATTTCTTGGTTGTTGAAGTGGAGAAACTGGCAGGTTGTTAATCTGCCCTGTGAAGCACCCAGCAAAGTTACTTGACTCGGGGCTTGAAAGGAACCATCTGCTTTTGAGAACATCACTGAGCACTTGCTGTTAGCAGTCATCTGGGCTCTAATGAAGCCTACCAAGCCTTGCTGCAGGGACTTGTGACAGAGGGTCTCGGGATAGAAAGGAAGCTTGTGAAAGCAATTCTCACAGAGAAACTCAATTTAATTTTCTTCGGCATGAGTCTTCTGCAGCTGCACCAATGTACGATAAAAAAAAGACATCAAAACCAGAAGAGACAATTTATGCAATCATCAATCACTAAACAGTTACTAAGGGAAAATGCCATAAACAACAGCAGCAACAATTGACCACATGAGCCAAGATCAAACATTTAGAAATGGGATGGAAAACTGAGCCTCCTGCAGCTGTTGCCAAGCAGGATAAACAGTAGGGCAGGATCATGGGGACTGCAGTCCAGCAGCACTTAAAGGAATGCTGCAACTTGTGAGGAGCAATTGGGGTTTTGCACCAGAGCATTAAAATTGAGACAGCATTGAAATGGACACAAATCTCTATTGGTAAGTGTTGGGAAAATAAATGGTCACACTTTTAGAAAGTTCAGAGGTGCTCTACAGGAAGTCCATTCAAGACATCCACTTCAGAGAAATGCAGATGGGTGAGACTAAACCAGTGGTCAGCAAACTTGGCTCTCCAGCTGTTCTTGGACTTCAGTTCCCAGAAGCCTTGATCAGCAGGAGTGCTGACTTGGACTTCTGGGAATTGAAGTCCAAGAACACCTGGAGAGCCAAGTTTGCAGACCCCTGGACTAAACAAATAACTTGCCCAAGAAACTGAATACAAGAGATGTGTCATCATGTTGACCAAGGGATTCTGCTGTTTAATGTAAGTCACAACCAGAGTAGGCCCATTGAAACAGTGGGGATTTGGTAAGTCAACTCACTGGAAGTTTTTTTTTAAAGTGGCAGGTAGAATCTAAGGACACTACCATCAGGGATTTAGCGTTTGAATTTGATGTGTTGAATTATGCTCATTAGTTCATTTATTTCTTTTATTTCATTCATTAGTTAAGGGTGATGTTTCAAATGGGGAAAAATAAAGACATTATGTTCATAAAATTAAGGTTTTCATAAAGTGTTCATTAAATCTAAGGTTTTCTGAGCTAAGGTAAAGGTCACCCTTGATCAAAAGCCAGTCATATCCAACTCTAGGTTTCTGTGCTCATCTCTGTTTATAGCCAAAGAGCCACCACTGTCTGTGTCTGCATACATTTTTGTGGCAGGCAAGGAATGCTGTTTACCTTCCCACCAAAGTGGTCCCTATTTATCTTCTTACAGTTTCTTGTTTTTGAACTGCTACATTGTTTCAACCCAAAACCATAAATCCCAATTTCATTTGTGTTCATTATTTTTTATATTTTATTTTTCAATAAAGATGCTTTTAACCTTTATTTTCCATTCTCCCCGACTCTACCCACTATGCACACATGTCCATAAGCAGCCCACTATACACACAACAATTCACCACAGGTGAATAACTGCAAAGGACATATTTTTGATAAATATTTCAATAGTCAAACTGCAAAGAAAAAGAGTTTTTCCTTCACAATTCCTTGAAAGCAGTTCTTCAATAAGAGGGAAAGCAAAAAAAAAAAAAAAAAGGAAACTGGTTATGACTTCAAAGGAGAAACTTCCTACAGTGTATCCATTTTCACACCAATGTATCTATTCTGTAATTGAGAGATTTTTTTTTGAAGGAAAGAAGGTTAGAAAGAAAGTGTTTTTTTTTAACCTTCACAGAAAATGTTCTGTTGTGTCTTTGCTCTGGTAGATAAAGCTAACAATGTTGATAAATTTCTCAGTGAAATTTCATGTGTATGTGTGAGACTAAAGTAAAACTTTCCATTTGTGCTCCTTTTAAGAAAAGAAAAAAAGACAGACTCCTGTTTGAAAAGCCTAGCTTCATATCTGTAGCAAATTTATTTTGGAAGGATTAATGGAATAATGTTTAGTTATTTCCCAAATATCCCTAATTTACAAAGAAAATCAGATTGGCTTTATGATTTGGGTTAGCTCTTGTTATTTTAAACACACTAAGAATTAAAGATTATTGTCTTCATATATGGAAAATCATAAAGAGCTCATAATAAATAACATATAATGACATGTACTTTATTTGAACCAGGTGTTCATGATCTTGGCTGGTCAAAATAGACCAAGAGTTCTATTTTACTAATCAAGAAATTAGGAAAGTATCTCAGCATCTACAATGTGTCAATCATCTCAGAGTTCTGGGGAGATTGAGTGTTATAATTTTACTTTAAAATATAAAATTGCTAAAATTTCTTATGAAACAGGCCTTAATTGACCTGATTGTTTGCCTTTGTCTAACTGTCTATAAGAGCTAATCTAGCATCATTTAGAGCTCTTTCTCCTTATGAAATCTTGATGATACAACTTACGTGTATTCCACTTGATGTTCCAGGATATCCATGTGCTTGACACCTCAATATGGACTATTTTTGTGCTCTCATAAAATTGTCTCAGATAATCCCATTGGCAGGTTGTGGCAGTAATACCAAAAAGCTCCTGTACATCCACAAAATTCCCTGAATTCCTAATGAAAGTATCAACATTCCCTGTATTCCTAATGAAAGTATTTCAGCAAAAGAACTGACTCCAACCTTAGCTGAAAGAGCCTTGCTGAACTTTGTTAACCACAAATGCTTCACATTGCAAAAAGGTATCCAAATGAACTGATAAACATTGTTCCTGATCCAACAACATCACAGAAGCCAAAGCACAAGTATCAGCATTCCATCTAATTATTTTGATCCAAGTCCTATGGTTGAAATTGAAGTTCAACCCCATGTAAGAGAACTAAGTGCTGTGACCAAGAAAGCAAACACTGAACTGTTCCTGTTTTGTCTAGATGGACTTTGGTCTGTGACGGGATTCTCCGTCTCGCCATAGACTGTGGTCCTGTGACATCTGATGTCATCTCCATGTTGGATGGATAGTTTCATGTACTCCTTTGCTACAACTGAGGGAGAAGCATCTGCGGTCCAAGGCATGATGAAAAGAACAAAAGCTTATAGGAAACAGCACACTGTTAATCTGGATTAACATTTTGGGATGTCTATGGATTAAGTTGTGCCTCCTGTTTCTTAAGGAATAGGATGAAAATATATATGAAAAATAATGTGCAACTTTGAACCATAAGTTTGAAGTAAAAGCTGAGATACTGAGATAATTGTGAGATGATAAAGTATTCAATGTCCAAATAGATAGATTTTTGTAAGTTAGATTGTGAGCCAATGCTATGGACAGTTAAGTAAGAGTTTATATAAAGGTACTGTATATGAAGAAATGTGTATGTGAAGAAATGTGTATGTGAAGAAATGTGTATTGAAGTGTTGTCCTATAGGACAAAAATGGGGGATTGTGAGAGATAAATTTTGATCCATAATATTTGATTAAAAATAGAATCAAAATGATATAAAGGGAGTCATCATGTCACTGTGACCTGAAAGAGGGAAGGAACCTCATCAGGTGGCTCAAGACAGGTTTACACGTGCCTCATGTCTCACGTGTATCTTGCTAACCACAAAATGTGAGATGACCTAATGTACTGGGGGGGGGGGGGAGAGACAGTTTTAGAAGGTATATAAGGGAGAAGGAAAGACAGGCATTTGGGCATTGCAAACATGGGATCCTAGGGAAACCTGTCTTTCCAAATTTCTATATTATTGGCCAATCTTAATATTACTTGTATCTCTTTATTATTAAGGTATTGTACTTTATAGAATGTGTTCTGATTTTATTTGGCTTATGCAATCAATAAATTAAATTAATATTATATTGTGAAGAGTCTTTATAAATGATTAAAATTTATCCCTGACACTGCTTTGCATCATTTTTCTCCACATGTTGTATGTGAACTGTATCTACCTCAGGAAGTTGTCATATTCACTTTTTAAATTGGTTTTCCCTCCTTTTGTGGGGTTTGTGTGACCTCTTTTTAGTAGTATTTTGTAAAATGCTTCATAATGTTTCCAAAATCCAATTCCAAATCTGCAAGTGTCCCCACAAAGGTTAAGCTTTTCTCTTTCAAATACACTTTGGATCATCTGAATTGTTTGGGTATTTTTTTTCACTAGCCCCATGACAACCAACCCCCCCCCCCAGCAAAACTGTCACTTTTCTGATGCTAATTCTGAAAGTGATGACGTCATTGCTTTGCATTTTTGGCTTTTGTGTTCTGCCAATTCTTAAAATCGCCGAGACGATCTATCAAATGACATAACCCTTATTTTCGTGGGTGCCTTAGTTTTGGTGTTACAGCTTCTCAAAAGTACATGATTTTCGTTACATTGCAAGAGCTGTCAGACCTGCCAACCGAAAGGTAAGACGTTCATAGAATTCACGTCAAAAAAGACTATGACTAGATATTTCCTATCTCTGTTCTTGGCCCATATGTGACAGAGAGGCATTCCAGGGAAAGAAAATGAGGAGGGTAGAGAACACATTAAGGGCTATGAATAGCCACCCACTGGTAATATGCTCATTACATGGTAGGCACAGGGATAAAAGGAAACAATGACAGAAGCAGAGAAGTCTGACATTTCTGTTTCTTTGTCAGGACATTCTACATTTTTCTAAAGCAAGAAAGATTCACTATTTTGCCTTAAATCAAGTGACAGGATTATGTTTTGTTTCCTAGATTGTTTGAATCAATCATCATGACACCTGTTTGGACACTAATAGCCACCCACTGGGGATCTGTTGCAATGCAAAATCATGGAATGGCTGAGCATTCAATTAAATCAGAGCCAGTATTGAATTAATAAGAAAAGAGAAACCTGAAAACCCTTCTCAGCACAGATGCTGTTTGGTTGCTCAGAGGGGTGCATGGTGCAATCCAGATTTCAGGGATGAATCGCAGCTGGTGTTTCAACTTGAGTGCACTTTATTTTTAAAATAAGAAAATTAAAACAGGAAAACTGAATGAGCCATAGTTTCTTACCAAAATACACAAGATTTCATGAAATGTTTATAACCAGTGGTGGGTAGCAATAGGTTCGCACACACACCCTGGGAGGGGAGTAGCAAAATTGGGTTGCCTCTGGGCAGGGGGGTGGCAAAATTGGATGGCCACGCCCACCTCCCTGCCCTGCCACATCAGGTTTTGTCCCTGCAAGTGGTTCAAGGTATTCCTTGCTCAAAAGCCAACTCTAGGGTGCAGTGCTCATCTCCATTTACAGCCAAAGAGCCAGTGCTGCCTGCATACATGACCATATAATAGGCATGACTATATCGTCCATGACATAGGCCCTACCCACAACGTAGGCCCCACCCATGATGTAGACTCTGCCCATGACGTAGGCTCTGCCCACGGTGTGGTAGTGAAATGTTTATAACATATGTGTGAATCATAGCGACAAGTTCGAATGGAATAAATTAATATGATTATCAGTGAAATGGGAGCATTTTCAGAACTTGAACCCAAGAATGGCTATAAATAGCAATAACAATTAAAATTGAATACTGCCCCATAGTGCTTATTGCACTCTCTGGGTGGTTCTCAAGGTAATTAGCATTTTGCCCCCAACAAAGGGGGCATAATAATCTGTTTGATAGTTGGTTTGTTATTAATTTTGTGAGACATTTATAAATGTTTGACAGCAAACATATTGGCCTATAATTTTTAAGGTCTCTGCGATCTCCTCTTTTGTGGATAGTAGCACTGTAGTAGACTCTTTTCAACTTTCAGAGATGTTTAAAAATTTCAATATATCTGCTGAAATGCTGTGCAAGTGTCCTGACTCACCCCAGTGGACATGGTTGCCACACAATGGCACTACACAGAGAGTCTATTCGAGGAGAGTCCAGATAGCAAAGTCCAAAGAGCAAGCTGAGGTCTGGTTACCCGTAGTTCAAGTAAGGGTCTAGTCCAAAGAACATCCAAGGGCGTCATCAGGGTTGGCAGAGAAGTCAGGGTCATAGGAGGCTACCCGAAGTCAAGCAGGGTGTTGGTCTATGTACTGAAGAATTGTACCAATGCTGGAAGACTGCAACAAACTTGCTTATAAGCCTCCCAGCTAATCGCTATCAGCTGGGAGTCTTCTCTGGTACTTGGCTCTAGCTTGCCTGCATCTCAGGTGTAGCTCCCTTCTGCACTTTGCCCTGACTGTGGGCTGATCACTGTCAGAGTCAGACCTCTGATCTGACAGATTATCTGCTGGGAGAAACAGACTTGGGCCAAATGCAAGGTGAGATCGCTGGCTCAGGACATTCTCATGTTTGGATACAGGCAGAACTAGACTATACTCTGATCCAGGTCATTTTCAGAGTCCAACGAGGATGTCTAATTTCTTGTCTGTTGCAAAACCATTATTTGTAATAGAAAAATAAAACAAAATAAAACCTTTTGATGCTCAACATCTAAGATAACTCATCTAGCACCATTGTATCCATTTATGAATAATGTAGATCCCAATTGTACATGCCAGCTATATGTTCTTTTTTTAAAGTCAGGACAACATTTATATGTATAGACATGTTCATCTTTGTATACAATTTTGCCAAACAATATGTGCCTTTTTGCAAGCATTTTCCCCAATACAATGTGCATAGCACATATGAATGTATGTGTGCACACAGGCACTTATATGCATTTTGGGTCTGCTGTATTTTCCATAGTATAAACAGTTCACCAAAAAGTTCAAGAAGTTCCAGTTAGTTAAACTGACCTTGAAATGCAAACTAGACTCATCCCTATGGACTTGTGACTAGTAGCCACTAAATTCTTAGATTCCTAAGGACCACTCATTCCATATTTTTGTAACACTTGAAGTGGCAGCTCTTGAAACCAAGAGTTCTTATACCTCAAAATATGGAGGAGGGGCCTTATTTTTGTTCAAAAGTGGCTGAAATGATCTCTGTCATAAAGTGTCTTTTGCCTTTGTTGATGTTGTTTTAAATGACTGTGGTGTGCCTTTTTTTTTACACTTTCTGGTAATAAAACTTGGGATTACATCCCCCTTTCTGCCTAATACCTTATTACTGGAGGGCAGCAGGCATCCAGACAGACTATCAATTTTTTCTTTGATAGATTATGGAATTATCCTGATTCTTCTGACACAACATGCTTCAATATCATTTCTGAAACAGGAAAAGTAGCTGCAGCTGGAGATATATATGTCTCACATAAGTTTCTATATGTCCCTGTGTGCACACACACACTTCTTTCTTTGCTGTTTTAAAATGACTCTTGCTGACTTGCAGGACTTCATTGTCTGAATTTTCCAACTGACTGACAGCATTAAGAATGGATCTTAAATAGAACTACTGTATTTCAATACATTCTTTTGAGGCAAATGATAATTCCCCCCCCTTGCTTTCCTTATTCTATGCACAAAAACTGGATGGATTGACATTTGAATTTTGCTTCAAGAATGCCAAAAGGATAGGTTTTTCCTTATGTGAGAAAGGTAGTAGGGTAGGTTTAGGGAGACAGACCATGGAATACACCACCTCAATGAACACCTCCATTTGCTTCCAGAGTAAGCTACCTCATTTTGCTTAATAATCGGGCCAGAACTCTTCATGGGGTTTTCTTGGCCTGGATACTGGAGTGAGTTGCTATTCCCTTCTCCAACAGATTGCATTTAGTCTGAGTTCTCTGCTATGGCCTGCTTGTCTTTGGTGGCCCTACATGGAATAGCCCAAAGTTTCATTCATCACAGCAAGGGAACATTCATCACAGCAAGCCTCTTCATCACAGCAATGGAACAATCCTAGAGGAAGGGGAAAGTCCAATACTGTAAGGAAAAGTCTGAGGTGATAAAGAACACTGTTGAATAAGACCACGGAATGTCAGATCTATACTGGATGAGGTCAAACATGACATGGCAAGACTGACATCAACATCCTGGGGATCAGTGAACTACAGTGGATTGGAACGGGCAAATTTAACTTACCGGTAGGTGACCTTAACTACTACTGTGGCCAAGAATCCCTTAGATGAAATGGAGTGGCCATTATAGTCAATAAATGAGTAAGGAGAGCAGCAATGGGATACAATGTCAAAAATGACAGAATGATCTCAATCTGAATCTAAGGTAAACCATTCAACATTACAGTAATCCAAATCTATGCCCAACCACTGATGCAGAAGAGGCTGGCATCAACTGGTTCTATGAAGATCTACAACACCTTCTAGAATTGACTCCAAAAATAGATGTCCTTATCTCCATAGGGGCCTGGAATGCCAAAGTAGGGAGTCAAAAGGTGACCGGAATACAGTGTTGGGCAAGTTTGGCCTTGGAGTAGAAAATGAAGTAGGGCAACGGTTAACAGAGTTTTGCCAAGAGAAGATGCTGGTCATAGCAAACACCTTCTTCTAACAACCTAAGAGGTGACTCTACACATGCTGAAATCAAATTGATTATGTACTATGCAGCCAAAAATGGAGGAGCTCTATATACAGTCAGTAAAAACAAGACCTGAAGCTGGCTGTGGCTTGGATCAAGAACTACTGATTGAAAAATGTAGGCTTAGAATGTAGAAAGAAGGGGAAACCACTAGGCCATTCAGGTATGATGTAGATCACATGCCTTGTGAAAATACAGTAGAGATGAAGAATAGATTTGTGGGAATAGACTTGATAGAGTGTCTGAAGAACTATGGACAGAGATTCATAACATTGTCATTGAGGCAGCAATTAGAGCCATCTAAAAGAAAAATAAATGCACGTAAGTGAAGCGGCTCTCTGATGAGGCTTCACAAATACCGAAGGAAGGAAGGAAGGAAGGAAGGAAGGAAGGAAGGAAGGAAGGAAGGAAGGAAGGAAGGAAGGAAGGAAGGAAAAAGATCCATCTGATTTTCAGTAAACAGCAAGGAGACATAAGGAAGCCTTCTTAAATGAACAATAAAAAGTAATAGAGGAAACTAACAGATAGAAAAGACTAGAGAGCTTTTCAAGAAAATTGAAGAAATCAAGTGGGCCCTAGAAAGCATTACTTAACAGTAAACCTAGTGGAAATGACAGTACAGTATTTCAAGTAAGCTATTTAAAGTCCTTAAAGTACTGTTAAAGTGTTGCACTCAACATGACAGCAAATTTGGAAAATGCAACAGTGGTCACAGGATTGGAAAATGTCAGTTTACATTCCAATTCCAAAGAAAGACAATGCCAAAGAATATTCAAGTTATAATAATAATTTTGTGTCTGAAATTATTCTGGGTTGAAAGGATTTTTATGGAAGAAACTCTGCTCAGGGAATGCCCACATGAGGCTCCTTCCATGTCCCCAAGGACTGGGACAGAGACAGGCACTCAATCCATCATGCAGTACCTGGCTCTTGAACTGCTGACTTGCAAGTCTTCCAGCTAACAAGGTGAGCTTCTTAACCGCTGAGCCACTGCAGCCCCTATTCAAGTTATAGTAAAATTGGATGATTCACAAGCCAGAATTAAGATTGTTGGGAAAAATACAATGGGCAGCAAAAAAAAATTTGCTGCCACACTGTGGGCGGAGCTTATTTCATGAGCTGAACCTATGTCATGGGTGGAGCCTACATCATGTGTGGTATAGTCATGCCTGCCATATGGCCATGTATACATCTGCAAACACAGACAGCACTGGCTCTTTGGCTCTAAATGGAGATGAGCACTGCACCCTAGAGTCGGATATGACTGGTTTTTGAGCAAGGGAGACCTTGAACCATTTGCAGGGACAAAACCTGACGGGGCAGGGCAGGGAGGTGGGTGTGGCCACCCAATTTCGCTACCCCCCTGTCTGAAGGCCACCCAATTTTGTCACCCCCTTGCCCAGAGGCTACCCAATTTTACTACCCCCGCCTCCCAGGAGGGTTTGCGAACCTGTTGCTGCCCACTACTGGAATAATATCAACAACCTCAGATATGCAGATAGCACCACTCTAATGGTGGAGAGTGAAGACGATCTAAACAGCCTCTTGATGAAGTTGAAAGAGGAGAGTGCAATAGTTGGCTTGAAATTCAACATCAAAAAAATTAAGACCATGGCCTCTGGCCCTATCACTCTCTGGCAAATAGAAGGGGAAGAAATTGAACCGGTTAACAACTTTAGTTTCTTTTATTCCAAGATCACTGTCGATGGTGGCTGCAAATAGGCAAATAGGCATTGGGGTTCATTGTGTTGTAAAAGAAAATAGAAGCTGAATTTGTTAGAATTTAGTACAGTTTCTGCATAATAGTAAAAACAACCGAACAAAACTCCCACAGTCTTGGAATTGCATCTGGTTATCCCTTCTGGTCCAGCAAGTCAGTTCTTGCACAGAAACTATTCTTTTTCATGTGCTGCCTTGAATTGCAGCTGGTTCTCTTCATTAAGGGACCATGGTGACTTAGTGGTTAAGATGCTGAGCTTGATGACTGGAAGGTTGGGAGGTCAATAGTTTGAGACCCAGTGTTGGCTCTTTGGCTGAAAATGGAGATGAGGCAGACGCGACTGACTTTCAAGCAACGGAGACCTTTACCTTTACCTATTCACTAACGCATGTAATTTCTCATCAGCAAATAGATTCATGATCATTTGGGAAAAGGTAAAATAAAAAAAAGAATAAAAACTTTGAATTATTTTCCCTTTCACTGTCTATATTTAATCTCCAGGGGGCAGATTAGATATGCTCCTTATCAGATCAGTAATTGTAATAGAGAGATATATAGTGACCAATACCTCTTTGGGTAGAGGGACAGAGATAAACCATTGATTCTACATCTTACATTGGCATTTCAGGGCCACCCCTATCCTGTGAGGTGGCTCAGGCAGATAATTTGGCCTGGCTCTAAACACAAGGAGCCTAGGAAATTGGCTGCCATTCAATGGCAGATTTGTGTTGGGGAGCAATGTGAACAGTACAGGATCATCCTTTAGGGGACATGTGGCATTACCCCATAAGTCTCTAGCTAGCCCCAGTCATTCTGCTCCTGCTGGCATCTTTATTTATAGCCAGCTCATGGAGTGAAAATAACTGTTAGCGTCTTTGTTCAGCGATGTCTCACTTTGTCCTTCTGAAACTTAGCAATCAATTGTCTTCCTACAAACTTTAAAAGCACACAGAGCAATTTTCTTCTTAAAGATCCAGGAGGTTTGTGGGACTGGAATTTCTCAGTACATGAAGAATCAGGGGTTGGGGGTTGGGAGGAACCAGGATAGGACACAAACGATTGATGCTCCTGGCTTATAGAATACTATGGAAAACCAACTAAGGGGCTCTATCCTACACAATTAGCAAGTGTACTCATAAGAGAATTGCTAGGTTGCTACAGCTTTATATTCAATTTTATATTGATACATTTGCTGCAGCTTTAATTCTCATAAAAAAAGAAAGAAGAAACACTTGGTTTGTCTTCATTATTAAGCAGATGGCAGAAACCAAATTTAGAATGGCACTCCTGAATGTAAAATATAGTTTATTTTTACCTTTCTCAAATAAAACATTTCTGCATATTTAGTTTATCTACTTCTTTCATTCAAAATCCCAATTCAGTTTCATATTCAATTTTTATTCATTTGTTCAAAGATCAGTGGAATCCTTTTTGTAATCTGGGTGAGAATATGTTTCAGATACATTTGTAATAATTTAATATTTACATAGTATCCCTTGCCATTCAAAAAATCAGTGTTCAATTACAAAAGGAATTTCCTGAATTCATGTCTTGTTCAGTAATCACAGTAATTGGGTAAAAAGTAACTGTTGTGAATTTATGTATTGTAATTTTATAAAATTTGAAGCTATTTATAAAATAAAATTGGTGTATTATTTACCCCAAAGTTCACCTATTTTAACAGGAATCCACTAACAACAACTACTACTGCTACTGCTACTGCTACTGCTACTGCTACTTCCATATTCAATTCTGAATATTGGCTATCATAATGGCGATCAGCCATGAAGACTGTCCTGAGAATATAATGCAGTGGCCTTCCATCTGCCTTCCTCATCACAATATGACATTCATACCACCAATCCAGTTCCACTAGTCACTTTCTGGTCCTGATCCCTTTTGGCACACAAAGTACTCATCAGCCCCAGGCTAGTATTGATGAAGCTGCTGCCTTACTTCAGATACTAGCTGAATTTAAGACTGGGAAAACAGATGGAACCAACCATAAATGGAGTATGTAAATAAATAAATTTCATGTCAGAAAATACTCTGGGTTGAAAGAATTTTTGCTGGAGAAAATCTGCTCAGGGGACACCCAAATAAGGCTCCTTTCATGTCCCCAAGATCCATTGTGCAGTACCCGGGTATCAAACTCCAACCTTCCAGTCTTCAAGTTCAGTGTCTTAACCACTAAGCTACTTCAGTGCTGCTAATGGAGTATGTAAATGGAATATGACAGTGGAACCAACTACCTTGAGAGGTGGTGAGTACTCCAAGACTGGAAGCATTCAAGAGAGAATTGGACACCCATCTGTCATATTTGTTTTGATTTGGGTTACTGCATTAAGCAGGGGGTTTGACTTGATGTCCTCATAGTGGCACTTCCAACTTAGTTACAGTAATACCTCATATAACATTAGTATCGAATAACACTAAAATCGCATAACATTAAGGAATCTGGGGGAAAGAATTGCATCAGATAACATTAAGATCCTATGGGATGCTTCAGATAACAACCGCTAAAGCCTGTGTGGTTACAATGTATCTCTATGGATCCCATAGGATTTTAACATGCATCAGATAACACTAAAAATCATATAACACCAAGACTTGTGGAACCAGGTTTTAGTGTTATATGAGGTTTTACTGTATTCTATAATTCTATGATTCTAAATTAAAAAATCAGGTGCCTTAAAATTCCAAAGCTTCCTGAGCATAACTGAGAATCATGGAGGATCTGTATCCAATTATGTAGTACAGAAAACCCAACTATCAGCAGATACACCATCAGTGAAGATGAGTCAGGGCCACTCAAACTTAACAAGATTGAGAGATTGCTGGGTCCAGGGAAGCCAGGATCCCCCTGAAATCCAGAAAGCCAACCCTCAGATGGCACCATACTCTCAAGACAACCTCTATGTGAAAGGATCTCTGGAGCTGAGCCAGAGGAGTTTGGACCCCAATGAGCCCACACAAGTGCCTCAGGCTGAAGGCAGAAGCCTGCCTGGAAGCCACTTCCCCTTAAGAGAAAGAGCCTCTAGAGGATTAGAGGGGTTCCATGAAAGGAGGATCTTCCCTTCCAAGGAGACTATAAGCCAATCCTGCAACAGAGGTCTCTCAGCTTTACTAACACCTCCAGAATCTTAACTATTTTAAAAAGTTCTAAGGACTACAAATGGTGGTAGTTTTTGTGGGGGTTATGATTGTTTTTATTTTGACAATTCCTTGTTTTTGGATTTGCTCATATGATTCTTGGACTGGCTTGAATTCGGTTGGTTTGGACTCCCAACTCTGGAGTTTTTGCTGTTGGCCTATCTTATTCTTTGCTAAGCCCTTGTTTGCTGGCCCTAGAATTAACACTGGGAAGAGGACTCTACAGGAGATAATTTCTTAAGAGCTGATTGTCACAAGTGGAGTTGTAGCTTGCTTTGTTTTCTGATTGGTAGCCATAAGAATGCTCTTCCTTCTGTAGGCATATAAGACTGCATTAATCAAATCTCTTGAACAGTGATGTGATTTCAGCTCTCTTTAGAGATTGTCTCTAACTTATAGCTTGGCCCTTTGTCTAACAAGCAATCCTGGGGCTTCAAAACATGTAGTCATGTTGGTTTTTGGGACTGTTTTGTTTCCTTATCCCATCTCACCCCAATTTCTATGATACCTGACATTAATAAATATCCTAGAGGACTTGAGAACTTGCATTTTGATTTATACTTTAGTATTCCTTTTTTTTTTTTGAAATATTTGTATTAGAATTTATCAAACAAAAAAAGTATTAAAAAGGGAAAAAAAGAAAACAAATACAAACAACATCTTACAATACTAAAAAGAAAAAGAAAATACAAGCCAATATGACATAATGCGATAACATATTAATTCAATTATTTTCAATACAATCAATGTCTTAACCACACTGTTTATATACATATATAGTGTATACTTTCACATTTTGTATCAATTATCCTCTTCAGCATGGTATTACAATTTTTTTAAATGTTTTTTTAAACATAATACATATATCACCCAAGAGTGCTAAGGTACTTGGGTTTGCCAGCCATCCCTTTTACAACTCAGTCATTCTGCCAAAAATACATTGTATTCGGTGCAGGTTTATCACCTTTATTTTCCCTCAATGTATATTGCAAAAAAGGTTTCCAAATGTTTTGTTTCCTTATCCCATCTCACCCCAATTTCTGTGATACCTGACATGAATAAATATCCTAGAGGACTTGAGAGCTTGCATTTTGATTTATACTTTAGTATTCCAGTTAGAGTATAACCTAACCAAATTTTGGGTTTTTCTAATGGCCTGTATAGTTCTCTTTTCTTTCTGTACCATAATCCAAAAAACAGGTTTTATACTTAAATGCAGTGTCCTGTACAATTTCTACCGTCTCCAGAACACTGCATTGAATGAAAGTTGTGGGTTTTTTCTGTTAAAAACACTACTATTTGAAGTTTCAAATTGCCTCATTACATATGTGATAATATCTCTTGGAAAGAATGGCTGAATTCCAATAACTTCCGTTAATTAGGAGACTAAGCTCAACTAATTGCACCAACTTGGAAAGTAAAAAATAAATAAAAATTCACTGAATTTTCTTCCTGTGTGTGTAACGCTGTATTACTTTGCTCACTTCAATGGCTGGAATCCATAAGGACAAAAAGCAGCCATGATACTGGACCATATAGATCAATGACTCATCTGAAAAAGGATTAGCATTGATAATGAGATGTGATTAGCCAATGAAGAGATACATCTGGACCATAAACTGAAGGTTCTTCACAAACAGCCTATATGGACCCTATATGGACCCTTGTAAGACATATGGCTGCTTGATTCTAGTTCCTTTTTATCCACTGTACTTCCAGCTGGGGTTATTTCCAGGAGTGCTTTTCTTTTTCATTCATCCTCTCCTGTAGAACTTCCTGCACAATGTGATTATTTATTATTTTCAATGCCAAGTGCATGAAATATTACCACACTCTACATCTTAAGAGTGAGGGGGGGGGGGTTCATATCTTCTGGGACAACAGTCATCAGTGTTTGCATGGAAGATGAAATAACAATGATTTCCCAGAGTGTTGCCTTTCTTTCATCTTGCATCTAGGTGTGATGAACAGATTGATGACAACAAAGCCTGTGAGAGTGTGCAATGAAATGAACAGTGTGCTAACATTCTATTCTTCTGAAGTTTCCTAGCAGTAACATCAATTGAGAGGAGGAGGAGGAGAAGGAGAAAGAGATGACACAATGCATCCTTCTAAATACATGCATAATTAAAAATCTTCAAAATCTAAGCAAACACCTTGATTGGCCCGAAAAGCAATGGTTCCCATTGAGGGGGAGGATTGATTGACATATGCCCTTTGGCTCACTTGTCCCTTATGAATGTGAATCAACCCTCTCAGTTTTATTGTATACTTCCTCTAATCATTTGTGAATGGGCAAGGGAAATGGAATATTTGTTCCCTTATTTTAGATCACTCCTGATGTGGTGCATCATTTATTTAAATTAAACAAACTTTTGTGCATGCTTGCATGTGTTGACAATCAAAACCCATACCTGCACCTGTGGTTTCAATCAGCAATACATAGAGATGTAGAGAAAAAAGGTTTCTTTTAATTTAAACAAAGTGATTGTTTCTCAAACAATTGGGGAAGTGTTTCCAGGGTCTACAGGTGGTTGGAATGGCATATATAAAGGTAAACATCTTCCTTGGTTGAAAGCCTGTTGTATCTGACTCTAGGGTGTGGTACTCATCTCCGTTTACAGCCAAAGAGCCAGTGTTGTCTGTGTAAGTAGATGTTTCCTTGGTCATATGGTAGGCATGACTATACACTGGAGCGCACAGAACACTGTTACCTCCCCACCAAAGTTGTACCTATTTATCTACTTGCAATTTCTTGCTTTTGAACTGCTAAGTTGGCAGAGATGGGAGCTCATTCCATCGTGCAGCACCCTAGTCTCGAACTGCTGACTTGCTGACCTTCCAATCATCAAGTTCAGCATCTTAACCACTAAGCCAACACAGTCCTTCTATGGCATATATCGGAGTGTGCTAAAAAAGTCAAACCCCCAGAGGGGGCTCCAAGTCCAAGTTTTGGGTGGGTAGGGACTGTGCCTACTCCAGTGTCAAACAAGTGAAGACATTGTTTAAAAAGCAGACCAGCTGAAAGCAGATCATCCTGGAGAGCAATCTTATTGCCTATCTAGAGAGGTTCATAATTAAGAAAGGCACTGGCCAGTTTGTCTTCTTAGGAAAAGAAGAGCAATTGCCTTTCTGTTGCTTCTTGCCCTTATGATCATGTAACTGGTCTCATGGCTGATCTTGCAACCATATGAGACTGTACAGACAAAGTAGAGCCTGCCAGTATAGGAAGAACACA
Source organism: Furcifer pardalis (assembly GCA_030440675.1). NCBI lineage: Eukaryota > Metazoa > Chordata > Lepidosauria > Squamata > Chamaeleonidae > Furcifer > Furcifer pardalis. Next base: position 80,233,856 of record CP126893.1, on the reverse strand, counting down.
TATGTGATTGTCCTTCCACTTATTTCCTGAATATCAGACTGGCCAATAAAATATTAGCATTAAACACTGTTAAATTATTTACTGCATTTAAATTGTATAGAATTAACACAATTTTAAAAAACACTTTTAAAAAAGCAAAAAATATATCACACACATCATGAAAAAATGGCCTTTCATCATCAATCAATGACTGTGTGCCTGTCCAAAGAAAAAAATGTCTTTGCCAATAGAAGGACAGCATGAAGTCTAGCCTTTGTAAGAAGAAAAATGGGTTGCCTTGGAGCAGCTGCCAAGAAAGCCTTCTCTCAAGTCCATTTCAGACATGCTGGTGAGGCTGGAGGGACACAAAGTCTTTGCGGACTCCTATGGAGTGATATAGTCTGGGCACACGCTCTAGAGGACTTCAAAGTCATAACCAACAAAGAAAGTTGATTAAGCTCTTTTTGTCCATAAACTTCAAGACGGGTCTACTCACTTTAGTTCAAGAGAGCTAACCAAGGTTTGTTGCAAGGTGAATTCACAGGTCATGAGGTTTGCTCTAAAAAAATCCTTCACTACAGAGTTGTAGCTACACACAAGTGCTGCCTAAATTCTCTACCATTCCCATACTTGTATAAGTACATACTTTTGTAGTTCTAATCTAATGGCAAGATTCAAAAGCAAAAGCGCTTGAATGTGGACTAATGAGTCTTTCTTGTTGCTAGATTTCCTTCCTAAATATACTTTATCTAAATACACATATTTCTGTCCAGCAGGGGCTGCAGTGGCTCAGTGGTTAAGAAGCTCACCTTGTTAGCTGGGAGGCTGGCAAGTTGGCAGTTCGAGACCCGGGTACTACATGACAGTTTGAGCACCCGTCTCTGTCCCAGCTCCTGCCAACCTAGCAGTCTGAAAGCAAGAAATTGCAAGGTGATAAATAGGGACCACTTCGGTAGAAAAAGATCTTGGGGACATGAAAGGAGTCACTTTTGGGTGTCCCCCGAGTGGAGTCTCTCCAGCAAAAATTCTTTCAACCCAGAATAATTTCTAACACAAAATTATCATCTGTCAAGCCTCAGACAAACATGATGTTAGGACCAGCAGTAAATCTTATTTATTTATTTTTATTTTATTTATATTTGTTTATCGCCCTCCTCCCTGATGGGACCCAGGGCGATTTCCAACACTTTTAAAACACTTTAAAAAATTAAAAACTTTAAAAAGCTTAAAAACTTAATTAAAAGCTAGGCATTATAACTTGGACATACTGGGGGTCAAACCATCAAACTGGCTGGGGAAATTGAACCATCCACTCCCCAGACCAGACCTGCCAGCCAGGTTTTCACTCCTTTCCTAAAGGACAGCAACTCCAACTGCAGGTGTAGCTCTATCGGGAGGAGGTTCCGCAGGGCCGGAGCAGACACCGAGAAGGCTCTCCTTCTAGTGCCAGAGAGATGTGCCTTTCTGGCTGATGGCACAACCAGAGAGCCTCTCCGGTCCGCTCTGGTGGGCCGGGTAGATGTCCTTGGGACGATGTGGTCTCCCAAGTAACCTGGACCACTACCATAAAGGGCTTTAAAGGTAATAACCAGCACCTTGAATTGCACCCAGAGGCAGACTGGGAGCCAGTGCAGCTGCCTCAGCAGCGGTGAGGCATGGGCATAACGCCCACATCCCAACACTACTCGTGCAGCTACATTCTGGACCAGCTGAAGCCTCCGAATGGTCACCAAGGGCAGCCCCATGTAGAGCACATTACAATAATCAAGTCTGGAGGTGACCAAAGCATGTGTGACAATGAGCAAGGAGTCCCGGTCTAGGAACGGCCATAACTGGCGAATCACATGAAGTTGTGCAAAGGCCCTCCTGGCCACGACTGCCACCTGCTCTGTGAGCAGTAGTCGCGAGTCCAGGAGGACCCCCAAGTTACGTACCGAGTCTGATTGGGGCAGGACTGCCTCGTCCAGAACCAAAGGTGGTAGTTCCCAAGATAACACAGGACCCCCAACCCACAGCCACTCAGTCTTGCCAGGATTCAGTTGTAGCCCGTTGTCCCCCATCCAGGCCTTGACAGCCTCCAGGCACCTGGAAAGGACTTCCACTGCATTGCTAGGGTTCCCATGGGCTGAGATATACAGTTGGGTATCATCTGTATACTGATGATACCTCACCCCATGAGAATGGATGATCTCACCCAGCGGTTTCATGTAGATATTAAATAGGAGAGATGAGAGCACCGAGCCCTGAGGCACCCCGTACTTTTCACCTTTTCTTAAGACTCTGAGAATCTTTGTGTTCAGTATTGTAGCAAAACCAAAAGGACAGTTTGCCGGGTAAGCTTGTATCACCTCTGGAGATATGGAAATGGTAAAACTACTTCTTCAATATCTTACTTGCCTTGGAAGCATTATTACGGCTGCTATAAATTGGTTCCAGCACATAATCTTTGTTGAATTACTTTAGCAATGAGAGAAACTAGGGTTCTGTGTTTACTTAAAGTACAGTAATACCCTGGATAATGATTGCATCAGATAACGATGCAAGTCTTTTGGAAAAAAACTTGCATCAGATAACGATTCTGGATAATGATTCTTAGCGTTATCTGATGCAATGGTCTGTGGGTGTGGGGTGGTTTGGGTAGAACTACCCAATCCACCCCCCACCTGCAGCAGTCTCTGCGACTGCAGTAGGGTCGGGGAAAAGCACCTGCCTTTGCCCCCGACCCTACTGCAGTCGCAGAGACTGTTGCAGGTGGGGGGTGACTTTAAAGGCATGGAAGTCTCTTTCTTTCCCTGCCTGCCTTTAAAGCGATTTGTCCCTGAAGTCAGGGCTTTTTTTTTTAGCGTTGTTCAATGCATGCATCGGACAACGCTAAAAATTGGATAACGTCATGACTTGTGGAACCAAGTCATAACGTTATCCAGTGTATTACTGTACTGCTAATTAGATAAAACACAGAGAATTGCTTTGAGTGTGAAACCATGTAAAATCATTTGAAAGGAGGGAGAAAAACCTTTTCCCCCTTCAAATCTTGAAAATACTTAGTAGTCGTTAATCTTTTACTGGAAGCAAAAGTGGTCAAATTCTAGAGGCTGGATGCACACATCCATCTCTGACATTTCCCATACTCTCCCCCATTTTTAATTTTTTAAAAAAGGGTCCTTGTATCCTGGGAGACCATTCTTTTAAAATACAGGTATACCTAAAATTCAGAGGGCCAGTATCAGCCGTATCAATTATACGGGGGCCCCGGGCTACGGGGGGCCCTAGCGGCAAAAAAAAAAAAAGAGCAAAAATTTACTGCGCATGCGCAGAAACTCAATCTGACGCATTGCGCATGCGTCAGATTGAGTTTCTGCGCATGCGCACTTTATTGGAGCCATTTTTGGCTCCAATTTTAAAAAATAAAATTTCGGAGTCGGAGCCGCAGCTTCTCAGAGCGGCTCCGATGGTGGCCCTCAGAGGAGGGGACCTCCCCTGGGGCCGCCCAGCTCCCACGGGCAGGTTGAGGCCTGCCCGGGCTGTCCGCTGCTGCCGAACCCCTATGGCCTGGGGACGCCTGGCAGAGTGTGCCACCGCCTCCTCCGGGTCTGGCAGTGGTGACGGCGGCGGCGACAGCGGCAAGCGGCTCTGGAAGAGGAGGAGGAGGCTGGAGTCGGGGGCAGCGCGCCTTGCCATGCAGCCCCAGGAGGGTAAGTGAGGGTTTTGTGTTTCGGGTGGGTGGGTGGTTTATGTGTGTGTTGGGTGGGTGGGTGGATTTTTATTAAATTTTTATTTTATTTCTTTATTTATTTTAATTATTTAAGTTATTTACGGGTTTGTGTTGTGGTTGTTTGGGTGGGTGGGTGGGTTGAGGTGTGTGTGTGTTTGTTTATTTTAATTCTATTTATTTATTTATTTATTTATTTTTATTTTTGGTCCCGCCCACGACGTCATGACGTCATGACTTGGCTCCCCCCACGACGTCATGATGTCATGACGTTAGCTCCGCCCCACATATAAAGGGCCCCCAAACAATTTTTATATGGGCCCCCGCCAAGGTAAGCTATGCTTCTGCTAAAATTCACGATATCTGGGAGGGGCAGTTCAAGAATGTCTGGGGCTCCAAGGTCAGGAACCACTGCAATAAAGGAAGCGATAACTTTCAGTTTACAAGACCTGAGCAGAGGTGGTAACAAAAGAACATTTGAGAGGTCTCTAATTCATTGGATCACCATAGAAGCAATGTGATGTCATAAAACAACAGTGGATGCTGGTGATTACAGGGTATGGTGGGACACCTTGGGGCTGCCTGGAAGTGAATATTGTTGGCACCACACTAAAATTTTGCAGATATCAGTTCTAATCTAGCAATCCACTCAGAAAACAAGGTTTTATTATTCAATCAACCACCAAGATATGTGCAAGAAGACCCCTCAAATATACCTTTTTTTCATTAAGAGTCAAAAATGAATTATTTCTGTATTTCCGTGCTTCTTTTAAATGTTTGTAATATGGACAAAAGCAGGACAATGTAATTTTTTTTACTTTGACCACCGCTGCTTAATTGGCATATACTGTACAAGAATAAAGTATTCTTCCTTTTGCATCCTCTCCTCCTCTTTCTCCTCTTCCTTTTCATGCTGAGTAGCAGGAATCCAGGTAGGGGACAAAGGAGCTGGTTGGGGGGAAATTGCACCTAAAGTTAGAAGCCCTGTTCAAGTGTTCAAGTGTTATCTAATCCAGCACTGTCAACAATGGTTTGCTGCTAACTCTACCTCCATCCCTGTGGCTTTCTCCGTGTGAACAGAAGACAAGTCTGAAGAGGTTGCTGCTTGAATGTGAGTTTTCAATCCTGTGGAAATCTGGCTAGAACTGTAACTAGGGCAGAGCATATGAGGTTTTTCCTCCAGGGCACCAAAAATTTGGAGAATGCTGAAATTTAGAGATCCGTCTGTTGGTAAGTATTAAAACAAAAATTGTGATGCCTGCCACTGACTTTACAGAATATAACAACATAACGACAGCAGTATGATAAGCACCAGGGAAAATACAACTGCAGGTTTATAAATCTGTGGCAGAATTGACAAAGGATACTGTAATTAATCTACAACATTGATGATTTGATTCTCAATTCAATGAACAACAGTTTTTGTTTAAAGCTATGCAATAAGACAGTCTATTCAAATCAAAAGAAATTCTCCTTTCACTCCATAACAAACTCAAAGGAAATAAGGCTGTCAATTAGTACTGTGTTGAAAACTATCTGGTGAGCATTTTAGCCACTGCCATTCAATTCAATAGGTGGGGAGGGGGAGAAGAAAGGTGGAGAAATTCTGGAGAAGTTGTCTGGGAGGAGGTTCAGAATTCTTGTGCTTATCTTTGACATGGCCGAGGGCTGTGTGTATGTCTGGTCTTTCATTGTACAAATTATTTGCAGTGGCTCCATGGGGTCACAAAGGGTCGGAATCGACTGTGCTACTGAACAACAAAGAGAGTTAAACAGTTGCTTGAGAGTGACGAATCTCCTTGGCAGACTGTAGCATACAATAGATTATCTAAAGTATGTTGCTCCCATATTATCAATGAGACTTCTAGCCTGCATTGTGGTCTTATGCCTGTGAAGTTTGTCCATTCTTATTCTATTATACCACATGTGCTAATTCAATTTTAGTACCAACCAGAACAGATCAATCAAGAAGCTCATGACTGATACATCAACACAAATCAAGTCCTATTGATCTGAATGTGTATACTCAGTTGGAACTAAACTTAGACTTAGTTTGTTGATTATTTTTTAACTTCAATTAACTTTTAATTGACTAGAAGCTACAAGCAGGTGCATTTTTTCTTTTTCAGGCTTACCAAACTAACAAAGGTCCATACCTATTCAGCCCAGACTACTTTATTGCCTTATCCTGATTCTGATGTTGTGCTCTTACTCATAAACAAACATTCATGCAGGCATTCCCAGTGACCAGCAGTGCATTCCATTTATTTTTTATAATGGATGTCTGAGACCTAAATATTGATAAACTATCAGTAGCTGCTCTGATAAATCAGACAGGAAAACAACAACAACAACAAAGACAAAAACATTCTTGCAAGAAGCTGCCTTATGTGCAGTGGAGAAATAATGTGTTCTGAGTCTAGAAAAAAACAGATTAAAAATTCAAGGGTATATGGAACCAGAAATGTGAGCATTACTTTAGTGGGACTGCATTGTAGCCAGTCAGTGATTTGTACGTGAACAACCACATATGAAAACTTTGTTAAAATTCAGTTCATCTGGGGTTAAATGCAGGCATTACAAAGGTATGCCAGAACTGTTCAAGTGTCTATTTATGTAGTGCTTGGTTTGTGAATAGTTCAGAGAATATAGTGTCCACCCACATAAGCTATTACCTTATTTGCTCTTCTACTAGGTTTAAGAAGTGTAATAAGAATGGGGGGAAAGTTTGTTTCCCTGCTTGTTGCTTTTATTATATCACATCTTTCCTCTCACAAGCTGAAGATTGAGTGTGTGGGTTTCCTTCTCCCCACCATATCCACCTCAGTTCGCTCCTGTGAGGTAGGTCAGACATAGACAGAATACTGTATTTGTCAGCAAATAAGACACATTTGAGTATAAGACGCACCCCATTATTACCAAAATAAGTCACTATATACAGTACAAGAGATACTTCATTTTCCAGTGTATTTTAAGGGGGGAAGTGGGGCTTATACACCAGAAAATAGGGTAGCTAGTGACTTTCATGACTCAATGGGGACTTGATAGTGAGTCTCTCAATTTCCATTTCCACCACGTTTATTGCAAAATATGTGCTTCCTCTGTTATCGAAATAAAACTCAATTTGTTTTTCAACAAATTTACTCAGAATTCTATAAGAAAGCCATTACCATCTACCCTATCGCTAACCACAAAGAAATTCAAAAGTAGCTCTTAACTTTTGTTACCAAATGCAAAAGTGACCCTTTTAGTGATATAGGAGCTGTTTGAAGAGCTTGACAGTTGATGGCAAAGTTGCTCCTTCCCTCTGATAAACATATTTGGTGATTTCCCTTAATGAAATATTCATAATACCATGACTCATAAATATGCATGTGTCATCATGCAAATTGCACCTACTCCCAAAGTAGACACTTAAACTAATGAGGAGCCAGCAAGCCATTAGCATTACAAGATATTAAAAGATTAATACCAGATTTATTTTAAAAATGTCCTTGAATGCAGATCACAGGTAGCAGGCCTCCTTAAAATGTTTATTAGCAGCAAGAATTGTCTCCAAAGATAAGAAAGAAACTGGTAAAAATTTCAGCAGAATGCAACCAATAAGGTTCCATGGGGGTACACAGAAAGCACCTCCTCCAAGATTGTAGCATTTTTGAATCGTTCGTAACCTGGTAATGGCAACCTTGTTGTGCCAGCTAATCTTTCTCACACTAAATCAGGTGAAAGGAACTGTGGAAGGAACTTGCCAAAAGGTGACTTCAGTTTGGCAGTTTCACGTCTGGCCTAGACTCGGATGAAGAAGCAGGCTCCATTATAAAGTAACAAAATGGAGACTGTGTTCAAGTGGGACTTTGCAGTTCTGTGGATTGGGGAATACTGGGAGTTTTAATTTAAAAATGTTTCCTGACCTTTGATTAAGTCTCCAGTTACTCGATTTGGCAGCTTCAAAATGCAACTGTAGCTAATTACATTCTAGACTATCAGAAAGAACTTAGTCTGTAAGAGCCAAAAGCACCTCCAAAAGCCAAAAATAAGTGGTGAGACACCCAAGAGGTGCTGAAGCAGAGACAGGTCAACTGGGAGGACTTGGCCTCAAACCATTGTTATTGTTGGCCCTGGGAAAATAGACTCAGGACATAACAAAAGGGAGGCTGAAAGTTTATAAACCATGATGGTGTTACCCATTGGACAATACTTTGTTCACCTGCAGACTTAATCAAAGGTCAGGAAACAGAGAGAGTAGAGCTCTGCTGGGGAAGGGAGAAAGAGCTCCAATTGGGCTGCTGGGCAGAGGGGCAAGGTAAACTCTGTGCTGGGAGGAGGGAGGAAATGCTTCAATTGGGCTGCTGGGCAGAAAGATAGGGCAGGTACCCACAGAGAAGACAGGTAGGGACTTACAGGCCACCCTATGTTCTCAATGACAAAAGGTCATTTTACTGTGCAATATTTGGCAATTTGTTGCACAAAACAGTTTGAAATACAACAACCAAAAAGGGGAAACAAGACAGGAAAAGTTTTTACAGAAAAGCCTGCAAAATCTCACTGATGCAGGGGGAAGCCTCTGCACAGACAATCTTAAATGTGCAAGTACACATCACACTTTTATCAGGGTGTGGTTTTATGCCTGTATTTCCATTTTATTTGACTCATAAAATTCTTTAGTAGGCCAAAACACTTTCATTTGCCCCTGGAATTGCTGATCACATTTTGGTGCTGATTAAAATTTACGCTCTATATTTGATCCAGAATTTTTACCAGTAATATTATGGGCATCAAAAGAGCTGTTTTTTCACTCACAATTGACCTCTCATTTATTATCCACTGAGGGAGTTTATAAGACAGATAATAGGATTCTGATCACGTCATCCGAATTAAAAATTTATGTGGGGCAACAGACATACAAGAAAATTGCTCTTTACACTCTCCTGTTCTTCAGACAGAAAAATACCTTTCCAGGGTTGCTTCCACTCATGTTCAAGTGCTAGGTGCTTAAAGAAGAAGAGAGAATACGAAAATGAGACAGAGATATTCGTGTGTCAACTGTTGCAGCTGGTTTTCTATTGTTAGATATTTTCCTTCTGTCCAGAACCCATAACACGTCAATATTATCTGTATTGCTAGCAAAGTTCTAGTTATTTTTGTAAAAGGGTTAAAAGGGAGAAGAACATGCTGACAACAGCATTTATGTAGGCTTTACATAGAGAATAAACAAAGACAGATAGCCCACTCAGGCTAAGATTAGGGGAAAGGAATCTGTTGTCTTACACAGATTGTTCAACCACATCTCTCACCATCTGTAAATAATGGCCATACAGACCGAGGCCAACAACTTCTAAAGGGCCCCCTACCCTTGTCTGTGGGTCTATGGTAGTTTAGTGATTAAGATGCTGAACTTGATGACTGGAAGGTCAGCAAGTCAGCAGTTTGAGACCTGAGCACTGCATGATGGAGTGAGCTTCTGTCTCTGTCCCAGCTCTTGCCAACCTAGCAGGTCAAAAGCAAAAAATTGCTAGTAGAAAAATAGGTACTGCTTTGGTGGAAAGGTAACAGCATTTCATGTGCTCCAGTATCTAGTCATGCCTGCCACATGACCACGGAAATGTCTGCAGATGCAAATAGCACTGGCTCTTTAGCTGTAAACAAAGATGAGCACCACACCCTAGAGCTGGATATGACTGGCTTTAATCTTTGGGTTACTGTGTGATCACATCCTTTGTTCTGTGAGACAAAAAAGGTAGGTAAAGGTCACTCTTGCTCGAAAGCCAATCGTATCCGCCTCTAGGGTGTGGCACTCATCTCTGTTTCATAGCCAAAGAGCCAGCGCTGTCTGCTTCTGCAGACATTTCCGTGGTCATGTGGCAGGCGTGCCTAGACACCGGAGTGCACAGAACACTGTTTACCTTCCCAGCGAAGACATCCCTATTTATCTGCCTGCCTGGGGGGGGGGGGAATAAAAGGGCCACCGGCAGGAGCCACGGCCGGAGCTGCCCCAGCTGTGCAGGTGGCTGTTTCTGCCACCCCGGCTGTGCGGGTGGCTGAGGATGTCTCTGCCCCTCCCCCCAGACTGTCTCCACCTGCCGGGGGATACGTCACACCTTACCCAAACATTGTACTCTTTGTGAGCTTTTTTTTGGTGAGCTTTTCTTCTCATGTTCTTTCTGTTTTGCTGTTTTATAGTATGGTATTAATTCTGTAAGCTGCCCTGAGTTGCTACAAAGTGGCAAGTGGGCAGCTATATAAATTTGAACTATAAATAAATAAATAAATTTCTTGCTTTTGAACTGCTAGGTTGGCAGGAGCTGGGACAAAGACGGGAACTCATTCCGTCCTGCAGTATTTGGGTATTGAACTGCTGACTTGCCATCTTCCAGTCAGTGTCTTAGCCCCTTGAGCCACTGCAGTTTCTCACAAAAAGAAGAAGAAAAGAAGAAGAAAAGAAAAGGTAGTACCTGATAATTCTCCTGAGAGACCTTGAGAAGCTCAATGAAGAGTTACTAATTGATGGGCCTGTGGCAATTATTTTGATGCTGAGTGAGCCACCACCAACTCTCATGTAATCTCCAAACCATGCAGAAGTCACTGTACCCATACATCTTATTGAAGGTATTGGTGGTTAAATCAATTGACATTGTCCCACAAGTCCAGTATGTATTTAAGAAGCTATTTCCCAAAGCCAGTCAATTCCCCACTCCATGTCCAAAGCCCCACAAACCCGCAAGCACTCTGTTGTATGATCATAGTGTAGATGATACATCAGAGTTAAATTTTTCCTGAACTATCATTTGCCTCCAAGACTCTGTAGGTCTTTGGAGAAGAGGTCCAGGTACTATGTTGCCTCTGTCATCAAAGCATGACAATGCTCTTCTTGAAAGTGACAGGGTGTCTATGATAATTACAAATTTGACATTTGTTGTCTGCTACATTTTATAACATTTGAAAAATCAACATCAAGGTTAAATGTGGGCATTTTGCAACTGATGTTAGTCTTCACAATAGACATGTCAAGTTATATATATCAGGGGTGCTTGTTAATATCTCTAAGTGTAACTTTCCAGTAATATAAAGCTGGTGAGAAGGTTAGGACATCACTTTAATATTTCCCCATCTCCCAATGTGCTTTCACTGACTGGATTTTTGGGGAGTTTTAGGGGTGAGATCAAAGGAAGGGAATTGACAAACTAGATAAACTTACTGCATCTCAGAAAACTGATATGCCTGAACCACAGTCTAACACGGCTACTATTCCAAAAAATAAACTTATGCCACCCTTTTCCAACTTCATGTTACTAACAAGAATGATAGTAATCTCAATAATGTACACTTGAATTTACTGTTATCACAAGTACAGTATTATCTTTTGAAATATATGACCATCTTTCCATGTAATTAGTGCAGCATTCTTTAAATGATATACTGTACAAGGATTAGTAGAATTCAAGGTGGAAATGGGAAACCTGCAGACCAATAGGGAATACCAACCATAATGTAAAATTTGATAGTGGGGTCAAACTAGAAGATAATGTTAGTGAGTAATTAGGAATGGTGATCCAGCAAGTGCTGAAAGACATCTGTTTGTCATAGCATGCATTTTCCCTCACTGTTTTATCTGGCACTCTAGGAGGTTTTGTTTTGTGTTGGGCTTGATTCACAGGTCCTATTGTTGAGGCACTTATCTATGAGGAAATCAAGTTGTGGGAGGAATTACAGCCTATTATGGGGAAGAGACATTTTATTAATGTCTAGTTAGACCTTAGGAGATACTATTTATACTGAAAAAAGTTAAATATGGAGCTGACATCATGTCTTACCTGGCAGATTCCTTCTGAGAGGAGAACATATCCCACCTTGAGATTTCTGAGCATGAGCTGGAGGCTTCAGCCTGTCATTCCTGAAACAGGGACGAGGCGGAACCTGGCTTAATCAGAGATGATTCACTTGCTACAGGCTGAGATGAAGCCTCGGAGGCTGACTCTCTCCCAGCTCCTGGAAGCAGAGATGCTCAAAGTATTGCTGAAGCAAAGTTAGCATCTGCAGCAAAAACATTCTACCTGTTATGAGTAGCTGGTTAACAGCAGCTGCTATAAATGACATATTACTCACACTAAGAACAAATTAAAACAAAACCCAAACCACCATGCGGTGCTGAGAAACAACATCTGTTTCTGAACAGCCATGTTCAATGGTAACCTGAGTTACCATTGGGTTTGGATGAAACCTCTGCCTGTTCCCTGATGGTAATATTGGTTGATTGTTTGATTGCATTTATAAACCTCCCATCTGGGATATTCTCCCACTCTGGTTAATGTTGACATGGGAAGGCCTTCATTGAGGGAAAGACCCTGGCTGCCATTTTCACATCCCTTCTTGGAATTTGATTACTGGCTCTGTGGTGAGCCAACTCAGTTTGGATTTAGACGTTCCCCTTTGCACCCTGACCAAAGCTGCCTCTGCACATGGGCTAACTTCTGGCCCTTGGGCATTTGCTACATTAAAATAGGATGGCCAACATGACATATATTATTTTAAGGAACCTCCTGAATTTCAGCTATGTGGAAATGCAAGATAGTTATTTTTACAACACACCATACACATAATACATATAATAGTTTTTTGTCTGATTTTTGCCATTTTGATGAAGTCTCCTCTCATTGATCCAGTGGCAGAGAGATAATTGCAGGAAGTGCCTTTTGCAAAGAGATTGTCCAAAATAATTCCTGTTGTATTGCTCACAATGACATCTTGATGTCCATAAGGTCAAATTCTGAGACAGAAGTCAAATTTTGGAAACTTGAAATTTCCAAAAAAGACAAAGATTCTAAATGTCCCAAAAGGATGCTTCAGCTTTGGTTTTAAATTACTTTAATGTAATTAGCATCTATGAATGCATTTTAAAAAATCCTGAAAGAATGACGTAAGAAAACTGGTCAGAATTCTGGGAAGGATTGTTAGCGGATGATTTTATTCCAGGAAGCTTTGATGTGTGTTTTCTAAAGACTGGCCCCATTAAGCCAGCCCAGCTCTTGTATCATTTGAAAAACTTTTGCTGAAACTCTGCATGAATATTTTATGTAAGAGGCTTTGGAGAGATAATTCACCAGTTTAATTTTCTGCACAAAAAAAGTGACAGGCACTCGCAAAAGTGCCTTTAATCAATCAACTGACAGAAAATGATAACACTAATACTTTCATGTCTAATATTTGCAGGCTGTCACAGGTACTATATCTCAGCAAGCAGATGGAGAAGTCACAAAGAAAATAGTATCTGCTAAGTATGACTTTAAAAGTGCATAACTTTACATTTAAAATGACAGGTATAATTTTAGCGTGGGCTTGTAAAACTTTGAGACTTTCTTGCTACTACCCAAGATCTCCCAAAAAATGTATGCAATGGGATAACAATATAAGAAGATTGATACTGCACTGGATGAAAAGTCTCTCTGGTCCAGTATTCTCTTTCCCACATTTTTGGAGTAAATTTGTTAGATTAGCATCAATACAAAACTAATTTCTAAGATAAATACATTGAAGTACTAAACTCTAAGAGAGAAATAATAATTTATTATATTTTAAAATGATTTTTTGGAAGATAGTTTGAAGTTTTTATCTTGTAAATTAATTTTCCCTTGGCTGTAGTATAACAATGCGATTCCATTTTGCAATTTCTGCCATGGAATGATAAACTGCTTGTAGGGATCTGAGAGGTTCCAAATAATTCATTATATGTACTTCAACTGCTTTGACAGTGGGTTTTATATTACTGAAAATATTTTCTTTTCATTTGAAAAAGCAAAATATAACAAAAAGCATAAGTACTCAGTTAAGTGCTCAGCTTTGCCTGCTTGTGTTGCTTTTGTTTGAACACATACATGTGTGAGAGTACAAACAATAAAGAATAAAAGAAAAAGGACACATGGAGAAAGCACATCAGATATGCAGTAACAGTTAGGGCCAGTGGGATGCCACCAACAACTGATGTGAGAGAGCAAGTTGCAAGAGAAGAGAAGATATACAATAATACCTTGCTTAAAGAGCAAAATGTGTTCCATGGGGTTGCTCTTTAAGCGAGTTGCTCATTAAGTGAAACACTTTTCCTCATAGGAATGCATTGAAGGAGGGGACAGCTGCGGGAAGGAGGAACAGCTGCATGACTGTGGCCGGCTTTAAAATCACCATCGCTGTCAGTGCCACTGGATGCTCCCTGGTCTGACCTGGTCGGGGATGGAGGGAGGAGTGCCTCTGGCCAGAGAAGTGCTTTCTCACTGGGAAACACTTCTTTCTTTCTTTATTTGTTTGTTTGTTCAGATTTATATTGCTGCCCACTCACTGAGACGACTCAGGGCAGCTTACAGATCAGTAGGGATCCAAGGTAAACTATTCAATATCATTGTAATCCAAGTCTACACACTAACCACTGGTGAAGATAAGGCCACAATTGACCAGTTCTGTGAGGAATTACAGCACCACATAGCACTGACCCCAAAAAATGATGTCCATGTTATTTTGGGAGATTGGAATGCCAAAGTAGGAAGTCAAAAAGTAAATGGAATAACAGGCAAATTTGGTCTTGGAACACAGAATGAAGCAGGCCAAAGGCTAATAAAGTTTTGTCAAGAGAACGCACTGGTGATAGCAAACACCCTCTTCTAACAACACAAGAGGCGACTTTACACATGGACATCACCAGATGGCCAACATCAAAAACAAATTGATTACATACACTGCAGCCAAAGACGAGACCTGGAGCAGACTGGCTCAGATCATAATCTACTGATTGTCAGATTCCACTTTAGGTTAAAGAAAATAAGGAAAACAATTAGGCCACACAGGTATGACCTAGACAACATCCCTAAGGAATACACGGTGGAGGTGTGGAACAGATTTAATGGTTTAGAGTTGATAGACAGAGTACAAGAAGAATTATGGATGGAGGTTCTGGACATCATACACGAGGCAGCAAGTAAAACCATACCAAAAGAAAAGAAGTGTAAGAAAGCAAAGTGGCTGTCTGATGAGGCTCTTAAAATAGCAGAGGAAAGAAGGAACACAAAGGGCAAAAGTGAAAGAGAAAAATTCAATCAATTGAATATAGATCTTTTTAAAAAAGCAAGGAGAGATAAGGAAACCTTCTTAAATGAACAGTGCAAAGCAATAAAGGAAAACAACAGAAGAGGAAGAACTAGAGATTTTTTCAAAAAAAAAATGGGGAAATCAAGGGAACATTTAAAACAAAAATGACCGTGATAAGGGTGTTTGCAGGATGCAGATGAGATTAAGAAAAGATGGCAAGAAGTCTACTTCTGTTTCATTGACTACACCAAGGCCTTTGATTGTGTGGACCACAATAAAATGTGGCAAATAATTAAAGAGATGGGAATACCAGAACACTTTATAGGTCTCATGAAAAATCTGTACCTGAGTCAAGAAGCAACAGTTAGGACAGAATATGGAATGACGGCGTGGTTTGGAATAGGAAAAAGGAGTAAGACAAGGCTGCATTTTGTTACCCTGCTTATTTAACTTATATGCAGAGCCAAGTTGGAATTATAATTGCTGGGAGAAACATCAACAATTTGAGATATATAGATGATACTATCCTAATAGCAAACCTGAAGAAGAGCTAAAGAAGCTCTTGCTTAGGTTGAAAGAAAAGAGTGCAAAAGCTGGCTTGAGACTTAACATTAAGAAAACCAAGATAATGGCAACAGGCCCTATTACTTCCTGGAAAATAGATGGGGGAGAAATAGAAGCAGTGACAGAATTTACATTAGGATCCAAGATCGCTGCAGATCATGATTGCAGCCATGAAATAAAAAGGGAGACAAGCTATGAGAAACCCGGGGTACATAGTTAAAAGTAGAGACATCACCTTGCAAACAAAATTCCACTTAGTCAAAGCAATGGTATTCCTGGTGGTAATGTAAGAGCTGGAACATTAGGAAAGCTGAGCACAGAAGCCTTTGAAATGTGGTGTTGGAGGAGAGTTTTGAGAGTCCCCTGGACAGCGAGGAGAACAAATAGGTCAATCTTAGAAGAAATCAAACCTGCTCCTTAGAAGGTCAAATAATAAAGATGAAGCTAAAGTACTTTGGACATCAAATGAGAAGAGAGGATTTGCTTGAGAAAGCCTTGATGCTAGGAAAGGTTGAGGGCAAAAGAAGAAGGGGGCAGCCAAAAATGAGATGGCTAGATGGTGTTGTTGACACAATGGGCACAGAGCTGGGTGGGTTGAGGAGGATGGTAGAGGATAGTGGTGCCTGGCATGTGATGATCCATTGGGTCGCAAAGGGTTGGACTCAACAGTGCGACTGAACAACAAAATGAACAGCACACTATGATGTAGGTGTTTCTAAAAGTGTCCAGCACATAGTTATGAACTAAATTTCCTGGTTCAGTGGGTCCTAGAACCTAGATCTTCCAAGTCCCAAATCAATACTCTAACCATTATTCCACACTTTTTTTCCAGGAAGTGTTTGTGAATAGAGATCCAAGGAGCAATTTCTGTTCACTTCTTTATTCTTATAGATTCTTGTACTATAGAGTTCCCCCCTAATTGCCATTGCCATTGACCCACTGATTTTCTGTAGTGGCTAGGTTATTTAATTTTTATTGTACCATCTTATTGGATTTTTGTAAGTGCTATGATTTTTTTTTTTTGGGGGGGGGGGAGATAATAGCAAGGAAATGCTTTCAAAACAAAGAATGCAAGCAACACATTAAAATTCAGCTTGTCACTGTTTGTTTAAATTGATTTTACCTTTACACATGCAAAAGGTATATCCCTTTCCAGCAAGTAAGTGAATCATTCTCTCTTTAAATACTCTGCATATAAACTGGGATTCTATTCTTACTGATTTATGAGAGGGGATGAAGGAAGCAGGAACTGCAAAGCTCTTTGCATTCTACAGCTGCTGCAGGTAAAAAGGATCATACAGGGCTAGTGCCAGAGGCTACCATTCCAAAGCTTGTTTGAGATGTACTTTTCAGCAGGGAACTCTTAAATCTCTCTGGTTGTGTTTCTCTTTTGCCTAATTAGAAAAGTACCAAAAAGTGACAGGAATATAAGAAGCATCCCACATACCTCACTCCTTTTTTTTCTTCCAGGGATTTGGTGGGATCAGAGATATATGGAGCTTGTGACAGAGAAGGGCTCTAAAGGTGGGACCCATCTGAAACCTAGAGCTGGGAAGCCTAGAGCTTCATTGTCTTATGGGTTTGAAGAACTGCTTTTAGCACTCATGCAGAATCTTGACATCATGCTGAGCAATCTGGAGCAGTAAACATGCCTGATGCGCCATTCACTCGACAGACGCAGACATAAATAGAGGAAAAAGACTGACACCCACAGCTCTTTGACTGCCAGCCCCTTACAAGACTATAGTTCTATATATAGTGCCTGAATACATCTTTCTTTTGGCTTGCACCTCCAGGCAAAGAGGGCAAAGCAAAACTAAAAACTGTTCTGACTTAATACCACTTTTGTTGATAAATCCCCACTGATCACAACTATAATAAGTATGATGTTATGAATGAATGAGACAATTTTCTGCCCAAGACAGAGTGAACAGATTTTATAATCATACACTTTCATAGCCTGAAACATGAAGGGGAGGCAACAGAGTCAGTGCTAAGAAAGGACATAAATGAGGGGATGAAGGAAAGTAAGAGATATCCTCAGATATTTTGTTGCCTAAAACAATGCAGCAAATGGGTCTTTCTACCCACCTAAGTCAAAGTATCTAATACCTAAAGCCACCCAAGTTATTTCAGTTATGTAAGTCAGAAGAATGCCGTAGGTGCTTGTCTCCCTTCCCTGCCAGCCAGCCAGCCAACCGACTGACCAACCAACCAACCAACCAACCAGTACCGTCAAGTTGAAGAATAAACAAATTATTCTCCCTTCATGACTCTATACCTTTTGCTTAGAGTGACTATCTTACTTTGCCTAACATTGCACTTAATCCTTAGAAAGCAAAGTCTTTCTAGTTTTGTAAAGAAACAACAAATAGTTCTGTCATATCTTACAGACTATCAGTATTTAAGGCCTAATGCACAGTAATCTGTGCATTAGGCCTTAAAATATGTAATGCTCAAAGAGTGGTAAGAATATGATGATGCAGGTAAGCTCAACTCCCATGTCTTCTCCCCACTTAGAAATCCTGAAGACTTGCGTTTTCAGCATGAAGGGCCTGGCAGGCAGTGGATGTGTCTTCAAGTGAAAGCATTTATGGTACTATTGTGGACAGCAGGCTTTAATGTTTTGAGATGGCAATGAGCAACACCTCAACATTTAGCATTTTGGGGCTTTATCGGCTTGTACTAGAGCTTGGATTCTTCTGCTTTGAAAGAAAAGCCTAATGATTTTGCTTTTGTTTCTTATCTGTAAGATAGAAATAGGTTTGCCTCTCAGACAAACAGAATAAAAGCTTTGACATTTCTGTCTGTTTCAGAATTAAGAACTGCTTTAAACACATCTTTTGTGGTTTGAGAGCCTTTGTGGTGCAGTGGTTAAATTCCTGTACTGCAATGAAAGCTGCTGACATTGTGAGTTCAATCCTGATGGGACACAAGGTTGACTCAGCCTTCCATCTTTCCAAGGTAGGTAAAATGAGTACCCAGCATGAAGGGGACAAAAAATGCTAATTACCTTGTGAACCGCGCAGAGAATGCACTAAGTACTATGGGGTGGTTTTTAAAGTGCAATTACTAATATGTTAAAGCTTCCCTCATGGGCATAATATACACCAGGGTAATTCTAAAGAGTGATTCTGCTTAGCTGTGATTTGATTCACAGCAGCTACTATGTTTGAAATCATAAACATACAGTATTGGGCAACTGAACTCTCAGTGGACACCTGGAAGATTCCATTGACAGACTGTTTAACAAAAAATGCTGTTTGTGGGCTTTCTAGAGGCATCTGGTTGGCCTCTGTGTGAACAGAAAGCTGGATTGGATAGGCCTTTGGTTTGATCCAGCAGGGCTGTTTGTGTGTCTTATGTTCTTACTGCTTGATAACGTTATTTATCGAAAGGTTAGAAAGAAGGAGGAAGCATCTGACTCTCCTTTTCTTCCAAGCAGAACGGCAGACTTTTGTAGGCTTCTGTCCTTCATCCATAAAAAATAGGGTTTAGTGAGCCAGTCAAATAGTGCATGTTTTTGCTATTAATACACTGGCTACACATGCCTGCAGCAGTGACCTAAAAATAGTCCTCACATCCTCTGACTTTTTACTCTATTGCTAGTTGATGTAAATCTCAAGGGAAGTGATGGTGCAGAAAACCACAGATTTCATGGCCTATATATATTCTATACATAAAAACAGACATGATTGAAACATCACTTGAACTTTAGCACCCGAGACATTCTTGGCAGGGAGCAGTCACACAATATTTTTAAATTTCCTTTGAAGGCACGCATGACACACCATTCATGCTTTTTACGTAAATGCTTGCTATTTTTTTTAGGTACTGGGAATACTTTAGGGCAGATTTGGGCTGACAACATATTTGTCAAATGCAATCTGCTCCCTGTTCAGTAAATAAGCATTGTAGGATTGTATAGCTGAATGCCAATGTATGGGTCAGTTTTTCATCCTGCCCTTCAAATTCCAAATTGGAGGTGTTATTGGATCCTTAAACCTGGTTACTTCATATTGAAATCATTCATCAAAGCAGCTAGCTCATCAACTTAACTGTGTATGGGTATTCTACTTATTTCGTAGAGACATCACCTTGCAAACAAAAATTCACATAGACAAAGCAGTGGTATTCCCGGTGGTAATGTATGGTTGTAAGAGCTGGAACATTAGGAAAGCTGAGCACAGAATAATAGATGCCTTTGAAATGTGGTGTTGGAGGAGAGTTTTGAGAGTCCCCTGGACAGCGAGGAGAACAAAGAGGTCAATCTTAGAAGAAATCAAACCTGACTGCTCCTTAGAAGGTCAAATAATAAAGATGAAGCTAAAGTACTTTGGACATCAAATGAGAAGAGAGGATTCACTTCAGAAAGCCTTGATGCTAGGAAAGGTTGAGGGCAAAAGAAGAAGGGGGAAGTCAAAAATGGGATGCTTGATGGTATTGTAGATGCAATGGGCACAGAGATGGGCAAGTTGAGGAGGATGGTGGAGGACAGAGGTGCCTAGAGGACAATGGTCCATAGGGTCACAAAGGGTCAGAATTGACTACGCAATTGAACAACAATAACTCATGTGTACATGTGAAAACTGAAATGCAGTAGATTGAAATGGATTTAGGGAAAGAAGAGAAACACAAGTAACATATATGGAGAAAACAGATTTGAACAGCTGTAATTGACTGTTGTTCATTTGCACAGTCGATTCCGACCCTTTGCAACCCCATGGACCACTGTCCGCCAGGCACTCCTGTCCTCCACCATCCCTCTCAACTTGTCACAGGGCCCCGTCATTCCGGCACAGGGGCTGATAAAAGACCTTTCAGCCACGGCAGGTTGAGGACGCTCCCGCCTTCCCCACGGGCCCCTGCCATCACGCCCGGGGGAGGAGAAGAATGCCTGCACCTGTGGGAGGTGAGGCGAAGCGCCCGCCCGCCTTCCGAGCCCCGTCATTCCGGCACAGGGGCTGATAAAAGACCTTTCAGCCACGGCAGGTTGAGGACACTCCCGCCTTCCCCACGGGCCCCTGCCATCATGCCCGGGGGAGGAGAAGAATGCCTGCACCTGTGGGAGGTGAAGCGAAGCTCCCGCCCGCCTTCCGAGCCCCGTCATTCCGGCACAGGGGCTGATAAAAGACCTTTCAGCCACGGCAGGTTGAGGACGCTCCCGCCTTCCCCACGGGCCCCTGCCATCACGCCCGGGGGAGGAGAAGAATGCCTGCACCTGTGGGAGGTGAGGCGAAGCTCCCGCCCGCCTTCCGAGCCCCGTCATTCCGTATTGACAATGTTGATTTATGTGTAGTTATTCTGCTGTTTATTGCATTATATTATTGTATTTTTATGATATTTAATTGCTATTACATTACTATTATTATTTTGTTATGATATTGTTATATTTTTCATATTGGGTATGAACCGTATTGTGAATATATTGTTTACTGTCCATTTGTTCTGAATATTGTTACGGACTGTATTTTGATTATATTATGTTTATATTTATTTTGTTGCGCTGTATTTTGGGATGCTGTGATTTTGTACTGTTGATCTGTTATATTGTATTGTATTTGATTTTATGTTGTAAGCCGCCCTGAGTTGGTTTTTTCCAAGTAGGGCGGCATATAAATAATAATAATAATAATAATAATAATAATAATAATAATAATAATAATAATAATAATAATAATAATAATAATAATAATAATAATAATAATACCATTGCTTTGACTATATGAATTTTTTTTTGCAATTTGATGTCTCTGCTTTTCACTATGCTCCCCAGGTTTCTCAAAGCTTGTCTCCCAAGAATCAGTCGCCTTTTTATTTCATGGCTGCAATCACCATCTGCAGTGAACTTTGATCCCAAGAAAGTAAAATCTGTCATTGCTTCTACTTCTTCCCCATCTATTTTCCAGGAACTGATAGGGCCTGTTGCCATGATCTTGGTTTTCTTTATATTGAGTCTCAAACCAGCTTTTGCACTTTCTTCTTTCAACCCAATCAGGAGCTTCTTTAAGTCCTTCTCACTTTCTGCCATTAGGGTGGTATCATCTGCATATCTCAAATTATTGATGTTTCTCCCAGCAATTTTGATCCCAAATTGTGATTCCTCCATCCCTGCATTGCGCATTATGTGCTCTGTGTATAAGTTGAATAAGCAGGGTGACAAAATGCAGCCTTGTCTTACTCCTTTTCCTATTCCAAACCACTCTGTCATTCCATATTATGTCCTAACTTTTGCTTCTTGATTCATGTACAGATTTCTCATGAGGCATATAAGGTGTTCTGGTATTCCCATATCTTTAATTACTTGCCACATTTTGTTGTGGTCTACACAGTCAAAGGTCTTACTGTAATCAATGAAACAGAAGTAGACTTGTTTCTGATATTCCTTCGTTTTTTTCATGATCCATCTTATGTTGGCGACTGTTACATTACACTGGGGAACAGTGATTTTGGTGCCTCACAATTTTCACCTATTTCTGGCTATATTTGGGTCACTGATTCCAAAAATGCTTTCATTTATACCCCATCAGCTCTAGTTTTTTAGATATGGCTTATTCACATTAGGCCAATCTAACCATACTGGTTGCATATATAACCAGAGGCGTAGCAAGGGTGTAAGCTACCTGGGGTGGAATGAAATTTTGCCACCCCCCCCCCCAAATATTTTCCACCCACCCAACCTTTTTTTTTTTTGCCCACCCAAATATTTTCCCATCCCCAAAAGATTTTTCCACCATCCCTCCCACCTCCGGGAGCCTTTGATGCATGCCTGGAGGCAAAAAAAAATGTTTTTGTTTGGAAAAAAAATTGGGGAAAATTGGGGAACAGGGCTTTAAAATGCTGCCCCCCCGGAGCATGCAGCCCGGGGCATTTGCCCCACCGCCCCCTTCCTAATACAAGTGTAGGCAAATACAAGTGTAGTCATAATAGCAATGTATAATGACATCATCGATATCTCATGAACTAGAGCTGCTAGAACAAAATGGATGGCATTTTCGGAATCAGCTGCCCCAAAATCAGTTGAAAAATTTTAGGCACCAAGAAAAAATATATACTTTTGTTCCCCAGTATTAGTGATTTTTACACAGTACAGTAAAACCTCGGATAAAGCTAAAATTTGGTTCCACAAGTCTTAGTGTTATCCGATTTTTAATGTTATCCGATGCATGCATTGGGTAACGTTAAAATCCTATGGGATGGATTGGATAACATTAAAACTCCATAGAGATACATTGTAACTAGCACAGGCTTTAGTGAACATTATCTGATGCATCCCATAGGATTTTAACCTTATGCAATGCAATTTTCCCCCAGATTGCTTAACGTTATGCGGTTGTAGCGTTATCTGATGCAAACGTTATCTGAGATATTACTGTACTTTAATAATTAGTAACTTGTTGTCTGACTGTGGCATTCTGGTCCCAGGATGCCAGTAGCAATAGGCTTATAGCAGTGGCAACCCTATCCTAGTAGTGCTGATATCTAATGGCCTAGTGTAATAGGACGGAACGAGCTCCCGTCTCTGTCCCAGCTCCTGCCAACCTAGCAGTTCGAAAACAATAAATTGCAGGTAGATAAATAGGGACCATTTCGGTGGGAAGGTAACAGCGTTCCATGCGCTCCGGTGTCTAGTCATGCCTGCCACATGACCATTGTATCGTCTGCAGGAGCAGACAGCGCTGGCTCTTTGGCTTAGAAACAGAGATGAGCACTGACCCCCTAGAGTTGGATATGACTGGCTTTCGAGCAAGGGAAACCTTTACCATTACTAGTGTAAGAGAGTTATCCTAGTTATCCTAGTTCAGAAGGACAGCCAGTTTCTCAGCCAGTGACTATTGTAACACTATCCTGCAGGAAACTGAGTTGTTTGGGAATTCAATTTTTGTTCCACCAAGGAACAACCCAAGGAGCTTCCCCATCCACATGCTGATAAATTCAAAGAACTGCTGAACACAATGGTCCTTTCTTCAGGCCCAAACTCAGGACAATGGATAAGATAAGGTTCTGATAGCTGTAGATCCCTTGAGAAATGATTTCCATTTGCACACCTTCATGTGGTTATGGTGTTACATCAATAAATCAGTTTCTTCTCTTCTTCTCTTCCTCAGAGGTTTAACTCTCTCTTAGCTCCTTTTCTCACTTCTGCCTCCCTTCCTCAATTTTATTAAGGATGTGGTATCTGTATTGTGATAGATAGCTCCCAAGGCCCAGCTGTCAACCTTATCTCTTAACTTTACTCATGGCTTTCTAAGACAACTCTAGTGTGACAGCTCCCATTACGTTTCCTTATGATGTCCAAGAATGATAGTTTTACATTTGTGACTATGGGCTGTGCCTGGATAAGCAGGCTTCATCTTTTTTGCGATGGGGCTTTGAACTTGCGGTGCCTGGTTTCTGCCCATTGACAATCTTGACTCCATCTTGAGCCACCATCCAGGCCTCAAGATTTTCTTTTTCAGGATCTGGGAGGCCTAACTGAGATTTTCTATTTGAGAACCTATCTGCTACGAAAGCATCTACAGATAGGTTAGGATGAGAAAAACTTGATTTGTCTGATTCTGGGAAGGAGCATCTCATACTACATTCCAAGCTTCCTTCATGCTTTCAGCTGAAAACAACAACCCTGTGTCTTAAAAAGAAATAGACATGAGAGGAAGAATTGCTTATAAAGATAGCTTTAAAATCTATGCATATTCGGCCACATTTTCATGGTACAGATTTAGTGAGACTAACCCTTACCTGGCATGAAGATACAATACAGTTTTCTCTATGTTAAGGGAAACCTGCATTTTTTTAGTGTGGCAATGCAGATGGTTGTGTAATTAGTTCAAATTGCATTTTGTAAAAACTCTTCGAAGTTAGCAGATTTGTTGATGGCTGAGAGTGAATAGTAAGTTATAGCTACAGAAAACCCACTGAATCTGTGAGGATTTTGTGAGTCAACATCAATAGAAGTTCCATTGGTCATGGGGCCTCTTCTAGTTGTAACCCACTACTTGATTTAAGCCAATAAATGTGATTGAAAAGTGAGATGCAAGAGTAAGTGTGGTGTTTTGGCACAATGAAATGCAAACCTACCCCTTTTTCTGCAGCACACACAAGTGTTGCACAGGAGAACTTTTTAATCTTTCTTCCTCCCTAGTCTGATGCTTTTCTACAGAAAACAACAAAATCTCTGCAGTTACCACTAAAGCAGTTTTTGCTACAGAGTGAAATGGAGATACAAAGAATTTCTAACTGAAGTTACAGGGAACAGAATTTATTTCCATGGAAATGTTACAGAAAGATCTCAGCCATAGTGGCAGGGATTGCTAGACAGTATAGCAACTTTTTAAGCATTGGAAAAAAAATCAGCATCTTATTTCTTCTGTTCAGTCACAGAGGAAAAGTAGTGCCTAGCTTTGCTGAAAGGTTTTGTTCCAGACCTATACTTTCTTTCTAAAAGCTCAAGAGCCAAGCCCCTTAAAAATAATGAGACAAAATACAGTTTTTAATACTTAGCACATACTTAGCACATACAAACACATAAATCAAAATGATGCACTGTTAAATAATATGGGAATAGTTATGGTTATAGAACCATAGTCACTAAACAGGCTGCTCATTTTATTCATGCTACTTATGAAAAGATTGGGAGATGGAAAGACCCTGCAGTATTTATTTTTAAAATGGCATGGCCCTGAAAGGCTTTGAAGTACTGTAGTTCTGTTCAATTTTAAAAAGTTGTTCTCCCGGGATGAAGACAGGGAAAAGGCAACACAGAAACATAGCAGCCACAATGGGAAAAAAAAAAACAGGGATAAAAATTCATTCTAATCACCAGTCAGGGGAAGTCAATTAAAGCCTGAAATCCTGGTATGCACACATCTACAGGGACTGAATGAAGATCAGGTACCCAAACACACACCTATGTAGCAACAGAGGTTTTCATTCAACCCCTGTAGATTTGTGTGTTCCAGAATACCACAGGTTAAGGGTGTAGTATCTTTCTCAAAAACTTTTTAAAAAAATCCTTTTTAGGCTAGGATTCCTGGAATTGCACAGTCTGCATAGTTATTGCCCATACTGGATGTAGGATTCTGGTAGTTGTCGTCCATAAAAGTCACACTCTGGTCTTTCTGATAGTAGCAAAATTGCCCTTGTCCATCTATATGCATTTACTAAAAAGTGTGTTTGTCTCTCACCATCCCTTTATAAAGAGTCTTTCTTGACCTCATTACTATTAAAATAAAATCGGGAATGGAACATTGCCAAAGAAACTCTACATGGTAGGAATCCTCATCAAATCATGAGGGAATATTGTTTTAAAAGTCTTTTCAAGTACCTTGAGCACTGTAATTGCTTTTGAAAGTAACAGAGAGCTATATTGTTAGGAGTTAAACCTCATGATCCATCACTGTCAACTCATCATCAATTTAACATGTGTTCTCCTTGGAGAGGGAAGGAGAAAAGGAAACAAAAGGCAGGAGATCTTTCTCACTTGGGAATCTGGAAAAGAAAAAGTGAGAGTAAATATCGAGTGACACATGTCCACATTTCCTCCAGCAATATACGGTAGAAAGAGAATTTGCATTCACTTGATCCTGCAGACAGTTGTGGAAAGACAGGGCTATTTTGGGACTGAGTCAAAGAATTTGGCAGAGAGCAGGCAGCAGCCTCTTAGGGGACTGCATCATTGTCTCACACAGGACAGCTGAAGGAAACACCATTTTACAGAGAAGAGCAAGAATGAGAGCATGCGAAAGAAAAGTAATATCTGTAATCAGTAGCAAATTACACATTTCTACTGGGGAGAAAGCGTGACTTCAGTCACTCACTGAACATTCATTGTCATCTTAAAGTGCTTTATTTTGACAGGCAGAAGTCAGAGGTCCTTAAAATCTGCATTTTTTCTTTTTCCAAAGGAGAAAATGTACTGAATACTTTTTTCTTTGCTTTGATTTTTAAAAATGCATTATTATTTTCATTGTTATGCTTATCAGAGGCTGTAATGGCAACAGATTTAGCCAGGCCAGTATACAAGACTGCAAACAAAGAGCATTAACTCTTCATGTTCTAGGCTGACACAATGCCATGAAAAGGTAATATCATGAAACAGGTAGTCATTGATTATAAACAATGCTGCTGCTGCTAGCACAAAAACAGTCAGTAGAAAAGTCTCTTCTCCTCTTTTCATTTTGGCCATGAAACAGAGAAGACCCTGAGAGATCTGGGACAAGGACTGACGAAGTGTAATTCCAGCAAAACATTGAGATCTGTCCCTAAAGATACTTTGGTTCCATCTGATTATTATTTGTGTCCCTCTCTTAGGGTGCGATTACATGCTTTACATTTGTCTTAGAGTTGACACTACTGAAATCAATTCAAATTTACTTATTTATACCACACAAATGTAATCTTTCATTATATGTCCCTAATGTAGGTTATCTGAAACAGTCCTAAGGGAATTGTTTATTTTAAACCAATATTTGTTTTGTATTACATTGTATTGATTTTGTGTGTGTGCTTAGGTGAATCAGTTTATATTTCTCCTCAGCATATTTAGAAATTCTTTTAAGGAGGAACAAGTTCATGTTTCAACACCAGGTTGCATGTATAATCAATACACAGCTACAAAAATAAAGCCATTTCCAATATTTTATCAATGGATATGAGCATTGATTCATATTCCACATGACTGTAAATCAATTTGAAAGAATATAGGTTTCAAAATTAATTTTTTTGTTGTCTAACCACAACCTTAAAGGGGTGTGTGTATGTGTATTGCACAGTTGTTTCACTGGAAGTGGCTACAGCAAAGGCAAATCATCTATGATTCTCTGTGTAAGACTAACCTTTTAGTTCATAAATGTGGCCATTGCCTTTGAATATAGCTAGACAAACTGTTGGAAGAATCAATATCACAGAATTATACTCCAAAGGAGGGTCTCAGTGCTGTGATTCCATGCAGTTCTAAGGTAGACAAAAATGCTTTGGAGTTGGTTTGGGGTGAATTCTAGGCTCACTTTTTGACATGACCTTAATAAAAATGATAAACCTCTCCAAGGTCTGAGAGCAAGCACTTCCTGATGGAATGAAATTGTATTTTTCATACAAAGTTAATTTGCAAAACTTCTTGGCTATGGAGAAGAAACAAAATCTTATTAAGTTAATAAATGCTCAGTGTTTGTAAAGTAATTGAAGTCTGGCTCTTGTTGAGCTCTTACCTTATTTATTAGCTAATATATAATGAAGTCATAATCATTTATTACAACACAACATATGAATCATGCTTTCAGTGGAAATGCTAATCTTTCATTTTGTACTTTCTATGAGTTGTAAAACAATAATTGAACCCAACTGTGATGACTGACAGCCCTAGTTCTTATTACAAGGAAAAGGAAAGAGAAGATAAGTGTACTTTGTATGTATGAATACTGTACTAAAGGAAACTCCTGTGTTAATGCAGGAATTGGCTTTAACTTACATAATACATAATAATGCACATAGCTAGTTGTTTAGCAACCCAGACTATTTGTCCATGTAGACCCACTTGTAAAATTTTCTTCTTGCAAATAAAGTCAGTGTTTTAGCAAAGGTAGATGTGTCCAATGGAGGACATGTCTGCCTTTGTGAGTCCCCTCTAGGTTTTAGCCCAGACTTCAGAGGAGATATCCAAGGTGCTGAACCTGTTTGGGAGATTATTTTATGACAAAAACTCAGCGTGGATTTACAGTTGTACTGGCATTGGAACTGCTAGCTTGCTCTATGAGAACAAAAACAGCAGAAGGTCTTGTGGCAGTTTTATGTGGGATTGGCTTTCACCTGAAGTGGGTTGCAGTCCACAACCCCCTATGGTAAAGGAACTAAATAAAACATTACTGTGATCAAAGACCATCACAAGAGGGTAATGCCAAGTAAAGTTGAATAGGCCTACAGGTGTCTTATAGGTACACTCATGAACATTGTGAACTTCAGTACCCTCTGATTTGTTGTCCTGTTTGCCAGCCAACTCCTAATCAGGCACATCACTGAGAATCAGATGGAGGTAATATGGGCAAGCAGTATATGATCAGTGGGCCCTTGGCAACCCATCCAGTTGACCAGATTTGGCATTCCCCAGTGGAAATGGTTTTCACCAAAGTGGCTTTACATGAGGGAGGCTATTCTTCCATACCTATCACTAAGCTTACAGCAGGAAAGGCAAAACAGGTGGCCTGTAAAGTAAAGGTGAAGGTAACGGTTTCCCTTGCTCGAAAGTCAGTCATGTCCGACGCTATGGGCACTACTCATTTCCATTTATAGCCAAAGAGCTAGTGCTATCTGCATCTGCAGACATTTCCATGGTCATGTGGCAGGCATGACTAGACACTGGAGTGTGAGGAATGCTGTTACCTTCCCACTGAATGGTATATGTTCATCTACTTGAAGTTTCTTGCTTTCAAACTGCTAAGTTGGCAGGAGCTGAGATAGACAATGGGAGCTCACTCCATTACACACTATTTGGGTCTCGAACTGCTGACCTGTCAACCTTCAAGCTGTCAAACTCAGCTTACTTAGCCACCAAGCCAGCACAACACCTAGGTCTGTGATGGTGAACCTTGGCACTCCAGATGTTCTTAGACTTCAATTCCCAGAAGCCCAAACACCCTGTGAATTCAAATGAATGGGTTTACTATGATTCATCCAGCCCATACAGAAGTAAAATGTGCCTGTATGTTCATCTGGAGTGCTAAGGTTCGCCATCACAGACCTAGGTGGACTGAACAAAATATGTCTAGATGACTCTAATGAATTAATTTTTATTTCACTAAATGGAAGGACATTGTCATTTGAAAGCAGAAAGTACTGGCATACTGAACACACCATGGATCAAATGTATCTCAGGTGAACAGATAAAGTGGACCAACCAACAGAGCCTATCATTTTTATCATGTTTACTGGGGAATTTAATCATGTGCTCAATCTACAGACCTGGAAAACCTGGCAATGGTGTTCTATATTCTCACCTGCAAGGCTGTATTCATTTAGCATTTCCCTCTCCAAACTGAGAACTAACAACGTGGAATTTCTCTCAAACACCACTCTCATTTCACTCTGGACTAGAACCCTCCTTTTTAAAATTAGAGACAAAGGTTGGGCAAACCAACCATGCCTTGCTAGTGTCACTGGATAGGTAAAGATCTGGGCATTGTGTGTCCTTTAAAGTGCAAATTTCACTGTCAATCATATATGAATGTTTAATCAAGGAGCAGTGAACCTAATTTGTGCAAAGTTCTGAAGAAGTCTCTCTAACTTCACGAGGGACCTCCCATAACCAGAAGCCCTAAAAACCTGGCTGTGGTATAAAGACTGGTTCAGAGCTTTCTGTTTGACAAGTGACTGATGTGGAGTGAAACATTGTTCAGAGGGTGGGGCAAAGTCCTCTGGGTGGTATACAATCAGTTAAAAATATGAGATACTGTACATTCAAATAAAGCAATAAAACAATGACTGAGGAAGCAGAATAGAAGACCAAATAAATCCAACAGCAGAGAATAATATTTTTCAGTGTACATATTCAATTTAAAATGGAGTACAAATTGAAAGATGCAAAATGTCTTCAAAAGATCTTTGTTTGTTGTTGATCATTCTGCCAAAGATATTCCACAGGCTTTACTAGGCTCCTTGCTTCTTTTGGTGGGCCCTGAGTCTGGCCGTAGATGATAACCTTAGTGTCTGGGTAGAGTTGTGTAGGAGGAGATGTTCCTCCAGATTAACCTGACCTCGAAGCAGGTTTAAAGGCTGAAACTGGCACTTTGAAATGGGTGTGGAAATAAACTGGTGGTCACTGAAGAACCTGAAGCAATGTTATAATATGACCACATCTTCCACTCCTAGCTAGAATGTTGACTGCTCCAATGTGGACCAAATGAAATTTCCAGATCATACAAAGGCAACTTCATGGATTATGCTTTTCAGCAGTCCAAATGTGTGGTCACCAGAGAACGAATGACAGCTATGCATGCAAGAAGCATTTCTAAGCAGCAAGGGATGGTGAGAGACATACCATTGCTTTGCAAGGTTCTTTAAAAAAAGCTTTACTTCTGAAATATGGTTTATTCCAGAAATTCCAGTTTATTCAGTGCTTAAACTGCTAGACTTATTGTGGAGAGACTCAGACTCAAAGCTTAGCTTATTCATTTTTTAAAATTTATTTAAATTTATATTCCGCCCTACTCACACAGGCGACTCAGGGGGGAATTATTCATGAAATTCATTAGGTCCCTTAAGCCTCCTTGCTACTCCTTACACACACACTCTAGGATTGTTTGTAAGGAGACAGGGAAAAAGTCAGGAAAAATGAGTCAAAAAACAATCAGAGCTAAGGAATAGTTTCTGGAAAAGAAAATTTAAATAGGAAACCTATTTGGGATGAAAAAGAGCCAAGTTATAGGATATTAGAAACTCATTTTTTCACCTAGATTCACACAGTTCATCAGCCTCTTGACCAGTAGTTCTCAACCTTTTAAAGTCAGGAGCCAGGTCAAGCTCCCCCAGACAGCTTTGGGGGCTGGATGGCCATTTTGCCCTTCCTCCACCACATTGCACTTCCTGGTGTGGTGGAGGTGGTGAGGGGCCATATAAAATGGTGCTGTGGGTTACATCTGGCCCACAGACTGCAGGTTGAGAATTCCTGCTCTTGACTGATAGACTGCACAGCTTGGACTGGTGGCAGAAAAAAACCCTCCCCAAGATAACCTTTCTTTCACAATAAAGACCAGCTTTGTTTCAGTGTTCCTTTATAGCAGAAACCAATAAAACCTCCTTAAAGCCAAAAATATGTTATCATTGACATTGTTCCTAAGTCAAATGCCAACATGCTAGAATAATGTGTGTGGGCGGAACTTCTTAAGGCGAAATGAATCAGTGCCAGTAAAAGGGTCTTATTTTAGATTATTTATTTGTTTATTTGAGACAAAGTTTTTCTTATATTCCTAGTACTTGGGAGACTTCCTCTGGGTGCAAAATAGGAGAACGATTGTCAGCTACAATTTGCCATATTGTAAATACATAATAATAATTGTGTGCTGTCAAGCCTCTTCTGATTTAAGGAGACTGTGAAGACTTGCCCTGAAGGATTAATGCAAATAATAAAGGGAGAAAGCCTAATGACCTTGAGGTATTAAAATTGTAGCTGGCTGATAGGGCTTGAAAGAGACCTCCTCATCTCCCTTCCAAATTGTTACAAATTGGGACTGATGGATAAGGGGCAACTGTGCTAGGAAAAAGACAGGCTGTATTTGGGGGAAAATTAGCCTCATGCCCCTAGCACCACAAATTCCCATTGGCTGGGGCAAGATCAGGAGATGCAGTGGGGAGTATACTCGTTCCCAGAAACACAATAGAGGTCAGGTAAGGTTCAGCTTTCCTGAATAGATTGCTGAACAGGTCAAGCAGGGCATTTGTCTCAAGCTACAGAGGAGCTTCCTGCAGGGGTTGCTCCATGGAGCAAGGGGGAGAGTTCTTTTGTTAGTCTTAGGGGAAAGATTGGCATGCTAGTCTTCCTAAACTGCCACAAGGCAGTTCCACTCTTTTGCTCCTCTTGATGGTGGGTAGATTTTTATGGGGACTGAACAGTTTGTGACAGCTTTTACTTGGCCTGTAATTTGGCAGTTTTACTCCCCACCTTGAGTCTCTCTGTGTGGGTGAAGGTCCTTTTCTTTTTGGTGTATGTGTCATCCGGTCAGGCTTTGTTTTTCCCGTCCTGTTTTGCTTTGTTTAATTTGAAGTAATAAAGATTTCAGTGATCAGATGTTCACCCCAAGATGGGGGCTAATTCCAGTTCCTGGTTCTCAGATACCTGGCTGTAGATGGAGAGCAGCAACCAATTGGGTCAGCTACCAAAAGGAAAGTCAGATGCAATAAGGTCTTCCCTTTCTGGGCGTGGAGTGGAAAAGAGTGGGAGGGGTGGAGAACTTCCCCCCTGGCTAGTGGATCTTCCTCATGACCCTTGGGGTCCATCTCCTCACAGTGACCCTCCAGGATTTTCTCAGTAGATAATGCCCAGGAGTGATTTTCCATTTTCTTCTGTGAATGACTTGGGACTGTGCAACTTGCCCATGGATATGCAGAATGGTTCTTCTCTCACAAAGCACAGTGGGGAATTGAAATTCCAATCCCTGGCTTTGCCACCGTTCTTTAAGAATGTAGACTTATAAGTGTTTGTGGTGTGAGTTTTTCTTTATTAAGTAAGCATCTGTGCAGGGTGGGAATCAGTTGAGACTTACCAGTTGAAGTAAAATGCTAGGCAAAATGTGAACAATTGGAAAGGAAATCCTTACTGTCACCCTGATCTTATGAAATCAGAGTGGTCCTTTCTAAAACTACTCATTCCCTGTTCATCAGCTCAATCCTCTGGATTTTGCTTGAATATATTTGCTCTCATAAACCTCATTAAGAGTCCTAGACTGTTTTGTTAGGATGGAGAAAGAGAGTTCGTTGAAATCTACAGATCTATGGAAATCCCCAAATCTCAACAATTTCTCCAGGTAGTTTCTGGCACCAAAGGAAAATACTGAATTGAAGAAATGAATACAGAAATACCATATGTACTTGAGTATAAGCTGACCCGAATATAAGCCGAGGTACCTAATTTTGACCTGAAAACCCAGGAAAATAGATTGACCCAAGTATAAGCAGAGGGTGGGAAATGCTAGTAAGTTTCAATAATCAAAATACATGAAAATAAGGTAAAATTAATTAAATTGTTGGCATATCTCAATCCGGCATGGTCTTCGGACCCTTGTGGGTCCACCACAGCTCAAACCAACACCGGACTTGTCACCCAGCTGCACCTGGAAACGGAAAGCCAGAGGTCTCGCAGGGCAAAGGTGCAACTCCTCCTTGCCGTCCACCCTCTGTGGTTGCTGGCTTTTAACCTCCAGCCAGGTGGAAAACAGCCGGAGGTCTCACAGGACAACAGCGCAACTCCTCCTCGCCGTCCGCCCTCCGGGTTGCTGGCTCCAGCCAGGTGGAAAATGGCCGGAGGTCTCACGAGGTGATGGAACAACTCCTCCTCACCATCCGCCCTCTGTGTTGCTGGCTCTGAGCAGGTAGAAAACAGCTGGCGGTTTGATGGGGCAACAGCGCAACTCATCCTCGTCATCCGGCATCTGCCCTCCACGTTGCTGGCTATTAATCTCCGGCCCGGTGGAAAACAGCTGGAGGTCTCGTGGGGGAACAGCATGACTCCTCCTTGTCCTCTGTCCTCCGTGTTGCTGGCTCTGGCCAGATGGAAAATGGCTGGAGGTCTCCCAGGGCAATGGTGCAGCTCCTCCTCGCCGTGCTAAAGGGCTGCTGAGATGCCAGAGAGAAACAACATGACACTGCCACTGATGTTCAAAGTATAACAGCAATGCTTTTGTGCTCACAAGACAATTCAAACATGAATCTGTGAGTTTTGAGGAATGGGACACTCAGAAGTGGTTTACCATGTCCTTCTTCTGAGAGAAACCTGTGACTTTGTACAGTCAGAGGAGACAAAACTATAAATGATTGATAACTCATTATCAACCTGACTCACTATTGTTTCTCAGAAATGTACAACACACTTTAGACTTAAAGACCAAATATAAAAGAAAGAAAGATAACTGGCATGCTGTGTGAAATGAGAAAAGCTCCTGCTGTCGGTCACAACCAGCACTTAAAGAGTTATTATGTTCTAATGAGCTTTTTCTAATAAGGTGATGTCTGTAACATACAGTTTGGCCCTAGAAAGCATATGATAGGATGGAGCTGTTTCATTCTATGGAGACATTTTTCATGGAAAATAATCATTTGAAAGGGATTAACAGGCAACTGTTAAGATATATATAAAACTTAGCATGCACATTGTACATTTGTAGGCTCCATGTTTTCTCACTGTTTTCTGTGGTTGTTATTGGTATTTTAGGTGACTAAAACTGTCATTGGTTTTGCTCAGTGAGATCAGAACAAGTGTTACTATTTTTGTTGTGACAGCTCTAAACATCTTCTTTGCTACCTAGTGTACATTTATTTTGGGATAGATTTATCCTGCCTCCAGAAAGATAAGGACAGACAGTGCTCGTTCTCCATCCCTGACACAGGCATGACTAAGCAAGATCCATTTGCTATAAAGCAAATGATGTGGGTGGAATGTACATTTGGCAGGCAGCCCTTTAAAAAAAGAAAAAAAGAAAACAACAATATACATTATACATTAATACACGAGGTTTATATAAAATAGTGCCATATAAATGCTCATTTACCCAAAATGCTACACAGCCTTCCTCTCGAGGTGATCTTTGAAAATCATGAGGAAAAATAGCAATGGATGTTTAGCTTGAAGCAGGAAAGATGATGATTTGAAAGAGAAAATTGGTGTGTATGTAAGTGAGAGAGAGGGAGACAAAGAGAATGAGAAAGAGAGAGATAGAATAAGACAGATGTTGTAAGAAGGACAGAGGAAAAGGGGAACAGTACTACCAAATAAATTTATATAGATTGTATGCTGCACATATTTCTTTTAGCATCCATTCAGTATACATCTCCTACGGGAAATGTGGAGATTTGCTAGCTAAAATTTGTTTTCTTCAGTATAAATGGAAATGAGCTTAATTTTTTGTTATGGTGAAATCACCCTTTGGTGAGT
Source organism: Furcifer pardalis (assembly GCA_030440675.1). Classification (NCBI taxonomy): domain Eukaryota; kingdom Metazoa; phylum Chordata; class Lepidosauria; order Squamata; family Chamaeleonidae; genus Furcifer; species Furcifer pardalis. Next base: position 80,198,901 of record CP126893.1, on the reverse strand, counting down.
AAGTTTCCCGGGGCCCACAGAGGAGCTAGGAACAGGCATGCTTCACTTGCTTGCAAGTTTGTTAGGTAAAGGAAATTGTAATACTTGCCCATGCACAGATCCTTGCAGCTGAATTCTGTTTGGAGTCAAGTACGTTGCTGTGGAGGCTAAATATAGACCAGTGAATGTGGAGAAAAGCCAGGCGTGAGAATTGCAGTGCATGGGTCACTGGCTTGTGGATCCCATTTGGTGTGATCCACAAAAGAGAAGAACCTACTCTAATTTTGTACATGCAACTTGAACGTTTTTTGGGGTTAAAATGTGTAACAAGAATTTGCCAGATTTTTTTTTCTTTTTAGATGCAACTTCCAGAATCCTTCAGCCAATAGACATGTTTCTCCAAGATCTGAACCTTGCCAGTGTTACAAGGTCTTAGATCAAATTAAGCCTGGACTCTTGCTAGAAGCTAAAATGAATAAACTGAAGCTATTGCATCTGGGTACATCAAGAAAAAACAAGACAGAAAAGACAACAGTGTTAGGAAAAGTAGGAAACAGTGGAAAAAGAAGACTTAAAATAAGATCGACTGAATCAATGAAAAATCCCTCATTAGAAGACCTGAGCAGGCTTATTAATTACATGAAATTTTGGGAGTCATCAATTTATAGGGTCACAATAAATCAAAAGTAACTTAATAGCAAATGACAACATGTAGGTAATGTAGATTTGTGAATATAGATTTTATTATTGATATTATGAGTTAAGCACACATGTGTTTATTTTCATATTGTATTATTGTTGTTTCACAGAATGTTATATTTGTGTGTTTTTTGTGAGCCGCCTTGAGTCGGTTTTTACTGAGTAGGGCGGCATATAAATTGAAATAATAATAATAATAATAATAATAATAATAATAATAATAATAATAATAATAATAATAATAATAATAATAATAATAATAATAATAATAATAATAATTTTCCAGATATTATTTTGATCGATAAATAAAAGTCTTTTAAAAGTCAGTCCTATAATGTCTGCACAGTCTTCTTCAATTCAGTGAGGCTAATTCCTAGGTTAGCAGACAACCTAGACTCAGTGGTGGGCTCCAAATTTTTTTTACTACTAGGTGATCTTTTCCAGAACTATCCCAGGACTACTAGGACTGCTGAGGGAAGAATAAAAAATGATCTTTCATTTTTGAAAATATAAATACCAGCTTGGGACTGCAGTGGTCCAAGTGGTTAAGATGCTGAACTCGCTGACTGGAAGGTTGAATTCGATTCCCAGGTACTGCATGACAGAGTGACCTCGCATCTCTCTCCCAGCTCCTGGCAACCTAGCAGTTTGAAAACAAGAAATTGTGGAGTAGATAAATAGGGACCACTTAAGTGGGAAGGTAAACAGTGTTCCATGCACTCCGGTGTTGAGGCATGCCTGCCACATGTCCATGGAAATGTCTGCAGATGCAGACAATGCTGGCTCTTTGGCAATAAACAGAAATGAGCACTGAACCCTAGAGTAAAATACGACTGGCTTTTGAGCAAGGGCGACCTTTATCTTTGCAATTTTAAGGGGGCATAGGGTGTCTCGCAGATGGAGGGGGCTACACAAATAATCCCCTTGCTGGACTATTGCCACTTGTTTCTGTTTAGAACCCTAATAAAACTTGAATTTTGTAAACTGAGTTGGGGGAGACCCCAAACAACCTAGCATTAGTGTTTCTTTGTTATAACAAAATAAGCAAAGTGGGTGCTGTCACAGAGAATGCCAGTTCTAGCCTTCTAGTTGCAGCTCAACTATTGTCTGATCCTCCTTGACTGGCCGGAACTGAAAAAGAATTGTAGCTATATCCACATCTTCCAAAATGCTTCATAGAGTGTGTTGACAGAGAAATAAAGGTATTAGTTTTACCAGTGCCACATTGTTTTTGTTTTGCTTTCATTTTTGCTTTTTTAATGGCATATTTACAAAATGGAAGGAACGTATAATGGATTTTGTGAGTGTAGAAAGTAGCCTAAAAGTATTTTACTGGCTGATAACCTCCTTAAGCCCTCCAACTATCCTCTTTTTTAGGACAGTGTGGCGTGTGCTACTCCGCTTGTCCTATACCAGTGATGGCGAACCTTGGCACTCCAGCTATTCTTGGACTTCAATTATCAGAAGCCCAAGTCAGCAATCCTTCTGATCAGGGTTTCTGGGAAGTTCAAGAACACCTGGAGCACCAAGGTTCATCATCACTGTCCTATACTCATTTAACAACCTTTTTGTATCCATGTCTGTGGTCAATTTCAAGGTAAGATTCAACTCCTGGACTGTTACTTGGAAGAAGGCTGAGACCTGGAAGGATGGCAATGAAGGAATTTGAAAAGATCATCAAGGATCTGTGAAGTTCTGTAAGGACAAGTTGGTGGAGACCAAGACCAAGAGGATCCACACTCTTGTATTCCCAATCACTATGTGGGTGCGAAAACTGGACAGTTTAAGAAAACTGATAGGGAAAAAACATTTTGTTTGAAATATGCCATTGAAGGAGAGTTTTGCAGATAGAAAGATGAACAAATGGGTCCTAGAGCAAATCAAGCTTGAACTATCTCTGGAGCTAAAAATGACAAAACTGAGGATGTCCTACTTTAAGGCACATCGTAAGAAGAAAAGATTCTCTGGGAAAGATAGTAATCCTGGGGAATTATGATCATAGTATCTCCCCTGCCAGGTAATTATGTGAAATATGCAAAGGTGAAGGCACCTGGTTAGGTAAAAGAGGAAGCAAAGAAGAAGAAGAAGGCTGCAGAAAAAGAGGAACACTGAATACGAGATGGCTTAAAAAAACCCTGAGTTGAGTTTAGAAATGCTTGAGTTTACAAATGCGTACCAAAGCTGTTAAAGAGAGGACATTCTGGAGATTTCTCATTTACAAGGTCACCATAACTTGGAGATGGCTTGATGGTCTGTAACAACAGCAACATGTTTTTCTTTACCCCTTTCAGGGAAAAATTAGAGAAACTGCCCAGGCCCTGTGGATAGTTATAAACTGAGCACAGGTTAAATCCACTGTGTAGATTAATAGAGTCTTATTTGCTCTGTACAGAAAAGAGCTAGTTGCTTGTCATGATGACTGCAAGCTTAGTGGACAAAAATACAGGCTATGAATGAGGTTAATTTTATGGTTCTATCTTAACCCATGCCAACTTCTGTAACAAGAGAGACAGACTGGAAAATTGTCAATATTGGGGAAAACATCCATGTGATCAGATTGCCTACCAGCTATTTCTAATCTCTTAATGATCTCTTGCAAGAAGAACTTGGATTGTTTGGGAGCCTATGGGAGAGGGCATTCAGCACCCTCTTGTATAAGCAAAAGTTCCATTGCTTTGAATGGGCTGTTCTCTACTAGCACTATGGCAATTTGGAGATCATCTGGGAGCTGTAAGGGTGAAATGTTCTGTCCCTTTAAATGTTATACTTTCTCTAACAGAGTGCAACACTTTCACACTGAAGATGATCATTCTGGGAAGAGATGTAAGTAGTGCATGACCCCCTAAATTTGTTCTGGAAAGGAAAGGAATGAATAGTTAAATAAATCTGTCAAAATAGCAAATTTTCATTGAAAATAAAGCTGTGAAACAAGAACATTCAGTTTGCGCTTGCAAATCATTTTAGCATTATAACATAGTGCAGTTATCTAACAGATCAGAAAATAACCTCCAAGAAACATGCTAAATTGTCTGTGTTACTTATATAAGATGACCTATTATTAGCAGTTGTGTCCAATGATATGTGCTTGGAAGCCTAAGTTAAGATTGTGTAGGCTAGAACCAAATTATGAAGAGATGATTGTGAAATTTACTGGATTCAAACTAATTGATTGCTGTTGTTTATACAGAGGTCTCTAACAGGCTTTCCCTGCCCTAACTGGCAATGCTGCTAGCTGTTTTCTGTCTGACTCAGTTTTTGGACTGGATGGTAGTCAAATCAATCTTGGTGGTCATTTGAGGAGTACATGTCAGTGCTGATTAATGTATAACCCCACTAGAATGAATAGGCTGATAGAAATGTATACCCGTCACCCACAACTCAATCAGAGTATATGGGTTTTTTTCTGCCCCAGGGTGTTGGAAGGCCTGGTCTGGAGGCCAGCTGGTTCTGGGCTACCTACATCCTCCAAGGCAATCAGGAAAAATGCCACTGGAGTGAATTTGTTTAAGGTGGATCCCAGCTTGCCATGAAGTGACCCACACGCTGTGATCATCTTCTGCAAAACATATGGAATGAGACATGCAGGATTTAACACTGGGACTTCAATGGACTGCTGCAGCCTTGAGGATATTATCAAGGTGCACCTGCACAGCCAGTCCATCTAGCATGGCCTCTTCTGCCTCCATGACTGTTGGGAATCAGAAAGTGATTTCTCCTCTACTCATTTTGCCGTTGGGCCCAATATGATGGTTTCCATTGGCATGTCCTCTACTGAGGGGACCATCACCCCACCTAAAGGGGCTCATCTGCCCATAGCTATTGACCCCTTTAGGGAGTCAGGCTATTTACCACCCCCAACACTTGGTGTTGAGTTACTAGCTGCACAGTCTACTCCATTATCATAGCGGGATATCTGGCCAGACATTTAGAAATGTATTGACAGATAAACAAATACAGGTACTGTAGATGAAAAAAAATCCCAAAGTAGTCAAACCTTTAGTCTATAGACCTCAGTATTGTCTTTTGAACTGTCTTAGAAGCGTCTCTGATCCACAGCTCTACATGCAAGTGTCAGAGACTGAACAGAGGACTCTCTGCATGAATAACGAATGATCTACTGCCCAATGTCTCAGCCCTGGTCATCACTTTATTTTATTTTATGTCTCATTTGCCCTTGCAAGCCATGGCTGTGTCATGCAACTGTGTCTAAATATCCCAAAATAAGCTCTTTAGCAATCTGGGAAGAGGAAATTAAATGCTTGTTAAACCATTTAATCCAAAGCTGCTTCACTAATACGGGTGATTTTACAGTCTGAAGAAGTACAGACAAAATCTTAATGTTTCCCATTTCCTGGTTGTTGTTATTCATTTCTTTTTGGAGCTTTTTATTTTACTTTTTGAAATCAGTTTATCTGCACAAAGTGAGTCCAACACAGTTATGTTAGTTGTTTGCTTATTTGGACTGTGGTCTTTTGTAAACACCTAGATGGGATTAGACTATACACACTTCATGGGAAATAATAAATTCACCCTGGTCAGATGGATCACTTTAGATCTAAATTGTCCATCAATTCCTATGCTTCACTGAAATATGCACAAGTGAAATAAAGTAGCACACTGTGAGCAGAATGTTTTAGGTTCAAAGTGATTCAATCAGCTATCCAGACATTTTCATTAATGAACTCTGATCTATTTTGAAACATTGGTTTTCAAATGGCTTGGGGGTAAGAAAGAGACTGTGATGTCCTCTTACTCTGTGCAGTCAAACTGAGGTAAAAGAAGGGTAAAGCATGGAATGTTATACTATTTTTCTGGGCCGTGGTTTTTTGTTTTGGTGGGAATTTGTGTCCTCTGATGAAAATTGCATAGGCCTTATATACTGAAACTAGGGGGGCGGTCATTCCGTAGAGTAGTGATTTGCAACCTATGGCCCATAGGCTGTCCCTGGGCCCCAGACGCCATTCCATCCAGCCCACAGCAACAACCCTGGAAGTGGAAGTGGGTACCTTTATGATAGCCATAAATGTGTCTGCGCAAATGGGTCCACTCATATGCAAATATGTCCGTTGCAGTTTGCAAGAGCATTCACGATGTGGGTAACCATGTGTCCAGCACGCTCAGCTGTCTGAGGGTAAGTGGTCTGGCCTCTGGCATGGAAACCTTGAGAAGTCCTGCCATAGAGCCTTTAGGAATGAATGAATCTGACAATTTCATTTTCTCTCTATTGATCTCTATTTTCTCATCCTAGATTCTATTTGTCCCACATGCTGAAATTTTTTTCAGTGCCAAGTTAATTTTGTTCATAACTTTAAAACATGTGTGCATGATATTTTGTGTGCATTTCTTCTAATACAAATCTATTTGTTATAACGTTTCACCTGACATACATTTTTGTAAGCAATTGTATTCTAATGCATTTTCCACATTTTTGTAATGAGAATTCTTTTGCAAAATTCAAACACAACACTTGAAAAATATTTGGCAAAAAGAAGGTATATAAAAATTGATAGAAGTGATATGACAAATGTTATTACCTGCTCACAGAAAAGGAATAAGAAAACAACTGAGGATAAAAGTCGGAAAGGTTACAAAGAGGTTAATTTGTGAACTTTTCCCTTAATAATCCAGATTAATGTCTACTGCACAGCTACAATGGTATAATGACAAGGGCACAAGAAGGAAATAAAACATTTTGTAATGAAAAGTCAGGCAATTGAGAATATGTTCTGTAGTTTATGGAAAATTCTAGCATAGTCTCAATGCAGAGACCGCAGTGAGAGAGACACGGTCCCTTTGCCTTTCTTGGAGCTGCCATCAAAACAGATAATGCAGTTTATGGTCAGTTCATTCCCATCCTATCCCAACCTCTGGATCAGCAACATGATTCACCTGAGGCTCTTGTTGACCTCTGGAATGAAGGGGCGGCAGTGGCTTTGGATGTAATCATGCCACTATGGCCTCATGGAGGAATTGAGGGAGCTCAAATGGGCAAAGAGACACTGAGAGGGCCACTGGGTGAAGACCCAAAGTGAGTCCGACTGAACACTTGTTAGATCTGCTATTAGAGCCTATATTGTAGCAATAGAGGTAGTGAAACGCCAATACTTCACCGCCCTTATTGCCTCTGCAGATAATCATCCAGCAACCCTGTTCCGGGTGATTAGGTCCCTGATTGGTAGAGGGGGACTGGGCCCTGGTTGTCAGGGGTCTGCTGAGATTTTTGCTGATTATCTAACAGAGAAAATCACTCAGATTCACTTGAAGTTTAACCCTAGCATTGAAAATATAGGGCTGGGGTTGACTGGATTGCAGTCTAGACATGTTATCTGGGATCAGTTTGATCCAGTTGTCCCTGAGGAAGTGGACAGGTTCCTTGGATATGCACTAGATCCATGCCCCACCTGGTTAGTTAAAACTACCAGGGCGGTGACAGGCAGCTGGATCAGAGCGATTGTGAACTCTTCATTGCTGAAGGGGTTCTTCCCAGAAGCATTGAAACATACCTTGGTGCACCCCCTCCTGGAAAAAGTCATCGCTTGACCCTACAGTACTCACCAACTATTGGCCTGTATCCAACCTGCCCATCTTGGGGAAGGTTTTGGAGAAGGCAGTGGCACAGCAATTACAGGAGGTCCAGGATGAAGTGGATTGTCTGGACCCTTATTAGTCAGGATTCAGGCCCAGATATGGTACTGAGACTGCATTGGTTGTGCTGCTGGGTGATCTCTGGTGAGAGTGGGATGGAGGTCCATCCTTGCTCTTCTTGACCTCTCAGCGGCCTTCGATACTGTTGACCAAGTTATCCTTCTGGAACAGCTCCAAGGATTGGGGATCCAGGGCACAGTGTGCTCCTGGTTTTCCTCATTTCTGAAGGGCCAGACCCAGTCGATGTGGTTGGAGAATGAGAGGTCCAGCTCTAAGTCCCTCCAATATGGGGTGCCTCAGGGCTCTTGCCTCTCCTATTTAATATGTACATGAAGCCTCTGGGGAGATCATCAATTCCCATGAACTGAGGTATCATCAATATGCAGATGATACTCAGCTATACATCTCGGCCTGTTGTGATCCAAGCAATGCAGTTGAAGTCCTATCCAGGTGTCTGGAGGCTGGAAGGGTCTGGATGAGGGACAATGGGTACAACTGAATCCTGGTAAGACTGAGTGGTTGTGGGTGAGGGGCCCTGCGTTATCCCGGGAGCTATCATCTTTGGAGTTGGATGGGGCTTTTTTGCTGCAGACAGACCTGGTGCGTAATTTGGGGGTTCTCTTGGACTCACGACTCCTGCTCGATGAGCAAGTGGCAGCTGTGGCTAGGAGGACTTTTGCACAACTTTGTGTTATTCGCCAATTATGCCTGCTCCTGGACCGGGACTCCTTGCTTATGGTCACACACACACTGGTCACCTCCAGACTGGATTATTGTAATGCACTCTACATGGGGCTGCCCTTGATGACTATTCAGAGGCTGCACCTGGTTCAGAATGCAGCTGCCCATGTAGTGATGGGGTGCAGGCATTATGCCCATGCCTCACCTGTGTTACGGTAGCTGCATTGGTTGTCAGTGTGCCTCCAGCTGCAATTCAAGGTCCTGGTAATTACCTTTAAAGCCCTACATGGTAGTGGGCCAGGATACTTAAGAGACTGCATCACCCCAAGGAAATCTCCCTATCCCACTAGAGAGGACCAGAGAGGCTCTTTAAAAATACCAACTGCTAGAGAGGCTCACCTCTCTAGCAGTAGAAGTAGAGCTTTTTTGATATCCGGTCCAGCTGTATGGAACCTCCTGCCAGTTGAACTGTGTCTCCAGACAGAGTTGTTGCCCTGCAGGAAAGAGCTAAAAACCTGGCTGGCAGGGCAGGTGTGGGGAGGTGGAGAGGGAGCAACTCCCCCCCCCGGCTCATTTAGAGCAGGATCACTCATGCTTTTAATAGTTTTTAACTAGATTTTTAATTGGTGTGGGTGGGAGGTAGTTTTTCAGTGTTTTTAGGAATTTTAAGGGTTTCTATAGTTTAAACATTGGGGATTTTATGTACACCGCCCAGAGTCATACGGCAATTGGGGCGGCTATACAAATGTAATAAATAAATAAATAAATAAATAAATAAATAAATAAATAAATAAATAAATAAAACACCAAAAGCTTGTTGTCCTTTAGCCTTTTTCTAGTCATCAGGCAGCAGGCAATTTTCTAGATAACATATGCAATACCTTTGTCCGAAAGATTTTTGCTTAATCAATTTTTAAAATTGTTCCATTTATTATTATCTATACAGTTATGAGATAATACATAGAATAATGTAAAGAAGTTATTCAACAGAAGTCTTATTTACTATTATATATATATTATATGATGGATACCTAATATGTGTAATGAATAGAGTGATGGACTAGGATTCAGTAGACGTAGTTTGAGAAACCCACTGGCAGGGGAGGGAGTGGAAGTGGTGAAATAATAATATAATAACCTTTGATTTCTAAGAACTTCTGAAAGAAGTTCTTGTTTGTCTCCTATATTTCTTTGCATGTATGATTGTAACAGTTCTCTTTGACTCCATGTGACAGTCACTGAAAAACTGCATTCAGGGTTTTGACCCTATTTCTGTCACCTTTTACCTTTAATTCTTGATATCATAGCTTTCGAAAGTTGCCTCAGAAAAGTGACATTTGTGTGTGTGGGGCAAGGGGGGTTGGTTGTCAGTGAGCCAGCAACCAAACCACTGAACCGATCGAAGTGATTCCAAGTGCAATGGACAGAGGATAAAATAACCTTTTCAGTGATGCTATTAGAATTTGGATCAGACTCTGGGAAAATTTTCTATGAAGCTTTGGTCCCACAACCAACAGCACAAAAACACTAAAATAAAAGGGAAAAATCTGTTTGAAAATGACTAGGATCACTTTCCAAAGTTGATAGAGTTCACCTGCATCATGTGAAGAAGTAAGATGTCGGAGTCGTTATCAACCACAAAGACAGTGAGGAAAAAGTGCATCGAAAAAGTGACATTTTCGCAGGCAGTTAGCTCACCTACAACCAAACGCTGACTGAAAGAGCCAATGGCTGGAAATGGAAAGTGATTATGTCACTCCACTTGGAAGCTGCCTCTCAAAAGTGACACTCAATCTACCAAACGTCAGTGCTGTTGCTACGAAGCTGGTAGAGTTGCCATGTACAAAAAAAACTATTGCCCCATGTACAGTGAACTCTACATCGTACCAACAATCATTACCACGCTTATAGAACAATATATCCAACCAGGAACGGGCAATATGGTACTTGCTGAAGTCATGCTTGGTTCTTTAAAATTCAAGATCGGTAACATTTACTTACATCCATTGGCCGAAACAAAATACATTGAGCTACTTCTCTTTCGCAACATGTGTTCATTTGGTTTATCAATTAGTAAAGTAATTCAGGAATTTACCACTGATAAGGACACCCAGCTATTCTTGATCGGTGACTTTAACATGAATCCAATGGCGAAAGAAAATGATGCTTGGCTATTGCCATACATTAAAGAAGAATATGAACTGCAGCATTATCCCGTTTTGTCAATGACCATTGGAAACACCACCATAGATCTTACCTTTGCAAGATATCTGAACCCAAATTTAATGGTTTATATCTCATACTTCAGCTACCACAGACCTATTATTCACCGCCTATTGTTATGTGATAATCAGTAAATGAATTTTATGAACATAATGTCTTTATTTTTCTCCATTTGAATCATCGCCCTTAGCTAATAAAAGAAATAAAAGAAATAAAAGAACTAAAGAGCATAATTCAACACATCGAATTCACAAACTAAATCCCTGACAGTAGTGTCCTTAGACTCTACCTGTCGCTTTTTTTCCTCCAAGCATTCCCTTTCTACATTTTCCCCATGTAATACCTCTGGTTTCAATCTACATGTCTTCTAGTTCAGGGGTGGCCTAACTGTATTTATGACACTTGTGGACATGTTTTATGGTGGAAGGAACCATGTGATCGGCCCCCTCAGCTGTCTGGGTTGTGTGTGGTCCAGCTTGTGGCGCAAAATGTTTCGCCACCCCTGTTCTAGTTCATGGTCTGTAACAGGAAAAAGCCCGATTTTAAATGGTGCTTTTTCTGTTCGCTTTATACCCACCTAAATGTGTTTTAGATACGTGGGAGGGAAAAGAATGTAAACAATATGGGCCTCATGGTTTTACTGAATGTGTGACTGACATGCCTTGCTCTAAGATCATAGGCTGAAATCCCTAAGGAGGAGGGTCAGAGGTGTAACCCAGTGATGCACACAAACACGCACGCACGCACGCACACATGCATGCATGCACGCACACATGCACGCACACACGCATGCACAGGGCATTTTCCTCCCCTGGAATGCTGTGCAGCAATTTTGCAAAATGTAAGACTTGTGGAAGGAGGGGGGCTACGTGCTTTCCCTGGAGCCTTTAATGGTTAATTTCTGCTTTGAAATGCTTGCTGATCTTTTGATGAACTGTATCCTGTATGTTACAATGCTTTCAATATATTTCTTGAAGAAACTTAGAGTGGTTATTTGGCTTAATGCTACCTTTTCTACACATATCCGAGGCCTGGGTTGACCAGCCAGAGAAGTGCAATCCAGAAGAACGTTGGGGCCTACCTGAGAGGCAGGTCCCTTCTGTTACATGGTCAATTGAGTTCAGTAATGCAAATCTTTTCCTTATGTGGATTTTAAATTAATTAGGAATGCTGCTTTACCAAGAACACTCTGAATGTTAATGGCTTCCATTAGGGGATAGTGTGTGAAAATCATTCCATTTTCCTTTTTCACCTTCATTTACTTTTAAACTTTCTTGTTGCTTCAAATGCTTCTGACAGCATTTGTAATATCAAATTATCTTTTAGAGACTGGAAGCCCATAATGTGAATGTCTCTTCCAGGGGACGTATGTATCAGGAAATTGGTCACTGGACTGTAATAACTATGCAGGAAAGGGAGTTGCAGTGAAAATGATCAGCAGTGAGATGAGGAGTATATCAGACTTGAGAAGAATGCTTATGTGATAACTCTTCTACTCCAAATAGAACACTGCTCATAATTAACACATTAACTAACAATTAACTGTTCTTAGAACACTCCAAAACTATAGCTTCAGTCAATTCCTCAATTGGCTTAATAGTAAAAACCAACCGTGACAAAATGTGCATCTTTTTACAATCCCAAGGCAGGAAGCCAGGGATTTGCATGTTCTTGCCTTTGGATTGTAAAAATGATGTAGTCTGCTCTCTATCTTCCCATGTAACTTCTAAGCAAACCAACCTGGCTTGAACACCATGCCATGAGAATCTGCCTGAAGAAGCAACCTGTGAGTCATGAAAGCTTGCAATGTTTTATTTTTTTAAGTGACCCTATAAAAGGTATTGCTGCCATTCTGCATTTGTTTGATTTTATGGATGGGACACATGGCTAATTTTTGCCAAAATGAAGCCACCTTTAGGGAGTTCATTCTGCAGCTCCTTCCACCTGACCCAGTGTGAGAAAGATTAGACAGCACAGCAAGGTTGCCATTGTTCAGGGTACACCTGATTGTGGTTCAAAAATACCACAATCTTCAAGAAGGATCTTTCTGTGTACCCCTGAATAATTGTTCTATCAGATTTGTCTATTGGTAGATTACTGAGATCAGGCAGCAAAAGTATGGTTTATGTCTCTAGAGACAATACATATCTGAGGACTGCACAGCAACAAACTACACACTGCAAACATACACTGCAAATTCCCCCCTCTCTTGGTTATGATTGTTATGAACACCAATTCTGTAACTCCAGGCTATTTAGTTAATTGCCAGAAAGCAGATATCAAGAAGCTATTGCCTGGGAGAGTTAGTTACTGAAGCACCAAAATATATTTTTTATAAGTTACAGTGCTATTTATTTCATTCTGCACAAGCTGAAACTTACAGGTCCCTTTCGCTGATTTTCTTTCAAGATTACTCTGAAACATCTAGGTGAAACATCTAAGAATTATATACAGTAGTTATTAACTTTTGAAGAATGACTAATATGACTCACTTTGTAATATGTCGTCTCTGACAGACGAAGGTGTCTTGGTCTTACACCTATTATTTAATAAAGCCAAGTATCACATAAAATGAAAGTTAGAATAAATCTTTCATGTGCCTGTTTCTTTGTCCCAGGATAGAGACTTCCTGATATCATTTGCTGCTTGAAGACAACTGGGTTCCCACAGAGGTCTGTCATTTCCCTCCTAAACATTGATCTGTTGTTTTATATCTTTGCTTGTTTGCTGGTAAAGTCATTTTTATGCCTCTTACTCTGAAGTTAATAAGTTACCACTATATCGTAGCTGTGTGTTATTTTAATGCTATATATACATGCCAGTGTGGCATCTCTTGTGGGTAATGTGGAATTTATAGCAGTAAAGAAATAAGCAACAAAATGTGTTTGATATTTAACTATGGAAAATAGACACTGATGTTTCTTGGGAACACAAGGGCACCATTTTGCTTTAAATATATATAAGCCTGATTAGATACATTTATCAATCAAAGCCTTTCTATTCCCTGCTTGACCAGGGAATCTCTTTTGGAGTGGTGGGTCAGGAGGCCGCTTCCATGTCTTTAACAAGAAAGATATGTCTTCAAATGGAAGATTGTTCTCCCTAAGGAAGGACTATGGCCACCTCATCAATACAGTGTTGGCACACCACAGAGCCAGATGTCAGTGGAGGGGAATGGACAGATAGCCTTTGCATGTACACACTCAGGTCTATTGTTGCACTTGGAGCAAGGCAGAGAGTAGAGCACCTTAAGCCTGTAGTTCTCATTCAGCCCTTGATATCATAAGAGGCCACAATTATAACTTCAAAAGGGCCAGAGTTTCTGCTTTTGGCCCTGGAATCTCAGGAAATAGAATGCTACTGATCTGGCAGCTCTGTTCCCATGTCTGCAGGCAAAACACAACATCATTTCAGCCCCTGAGGCAGAAAATGTCTTAATTGCCAAGGACACAAGAAGCAACTAACAATTTGCTTCCCTTTGTTCCATTCCAAATCTACTGCCTAAGGTGGCAGCTTTCCTTTCCTTAATAGGAAGGCCTGCCCTGACTACACCATCTTTCATCATTACAGCTCCTGCTGGCCTACTCCATCTTAAAACCTCTTCCTTATTCATTTTCATAACCATCTTCTCTCCTTGGGTTGTACAATAAGATAGGGTTTGGAAATAAAGAGTAGCACGATCATGAAAGTACAGCTTATGGCTGAGAAAACAGTCCTGAGATATTTATGTTGCTTTCAATACCATTTTAAAAAGTCCCTTTTGGTAAGATATTATAAATAGGTAAAGGTCACCCTTGCTCAAAAGGCAGTCGTATCTGACTTTAGGGTTCAGTGCTCATCTCTGTTTATAGCCAAAGAGCCAGCACTGTCTGTTTCTGCAGACATTTCCGTGGACATGCTGCAGGCATGACTAAACACCAGAGTGCATGGAATGCTGCTACCTTTCCTATCGAAGTGGTACCTATTTATCTACCTGCAATTTCATGCTTTCGAACTGCTAGGTTGGCAGGAGATGGGACAGAGATGGGAGCTCACTGTATCATTCAGCACTCAGGTCTCAAATTGCTGACCTGCTGACCTTTCAGTCATCAAGTTCAGCGTCTTAACCACTACACCACCACAGTCCCTAGATATTATTAATACTGCTGTATTAAAACTTGTTCTGTTTCATTCGCCTATTTGTTCTTAACTCTGGAATGGTTATCAGAAAAAAGGGATCCCATTTTAGTTGCATTGTAACCAGGGTGGTAATTCTCTCCCCCCCCCCCATTTATATCTCCTCTCTTCTCATCTTTCAGTTCCCCACTTTTTAAAGCTTTACTCTTGTATTTTAATTTCCATGTTATACTTTTTCTTTTTTTCTTTCTCTCAGTCTCTCTCTCTCTTTCTCAAGATTCTGTTGACATCCCATGAGCATTTTTTCTCCCACTATAAATTAATTTAAAGTAGCCATGATCCTTTTATTTTTTTAAACAGATTTTGTTGCACTAAATCTCCATAAATTACATAAATAATAGTGCACAGGAGAACAAAATAAAACAGCAGGCAGATATGATGCATGCTATGTTAAGTGGTTACTGGATAGTGATTTAGGACTCTAGTATATCATTCCCTCAAATATATTGTCCCATCATTTCAGTTCTGTTTATCTCAGGCTAGACTCACAGGCTGGATATTCTGATATGATACATTTGGCACAATTTTACATAATAAACATTTCCCCCCTGGCTTCTGTGTTAGTATAACACATACTGCCTTTGACAACTTGTTCTGGGGTGGAAAATACATCGGTACATAAGGCTTCCATTTTATGCAAATATACTTTACCTGCTGAATACCACAAGCAGAGTGAATTGTATTAGCAAATAATAGTTTGAAAATTGTGAAAGGAAGCTATTCTGAAAAGTACTAGAAAAAGGAAATTTGAAAATAGCAAGATGTAGCTCTTGTGAAAATTATAACCAGAAAACTGATACTGTTCCCAGGTATTTATGGAGGGTCAGATCAGCCAGTGGTTTTGATTACATCCAAGTTGTTCTTGGGTCTCCATGCCTAATGGTGTATTTGCAGTTAGAACATAGACTTTTTATTGCATTTATCTGAAAAGTAATTACTGCTCTGTCTAGTTACTAGATATTATGTCAGCAACAAGACAGAAACCTGATCTATTGCATTTCCTTCTCATATTAAGGTTGATATCAATTACTAACTTTTAAGATACTTCTTTAACAGTTAAAATACACCCAGTACTAACCAAAACTAGAACAACACTGAGACGCATAGAATAAGTATACTAACTTGTTCTCTTATGTTAAATTGTGATATTGTATAAGATAGTTGAAAAAACTGATGAAGGAACTGGCACCCCACACCAGTACCATTGCCAAGAAAACTACATGGACAGTATCAAAAGGCAAAACAATATGACATAGGAGGATGAATCCCTCAGGTCGGAAGGCATGGATAGATCTGATGATGAAAGTCCGATGCTGCAAGGAACAATACTGCATAGGAATCTGGAATGTAAGATCTATGAATCAATGCAAGCTAGACATGGTCAAAAATGAAATGGAAAGAATGAGCATTGACATCTTGGGAATCAGTGAACTTGTGGACAGGAATGGGCAAATTTAACTCAGAGGACCATTATATCTACTACTGTGGGCAAGAAGCCATTAGAAGAAATGGAGTGGCCCTTATAGTCAATAAAAGCAGTAATGGGATACTATTTTAAAAATGACAGAATGATCTCAGTCCGAATTCAAGACAAACCATTTAACATCACTGCAATCTAAGTCTACGCCCCAACCACTGGTGCAGAAGAGGCTGTAGTCAACTAATTCTATGAAGACCAACAGCACCTTCTAGAAAAGACACCAAAAATGATGTCGTTATCATCATAGGAGATTGGAATGCCAAAGTCGGGAGTCAAAAGGTAACTGGAATAACAGGCAAGTTTGGCCTAGAAGTACAGAATGAAGTAGGGCAAAGGCTAATAGAGTTTTCCCAAGAGAATGTACTGGTCATAGTGAACACCCTCTTCCAACAACTTAAGAGGCAACTTTACACATGGACATCACCAAATGGCCAACATTAAAATCAGATTGATTACACACTATGCAGCCAAAGATGGAGAACCTCCATACAGTAAGCAAGAACGAGACCTGGAGCAGACTGTGGCTCAGATCAGGAGCTACTGATTGCCAAATTCAGGCTTAGAATGAAGAAATTAGGTAAAATAATTAGGCCACACCAATATGACCTAGATAACATCCCTCATGAATATACAGTGGAGGTAAAGAATAGATTTAAGGGATTAGACTTGACAGAGTGCCTGAAGAATTATGGATGGAGAACAGGTGGCAGCCGTGGCCAGGAGGGCTTTTGCACAACTTTGTATAATTCGCCAGTTACGCCCCCTCCTAGACCGGGACGCCTTGCTCATGGTCACAAATGCCTTGGTCACCTCCAGACTTGATTACTGTAATGCGCTCTACATGGGGCTGCCCTTGGTGACCATTCGGAGGCTACAGCTGGTTCAGAACGCAGCGGCTCGGGTAGTGATGGGGTGCGGGCGTTATGCTCGGGCCTCACCACTGCTCCGGGAGCTGCACTGGCTGCCAATATGCCTCCGGGTGCATTTCAAGGTGCTGGTCATTACCTTTAAAGCCCTATATGGTAGTGGGCCAGGATACCTAAGAGACCGCATCACCCTAAGAATGTCTGCCCGGCCCACTAGGGCG
Organism: Furcifer pardalis; assembly: GCA_030440675.1. Taxonomy (NCBI): domain Eukaryota; kingdom Metazoa; phylum Chordata; class Lepidosauria; order Squamata; family Chamaeleonidae; genus Furcifer; species Furcifer pardalis. The sequence continues at coordinate 80,181,931 of CP126893.1, read as the reverse complement.
GACCGGAGGAGCTCTCTTGTGACTCCATCTCCTAGGGAGGCTCGTCTAACGAGCACTAGGAAGAGGGCCTTCTCCGTGTTCGCCCCGGCCCTTTGGAACCTCCTTCCAATAGAGCTGCGCCTGCAGACAGAGCTCCTCCCCTTTCGAAAGGGGTTAAAGACATGGCTGGCAGGTCAAGTGTGGGGACACAACAATGTAGGTTCCCATCCAGGATGGCTAATTTAAGGGTAGCCATCCCCACCACCACCTGGTATTTGTACCTGTTATCACTTGTTTTTATCGGTTTTTAACGTTTTAACGTTTTAATGTTTTAAATTTTTGCTTTTGATGAACTCATGAATTTTTAATGTTTTATAATATTATGTGTTTATAGATTACCTATTATGGTAATACATTTTGTAAGCCGCCCAGAGTCGGGTCTTCCCGAGTGGGGCGGGGTATCAAATTCGAACAAATAAAAAAAATATAGGAAGCAGCAGCTAGAACCATCCCAAAGGAAAAGAAATGCAAGAAAGCAAAGTGGTTGTCTAATGAGGCTCTTCAAATAGTTGAAGAAAGAAAGGAAACAAAAAGCAAAGGTGAAAGAGTAAGATTCATTCAACTGAATACAGAATTCCAAAGGACAGCAAGGAGAGATAAGGAGGCCTTCTTAAAAGAACAGTGCAAAGTAATAAAGGAAAACAACACAAGGGGAAGGACTTGAGATCTCTTTTAAAAAATTGGGGAAATTGAGGGAAGGTATCAAGCAAAAATGGCCATGATAAAGGACGAAAATGACAGGGAACTAACAGTTGCAGAAGAGATTAGGAAAAGATGGCAAGAATACACAGAAGAACTCTACAAAAAGGACCTTAACATCCCTGACGACCACAAGTATGAGATCTTTGGCCCTGAGCTAGACATTCTGGAGTGTGAAGTCAAAAGAGACCTAGAAAGTATTACTAACAACAAAGCTAGTGGAGGCGATGGTATTCCAGTTGAATTATTCAAAGCCCTAAAAGAAGATGCAATTTAAGTGTTGCACTCAATATGCCACCAGATCTGGAAAATGCAGCGGTGGCACAGGATTGGAAAAGTTCAGTATACGTTCCAATCCCAAAGAACGGTAATGCCAAAGAATGTTCAAATTATCATACAATTACGCTCATCTCACATGCTAGCAAGGTCATGCTTAAGATATTACAGGATAAGCTTCAACAGCATGCGGATAGATAACTGCCAGAAGTACAGGCTGGGTTCTGAAGAGGCAGGGGAACTAGAGACCAAATTGCCAACATCTGCTGGATCATGGAGAAAGCAAGGGAGTACCAGAAAAACATCTACTTCTGTTCCATAGACTACACAAAAGCCTTTGATTATGTGGACCACAATAAACTGTGGAAAGTCATTAATAAGACGGGAGTACCAGACCACCTCATCTGTTTTATGAGAAATCTGTATATGAGTCAAGAAGTGACAGTTAGGACAGGATATGGAGCAACTTATTAGTTTAGAATAGGAAAAGGAGTACAACAAGACTGCATATTGTCACCCTGCTTATTTAACTTGTATGCAGAGTACATCATGTGTAATGCAGAGCTGGATGAATCACAAATTAGAATTAAGATTGCTGGGAGAAACATCAACAACCTGAGATTTGCAGATGATACTACTCTAATGGCAGAAAGTGAAGAAGAACTAAATAACCTCTTGATTAGGGTGAAAGAGGAGAGTGCAAAAGCTGGTCTGAAACTCAACATTTAAAAAAACCCATGATAATGGCATCCAGCCCTGTCACTCCCTGGCAAATAGGAGAATTGGAAGCAGTGACATCACCATGCCAACAAAAATCTGCATAGTCAAAGCAATGGTATTCCCAATAGTAATGTATGGTTGTGAGAGCTGGACCATAAGGAAGGCTGAGCACAGAAGAATAGACACCTTTGAACTGTGGTGCTGGAGGAAGCTTTTGAGAGTACCCTGGACAGAAAAAGGAGATCAAATCGGTCGATCCTGAAGGAAATCCACCCTGAATGCTCATTGGAAGGAAATATACTGAAGTTGAAGCTCAAGTACTTTGGACCCAAATGAGAAGAGAGGACTCACTTGAGAGGGCCTTGATGCTGGGAAAGATCCAGGGCAAAAGGAGAAGGGGGCAGATGAAATGGCTAGATGACATTGTCAATGCAATGGGCTGTGGAGGATTGGTAGAGGACAGAGGAGCCTGGTGTATGGTGGTCCATGGGGTTGCAAAGGGTCAGACTCAACTGTTTGACTGAACAACAAAATAGTCAAATATTGTTTAGTAGGGCTACCTTTTAACTGAATGGATTGACAGAATGTAGCTTTTTCCCCTTTTCTAAGACTATAATTAGCAGAATCCCCCAAACAATCCGCCAGTCTAGGATCCATACTTTAAAAGGTGACTTCCAAGAGCTGATGATGGAAGATTTGTATGCCTATAATTTTTATAGTCTCCATTCTTGAGAAATTGTTTCTGTGCACTAATTGTGCCTCCATATAACAGAGCAGAGTTAAGGAAGGAGTCTCCCCTTCCCCTGTCATGCTGTGTGTGAAATGCATATTAGACAAAAAACAGATACATCTTCCAAAGACTTAACAGTAGGTGCGCTAATCAAGGCAACACAGCCTAGGTATGGCAAACATGATTTTAAGATCAGGCAGATAAGTTTCAAGGATAAATGATTTCAAAAAAGCCCAGATGAGAAATTTTGGGATGGTGGACTACTGTCTGTAAGAATTCATGCACCTGCATTTTAAAAACACTCTGATCATTAAATTGTAGGTGAATCATTCTTTTGATGGAATAGGATCCTCCAACACTATACCTGAAGGCATCAGGGTGCACAAGGCCAGTTATACAGCACACAGTTTTTGCTTCCAAGACCTTGGTACCACTTCCAAGTATCTGCTGCTTTGCTTAATAACATGGCCAGTCCTCCACTATCTTATTATTGTCCTGCCTCTTAATATACTTTTGTGAAATACAGTACATAACATCCCAAATGCCGACCAGGATGAGATGTCCCAGCTCAGCAGAGACAGCCAGGCCAAATTCCACTCGTATTATGTGATTGTTTCTAAAATTGTCTGTTACTATTTTGTCTACCTCTCCAGTGGTCAAGAAAACCAGGTTCCTATCATTTGCGCAGTTTCTTCTCAGCTCATTCCCACTACTTGCAGCCTGAGTTGCTTCTGTAAAGAACACCTATTCTTTTCATGAAAAGAAGCAATGATCCCTGGGGTTAGCTAAGCAGTTCCTTAAAATCTTGTAGTAAATCCTCAGTGAAATTCAAACTGCTCACAGTCTCAGCCATTCATTATGTGATGAACCGGATAGTCATGCATCCATTTTTCACAGTCCTCTAACTGAAGGGATCTTCCCTTTGAAGAGTTTTCAGTCCAGTTCAAAGAAAAAGAAGAAGAACTTGCTCTTAAGACTTGCCCATCAGCAGCTGCCACTAGGAAATCATACTAAGCAAAGCTTCCTGGTCCCAGTCTTCTACAATGTAGTGTGCAGTGTTGTATAATTTGTACATCTATAACTATGTGCACACATTAGTATATGTATATTTAATCACAGAGGGCTGTGGAACTGGAAAATCTACACCTTAAACATTTAAATTACTCCTCATACAGCTCATGCACACTGTAGGGGAGGCCAAAAAATGTGACTCAAAGCAGGAATGAAATCTGCTGGGTGGATTTATTGGATAATGTTTCTGACAAGCTTGTTCACTGATCGAAGCCAAATTTGAAATAATGTGTCCTCCTTTATTACCCTAACCTAGAAAAGATAATCAAAGAATGACCCTTATAGCTGATGTTGAGGGGACATTGGGGCTACCGAGGTGCTCTTATATTTTGTATCCCCTTCCCTGAATGGGAGGGGATAAAAGAATTCTTGGGCTTCATGGTGGGCCGAGGACCACTGTTGTGCAGCCACAGCTGTCCGAGGCCCCATCCTCCCCTGGTGGAGGAAGGGACAGAGAGCCACCCTATTGTATTGTATTGCATTTTTTCTCCCCCTTTATGTTAGATATATTGATTGTATCAACTGTATTATGATGTTAGATTTATATTTTATATTGTAATATTGTTGTTTTATGGAATGTTATATTTGTGGGTTCTGTGAGCCGCCCTGAGTCGGTTTTACTGCCCAAGTAGGGCGGCAGAAATGAAATGAAATGAAATGTTACAGCATATAGGCATTCTGCTTCTCTACGTCTTTTCTTGGTTTGAGTAAGGTTACACAAGCTTGGACTATTATGAACAGTGGCCCAATTGCACCTTGAGGGTAATAATGATACTGTATGTATCACTAGTTGTGCTGAGCCTGATTGCATTGTGTGAAATGACAGGCTGTACTAAGTATCACTGTTCATGTGCATATGTTTAGCCACATGCATGATAGTGACAAAATAACTCAACCAACAGAGACAGGTTGATGAGGAAATTGATACACATTAACAAGGGCAGACACATGTCTACTTTCACAGAGGGAGGTTCTTTATTTGATGGCCGATGAGGTATAATCTTCCTTTTGAGGCTCTCCTCACTCCAAATCTGATTTAAAGATAATGAATCCAAAGCTGGGAGACGATAACTTTGTCATTTTCTTTCCACAGGTAGCACTGGGATAGCAGACTTTAGACAGTGAGGTTAATTGGTCACAGTCCTCCCCCTTCCGATTATACTGTATTCATAGTAAGGTAAAGGTAAAAGTGATCATTGTTCGAAAGCCATTTGTATCCGACTCTATGGTTCAGTGCTCATCTATGTTTATAGCCAAAGAGCCAGTGCTGTCTTCATTTGCAGATGTTTCTGTGGACATAATCCTGTCTAAATTATGAAATGTGTCCATTTCTGTTTTCTTAAGAGAGGGGAACCTGCGACCTTGTGGAGGGTACCTATGCTGACCTTCCCCATTGCAAACAGAAAATTTATCCTTACATACTCCAGAACATTCTGTCAAACCTGGTTTGAATCAATGAACAAGCTTGTCGGAAACATTATCCAGTAAATCCACCCAACAGATTTCATTCCTGCTTTGAGTCAGATTTCTTTTGGCCTTCCTTACAGTATGAAGCAGTGACAGATTTTACTTTCTTAGCATCAAAGATCACTACAGATGGTGATTGCAGCCATGAAATAAAAAGGTGACTGATTCTTTGGAGACAAGCTATGAGAAACCTGAAGAACATAGTGAAAAGTAGAGACATCACCTTGGAAACAAAAATTTGCATAGTCAAAGCAATGATATTCCTGGTGGTAATGTAAGGTTGTGAGAGCTGGAGCATTAAGAAAGCTGAGCACAGAAGAATAGATGGCTTTGAAATGTGGTGTTGGAAGAGAGTTTTCAGAGTCCCCTGGACAGTGAGGAGAACAAATAGATTGCTTAGCAGAAATCAACCCTGAGTGTTCCTCATAAGGTCAAATAAAGATGAAACTAAAGTACTTTGGACATCAAATGAGAAGAGATGATTCACTTGAGAAGGCCTTGATCCTGGGAAAGGTGGAGGGAAAAAGAAGAAGGGAGAGGCCAAAAATGAGATGGCTAGAGGGTATTGTAGATGCAATGGGCACAGAGCTGGGCGGGCTGAGGAGGATGGTGGAAGACAATGGAGGACAATGGTCCATAGGGTTGCAAAGGGTTGGAATTGACTGTGTGACTGAACAACAAAAACAGTATGCATGAGCTGTGTGAGGAGTAATTTAAATGTTTAAGGTATGGATTTTCCAGTTCCATAGTCCTCAGTGAGTTCCAATGGTTGAATGGGGATTCAAACTCAGACCTCCTGAGTCCATCACTCTATCCATTACATCACACTGAGTATCCCTATGGGACCCTTGAATAAGTATAAAGAGCATCACAAAGCAGAAGTTTGCCCATTGACAAAGCTCCTCTTCAAATGCTTCTCTATCAATCAAGAATTCCATGGCATTCTACTACTATCCAATATATTAAGCTTGTCCTTATAGTTTTTTAAAAAGAGACTGGAGATATAAAGCTCCTTTCTCCAATAATCACTTTAGGGTTCTTGAAACGGCATTGAACTTGAAGTCAAGTTACATTAGATTGAATTATTAAATGCATAAAAGCTGCTTTACTGAATTTCTTCTTCCTTTTCTTGGAGGGTTTGCTTTTTCCTTTTCCTTTTTTTCCCTTTTGGCTGAAAGCTACACTTTATGGCAGCTTTATTTTTAACTTAGCAAATCTCTAAATGCTCTAATTTTACTTGAATGATAGGGAAACATTTTTCCCTAGTGAGTATTAAAGCTTTTAGAAGCAATCCAAAACCCCATTTGAACAGAATGTGTCCTGACAATCCCCAGAAAGCATCACCATGGAGACTATATGTGTACATGGAGCAACATCCATTCTCACTGTGACACACAAATGTGTTGGCCTTAATATGGAGAATCATATTCACTGACCTACATGAACAGTAACAGTGGTATTAAAGGATTGTAGTCAACCTGAGATATATTGGGTTAAATTCAGCAGAAGCTTCCTGTAAATGGAAGAGCTTTTTCCAACAGAGAGGCCTTTGATACAGGAGGTATTTTCTTCTGGTGAAAGGTGATGGCAGACTTTTTCTGGCTCCCATTCCAGGTTCCCCCAAAAGTTCTTTGACCTGTGTTTGCGGGATACAATGTTAGAAGTGGTACTGGCTGGCTTCAGAGTATAGAATTTTGGGGTGGGGGTGGGGGAGAATCATCATTCCACTAATGTGAAACTTTCATTGGATCAAAATAAAATTCTGAATCAAGCCCCCTTCCATCACTACGAACTATGGGAGTGTTCATTTATGGCTCCAGAGCAAGGGTTCACAACCTTTCCTGCCATGGGCCAGTCACACACCCCTCACACAGGTGAGTGGGCCGGAGGCATCATTCCTCCTGCTGCTTCCGCCATGTCTGGTTGTGACAGCTGCAGTGGCAGCCCCAGGTGCAGTCACGAAATGATCCTGGCTGTTTTCACCACTTCCAAGGCTTCCTGTGTTGGTGAGAGTGAGGGCGTTGCATTTTAACCATGTTTTCAGCTGTTTTTGCTGCATTTTGTGGTGATCTTGGTGATTTCAGCAGTTTCAGTGCATTTTTGATGCTTCCGGGTGCTGCGGCAGCTCCGTGGTCCTCACTGTGGGCCAGATTAATTGGCACCGCAGGCCAGATTAGGCCATTGGGCTGTAGGTTGTGAATCCTTGCTCTAGAGGTAAGAAGGCATCATCATAAGAAACCACTTTTTTTATAAAAAAAATTAGAATTTCACCCTTGTGCTATATACATTGTCCAGGAATTGTCAATTTATTTTCCCCAAAAGTAAGCTTGTTCCGGTATAGGTTTAATCCCTTTATCTTTTACTATCACATATTCAATAAATCTTTTCCATACTCTCCAGAATCTATTTTCACGAATTCTACCCTTTTTAACATTCATCTCCCATGTCAGTTTGTCATTTAGTGCCAATTGCCACATTTCTTTATACCAGTCTTCTATTTTTATAGTTAACTCATCTTTCCATTTTTTTGCTATGGATTGTTGAGCTGTGGACATCATTATTAACAATAATTCTTTATCCTCCTTACACATTGAAGATTTTTCAGAAACTGTCAGTAGGGCTGGTTCTAGTCTCAATTCAAGTTTTTGTCCCAGTATGGAATTAATTTCTTTCTCAATTTTAACCCAGAATCTTTTCACCACATTACAGTTCCACCACATATGCACATATGTTCCCATTGATTGTTTACATCTCCAACAAATATTACTTTTCTTATTGTCTATTTGATGTAACTTGACTGGGGTCAGATACCAGCGCCATAACAACTTATAATTATGTTCCTTAACTCGTACAGACATAGTTCTCATTATTATTCTTCGCCAGATTTCTTGCCAGATTTTTTCAGGAATTATCACATTTAGTTCTTGTTCCCAGGTATTTCTTAAAATTTCTTGTATGTTTCCTTTTTTATTAATTATTTTGTTTAGTTTGCTAATGATCCCTTTGATACTTTTATTATATTTTCTTATTTCATACAAAATTTCCTCAAAATCTGTCAAATCTCTATCTGAACTTTCCTCGTTTATAAACTTTTTATTCCATTTATTTATCTGGAGAGTTTGGAGCCAATTTAATTCCATTCGTAGAAACAACTCTCTTCTTTTTTCATCATCTTTACATATTTTTACCCAGTCCTTAAATAGCACTACATTTTTATCTACTAATATATTTCTAATCTTTTCATCTATATTTATCGGAAAGTTACCAAAATCTTTTATTTCTAATATTGGTGAGATGCCTGGTACCATATATTTCTTAACCTTATTCCATTCTTCCAATGTTATCTTTAGAAGTCTATTTTTAGCCCTTTTCTATCTAATTTATTATCCTCTTTACTCAAAAATATCATTTCTATTCTTTCCCAACTCACTTCCTCTTTCATTAATATCTTTATAACATTCCTAATTTGAAAGGCTTTGTAGTAATTCTGTATATTCGGTAAACCTAGGCCTCCCTCTTTTTGAGACACATACCACAATGCCTTTGCTATCCTCGTTCTCTTATCCCCATTACAAAAATTTATTTAATAAATTTTGATACTCTTGAAGTTCTTTAGCATTGTGTTTGATTGGTAAGGCATCAAACAAAAAATTCAATTTCGGTAGCAACATCATTTTTGTTAAAGCTATTCTACCAAACCAGGACAATTTTAACTTTTTATAATTCTTTATTTTTTTTCTTCAATATTTTTCCTAACTTTTCCATAATTCATTTTTTTAAGATCTCTGTGTTTCTCTGTTATTATTATACCTAGATATCTAATTGAGTTTTTAACTTGAATCTTGAATCTTGACCTAATTCTCTCTCGTTCATCTGCCTCCGCATTACAAAATATCATTTCTGATTTTTCCCAATTTACTTTCAGGCCTGTAATTCCTTCAAAATCTTCAAGATGTCGGAATATTTCCCCCATTATTATTATTATTATTTATTGAATTTATTACCCCGCCCCACTCGGGAGAACCCGACTCTGGGCGGCTTACATCGTCATAAAACAGAGGTAAAAGATAAAAACATATAAAATCATGAAGTTTAAAAGATTATCTAAAATTATTTGAAGTAAAAACAGTGCAAACTACACGCCAGTATCCCCCTGGTCCAGATCCAAGTGGCACTCCCTAAGTAAGCCACTTAGTATGGGAACCCATGTTCCCTGGTCCCCAAATATGTCCTGCCAGCCAGGTTTTCAAGCCCTTCTGGAAGGGCAAGAGCTCTGTCTGCAGGCGCAGTTCGATGGGCAGGAGGTTCCAGAGGGTTGGGGCGGACACGGAGAAGGCCCTCCTCCTAGTGCTAGAGAGGCGTGCCTCTCTAGCTGATGGAACAACGAGGGAGCCTCTCCGATCCGCCCTGGTGGGCCGGACAGATGTTCTTGGGGTGACGCGGTCTCTTAGGTATCCTGGCCCACTACCATATAGGGCTTTAAAGGTAATAACCAGCACTTTGAATTGCACCCGGAGACATACTGGCAACCAGTGCAGCTCCCGGAGTAGCGGCGAAGCACGAGCATAACGCCCACACCCCGCCACTACCCGGGCCGCCGCATTTTGCACCAGCTGGAGTCTCCGGATGGTCATCAGGGGCAGCCCCATGTAGAGCGCATTACAGTAATCAAGTCTGGAGGTGACCAAGGCATGTGTGACCATGAGCAAGGAGTCCCGGTCCAGGAGGGGGCGTAACTGGCGTATTACACGAAGTTGTGCAAAAGCCCTCCTGGCCACGGCTGCCACCTGATCTTCGAACAGTAGCCGTGAGTCCAGGAGGACCCCCAGGTTACGCACCGGGTCTGTCTGGGGCAAGGCTGCCCCATCCAGCACCAAAGATGGCAACTCCTGTGTTAACGCAGGCCCCCGTACCCACAGCCACTCAGTCTTGCCAGGATTCAGCTGTAGCCCGTTGTCCCCCATCCAGACCTTAACAGCCTTCAGGCACCTGGAAAGGACTTCCACCGCACCACTTGGGTCCCCACGGACAGAGATGTATAACTGGGTATCATCTGCATATTGATGATACTTAACCCCATGGGAACGGATGATCTCGCCCAGCGGCTTCATATAGATGTTGAATAAGAGAGGAGAAAGTACCGAGCCCTGAGGCACCCCGTATTGCAGGGGCCTAGGGCTGGACCTCTCCTTCTCCAGGCACACCGACTGGGTCCTGCCTCTCAGGAATGAGGAGAACCAGGACAACACAGTGCCCTGGATCCCCAGACCCTGGAACCTTCCCAGAAGGATACCATGGTCGATCGTGTCAAAAGCCGCTGAGAGATCGAGAAGAGCAAGGACTGACGGCTCCCCTCCGTCCCGCTCTCTCCAGAGATCATCCACCAAGGCCACTAGTGCGGTTTCGGTACCATATCCGGGCCTGAATCCTGACTGAAACGGGTCCAGATAATCTGCTTCATCCAGGACCTCCTGTAACTGCAGCGCCACAGCCTTTTCCAAAACCTTACCTAAAAAAGGTAGGTTGGACACTGGACGGTAGTTGGCAATTACCGTGGGATTGAGAGACGGCTTCTTCATGAGGGGGCGCACTAGAGCATGTTTGAAGGGTGCTGGAAAATGCCCCTCTTTTAACGAAGCGTTGATAATTGCCTCGATCCAGCCAGCTGCCACGGTCTTGGATGCTTTAGTTAACCAGGCAGATGCTTTAGTTAACCAGCCATTGTCTGAATCGGTCGCTTAGCTATTATTAGTGTATCATCTGCATATAAATTTATTTTGCTATCTTCTAATCCAATTATTTCCTCATTTTGTCGTATGGCATTAGCCAACATCTCCATTGCCATTATGAATATCACTGGTGATAATGGACATCCTTGTCTCGTACCTGCTTCTATCTTTATCTCCTCAGTATAATCTTAATTAACTTTGACTCTTGCAGTACATTTTTGATACAATTTAGCCATAATTCCTTGAAATTTGTTTCCAAATCCATACAGACTTAACATCTTTTGTATTGTACCCCATTGCAACGAATCAAATGCCTTAAATATATCCAACAATATAAACCCGATCTTTTCCTTCTTACGTTCTGCTATGTCCATTAAATCTAATACCTTCCTAATTAAATCTGACATGTATCTATTTTTCATGAAACCTGCTTGATCTTTATTAATATATTCTCCAATAAATTTATCCATTCTTTTTGCTAATATCATTGTAAATATTTTCGCATCTTGGTTTATTAAAGAAATTGGCCTATATGATTCAATTCTTTCCACCTCCTTTCCCGGTTTTGGAATTAATGTTATTATTGTTCTGGACCACGAGTCTGAAATCGGTTCCCCTTCTAATATTTTATTGTATAGCTTAAAAAGTCTCCCTATCACAATTTCCTTAAAATCCTTATAAAACTCTGCTGGTAAACCATCCTCCCCCGGTGCTTTATCTAATTTCAATTTATCTATTGCTTCACTAATTTATTTTTCTAAGATTATTTCTTCCATTATCTTTTTATGTTCTTCTTTTATTTTTTTAATCCTTTGTTTTTCAAACTGTGTGCTTAATTTATCTAAATCTATATTTTTTTTTAATATAGTTCACTGTAGAAAGTTCTCACAATGTCTAACCTATCTACCCTCTTATTACATCTCTTTCCTGATTTATCAATTAGTATTCCAATTTGACTTTTGAGTTTTTTCTCTTTAGCTGCTTTTGCCAATAATTTAGAGTTTATTGCCATATTCAAAGTATTCCCTCTTCAAAAATATTATATCTTTTTTGACCTTCTCTATGTCTTTTCCTTCCATCTCTTTTTTTATCTTAATTATTTCCCCAAATAACTTAGGATTCCTACTACTAGCATGTTCTAACTGAAGTATCTTCATCCGTTTTTCAAGTTCCTGAAATCTGTTTGTCTCTTGTTTCTTTTTTATACTTGTTAATTTTATAGATTCTCCCCTAAAAATTGCCTTCATAGTATCCCAAACTGTGCTATAAACTTCTTGATTATCATTCCACTTCCAATATTTTTCCCATTCCTTAGTCATTTGTTCTTTAATAATCTTATCTCTGAAAAATTTGGGGTTATATTTCCATTTATAAAAAATTTCCCCCGTTTCACCCATATTTATTTCCATAATTATTTTTGCATGGTCTGATTCTTTAAAAATACCTGTTTCGATTTTTCCACTTTTTTGATTAAATTCTTTGTAACCATAAAATAATCCAGCCTTGAGTACATATTGTATACTTGAGAAAAAAAGGTATATGTTCTTTCTTCTCCTTTAATTTCTCCCCATACATCCTTCAGAAACCACTTCTGGCATAGGAATGTATTACTAGGCACTTTTTTTTTTTTTTGGTAAGGGATGAGAGTTGATCAAAAAAAAGAAAATGCAACTTATTCTAGGGCAGGGATGGGCAACAGTGGCTCTTTTTGACCAGGAAGTTCCATGAGCCATAGCCAGCATAATAAATAGAGAAATATTATGAGAATCATAATCTGAAAGGCATTCACTGAACTCCTGAAATCTAGAGAGGAGATCTGGAGCAGCAGAGACAATAAGGGCTACATGCTCAGCTTTTGATTGATACTGTGGTGGTTCAGTGGTAATTGTTAGCTGGAAGACCGGCAAGTCAGCAGTTTGAGACCTGAGTACTGCATGACGGAATAAGCCCCCATCACTGTCCCAGCAATTGCCAACCTAGCAGTTTGAAAGCAAGAAATTGCAAGTAGATGATTAGGGACCACTTTGGTAGGAAAAGATCTTGGGGACATGAAAGGAGCCTTATTCAGGCATCCCTGAGTGGTATTCCTCCAGCAAAACTCCTTTCAACCCAGAATAATTTCTGACACAAAATTATTATTACTCAGTTTTCATCTAACATCTGGCCAAGGTAGAATGCTGTCTCTCCCCTCTCCACATAGACAGGAACCTTGGAGAACTTACATTTGAGCAGGAACCTCTTCTTTGCTGACTTTTTGCTTTGCACATGCTGGAAACAAAAAGGAGAGCGCAAATACTTCCTTGCTTGTCCATTGGATGAAAGCAATATAAGCAATGCCTAAGTAAATTTATTTTATGTGAAAGCAGATTGGATTTATAACCTGTGAAATCTGGATTTACCAGGCTAAAATCATTTCCTGGTAGGTGCTTTATTTGTTCTGGAATCCACTATTTCTGCAAACCCAGGCAGACTGCAAAAAGCAAAACAAAACAAACATTAGGACTCTTAACCATTGTATGAAGTGATGGACTTATGAATTGTGTATTCTTAGTCTCATCCCACTCAGTAATCTTCATGGTTTTACAAACTGAGCAAATGAAATGCACATGTAGACCATACCTTTTTCCTACTGTTTCACAAAACCATCACTTAGGTATACCAAGCTGCAGCCTAGAAAACAAATCACACAGATATCCCTCCTTTACCTGGCAGAGCGACTCAGGGCGGCTTAACATGGTATAGCAGAACAACATTTAAAAAACACAACAATCCATCCAAAAGTCATAACCACTCCATAAAAATTTAGATTAAAAAATTTAAAAGAATTAAACAGATTAAAAGATCAAGAGAGAGGGGGAATCAAATCAACCAACAGGCTGGGGTCATCGTGTGTCCAGTACCCTATACCTGCTGTGCTAGCCATGTTTTTACACCCTTCCTGAAGGGCAGCAGCTCCATCTGGAGATGCAGCTCAATTGGCAGGAGGTTCGATAGGGCCAGAGTGGACACAGAGAAGGCCCTCCTTCTGGTGCTAGAGAAATGAGCCTCTCTGGCCGATGGTACAACTAGGGAGCCTCTCCGGTCCACTCTGTTGGGATGGACAGATATTCTTGGGGTGATGTGGTCTCTTAAGTATCCTAGCCCTCTACCATGTAGGGCTTTAAAGGTAGTTACCATCACCTTGGATTGCACCTGGTTTTACACTGGCAACCAGTGCAGCTCCTGAAGCAGTGGTGAGGCACAGGCATAATGCCCGCTACCCATCACCACGCAGCGAATGGTCATCAAGGGCAGCCCCATGTAGAGCGCCAAGTCTGGATGTGACCAGTGTGTGTGTGATCATGAGCAAGGAGTCCTGTTTAGGAGCTGGTGTAACTGACATATAACACGAAGTTGTGCAAAAGTCCTCTTGGGCATGATTGCCACCTGCTCTTTGAGCAGGAGTCATGAGTCCAGGAGGACCCCCAGATTATGCACTGGGTCTGTTTGGGGCAGAACAGCCCCATCCCGAACCAAAGATGGTAGCTCCCAAGATAACACAGGACCCCTGACCCATAGCCACTTAGTGTTGCCAGGATTCATTTGTAGTCCACTGCCCCCCATCCAGACGCCCACAGCCTCCAGGCACCTGGAAAGGACTTCCACTGCATCATTTGGATCTCTACATGCCAAGATATATAACTGGGTGTCATCTGCATATTGCTGATACCTCACCCCGTGGGAACAGATGATCTCACCCACTGGTTTCATGTAGATATTAAATAGGAGAGGTGAGAACACCGAGCCCTGAGGCACCCCATATTGGAGGGGCCTAGGGCTGGACCTCTCGCTCTCCAACCACACTGACTGGGTCCAGCCCTTCAGAAATTAGGAAAACCAGGACCAAACAGTGCCCTGGATCCCCAATCCTTGGAGCCTTTCCCGAAGGATACCGTGCTTAATGGTATCGAAAGCCACTGAGAAGTCAAGAAGAGCCAGGACAGATGGATGTCCACTGTCTCGCTCTTGCCAAAAATCATCCACCAGTGCAGCCAATGCAGTCTCAGTACCATATCTGGGCCTGAATCCTGACTGAAAAAGGTCTAGATAATCCGCTTTATCCAGGATCTCCTGTAACTGCCGAGCCACTGCCTTCTCCAAAATCTTACCCAAAAAGGGCAGGTTGGATACAGGCCGATCGTTGGCAAGTACTGTGGGGTTGAGTAATGACTTTTTTTTTGGGGGGGGGGGGGGCAAAGCATGTTGGTAAAGCCACTGAATTTGAATTTTGTGTGCCAAATGCTAATTACGCATGCTAATTACAAAAGAAAATAATGGTTTATTTCCCCCCAAAACCAGGGGACCTTCAAATTTTAAAATACCATATCATTCTATAAAAAGGATCAACTCAAAAGGAATGTTCTATCAAAACACTGTAAGTTGTCTTCAGTAATAAGAACTAAATTATACATATATCAGTTCTTCTTGACTGTCAGTGATTTCTAAAAATGCTTCAGTTATGTGTTTCAGTGTTTTTTTAGCCTTCTTTGTTAAACTCCATAAGTTTTACATCAGTCTTTTCTAGAGCATTTACTGCATGTTAGCTGCAGGTTTTCTTAGTGAAATATTGGTTTGATTGGTACTCATTTTCCTTCAGAATGAGCATTATAGTTAAAGAGTGTTAACTCAAGTTGCAACTAGATTTGCCTACAGCTTTACTCTAGTTGACTTCATGTGTACTGTATGGATAAAAGTTGATATGGAATCAGGGAGGGGGATTCAGTCTTAGTGGATTCTAGGGAGGGCTCTCCTCCTTAAATACCTGAGTCTGAGGTGGTCATTAGGGCCAAGGCATTATGGGGAAGGTGGTCTGTTAAATCACCAACTGAAGAAGCAGTCACAGCTTGCAGTTTTACAGTAATAATGCATTGCTTAGAGAATCAGTGAGCTCAGACAGCTAATCAGAGTGCAGAATTCCGCCGCCCCCGCCCCCCCCCCCAAAAAAATAATAATATTATGTTGGTCTTGCTTGGTTTATCCAGAGGCTTCTGGGGTGGCTCTCAGTTTGGATTTTGGTCAGGCCATTTAGTCATTTTTTGGCATCTCCTACAAACTGGACTAAACAGTAGGGGAGGAGTAGTAGTAGAGGAGGAGGTGGTGTCAATGGCAGCATTTCTACAGGTGTTCATGACATAGGACAGCTTTTCCTTAATCACCTCACAGTCAAGTGTTCAAGAGAAAGCTTGCTCTGTGTAGAGACCTCTTCCTCCTTCTCCCAAATTTGTGGCATACACAGTTGCTGCTGCTACAATTACTAGGCTTCATGACACTACATAGCTACACCTTCTCTCAGCCCTTTCCTCTGGCTCCAAAGCCTTTTCTCTGGCTGTCATGGTAGTCAGTAATTTCACTGTCAATTATATTCTTAGAAGAGAAAGCTACTTAGTGGCTATTATCCATGACAATTCATGTCCCAGCATGGTTCCATTTATGATAAGATTGCACAGTTCAAATCTCCTCATCAAGTCATCTGCACTTACTGAATTTTATTGTATTTTGGTCAAATTAGAGTAATTATAGTTAATTATGAGTTTAAGTTAGTTTGTGAAATATAACACAAATTGAATGGGGGGAAAGACCTCCATGTCTTTGTTTTCAGAAATGCTTTATTTTTAGTGATCCATTAGCCCCTGGGTTTTGTTGTATTGTGATCACTGATTCTTGAATCAAATCCAACATTTGATCATAACACTATATTGTTCTCATTCTCTTCTTTCTTTGGCTGCCCCTCACAGCCTACTGATGTCTGCTCTAATAATAATGTTGTGTCAGAAATTATTCTGGGTTAAAAGGATTTCTGTTGGAGAAACTCTGCTCAGGGGACACCTGAATGAGGCTCCTTTCATGTTCCCAAGATCTTTTCCCACCAAAGTGATCCCTGTTTATCTACTTGCAATTTTTTGCTTTCGAACTGCTAGGTTAGCAGGAGCTGGGACAGAGACAGGTGCTCAATCCATCATGCAGTACCCATGTCTTGAACTGCTCAATTGCCAACCTTCTAGCTAACAAGGTAAACTTATTAACCACTGAGCCACCACAGCCCCTGCTGTGGTGATAACTATAATGCAGGAGTGGGGAAAGCATGGCCTTTCAGATGTTGTTAGACCTCAAGTCTCTGAATTCCCCACCATCAGTTATTATCATCTGGGTCTGAGGTTGTGTTTTGTATACTTGAAGGTTTTTGCATTGGATTTACTTCTGTAAAAAACTGGGCTCTTCTTTGTAAGTCTGGTGATAAAATAAAAAGTCTGGTGAGAGTACAAAGTCTGCCAAACTTTACTACAGGTCAAAGCAAAGAGAATGGAGGGTGTTTGGAAGCTGGGTTGTATTTTAATGGGAGTATGCACAGTTAATTCTGTGCACTTGTGTAGGTTATTTGGAGATGTTTGATGGTGTCATTTGAATCTCTCAGGGCCTCTAGAACATACCTCTGGATGTTGTTGACCTCTTATATTATTCTGCTCCATTTAGCATGGCCAGATTTTTAATTGTGTCAGAAGCAAACAACGGTGCTTTCTGGGTTGAAAGAATTTTTGCTGGAGGAACTCTGCTCAGGGGATGCCTGAATGAGGCTCCTTTCATATCCCCAAGATTTTTTCCCACCGAAGTGGTCCCTAATCATCTACTTTTAATTTGTTGCTTTTTGAAATGCTAGGTTGGCAGGAGTTGGGACAGAGATGGGCTCTCATTCTGTCATGCAGTACCTGGGTCTCAAATTGCTGACTTTCCATCTAACAAGGTGAGCTTTCTAACCACTGAGCTGCTGTAGTCCCATAGCATGGCCAGTGATGAAAGATGATGGAAGCTGTAATTAAAAAGTATCTGGATCCCTGTTTCTGGCCTAGAGGAACATGTAAACGCTGAGGCCTAGGACATGGATTTGGCTGATGAACTTCTACTAGGGCTGAAATGGTTTTGATTTATGCACTGAACAGAAAGAAATAACCCTAACACTAATTTGGGGTACACAGAAAGAGCCTCCTCAAAGATTGTGGTATTTTTGAACCACAATCAGGCATCCTCTGGTAAGGGCAACTTTGTGTGGCCAGCAGTGATGGGATGTCCCCGGTTCCATACGGTTCCCTGGAACCGTTAGGAACAATCCCGGAGGGTTCTCCGGGAGGTTAGTCAACTTTTGAGGCGTCCGGTTCCGGACGCCTCACTGAAAGAATTTTTTTTAAAAAAAATCGGAGCAAAAATGGCTCCAATTGACTGCGCATGCGCAGAAGCTCAATCTGATGTATTGCGCATGTCAGATTGAGTTTCTGCGCATGCGCAGTCAATTGGAGCCATTTTGGCTCCAATTTTAATTTTTTTTTCTTTCGGCATCGGAGCTGGACCTTTTCAGGGCAGCTCCGGCGGCGGTGGCGGCGGCACCAGCCCTCAGTTCCTCAGCCAGCGCGCCTTCCAAAGACCCCTCCCCAGCCTGCCTGCCCCCCTTGGGCGGCCCTGCCCGGGCGCGGCGGCAGCATTGCTCACCGCGGTAGCGCTCCAGCCCCGGCCTGGAACGCCTCCTCCTTGAGCAGCTTGGAGATCCCATTAGCCGGACTGGGCTGGCTGGCCGGGCGCCCGTCGGGAGGAAGGACAGCATGGAAGGACTGGCTGGGCAGGAGCCTTTTCAGCCCGGCTATGGCGGCGGCTGTAGGCGGTGGCGCCTGCCATGTTCGGAGGAGGAGGTAAGTGAGGGTTTTGTATTTGGGGTGGGTGGGCGAGTTATTTGTGTTTTGGGCGGGTGGTTGTATTTTTGTTTAATTTTTATTTTATTTATTTATTTATTTTATTTATTCAAGTTATTTATGGGTTTGTGATGGTTGGGTGGTTGAGTTGAGGTTGTGTGTGTGTGTGTTATTTTTTTTATTATTATTATTTTTATTTTTAGCCCCGCCCACAACGTCATGACGTCATGACGTCAGCTCTGCCCATGACATCATGACGTCATGACATTGGCCACGCCCATGACGTCAGTGACGTCATGGCGTGGTAGTAGATTTTTTGTCATCCCATCACTGGTGGCCAGCTAATCTTTCTCACACTTGGTCAGGTGAAAGGAACTGCAGAATGAATTCACCAAAAGGTGCCTTCATTTTGACAGTTTTATGTCTGGCCTAGACATGGAAGAAGAACATTAGTTTATCAACATCACCCCACAATCATAAATAAACTTTATCACCACTGATAATTAGCAAGCATTATAACGGAAGGAAGACTTCTTGGCCTAAATAGATTGGGTAGTTCCAAGCACAGTAAAATGAAACAATCTATGGGATTTACATAAACATGATTTTCATTGAGCTATTGACTGAAGGTGGGATTACATACTGGATTTGTGAGTTGTTTGGAAGAGCATATAAGTTTGTCACTTCTACTGATATCTGATTTACAATTGAGGGGGAAAATTCTGCACTCCTCTCAATCTCTAAATATAAAACCAGAAGAGGCTAAAACTATGGAGAACAAAATAAATAAATAAATAACACAACTTGTTGAATAAATGAATGTCAAAGAGTGTCTTCTATCAGGACAATATTCTAGTCAGACCATCTGGAAGTCACTTAATAGACTTTGGAAAAAAGTAGGAAGATCGAAGAATAATCAAGTAAAACGAGACTGCTTGGAAATAGAACAATTTTTCTGTGAATGTGGAGAAATTCAATCAATACAATATTTTTGTGCATATAATTTATGCCCTACCATGTGTACAAAGAAAAGGACATAATCAATGGCTAAGATAATGCCTTTGAAGTAGCCCACTTCTGGTCAATAACAGTCTAATCATTTTAACCTTTGGATTTGTTAAAATTATAACTCTAATTCATATACAGTACATCCATAATTTTAAACTGTGCAATGCTCTGATGTAAATAAAGAAAGAATCAACATATATTTTTCTATCAGTTGAATGATCTCCAGTGCACTCCCCTATGCCACAGGCTGACTGTATTTAGTTAGGTGCAGTGAGGGGAGGTGTAGTCAAGCACATCTGCTCAGGGAGTGACTTTCCAGAGTTTTCAAGCAGAAATCTTTGCTGGGCCCTTTCTGGAAGGGCTGAGATTGGACCTGGGATGTTTGGTTCATGAATTACTCCCCTCTCCCATTATGGTTCATTTGGTGTGCTGATCAAGGAAAAAAGATAACACTCCAAGCTTGATCAATGTTTCTATTTCACTGGTAAGAGTTGGCTGGAATTCCTACTGACATTGACTGATACATTTTCTAAACCACGTAGAACCATTAATAAATGTGGCAGCATTTTAAATGAACTCTGTTAGGAAAAAGAAAGATTAACAAGGGAAGCTGCCTGGCTGACCAGAACCTTGAGGAGATATGAGGATAATATACAACCTTGGAGGAAAATCTCCAGGAGGAACCAGAGAATGTGGCTGGAAAAATGCTTCCAGCTGTTGCCTACTAATGGCAACATTCTGGATACTGAATGCCAATACAGTAATACCTCAGATAACGACTGTATCGGATAACGCTAAAATCAGATAATGATGCAAAATTTCTAAAGAATGATTTGTTAGCGTTATCCGATGCAGTCATTCGTAGCAGCAGGGTGGCTGGAAAACTGAATGGGGTTCTCCATTCAGCTTCCCAGCTACCCTGCAGCTGCAGAGGCAGGGGTGGGGTGGCTGGAAAGCTGGCGGGAGGCTCCCCCGTCGGCTTCCCCAGCCACCCAGCAGCTGTGGATTGGGTCCCCCGACCTCCCTGGAGCCAGCAGGGGGTAAAAGGGTAAAAAAAAGGTCCATTTTTGTTATAAGGGACTTTTGGAATGTATGGTGGCCCTCTAAGTTCTAGAGACAGCAAAATGCTCCCTATTCCTAAGAAGCTGCCCACCCCCTGCTATATTGCATAACATGGCTTGTATTTCACCTTTGAGAATGTTAGCAATCTCTTTTCATTGTCACAATGAATTTTTTTGCAAAGGCTGTTCACAAAATAACACTAGCCCTTTTGAACTTCCATGGCATTTGCATGGAAAAGAACTGATGACCTTGTTTGCACTTTTTGGCTGACTGCCAAGCTCTAGAAGATATCTTAGAAAGAAATATTAAAAAACCATGCTGAAATGAACTGTCTAAAATAGTATATTTTGTGACTTCTGTTAGAATTGCCTTTAAATGGCAAATAAGTATTCTAGGAGCCTTTCAGTTGCTAATTTGCACATATTTACAGCATAAAGTATACCTTTGCTCTAAATGCAAAGCTCTCTTAGATGACTTCTGAAAGCATATTGTTGGCACTGCTTTTAAAAACCTACCCACAGATTGCTTTCTGCATGTATAGTGCTATGTTGATCTATTGCAGCATTCTAATTTTCACCTACAGTCCATGCTGTTTTCCTAAATCTCTATGTTCAAAATTCTTCTTTCACATGACTTCACACTGGGTTCATTTGGAAGTCTGATTTCACAGGCATGGAGCTTCAAAAGAATCCATCCTTGGAGGAGAAAAGTGCTAGCTGAATCTAATTACTGTATGATGTTTGCTCATATAGCTTGGCCATCAGATCCAAATGGAACCTCAACTCAGCAGTAGCAATTTTAAGCAGGAGCTACCAACCTGGCTTATACCTGCAGGTGCATAGCTTGATATCTCTATACTAAGTTCATTTGTTTTTGATCCCTGGATGCTGCAATTATGTCTAGAATAACTCTAATCATGAATGAAAGCATGGAGGCGGTAGCCAATCTGCTCTTCCCTCATCTTGATCATAATCCACTTTGGCCTTCTGTTTCCCAGTTGTTATTCAGTTGCACAGTCAATTCCGACCCCCTTCAACCCTATGGATCATCACACCCCAGTCTTCCACCATTCTCCTCAACCCGCCCCACTCTGTTTCCATTGTGTCAGCAATGCCATCTAGTCATTTCATTTTCTGCCACCACCTTCTTCTTTTGCCCTCAACCTTTCCCAGCATCAAGGCTTTCTCAGGGGAATCCTCTCTTCTCATTTGTTGTCTAAAGTACTTTAGCTTCATCTTTACTATTTGAATTTCTAAGGCGCAGTCAGGGTTGATTTTTTTCTAAGATTGACCTATTTGTTCTTCTCTCTGTCCAGGGGACTCTCAAAACTCTCCTACAACACCATATTTCAAAGGCGTCTATTCTTCTGTGCTCAGCTTTCCTTATAGTCCAGCTCTCACAACCATACATTACTATACCATTGCTTTGACTATGCAGAATTTTGTTTGTAATGTGATGTCTCTACTTTTCACTATGTTCCCCAGATTTCTCATAGCTTGCCTCCCAAGAATCAGTTGCCTTTTTATTTCATGGCTACAATCACCATCTGTAGTGATCTTGGATTGTAAAGATGTAAAGTCTGTCACTGTTTCTACTTCTTCCCCATCTATTTTCCAGGGACTGATAGGGTCTGTTGCCATTATCTTGGTTTTCTTGATGCTGAGTCTCAAACCAGCTTTTGCACTCTCTTCTTTCAACTTAAGCAGGAGCTTCTTTAGGTCCTCCTCACTTTCTGCCATTAGGATGGTATCATCTGCATATCTCAAATTGTTGATGTTTCTCCCAGCAATTTTGATCCCAACTTGTGATTCATCCAGCCCTGCATTGCACATTATGTGTATATAAGTTAAATAAGCACGGTGACAAAATGCAGTCTTGTCTTACTCCTTTTCCTATTCCAAACCACTCTGTCCTTCCATATTCTTGTCCTAACTTTTGCTTCTTGATTCATGTACAGATTTCTCACGAGGTATATAAGGTGCTCTGGTATTCCCATCTCTTTAATTACTTACCACATTTTGTTGTGGTCCACACAAAGGCCTTAGTGTAATCAATGAAACAGAAATACAGTTAAACCTCGCATAAAGAGTGCCTTGCTTAAAGAGTAACTCGCTTAAAGAGCAGAATTTTCTCTGAATGTTCACTTCGCTTAACAAATAAAACCAACCAAAAACTCGCTTAATAAATAAATCTGGGTTCGCAATCTCCCCCCCCCCCCAGAAGTCACAATTGGTCAGTTACAATAATGTTTCACTTAAAGAGCAAGCTTACTTAAATTGCAATCCTGTGGAACACATTATGCTCTTTAAGCGAGGTACAACTGTAGATTTGTTTCTGGTATTCCTTTGTTTTTGGCTATTTGTTAATGGGGGCCAGTGGCGAATAAACAATTTCCTAAATGAATCCTATGTGAATTACATTTTGTCTATTATGGACTTAAATCTTGTAGTGATGGTCTTTATAGTTTACTAAATTCACCACAAACCCCTCCATTTTATTGATGTGAGATATTGTGCTTCTGTATCCATGGTTCAAAATGGTAGGAAATGGCCTGATATTGGGCTTGCGCTGCCAGCAGGAAAAAAGGATGCCAAACTTTACATAGCAAAGGGCAGCCTGAATATTGACAAGCTGGTCTATATTCTCATAGAGACATGAAGCAAGGAAAAAATCGCAGAAGTTGACTTCTTTGTAAAAACCCGTTAAAGACTTCTCATCCAAGCACAATTACAGGTTGCCATTCTCTTTCAAAGTGGTAGCGGTAATATTTGTGTAGCATTCAGTCACATAGTATATTTCCAAAGGAAGAAAATCCAAGATAGGATTATACAAGTAAGATTAGGCTATACATAATTACAAGTATTGCTGGGGACTGGCAGCACCTCTGGTGGGGCCCTTTATTGTCTCATTTCCTATGTAAATAAATAATTTGCTACACTTGGATTGCATGGTAATGTGGCTCCTATTGGTTCCCTACATGCTGAGGCTGATTGGCACGGCCAGCAAAAATAAGAGTAGAAAATAATTCTGTCCCTGCTGTTCTTCTGAAAAGAAAAGTGATAACATCTTTTTGCTCCTTCAGTTAGACACACTCTTTAACCTCTACTCGGTGAATGGAAGGTCGGAGTTCGATTCCCGGGTACTGCATGATGGAGTGAGCTCCCATCTCTGTCCCAGCTCCTGCCAACCTAGCAGAAAGCAAGGAATTGCAAGTAGATAAATAGGGACCACTTTGGTGGGAAGGTAAACAGCATTCCGTGCACTCAGATGTTGAGGCATGCCAGCCACATGTCCACGCAGATGCAGACAGTGTTGGCTCTTTAGCTATAAACAAAGATGAGCACTGAACCCTAGAGTCAGATACAACTGGCTTTCAAGCAAGAGCGACCTTAACCTCTTAGGTAAATGAAGGTTGCCATCCCTGCTTTGCAATTTACAAATCTTCCAATTTACAAATCTTTTCTTTGTGTTAGGCAATCTGAGCTATAATGGACCAAAAGCTCTACAGACATGTTGTGTGCATGTTTTCTGAAAGATGTCCCCTTGCCTTTTGAAACATAAAAAGGAGGCTTGGGAGTTAGCAAAGATTATCACTGAAGACCAAGTTCAAAATCATCCATACTATGTAAAAATAAAACAGAGAAGAAAGACTGGGGGGGAAATAAAATAAATTGAAATGGAGTGTTGGAAGAGAGTCTTACAGATACCATAGAAGTGAGCCAGGAAAGGTGAAAAAGTAGGTACTCAACTAGGTGAATCTCGAATTCTCACTGGAGAAAAAAATGTGTGTATTGAAGCTATCCTACAATCCATATATATCGAAAACACAGAACTGACCAGAAAATGTAAAATTTTGGGATAACTGGAGGAGGGGTAGTAGGGGGGAAAGAACATCTAATATGAGATGGTGTGTCTCAATGAAGGCCCTTACAAAGACAAGTCACATCAGAAGTGAATTAATGACACATAGTATCTCTGTTGGTTTTATAAAACTACACTCAACCAAATTTGGCACAGAGCAAGATCATATTGCCTGCTACATTTGTGGCAGGTTTGGTGCTGATCTGAAGCTGAGTTTCAATGTTACATTTTTTCTGTTTGGGTTTCCCCCTTTTTAGAATTGCCTTGTAGAACATTGTTTTGCTCTGCACTCCTGTTCAGTGATAATAAATGTTTGATGTCAAGTCAATTATGACTTTCCGGGTTTTCTAGGCAGGCAATATACAGGACCAAAACATTTTAAGAACCATATTTCATATGAACCAGATCTTCATTAAGATCACCATTAGAATTCCTCTTGTTTGTCCCAATTATACCAGGAGTCTGTGTTCTGCAGAACTAACCCTAGACATTCTTCTGCATGAGGTAATAATAATGCCTCTACAAACTGTCCTTGTGAAGCATGAGCTGATGTGGTCAGCTTTGAGGAACTTTAGAAGCTCCTTCTTGTTGTTTTGTTTTGTTTTGTTTTGTTTTGTTTTGTTTTGTTTTGTTTTGTTTTGTTTTGTTTTGTTTTGTTTTGTTTTGTTTTGTTTTGTTTTGTTTTGTTTTGTTTTGTTTTGTTTTGTTTTAGTGGAGACAACTGGAGGCATGGAAGAAACAGGACTCTCTTGAAGTCTAGTGAATTCAAATCGGCTCCCCAGCAGATGGATGGGCAAGAAGGAATTTATACTGTTGGAGATGGTACTGTGCCACCTGCTCAGGAGTAAATAAAAACAGTTGTTTCAACCTGCCATTCTGGAATACATGGATATAAGGCAGTGATGGGCTCCAAAACATTTTACTACCACACTGTGGCCATGGTATGGTGAGTGTGGTATGATGAGCGTGGCCAGGGGAAAAGCCCTGCGTTGCAATTAGGACTACTTTCCTTCAAAACTTGGATGGGCAGAGGGGCCAGCCAGAATTTCTTTTACCGGTTCTGGTGAACTGGTGCAAATCTGCTGATGCCCACCACTGATGTATGAACTGCAGAAGGTCTGCCTGACACTTGAAAAGGGCAAAAGTACTTATATATTGTCAAATGCAAAATAAGGGAAACTCCTGTTAGAATAAACAGTCTGGTCCCTCCTAAACAAGAGGCATTCTTGTACCATCCTTAAAACTTGTACATTTTACTTGGCATGGTCTTTTATGGACATAGTCCTTTCCTTCAGAAGCACAGAGATCCAAAGTCAATTTCCCCAGCCAGTTGGATGATTTGGCCCCCAGTATGTCCAAGTTATAATACCTAGTTTGTGGGGTGGTGGTGAGGAAAATCACCTTGTAATGTGCTCTGATGTAAATTAAAGAGGAATGTGTAGGTGGCCTGTTGTAAAGGGAAGGTGAATTTCAAATGCATCTGGGCTCTTTTGCTACATAATGGATTCCTTCTTCTCGATACGGTCTATTTTAAAAGGGTTTTTAACTGAGAATATTAATCCTGAAGGATGACAGTTTTATATTATTATTATTATTCCAGCTCCGCTTTGACTTCAGTCCCCAGGGAACTTTTATAGTTTTTGGGACAAACTGCTGCGGTGTATCAAGGGATTGCTGAGTCCCCCATCCTATATCATCCCTTATTGAGGCCAGATATAGGAAAAGGCCAGGCTTCTCCTCCTTTTGTGTCTTTACAGAAGAAAGGATTTCAGATGGTGAAGGCTCTCCCTTCTATTTTACATTTAGATACCCTACAGCCTGTGGGATGGTCTTCTTCCCTAAAGGTGGCAGA
This sequence comes from Furcifer pardalis, assembly GCA_030440675.1. Classification (NCBI taxonomy): domain Eukaryota; kingdom Metazoa; phylum Chordata; class Lepidosauria; order Squamata; family Chamaeleonidae; genus Furcifer; species Furcifer pardalis. The sequence goes on along the minus strand of CP126893.1, from coordinate 80,155,702 downwards.
GAGGACTACTTCCAGAACTATGAGAGAAAGTCAAGCACAGCCATTTATCTAATCTTGTATGTATGGTTTTGCTTCCAGGGCTCTCCCTGCTTCTGGACATTTATTCAATTCAAGGAATGTAACAGATAAATTTCCATTTTCTTGAAGTAGAAAGCATATACAGTGGTACCTTATACAAAGATTTTAATCTGTTCCACAGGGCTTGTTGTTGTACGAAACAATTGCTATACAATGAATGTATCATATAGCGATTTTCCCTACAGGATGCATCATACCACAATTTTCCCCCCACGAAGTGATTTTTCCCATTGAAAAATTATTGTACAGATTTTTTCCAAAGGGAAAATTGTAATGTGGGACACCATCCCCCCCAAAAAAACCTAATTGTTATGCAATTTCATTGCTATATGGGGTGATTGTTGTATGATGTTCCACTGTACTGTAATTGGAAAATTAAAAACACACACATAATTTCCACTCTTTTTTTTTGTCAAATTGATTTTAAAAGCACACCAGCAGGCATATACTTAAATGCAGTCCCAAGAGACAAATAACCAAGACAAGGGGGCTTAACCTTTCTGATATTTCCATGAGCCCCTTGTGTATAAACCTAAGCTGCTGTTTAACCATTTAAGGAAAGCCACCCAGCTTGTCACAAACAAGGGTTGATATGGCAATTCAGAAGTCACAGAGATCACGAACCTCTGGTTTTTCATTGGAATTTCACTGAACTATCCATGGTGCTAAACTTTATTGCTGAGATTGGTCCAGCTCCTTTAAATTTCAGACTGAACCCAGAGTGGTCTATAATGCCCTACATGCAACTGAGCCCTTGGCCTCTACAAGGGAGGCTGTGGTTGAGTCCCATTGTTAACTTAAGGAGACCAGCATTATTGCTTGTGCTGGACCTCATTCGGTCGTCAGTTTTCATTAGTCAGGATGTGCACTGGTCACCAGATATTGTCCAATACCAAAATTAGGGTGCAGGGAAATGCAAGAAGCTGGATGGGAAGGATCCCATTATCATCAGTTTCAGGGAAGTGTTAGACCTTAAGTACTTTCTCAGATGTGGGATCCAGCTGCCTCCAGCATTTGTATCTGGACCGAGAAAGAAATAATCAGCTTTGTTTGTGGCCAAGGAGCATCAGTGCTTGGCAATAGTGGACCAACTGGCAGGTGTCTCTGTCGATCCTAAGATACGAAGCTATTGCTAAAGACATTTGTTTTGCACAGCTTCATAGTTATGCCCTTATTTCCTGGCTCCCTCTGAACCCTGGATTTTATGCAGGAAAAAAATTAGCCTCCTCTCTGCTCATCATACTTGCCACTGGATGTTGGTCACTCCTTTCCTCCTTTTGATAACCAGGTCATTCCTACACACCTCTCATATTTATCTGGGTCCTCTTTGCTCATGAGTGGCACATGAACACTGGATCTTTTACAAGGAAAGTCAATTCCCCACCACTTCTTGCCAGGAGGCAGGCACTAGCTCCACTTCTTCATGAATCCTGGAGATGAGGTAAATTAAATGGTCCAGGAATAGGCTTGTATTTGGCATCTGTGGTGTAACAGAGTCTGAATTCACAGCATTAAAGGACCAACACTTTTCAAAGCATCATAATGCTGCCATTGTATAAAGTATAAAAAAATCTTGGCATTTGTGGGTCATATCGTGTGCTGAAGGCCATGCGTATTTCCTACAGTTACAACATTTTCCCTTCAGGCACACAATTCTTTCAAAGCAAAATCAGATTTGTGATTGAAACCCATGTTTACCTCCCAGTGACCAATCACAAAATTACAGTAAGCTAATCAGTAAAATGCAGAGTGGTGCAAACATCTACTATGCCAATCAGTTATCTCTCATCACTTCAGGGAACTCTACTTATAATGATGTGCTAAGTATGTTATTTAGTTTGGGCCTGGGTTCACCAAAACATTGAAGATGTTTATAAATGCCTGTTTTGGTGACAATTTCTTTCTGAAATGTCTAGAGATGCTGCAAGCATTTACACTGAGCCCCTGTGGGGATAGATGAATGTTCTCAAAATGAGAAGAGACTTGAAAGTGGGCTACATTCTTTGCAAAATTGGAATTGGCCTGCTTTTAAGAATATTAATTCCTCATTTAACATTTTCATTTCAAAATGTAAAGAAAATACCGCACTTTCAATTGCAGCTGCCTGCAGATGCAGGCGGATATGATTTGGCAAAGAATTGCAAGAGGAAAAAGAATTGGACTAAAAAAAACCAGGCAAGGACATACATTCCTGTCTTTCCGTTTCTTTCTTTAAAGGTCCCTCTGGCAGAAAAGGAGGGGTGGTGGCTCCTGCTTCACATCCACAAGTTTCATTTGGGAACATAGTTGGCAGCTCTCAGAGAACTGTTAAGCTTCTCTGGCCTTCTAGGCAGGAAGACAAATTGCAGGGTTAGCAGTGAAGGATGAGGGGGAGTCTGATGTTGTTGCCTGCGGTGGCTTTTATGCCAGGGTGAACATGTCCTACCCACTTCCAATTGAAGTCAGGTCTTTCTACCTCAGAGGGAAGATGTTATTGATACATGCTGTACCTATAAATGTCCATCTCAAAGTCTAACAAAAACATTCACGTACATATTGTTTGCTATTATCACATAATGGCCTGCCTTCTTGACATCTCAGAGGTTGAGGACCTGATCTCAGGTTCTGACCCTGAACTCTCAGGGAACAGAGAGCTGCTGACTTAGTCATCTGTATGGGAGGATGAGACAACAAGTTTCTGAGGTTGCAAATTGCAAGACACATATCCTGATGACTCAAGTCCTCTTTCCTCTAGGATTTTCTTGGTGGGGAAGGGCAGTGTCCTCTTGAAGGGAAAGAGAACCAATTGGGCTCCACAGGGGTATCTCCTAGGGTCCTTGTATCTTCCACACAAGCCACTCTACATATGATAAGAAAAGGTTTCTCCAGTTCAGAATTTGACTTCCACAGTAGGCACCTATAGGCCTGTGGGAACCCAGAAGCAGGAGATCAATGCAATAAAGCCAGCATGATGGTGGTCAGAGTGCTGGAATAGGACTTGTGAGTCATGGGTTCAAACTTCTACTTGTCTGGGCCAGCCGACCTCTCTCAATTCTAACCTACCTCACATGTTGTTATGAAAATAAAGTCAGAGTGAAGAGAGAGCCCTCATTGCAGGAAATATAAACTAACACAGGGGTTCTCAACCTATGACCTGCATGCCAGACCCAGCCCGTGGCATTTCATGTGGCCCACGTGACCACTGCCACCAGAAGCAGATGCATTTATGATAGCTGTAAATATGCCACGGCTGTCGTAAACACATTTTTGACAGCTGCAGACATGTTTTATGGAAGCGTTTAAGGCAGGGGAACCACCGCTCAGCTGTCTGAGGGGGCGTGGTCCAGTCCATGGCTTGAAAAGTTTGAGAGCCCATGAACGAACTAATTGACCGACTGACTGACTGACTGACTGATTGATGAAATTCCAATTGTTTTCCTAAACACCTGCTATTTAGAGACATAACTTGTCTCTGGTACTAGAGGTAGTTTACAGCAATGAAATATGAAATATGAATAAATAAATAAATAAATAAATAAATAAATTTCTCTAAGCTTCTTTTCTAATCCCTTTCAAAAGCTTGTGGTCTCTTGTAGTAGTAAGTTGTACAGTTGAACTATGCTATGTGTTCCTTTCGGTGAAAAAGACATGGCTCTTGTTCACTATCAAAGAAGCATTTTGCTAAGGACTAGTCTGTGAGAGGGCTGCAAGGATGCTGGCAGTGTGGAACAAGAATCCACAGAGCTATAAGATGTCCTTTGCAGAACAAACTGTTTTGCAGATTGAAGGAAAATAACAACACAAAAGCCACCAAGATGATCTCCAGTTGCACTTTTAATATATCACTCTGAAGTCTGTACAATCCCTGTTGAACTGTGAATGATTAAAAATGTAGGGAACTATCTGGTTATTTTATGCATAGTGATCTTTGGATGGCTCTTTAGATTGACTGAAGGTAACAGAGCAAATGATGAAGCACACGTTATCCCCCTGCCACAGGCTATAGTATAAGTGGTTCTCTGCTATGGAGGGTAACAACATTTAGTTGGACTTTTTTTGATTGGTGGGACTTACTCTTCTTATTTCCTACACAAAATAAAGACTCTCCCCTCTAATCTCCTGTTACCCATTCCCAGTGGGCACAGTGGCTATCTAATAACAATGGTGTGCTACCAAGTTGATTTTAACTTCTGATAACTGCTTCCAGCATTTTCTAGGAGTGGTTTGCCCATCCCTTCTTCTAGGGGTGCCTTTTGTATGTGTAGCTTGTCCAAGGCTACACACAGGCTGGTTCTTTTCCTAGGAGGCACAAGTGGGAAAGCCAGATACTTATCTTACTGGCTATCCACTTTAGGGGGAAAGAAAGTTGTGTAGATATTAAAAGCAGTCCATTTTACTCAAGGTGTTCTGGCTTTTAAAAGAGAATGAAGGAACACTCTTAAATATGATTTTAAGAACTGGCAGAGGGAGGGGGAAGATATAATTAGGCAAGGTGAAGGCTGAAGTCTTCCTTAATTCTAAATTGAGATTGATTCAACAGCAAAAAAAAAAAAATGACAGCAGTGGCTCTTATTTGATCATAATTTTCTCTGAGTATAACCTTCTGTTTCTCCTTCTCCATTACTTCCTTGTGGGTAGAGACTCTGACCCTGAAGGCTATCCCATATCATTTAAGTCTTGGGAGGAAGGGCTTTGCCCATTGAGTTTCCAAAGTCAAGATGAAGAGACTGTTGAAAGCGAAAGCTTAAGTCCCAGTGGATCTTCTGGCCTTGCCTGGTTAGCAGTAGTCAGACAGACTGGAGTGGGCTTGCTGGAAGTAACCTGTGCCAGGGCCAATGCTCCATTTCTCATTTACGTAGTCTCCACTGGATAAATTAAGGCTATATTCACTTATCTGTTTTAAGACACTGTACTGTGTTTTCACAAAGGAAGGCAACCATATTTAATAGAACCTCTTGTTAAAAAGATACTGTATGAGGAATGAGTACTCCAGAAGTTATGTAGGTTTTGTTCTCACAGAGGCCATAAACCTGTATGAGAAATGCACCCTTCAAATTGTATGTGGGAATGGATGGAATGCTCTTCTACACAGCAATTGTAAGAATAGTTCTACAAATTAGGTGTCAAGAAGAAAAACAGGCTAGATAAAATATTCTTCTTAAAGCTTATTGGAAGGGATTCTGCTATATGGGGGAGTATTCAGTCAAGTGAGTTCTCTTTAGTCTGAAGATAAGGTTTATCCCATTGCAGAAGTCTATGTCTTTGGTTGAAGGAGGAGAGGAAATAATTTTATTTTTAGGTGAAATGATATCTGCTTTCATTATACAATTGTGGACGCTGCCAGATCTCCCTCCCAGGAATTTGGTGGCAGTGAAGTCACCTGGTAATAAATCCATTTGGTTTTGTCTCTTCCAGTCACTTATTTTTAAAAGTAAAATTTTAGCTCACACAGTTCCTTTCCCCACATTTCCTGGAGGATTAGGTTACTTTCACTATTCTATGGCTTGCCCTGCTGGGACCCCAGATGAGCTCACTGGGACCCTTGGATGTCCAAATCCAGAGAGTTGGGCAAGGGTTATGAATCCCAGTCAAAGATGAAGCCCTCTTGAGGAGGGCTGGAATTGTTCTTCCCACAGACTCTTTCACTGCATCCATTGTTGTTCATGTCTCCAGCTCCCCAGATAAGGTGGGATTAAGCTTCATAGATCCTGCTGAGCATGGAGAGACTCTGGCGAGGTTAACACTAGAACAGTCCAGAAGATGTTGTTGGAGTCCTGATGCAGCCTATCTGCTGACTGGGTGGAGTGGCCAGCATTGGCTTCATTTGGGGACTCTCCTTATTTACAATTTCTTCCTAACCTGCAGCTCTACAGAGGTGCAAAAGATGGGGACCCAGCCCTTTGCTGTGTCTTCCCATGTTTCCTCCTCCTCTTATTATAACAGACACCCCTAAGCCTTCTTTTCACCTACCTATGCCAATGTGACCTCCTCCAGCTGTCCTGTATCAACTGACTTTCCTCCCTTTACCTGTGATGCTTTCTTCAAACTGGCTAGAGCAGGGGTTCCCAACCCCCAGCCCACAGGCCTAATTTGCAGAGGCGTAGCTACCGCCGTATCTGCCGTATCAATTATACGGGGGCCCCGGGCCACGGGGGCCCCCAACGTGCATAAGCAAAACAAATCTTTACCCTTCCTAAGGGCCCCCAAACAAATTTTTATATGGGGCCCCGCCAAGGCACGCTACTCTTCTGCTAATTTGGTCTATGTATATCTGGCTCCTGGTGGCCACCCAGGGACCTCTAGACCCATGATATGTCACTTACCACAGTGGTGGTTGGACTCGCACAGTTTTTCCAGGGTTTTGGACAGCCTCCACCACTTCCCAGGATGGTGGAAGGGTTTTCAGAGCAATTTCGCTTCAGTTTGGTAATTTTCTGATGCTCTTCTGCTGCACTTTGGCAGCTGGAGCTGGACAGTGAGCTATTTCTGGTGCTGTGAAAAGCTGATGTAGGCACCTGGGATATCAGCATCGAACCAGGAAGTAACTCACCATCCCACTTTAGCTGCCAAGGAGGAGCAACGGAAAATTACCAAACTGAAGTGAAATTGCTCCAAAAAGTCTCCTGCCACCCTGGGAGAGGCTGTCCAAGGCCCCAGAAAAACCACATGATTCCCACCACCACTGCTGATGATGACAAAAATGTAAGTAGCCAGTGCCAACATGCCTCCAGCCCCCACGGCTGAGCACGGTGGTGGGAACTGGCCCCGGTGGGAAAATTTTGGAAACCCCTGGGCTGAAGGCTTGGGAAGCTTGCTGTCTCTTGGAATCTCCTGGGCTTTGTTGTATGGGGCCAAATGGCTTGCTGGGAACATGCAGGGAAACTCCCTCACAACAATCTAAAGGATTTATCTGTTTCAACTGTGATATGCTCATTATTATGTAGCTCTAGGCCAGGATCTAATAGCAGTTCCAGGAGGCAGCTCTAGAAAGATGGCCCACAATGAGAGCTAATAATAATTTTCTGTCAGAGATTACTCTTGGTTGAAAGGATTTTTGCTGGAGAAACTCTGCTCAGAAGATGCCCACATGAGGCTCCTTTCATTTCCCCAAGTGCAGCCCTCAGCTAGGGAAACCCGACCTTCCAGTCTCCAGCTCAGTGTCTTAACAACTAAGCCACCGAGGGAGCTGCTACAATTATTGCTGAAAGCAAGTTAATGTTGCAGAAAGGTGATTGATGCAGCCTTCTAGAGTCTGTGGAATCAGACTTTAAAGAAATATCATGCTTAAATTGAAGACCAGTCACCAATGAAAGCCAACCTGAAGGTAAACAGAACTTGTCAAACTATTCTGGCACTTTTGTTAGTTAAGGATTTTCCTCCTCTAGTTATAGGCTATGTCTGTGGACAGGAAATGTACAACAAGGAGCTAAAGAAAGAGACATTGACCAGCAATGAGCAAACTATGACCCAATGAGACCAAGAAGTAGGCTGTCCCTCCCACAGTCTCAAAAGCTACACTTTGTGACTGTAACAAAAGCAGGTTTAAATGTATTTTTACACTTCCAGTAACTCACACTGTTTTAGGTGGGTTTCAAAATAAGTTTGATCCTGACATGTATTCAGCCTGTCGATGCTGTTTATTGCCTAACAATCAGAACTGCTATTAATATAATACCATCCTTCTGACTTTCCCAAAATGTGAGAATCTTTGCCCGAGTAGTTTCTCAAGAGCTTTCGTTCTCTTTCAAACATGTTCTCTCTTTGTCTTTCTGCTCCCTCCCTCCCCCACAATAAGCCACCCACCTGCTTTTAAGTGTGCTCTTCTTCAAATGTAGAGTTCAGGAAACTGCTTAAATCTCACAGTTACCTGGGCAAGAACAGCCCACAGTTATGGATTTTAAAATAAACTGAACTGACTTTTAATCACATGAAACTTTCCCCTTTACTTTGGTAACTTAAAATTTGCTCTTCAAAACAGCCCAGTTTAGGCACTTCTTCATTAAACCAGCTAACTCCTTTCCTTACTTATTGATATTTATATTACTCCCATCTTTATGGAAAATGTAAATCCAGCTTGTAAATGATGTGCTATCTGTAATGTTTCTCTTGATCAGTTCCTTCAGACTGATAACCAGTGAGGTGTCTGAAAACAGGTGAAATATAAGAAAACTTCAACATACCGTTCAACAAATAGGAAATCTCTGAACTGTTTTCAAATACAGGTGCAAGGGAAATGCTTTACAGAGTAGCCTAATCTGGCAGTTACCATATGGTGAATGGTGCTAGCATTTTCAAGGAGTCTTTATTGAACATGGAATGAAAGGTGCATGCTGCTATCACTTTACTGGTAAGAAAAATGTGACTTCAGTAGCCTTTTGCCAATCCTCCTTTGGCCTTTCTAATTTGTTTGAGTGGGAAAACATACTTATTTTGTGTGGGAGTCTATGTGTTTTATGTAACCTTATCACAGTCCAGAGTCCAAGTCCAAAAGCAAGCCTAAGGTAGACATGACACAGGGTTGGTCTGGTCAACAAGATGTGTGGGTTGTTCTAATGGGTTATGTTGGGGTGTTTCTTATGTTGTAAGCCGCCCAGAGTCACCTCGGCGAGGGTGTGGCTAAACAAGTCAAATGAATGAATGAATGAATGAATGAAGTCTGAACAAGCCAGAAGTCAGGTGACCAAGAGAGCAGGACAAGCAGGACAAGGAGTGGGTTCAAGTGGGGAGCCAGCTGAGGCATGACAACAGTCCACAGAAACTGGAAACAGGGTGGAAAGTGTTTTGAAAGGAGGAACCAGGTGCAATGCAGGAGATCATCAAAGGCAGGAACCAGGAGCAGAGGAAGAAATTCTGGAGCAAAGCAACAGCAAGTCCAATTACCTTCATTGCTAAGACACAACAACATTCCACAGGAATCAGAACCAGGGCAGAGAGTCTTCGGAACCAGGAATAAGGCAAGATATCTAAGAGCCAAATACCCACAAGCCTTCTAATCTTTGTTGCTGAGCCACAACAACAGTCCACAAGAACCAGGAAATGGGCAGAGGTCTTCAGAAGTGGAAATCAGGAACAAGGCAGGAGATGTTCTGGAAACCAAGAACAAGGCATGAGATCCAGGAGCCAAGCAACTGTGAGTCTGTTGACCGCAATTGCTGAGGCAACTTCTGGGAGGAAGGGCCAGTTCCTATATAGCTAAGCCACCCAGAATCTCCAGGTAGAACCTATGAAGGTCTGGAACCTTCCCCATGGCTCTCAAGTAGCTTGGCATTAATCGAGGAAGTCATAACTATTATAATTTTTGAAATATTAGTGTGCTTCAGGTAGTTAATACCTGCCACATTTCTGGCTACTTGTGAGGAAGCAGACACTGATGAGGGCAATGCGGTGAGTAAGACATCTTCTGTCCTCTCTGAGAGTGGGGAGTTTGCCACCACCAGCCAGCCACCACCAATAGATTGGGGTGATATGATGTAGGCAGGATGGGTTCCAGAAGAACCCTGGGACAGAGAATGCAAGGCCTGGGAGTCTGGAACCCAGATAGAAGTCCATGGCACCAATAAAAGGACAAAGAAAGAAACAGGCTTCTTGGAGGAAGAAAGAGCAACAGGGTCCTGGGAGTGTGTTTGTGAGGATATAAAGAAGGCTTTGTAGGCAGGAAGGAGTAGGGCAAGGTAAGAGAAAAGCAGAACTGGTATTTTAGACAGGTACATCCTCACAGAGTGGATGAGGGACTGTGGAGGTGTGCTGGAAGATCCTATAGAGGGCTACCTTATAGAGGCCCCAGAAGAACCAGAATCCCCATATGATTGGAATCAAGTATATAAGAAGACCCCTGAGCATGCAGTTAAGGCTTGCTGAAAGATAGCATAATCCAAAATCTCCTCCCACAACATCCTACTGGGGAGAAACAGAGAGATTAGAAACCTTGCTCTAAGTAACCTGTTCCTCGAGTGACTTGTCTGCGGCCACCATTCAACAGTGACTTTAATCTGTGTGAGGCCTGAAAATTAATCTATCTCTACAACAACAGTAGGATGGAACATACTGGATGAAGCAGTCTCAGAGAGGGGCCCTTAATGGTCATTGCAAGGCACTTCTGATGAGATGTGTAAACTAAGTCTTCTAAATTCTAGCTGAGCCTGAGGGACACCAACTAGGAAGGAGCCGAAGAAGTGATTTTAATCCTCTGTTTGCACTCCATTTTGTAGCGGTGTTCGGCTTCCACTGTAGTACAAATCATCCTGACTGAATCAGTCAGCGGTAGCTCAAAGCCACCACCGGCTTTCTTTCTGCTCTGATAAGCAGGGCTCTTTGGAGCACATTTGCCCTGGGTCGCCTGCTTTGCTAGCAAGGACACAGCACTATTTTTATCCATGAGCTTGGTTTCTGGGTGGCCAGATACTCTATTTTTTAAATAACTTCTGTTTTAAGGATAACATCTAGGTGGAGGTTTGTGTAACAAAGAATGCAAAGGATTTTTGTTTTCCAGAAAGAAAATATGAAAGAAATAACTTGCTGTATAATTTCTATGCTTGAAACCCAGCATATTGTTTAGGATTTTTTAAAAAAGCTAAAATAATTAAATCCTGAAACACAATATGATTTTTTTTTGCTAATGTCAGACGATGACCTAAGACAGGGGTACCCAAACTACAGCCTGGGGCCCAGACCAACCCCTGATGCCATTTCATCCAGCCTGCGAAGTACTCATCGCTCCTGGAAGCAGAAGTAAAACGTGGCCGTACAGGTGTGTTTTAGTTCCACTTCCAGGAACAATGAGGGCTTCACAGGCCGTATGAATTGGTGTTGGGGGCCAGATCCAGCCCCAGGGCCATAGTGACCGAGTCCCTGAACCATGTGATCAGCCCACGGCCTGAAAAGTTTGGGTACCCCTGACCTAAGAGAAGGAAGTCTGCTTTCTAGGTATTTCTTTTACCTTGTGAACTTTAGCCCATTATAACTAAAATGCCAGACAGATATTCTATATTTTAAAAAAGATCAATAATTTCTTTCACTGAAAAACTGTATGATGCTGAGTACTTTGTGACCTGCATGTCCCCAGTTTTGTGTCGTGAACTATTATGTTCAATTCAGTACTCTTCTTCCAAAATAAACAAAGGTTGGAGGGAATTCTGCTACTGCAATTAAAATATGTTTCAATCAGAATCATGACCAGGCATATCAAAATTGACCCAAGGGACCGTTGCTTTTTGTGTGTGTATGTGTATGTGTTTTGCCTTTTACTTTCTAATATGCTATTTGAGCAGAACAGGGTATCTCCTTAGTTCAACCAAACAGGTTTAGATGTTGTGTATTGTTAAGAATGCTGCCCAGCTGGGTATAACACCTTGTATAACTCCTTGTGTGTTGCAAGGTTTGATATCTATTTATGTCCTTGTTTATATCCAAGAAGCATGTGTACTGTTACATGTTTTTTACACATTGTCTGACAATTTATGCCATGCAAACCAGAAAGCATTATCTTCCGGCAACAGATATTTTTTACTGTTGGGCAGGGAGAAGATGATCTGACGCTGAGAGTGACAGCCATATTACCTGTTTGTGTCAGCTGATAATTTCTTTGTTAGTCTATTTTTCCATATTAAGGGCTTATCTCCCATTTCAAGGCTCCCAAAGGCTTCCCAAGGGCAAAAGTAATCACTTAGGAGTCCCAGAACCAGACATTTTTGGGACAGGATGTTTTTAATTAAATTAAAGATCTCTCTCACTGGATGATGCCATCATTTGGTTTGCATGGCATAAATTCACACAAACAAGATTTCAGCTATTATCAGTGAGTTGGGTATCTGACTGCAGAGCCAGAGATTGGGAATTTGATTTCCAACTGTGCATTCCCAAAGGAAGCTGACTTGTGTGGCCTTGGGCAAGCTGCGCAGTCCCAGGATACTCCTTGAAGAAGAGAATGGTAAACCACTTTTGAGTACTGTCTAACTTGAAAACCCTGAAGAGGCTCACCATAACTCAATATTGACTTGTGAATCTCTGCCTTGAGGTCCCAGCTGTTCTAGAGCAACTCCATGGTGCCGGGATTCCCATGGCCACAACTTCACAGTGGGTTGGGTTTTCTTCCCCAGCTGCTTCTGTGCATGATCCAGTCCCTTCTCTTTAATCTTTAATTTTTAATGTATTGCTTCCTTGTATTGCTTCGAGAAAGCATGGAATACCTGTGTGGCGCAGCAGGGGTCAGAAAAAAAACAAACCCTAACCCAGCTGCTGCCACCACCACCAATGGACTCTCTCACTTGACCTCCCCCTCCCCCCAGCTTCGAGAAACCGCGGAACATCTGTGTGGCACAGCCGGGGCCAGGCATAAAATACCGACCTAGTTACTGCTTCCACCAATAGACTTTTCCCCCTTACTGAACTATGTAGTCTGGAGGAAAGTGTGTTTTGCTTTGAACTGTGTATTATTCTGAAACATGTATTGTTGGTTTTTAAAAATATATATGTATTGTTTTTGAAATGCCTTTTGTTCTGGATTGATGTGATACTTTGTAATTTGTGATGTTCTATTTTGACTGTATTATTGGGTATTTATTGTATATTTTGTTTGTTGAAATTGTGATGATTTGTGATGCTTATTATGATTGTGTGTAACTTGTAATTATATATTTGTTCTGTTAACCACGTTGAGTCAGTTTTACCGAGTAGGGTGGTATATAAATCGAATAAATGAAATTAAATGAAAATGAAAATGAAATGACACCACACATTTATTATATTAAACAGTGTGTTTACATGATCAATGTATATCTAACTAGTTTATTTTTCCTGCAATTTCTAATTTTGCCCTTAATTTGCATGTTTGGACATCAAATGAGAAGTGTTTGGACATCAAATGAGAAGAGAGGACTCACTTGAGAAAGTCTTGATGTTGGGAAAGGTAGAGGGCAAAAGAAGAAGGGACTGGCAGAGAATGAGATGGCTTGATAGTATTGTTGATGCTGTAGACACAGAGTTGGGAGGGTTGAGGAGGATGGTAGAGGATTGGGATGCTTAGTGTGAAATGGTCCATGGGGTTGCAAGGGGTCGTAATCGACTATGCAACTGGACAACAACATGTGTGTTTGGGTGAATGCCAGATGGAGAGACCAAGTGCTCCCATTGGAGTTGGATGCTTCAGATGAGAGAAGGACAAGATAGATATCTGAAAACTTCCTATCAGTCCTTCTACCATCCTTTAGGATCCAGGTTGCCTTGCCAACCTCTGGTTGAGATGCTGCTGAATGCTAGATTGGTGGCTTAGTGGTTAAGACACTGAGCTTGATGACTGGAAGGTCAGCAGGCCAGTAGTTTGAAATCTGAGTACTGCGTGATGGAGTGATCATCTGTTGTCTATCCCAGCTCCTGCCAACCCAGCAGTTCAAAAGCAAGAAACTGAAAGTAGATGAATAGTTACCATTCCTAAGTGATAGGTATCAGTGTTCTGTGCACTCCGACATCTAGTCATGCCTACTATGTGACCACACAGAAATGTCTGCAGACACAGACAGCGCTGGCTCTTTGCCTGTAAATGGAAATGAGCACCGCCCTCTAGAGTAGGATACAACTGGCTTTTGAGCAAGGATGACCTTTACCTTACTCAGTGATCAGCCAAAGAGAACAGGTATGTTGCTGTATCACTTAGCAAAGCAAAGCAATCACACTTAGCACTTAGTGCACTCTCTGGGTGGTTCACAAGTTAATTAGTATTTTGCCCCCGACATGCTGGGTACTCATTTTACCGACCTCAGAATGATGGAAGGCTGAGTCAAACTTGAGCCCTGGTCAGGATCAAACACTCAACCTTTAGGTTGCGGGACAGCAGTTTTAACCACTGCACCACCAAGGCTCCAACTTCCCTACTTCCCAGCAGTTACTTATGTGATACCAGAAGTGGGGCTGGAGAACCCCAGGACTATAGTTCTAGAGGACTTTCGCAGTTATATTGGTTGTACCTTGATGGAGGGGACTGCAGTGGCTCAAATGGTTAAGATGTTGAATGCAGTTGTGGCCAGGAAGGCTTTTGCACAGCTTCATGTTATACACCAGTTACACCCGCTCCTAGATCAGGACTCCTTACTCATGATCATGCATGCTCTGATGACCTCCAGACTAGACTATTGTAATGTACTCTACATGGGGCTGCCCTTGATAACCATTTGGAGGCTGCAACTAGTCCAGAATGTGGCTGCTCAAGTGGTGCTGGGGTGCAGGTGTTATGCCCAAGCCTCGCCACTGCTTCGGGAGCTGCACTGGCTGCCAATATGCCTCAGGATGCAATTCAAGGTGCTGGTTAAAACCTTTAAAGCCCTATATGGTAGTGGGCCAGGATACTTAAGAGACCACATCGCCCTAAGAACATCTGTCCATCTCACCAGAGTGGACCAGAGAGGCTCTCTTGTGGTTCCATCAGCCAGAGAGGCACAACTCTCGGGCACAAGGAGGAGGGTCTTTTCTGTGACTGCTCCGGCCCTATGGAACCTACTGCCAATTGAATTACATCTCCAGACAGAGCTGCTGCCCTTCAGGAAAGGACTAAAGACATGGCTGGCAAGGCAGGTGTGGGGCACCAGTGGCATAGTGACCCCAGCCTCCTGGTTAGTTAAGTAAATATTCTCTCTCCCTTTTAATCTTTTAATCTTTGATCTTTTAATTTGTAACTTTTAAATTTCTGATCCTTGTTAGTTTTAGTTTTTAATGGGGTTTTAAAGTGTATTTTATGATGTTTGAAGTTTTTATATGTTGTTATTTTTTACTGCTGTATATTACTTGATTGTTTGTGAGCCACCCTGAGTTGGGTTTCCTGAGTGGGCAGCATATAAGTATGAAAATTAAATTTTAAAAACTCACTGACTGGAAGGTTGGAGTTCTGTTTCCAGGTACCTAGCAGCTCCTGCCAACCTAGCAGTTTGAAAACAAGAAATTGCAAGTAGATAAATAGGAACCACTTCAGTGGGAAGGTAAACAGTGTTCCATGCACTCTGGCATCTAGGCATGTCTGCCACATGTCCATGGAAATGTCTGCAGATGCAGACAAGGCTGGCTCTTTGACTATAAACAAAGATGAGTACTGAACCCTAGAGTTGGATATGACTGGCTTTTGAGCAAGGGCGATCCTTACCTTTACCATTACCTTTACCACCTTGAGGTATCTGCTCAGAATGTCCTGGCCAGCTTGCAGTCAACATCAACGACCCAACATATGTGGAAGGTTATAACCTAAATTTGTTTTTTGCCATTTGGAAGCTTGAAGATGATCTAAGGTTGTGGGCAGTCTCCAGCACCCCTTTGTTGTGAATTGATAATGTCTTTGTGAGTTTTAGGTTGATGGTAGAAGGGATCCCCAACTGTGATGGAGGACTGGATAAGATGCTCTGTCTTCAGAGAATTATGGACTTGAATAGACTTTTCACAATCCTACAGAGTTTTCTGCTCACAAGGCTGGTGGTTCTGTTGGTACTTTGGTCTTGCTATGGAATCATGACATAGAAAGGGCTTTTGACATATTTGTCCCAAAGTATGTACTTCTGCCACCATGGAGAACAAAAGGGCCTACTGTTCAGAGAAGATATATCAACGATGAAATAGGCCAGTTGATAGCTAGAATACACATGGTTAAAATAATAAAATTAATATAATGAAAACAAGTAACAATCTCTTGTTGTGTCTATCCACAGCAATGAAGCAATAGCACTAGCAATTATGGTTATATACCACCCCATAGCACTTAGAGCACTCTCTGGGCAGTTCACAAGGCAATTAACATTTTGCCCTAAACAAGTAGGGCACTCATTACTGACCATGAAAGGATAGGAAGCTGAGTTGACTCTAAACCCATCAGAATCAAACTCAGTTTGTAAGCAGAGTGCTGAGTGCAGTCACTGCACCACAAGGGCAAATGGTTTTGTTTCATCTTCTCTACAGTATCTTCAAGTTGTGATAACAGCAAAGGTGTACTGGGTGGGTAAGAGCTTATTGGGACCTAGTTAAGAGGAGTCAGGAATGGAACCCTCCATTGTCCACTATGACAATTTGCTGAGCACTTTTGAGGAGATAATTGTTCACTGAACATTGCATGTGTGGCAGCATCTGAGAAGATTTCAAAAGTGAAATCTAGTCAGGCTTCTTTGAATCAATTCCAATTATTTTGAACAGATAACATGGACCATCTGCACTCCACTGGATGTCAGCTTGAAATAGCCATGTACTTTTCTTAAAGCTAGCTCCATTTTAGAAAAAAGAACTCAGACCAGAGGCTTGTAACTGCTTCAATCTTGCTGCTTCTAAAAGCTGCCAATCTCAGGTACAGTATTTCAGGAATAAAAAAGTTGTCATTAAATGTGGCAATGGTTCTTGTCCATATACATATGTGTCTTCATTCTGAACAAAGAAGGTAAGTATTATATATTGGATTGGTTAAATGTTGTTTTTCCTCAAGATTTTATTTATAACAGGATTTCACCACACATAGAAATTAATTATATGTCAGTCACTTTTATCTACTTCCTGTTTACATAATTGCTTGTTATAGCAGATATTTTGTCTAGCTGTCAAAATTTTGTGGAAGCTGAGTATGTGATAATGACCTTAATGTTCTTAGCATTACAGGCATAAAGTTGTTATTTTTCCCCTTCAGTGCACTCAGTTCTGAAGCATGAAAACCATGCCTTATGCTTCTCCTGAAAGCTCTTGTCTAAGGAAAGACTTGAAGGAAATGCACCCATTTCCCAGATGATGTTTGGTTTACTTAAGCTATTTTGCAATGCTGTGAAATGAAACAGTTGAATGGAATCCTTATAGTGCAACCCACTCTTAAAACTAGGACTATCCACATTCCAGATATCTAAGATGAACCTAATCCAGAAAGATGCATACCATGAATGCCCATGGCGCAAAAGAAAAATAGTGGGGAATTATTTTATCCCTTTCCAAAATGGTAATTCTTCTCTTCATTTGTATACTGCCACCCAGCCAGCAGAGTTTCAAGAACATGGCTCCCCAGAGGTACCCTTTATATTCTGGATGACTACCCTATGTAAGGAAAAGGCAAGAAATAGGCTGGTCAATTATATATCACCAAAAAAGAAGAAATATAGTATATAATTAAAAGAAGATGTAGATTGATACAAAATTTGCATAGGCTATTTTATAAGCATCAACACACAAATTACCAGCATTTTTTAACAGTGGGAAATGGACTCATTTTCATAAGTGAGAATGTAGCACATCAATGCTTAAAGTAAGTAGGGAAGCCAATACAAAATATCCAACACAACCCCATTCTATGTGATATCACATCCGCTGTTCAACCACAAGTTGTAACATACCAAAGAATGTACAATTTAAAAAGGCTGATTGGACCAAATTTTTAGCAGCCTTAGATGGAAGAGTGACAGATTATTAATCCAGACCCCACATCATACGATAAATTTATTGATGCTGTCCAGAAATGCTTTAGGGAATCTATCCCTCAAAGATGTAGAACTTCCTACATCTGAGGTTGAACACATGAAACTGTTGACTTACTGAATGAATATGTTACCATTTTTTATGCAAATCCACTCAGCAAAGAGACTATTAAAGTCAGACAACAGGTAGTGTCAGCTATCTCAAAGTACAAAAGGGAAAAATGGATTAAGCTCATAGAAGAACTTGACACAACCTGGAGCAGTCAAAAAGCATGGAGACTACTAAATAATCTTAATAATGATGTAACCAAATGACTGGTACATGCCAATATCTCAGCTAATCAAATTTCCCACCAGCTGTTACTAAATGGGGGGAAATGGGGTGAACCTACTGAAAAATAAATAGAGGACAAGAAGAAATCATGAATGGAAGACAAGCGATCTGACTATCCTCTTTATTGTAGGAGAGCTGGAAGAGACAATAGGCAGGTGTAAAAATGGTAAAGCAGCTGGCATGGATGAAATTGAGGTTGAGCAGATCAAAATTTTTGGACCAATAATGAAAAATGATTATTTAGCCTATATAATAACTGCTTGAATGTAGTTCAGATATCATAGATATGGAGGAAGGGTCAGGTGCAGAAGCGTAGCTTACCTTGGCGGGGCCCCGTATAAAAATTGTTTGGGGGCCCTTTATATGCGGGGCAGAGCTAACGTCATGACATCATGACATCGTGGGGGGAGCCAACGTCATGACGTCATGGGCGGGGCCAAAATAAAAATTAAATAAATAAAAATAAAATAAATAAAATAGAATTAAAATGTAAAAAAAAAAAAAAAAAAACCACACACACCTCAAAATACCCACCCACCCACCCGAAACACAAAAACCTCACGTACCTTAATCCTGGGGCCTCTTCTTCCTCCGCCTCTGCTGTCACCGCCGCGCTGCCGCTGCTGCCATCGCACGATTGCTCCCTCGCCGCGCACGGTGAAGGCAAGGGGCAGCTGTGGAAGGCGAGCGGGCGCAGCGAGGCAGCCCCGAGGCCCTCTCCCCGCTCACCGCGGGGGGTCCCTGGCAGGCTGCGCCAGCCCGGGCGGCGCTCTCCACCTCGACGCTGGGATGGGAGTCCAGCTGCAGGACCAGCTCGCGCGCGAAGGTGAGCGGGCGCAGCGAGGCAGCCCCGAGGCCCTCCCCCGGTCACCGCGGCGCGGGGGCTCCCTGGCTGCACCAGCCCGGGCGGCGCTCTCCACCTCGATGCTGGGGTGGGAGTCCAGCACTGCAGGACCAGCTCGTGCGCCCTGTCCCGCAGGTGGCAGGTGATAGGTCAGCTCCAGGCGCGCGCGGCAGGTCAGCTCCAGGCGCGCTCCAGGTGGCTGCGCCTGGCTGGAGCTGACCTGCCGCCTGCCGCGGGACAGGGCGCGCCCGTGAGCTGGTCCTGCAGCTGGTGGACTCCCACCCCAGCGTCGAGGTGGAGAGCGCCGCCCGGGCTGGCGCAGCCAGGGAGCCCCCGCGGTGACCGGGGGGAGGGCCTCAGAGTCGGGGCTGCCTCGCTGCGCCCGCTCGCCTCGCCTTCCACAGCCGAGCCGCCCCTTGCCTTTGCCAGCTCAGCTACAGCTCCGCGCGCTGCACCTCGGCCCTCTGACGGCCGCCATCGGAGCCGCGCTTAAAAGCTGCGGCTCTGACTCCGACTCTCCGACTCCGGCTTTTTTTTAAAAAATTGGAGCCAAAAATGGCTCCAATAAAGTGCGCATGCGCAGAAACTCAATCTGACACAGATTGAGTTTCTGCGCATGCGCAGTAAATTTTTGCTTTTTTATTTTTAATTTTATTTTTTGCTGTTGGGGGCCCCCGTAGCCCGGGGCCCCCATATAATTGATATGGCTGATACGGCGGTAGCTACGCCTCTGGTCAGGTGATACTTAAATTGGACAAGCCACCCCAAAAAACTATAGGCCCATATCTCTTCTTAGCCACCTATATAAGCTATATGGACGTTTAATTATGAAACGACTGTCTGCAATAGTAGAACACCTGCTTATACCACAGTAAGCTGGTTTCAGACCTGGCAAAGATTGTACAACACAAATTCTTAACCTAAAACAGCATATAGAAGATGGTTTTGAATTTAAGGAAACCACAGGAGTAGTGTTTATAGATCTCACTGCAGCTTATGACAGTCAACCATGCAGCCCTGCTGAAGAAAGTCTCCCACATCACAAAGGATTTTAAATTCACAAAAATAATAAGCTGTTTATTGGAAAACTGTAAGGGTTTTTTGTCGATTTCCAAGGACAATGCAGTTGATGGAGAAATCAAAGAAGTGGCCTCCTGCAGGGCAGTGTGCTAGTGCCCACATTGTTTAAGATATGTAATAATGATCAACCACTGCCGGAAGCCACTAAGAGCTTTCTTTATGCTGATGACCTGGTAATTGCTGCACAGTGCGCAACCTTTGAAGCTGTTGAGAAAAAACTGACTAAGGCTTTTAATTTAATGGCTATATATTATAGGGATAACGAACTGAAGCCAAACTGCCTAAAAACTCAACTCTGTGCTTTTTGTTTGAAAAACCATGAGGCATCAAAAAGCCTGCAGGTGACTTGGAATGGCATCAGGCTTGAACATTGCATCACCCCCAAATACCTGGGAGTTACCCTGGATCAAACTCTCACTTTCAAGACCCACTGTCTTAATACCAAACAGAAGGTTTTTGCCAGGAACAATATTCTGAAGAAAATAACAGGCACAAGATGGGGTGCCCAACCATATATATTAAGAACTTCTGTGCTAGCTTTGTGTTACTCTGTAGGAGAGTATTCTAGTTCAGTGTGGTACAGATCAAAGCATGCAAAACAGGTGGATATGGATTTAAATGAAACAGTGAGATTGTTCACAGGGTGTTTAAAACCAACTCCAATACAAAAAGTGCATTACTCAGCTGGCATCCCTCCACCAAAATTCTGTTGAGAAAGGGCTGCTCAGAAACTGTGGGTCAAAGCAAATTCCTCAGAAACACACCTGCTATTTGATCACCAACCACCAAAGCAGAGACTGAAATCAAGGCATAGCTTCCACACAACTTCTGCCCCTCCGAACAATGAGCCCTTTAGAAGTATGGAAGGCGAGCAAGGAGCTACCAGATAACTGGGCAGAATCACATGACTCTCTACTGCCTGGCCAAGAACCATGGACTGTTTGGAAAGCTTTAAATAGACTGCATGCAGGGGTAGGAAGAACAAGAGCTAACATGAGAAAATGGGGTTTCCTTGTAGATGACAGCCTGTGTGAATGCAGAGAAGTACAAATTATCTCCATATGATACAATGCACATGATGCCCCTCAACATGCACTGAGGAGGGCCTTATGTTGGCAAGAGGAAATGCTGTTGATGTGGCCCAATATTGAGCAGATGTCATCTAGCCCTTTTAAATTCTTTTTTTTGTAATTTAGATTTGTTAATTTTAGTTTTGTATGTTATTATATGCTGGTGGTGCATCTGACACAAATAAAGAAAAAACATTTAGATAGAACTTCTGTCATTTAAGTATTACTATAGTGCATTACACCAAGACCTTTGAGATGTTACTTTTTTGGGCTACATTTCTTAGAAACCACAAAGTCAGTGCCTGTGGTCATAATATATAAGGGCTTCTAGAAATTGTAAGCCAAAAAATTAAGATGTCCAAGGTCTGTATTCATTATATGGGAATGACATGGTTCTCTTTTCTTCTTGTTTTTCATTTCAGAACCAAGCCCAGACTGAACAAATAGAAGATATTTTCAAATAGAAGGCTGGCCTCTGAAAAGTAGGACCACTCCCTAGAAGAAATGTAAACTTTCTGAACCATAGCTTTTACAGTCAGAGGCCAAAATCCTGTTGCCAGTTTATGCTAGAATAAGTGAAATGGCACAATTCCTGGTGAGAAATTACTGCTCTTGAACAAAGTACTGGTTGCATTCCTGGACACCCATCCAACCATGTGATTGGGCATGCATCTGGAAATGCAACCTGCACCTTGTTAATGAGTAGCAATTTACCACCCACACATACGTACTTTATGAGCATTTATTAGTGACACTAGAACTTGTAAATGTTACTTTTTTGGGTGGCAACTTCCAGTATTCCCCAAAAGCATCTGAGCCACTGGGATTCTGGGAGTATTTTCCAAAATGGTATTGTTTCTGCACAATAGCAGAAATCCAGGAGTAAGTCACAATTAGAATAGGCCAGGGTTCCTCAAACTTGGCTCTCCAGATGTTCTTGGACTTCAGTTCCCAGAAGCCCTGATCAGCAGGAGTGCTGACTTGGGCTTCTGGGAATTGAAGTCCAAGAACACCTGGAGAGCCACGTTTGAGGAACCCTGGAATAGGCTCATTGAATCAGTTGGGATTTGATAAGCCCCTATGCAAGTAATATTAATTCAGTGGCCCTATTCTAGATACCACTTACTACTGGATTTTAATTTCTGAGTAATATAAAACAGTAACTAAGTAATATAAAGCAGTAATATAAAGTAAAAAAAATCATAGATTTACAGAAATTAAGTACAGGTATCTGAAAAATATGAAGTTATCAGTTCTAAACAATTCTGTGCCCCTATAGTTTTCTGCTGCTTTTCAGCTTCTCCCAAACATGGCATGCGACTGACATGCAGCTTCTGTACCATAACCATAACAACATCCTTTCTGAAGAGAATGGGCTTTTTAAGGAAGAAACAGGAATTTGTGGGAAGGTAGGTCCACAGGCTGAGATTTAGGAGACAGTAGACATTAAATTCTAAATTGAAATAAACAAAAAGTTTGTTTCAAAGCAGAAGCTATGTGATTGTGTAAGAAGGAAGCCCACAATCTGGTAACAACATCAGTTTCAATGCCCCTAGAGAAAATCTGTCCAAAAGTTAATGTGGTTGAAGTAGAAATGAATTAACAGCCATCTTTGATTTAAATGGATACATCAAGACAAATATGAAAAGCACTCAGATACACAATCCTTTGATTAAATATGGAGAAGACTGACAAGAGAATTAATTTCTTTAGATTAGCAAGAGAAAGTTACTGCCACTGACTTCTTACTCTTCCACGATGGTTAAATTAATAATTCATGTGAATTCAAATATGTTGCAGAGCATTTGCTGCTATTTCTAATCCAATAAAAAAGAAATGCCTGCATTTGAAAAACTAGACACTTTAGCTTGATTTTTTTCCTAATGAAACTATTTCACATAAAATTAACATCTCACAAAATTGTACACTGTGTTTCTCCATTCCCATACTCCATGCCTCCCATGGCAAGAATTAAAAAACCAATAAAATAAAAAGCAGAGAAATAGTTCATTTCTAAACATGACATTACTCACAATGCACAACTGGCCAGTATGGTAATAGAGTACCATACTGCCAGTGACTGAACGCCAAGCGTCAGGTGGTGGTTAACTAACCCGACAACCCTGAGGACTAATGGCCTTGGGTTGTTGGGTTAGAAGACCACAGGGAAAGGTGATGATCCCCAAGTGAATTAAATCCAACTTGAATCCATCTTGATGAAGGGCAACAGCTTCATCAATTCTAGCCTGAGGCTGATGAGGACATTGTATGCCAAAAGGGCTAAGGACCAGAAAGTGACTCCCTGAACTGGATCAGTGGTATGGGGGTCATGCTGCAATGCGGAAGGCAGATGAAAGACCACATTATATTCTTAGGATAGTCTTCACGGCTAATCGCCATGAGGATTGCCAATATTTGGATTCAGATATGGCAGGAGAAGGAGAAGAACTTACAACTGACCAAGTTTTAGGTGTTGGACCACATGCAACTAGTGGTGAGGGGATTCTGTATTTAACAAAGTCGGAGACAATTACAGTGATAGAGATTGCATGTTGAAACAGGCCTACTAAAGAATATAAAGGGTTTAGAAAGCATCCATAGAAACACTAGTAACAAACACAGGCTACAAAATATTGATTGTTTGATAAAAGGAGAAGCAAGTAGGAGAAGCTCCCTGGGAGGAATGGACAATAGCTGAGAGACGCAGCCGGCCTGCTACAAATGCTGCCTATGCTGCCGTCTCTCTTACCGGGACCGGACTTCTCCCTGGGAGGAATCGACCCCAGCCATCCAGTTGGCCTTAGGCCCCCACCCTCCTGTGGTTGATATGGAAAAACCGTAGATGTTGCCTGGGCTGTAGGACTTCATTACAACCATATTTGGAACTGATAGGGTTTATTTGTTGTTTGCTCTTTCCTGTATTGTATATTGTACACTCTTGAATTGTTTATTGTATATTGAGGATTGTGCTGTGATAATATTTATTTATTGTATTTTGAATACACAATAATATTGTATGTGTATTGATCTGTATAGTATTTACTGTATTTGTTTTGTTATATTATATGCTAGTGTATTTTGATTTGCACTGTAATATGGTTATTTGTGAATGCTGTGAGCCGCTCTGAGTCTATTTTTGCTGAGTAGAGCAGCATACAAGTCTAAACAAACAAATAAATAAAAATAAATAAGTGAACTAAACATAATACTTAAAGTGATTGTTTCCCTAAATAGGCAGTACTATGAACTCTGAAGCACAAATTGGGATTATTTGCAAGGAATTTATGGAGAACTAACTAACAATTCAGTTAAGGGAAGAAATTGTGAAATCATGCTGGAAAGGAAATTAATGATGCATTTCCAAATGTTATAAAAGCCACTGAAATTGAGGTGCTCCTGAGATGTAGTGCATCAATTACATCTGACACAAGGGATGATAATCTTGGAAGGTAAAATAAAATTATGATCATTTTGCTGGAAATATAATAATAGCTGCCAGAACCAGGTTGAAAAATCGGATTTGGACTAATCAGTGGCCCCAATTTAAACATTAGACAAGTTTAAATGATACAGACCTTAAATATAATTTTTATTTTATTTTATATGTTATCTTTTATTTCCATCTTTCCTCCAGTGAACTCATAGCAATGTATACAACCCCCCTCTTCCCTTCTTCCTTTATTAGCTCTGCATTTATGAACTCTGAGTGTATTGGGGAAAATTTGCACTGCATCTCTTCAGTCTGTGTTCCAGCCTTTCTTCTTTGTCTTCGTCTTTTGGCTTTAGAGCCTGCCTTGTTGCTCAGCTGTGGAGTTATAACCCAACCTTTGCTTACATGGAAGTTTATTTCTCTCCCTTGTTTATTCTCTCATTCACCTACCTCTTGTTTTACAGTGTGTGCTCAGAGAGGAGAGGAGAGGAGAGGCAAAGTAGAAATGGACAGTAATGGAGTTTTTGACCATTCTTTTCCAATATTATTTTTTAAAAAGACATTTTTTTCAAAAGAGGAGTCATGGGGGGGGATGACTCCTCTTTTATTCTGGGTGAGATTCATAACTCTTGTGTTTATCTTTACTTATGAAGTGGATGAGGGAAATATATTTAAATGAACTGTATGTCATTGTATAATCATCTCTATAGTAACTTGCAGCCTACCCAGCTTCCCACACTTTCTAAAGCCTAGGGAAAGACACCTTCCACAAGGCTTTTTTGAGATCATGATGGATAGGTAGACAGCTAGGGACACCATACTATAGTGAAATGACATATAATTTAAGAATAGAAGCATAGAATCACTGTGTTGAAAAAGACCTTTTAGCCCATTGAGTCCAACCCTCTATTGTATTATATGCCATTAAGGTGATTTGAATTACAGTGGTTTCTAGGTATGAAATCCTTAGATATGTACTAATTCCTGCTTCTGGGGGTGATCTGGCACCATGCAACTTGCCCATGGCAAAAGAGGAGGTAGTACGGACACACACACCAGGTGGTTTCAACTGGCTTCTCTCCCAGAAGGCACAATAGAGATGTGAACTGCTGACTACTCACCAGGAACCCTTACTGGCTAAAACTATCCCAGCTGTTCTGATATGCAACAGAAAGAATAAAAAGCAAGGGAAATGCATTGCCCTCAGTCATTTTGCAATGTTAGCAGTATATTCAAAAACATTCCACCAAGGAATGCCTGATAAGTAGAGATCAAAATGGAAGCTTTTTCTTGAAGAAATAAAATGTGGGGCAATATGGATGATAGAATTCTGTCATAGGACTAGCTTTACATTTCTCTCAGCTCTGTAAACTGTTGGATGACCTTTGCAGAGGGGTGCAGCTAAGCATATCCCAAAGGAATAAGGCTGAGTGTTCTGAAATGCAAGCCTTTCTTAGTTCCCTATTTTTTTCCTTCAGAATTCCTAAAGTACAAACGCTCAGGCACAGTTTTACAAGAAGGGGGGGGGGAGTTCACTTATATGGTTTGTGTTTAGATAAAATTGTCAGATAGATTGTAGCAGTTCACTTTATCTTATTCATGTAATAAAGAAGAGTCTCAAACAAATGATGGTTTCAAAATGGTACTGAGTTATTAGCTTTCTGAAACTAACACTTTGAGTCAGAAAGACAACTAGAACTGGTCAGACAGACAGATTAAACTAAACTAGCAGTGGCAGTACCCATATACAGAGCTAACATATATAAGCAGTTACCTTTTTTTAACAAAATAAACATTTAGCTTGTTGATTGGCTGTTTAGATTCAAAACAGTCAATGACTAAGTTTATTAAAATGTTAGCCTTTCCCACCTCCATGTTAGTGTACAAAAAAAGATGGTATCGCTTGCTGCAAGCTCAGATAACCAACATTGCCCTCGTTCATTTACTCCCACCAGTTTATGCTTCAAATAGAAATCCAAAAAGTTTTCTGTAAAAAGTCAAAGCTTTATTAAGTAAAGGAAAGATTTTAAAAACAGGAATACAAAATGTTATAAAAAATTAAGAGGAACATTCATCCCTTTCTCCCTTTCCAATTGTTAAAACAAGAAAGGAATAGCTATTTATATTTCCTGGCCTAGCAAGCTAATACAATAAAGATTACATTTCTTTACTTTTCTACTCACAAGCCTCTGTAGTAATCTCCCTCCAGGTTAAACACACGAGGTTTCTCTCTACCATCCCCAGATTAACAAAACCTATGCTGCATTTTATCATTTGTTCTGCTTATTTCTCTCTCTTACCCATTAAGGTTCCTTTTTTCAGACATCCATTATCTTCCCTTCTGTTCTCATGTTCCTAGATTACTGTATTTTGACTATCTCCAGAGGGTAAGAATTTGCACCTGGGCCCATGGCCAAACTCCAACCCTCTGGTTTCTCCAGGAATTCACCCCCTCTTAGGAAGGAAAGCAAACAAACAAACAGAATCCATTTTAACTGACAAAATCAGGGCTCCATTTCATTTTCATTACATAGTCCAGCCAACGAACAACAGGAGCAACAGGAGCTCATTCTATTGATAAAGCATTTAATTTTTGATAACTGCTTCTCAGTAATAACAATAGCAATTACACTTATGTACCACCCCATAGCACTTAGGACACTCTCTGGGTGGTTCATAAGGTAATTAACATTTTGCTCCCAAAATGCTGGGTATTCATTTAACTAACTTTGGAAAGATGGAAAGCTGTGCCAACCTTGTGTCCCATCAGGACTGAACTCACAACATTTTGGCTGTAATACAGCAGGTTAAACACTGCACCACCATGACTCATTTGTGTGTATTAGTTCAAACATACTGTGATGAAATCTGTCAATTTAAAAACTATCTTACATTTGCTTTGATTCAGGCCATCATTTGAAGGGCTGTAGGAAAAACTGTGTCTGCATGAGCAAAGAGAAATCTATGACTGCTCCCCCACTTCAGATTATATTTCTACCACTGCTGTGTAGGTGAATGACAGCCTGGAGGCTTCTTTGCCACTTTTCTCTTTTTGATGAGCTCTCTGCCTGTTATGGTTATTAGAAGTGTACATAGGAATATGATTAATAGTAAATAGAGTCAAGTGTTTTTGGTGTCTGGTCCAGAATCCAAAGGGTAAGGAGATCTTACTGAGTCCTCCGTCATAGTAGGGCTTGGTCTGGCTCCTCTTCTGTCATATTCATAAAGAAATTGAGGGGATTCATGTGAGAAAGCAGTGGAGCAAAAGTATTGGGAGATGGGAATTGAAAATCAAGGTGAGATGGAAGGAATGCTGAAAGAAGCAAGGAGGATAGCTCAGTGAGTTAGATAAGTTCAATTCTGCACTGTGCCTCCAAGAAGAAGGGCTATCTTGTGTGGGCTTGGACAAGCTTCACAATCCCACAGAAGAAGGGAATTGTAAACCACTTCTGAGTACCGTATTCTCTACCTGAAAAACCCTGAAAAGGGTTGTCATGGGACAGAATTGACTTTACAGCACGTAATTATTATTGTTATAGGATACAAATCTACCATTTTATTCACAGCTGTGGACTGGAATAAAATTAACAGTTCAAGCCCTAACCAAGACCCATTAACTATTAAGGTAATGTCTAAGTATATATGCAGTTCCTAGTAGAGTTATTTTTTGGACAGTTAGGATGTTTCAGTCCAATAAGTCCAACATTTCCAGATATCTAGTGTTAGGTATTGCTCTAAGGGCTCCATTCACTATGGGTACAACAACAGATTTCTTCCTCCATAGATGCAGAACTTCAATTTGCTGATATGTTGTGATTTTCTACAGTTGTTTGTCTTCAGTTATTGCGTCTCTTGGTTTAGCAATTTCAATAAACCAGACCTCTTTCTTTTCAACAACAGTTATATCAGGTGTGTTGTGAGTCAGGTGTCTATCTTCTTGAATTTTAAATTCCCACAGGATCTTGATGCTCTCATTTTGTAAAACTTTCTCTACTTGATGTTTTCAATGAGTTTTACTGCATTAAAATCCAAACCTCTGGCAACGTTTGCAATGAATAATTTTTCCAGCTCTGTCATGGCATTGAAAATAATCAGTCTGTGAAATTTTGCTGCATCCGCTGATTAGATGATCTACTGTTTCATCCTTTTCATTACAAAGACAGCATTTGCTATTATTGGCTACATGTTGTGGTTGTTGTGGTCATTGTGGCCATTGTGGTCACTGTTGAAAATTGATTAAGGGCTAAAATTAGGAAGAGTCAGGGGTGAAACATTTGAATTTTACTATAGGAGGAATCACAATTTGGGAGCAAAATTGCTAGGAGAAACATCAACAAGTTGAGATATGCAGATGATACCACCCTAATGGCAGAAAGTGAGGAGCACCTAAAGAAGCTCCTGATTAGGTTGAAAGAAGAAAGTGCAAAAGCTGTCTTGAGACTTAATATCAAGAAAACCAAGATAATGGCAACAGGTCCTATCAGACCCTGGAAAATAGATGGGGAAGAAGTAGAAGCAGTGACAGATTTTACTTTCTTAGGATCAAAGCTCACTGCAGATGGTGATTGCAGCCACGAAATAAAAAGGCAACTGATTCTTGGGAGGCAAGCGATGAGAAACCTGGGGAACATAGTGAAAAGTAGAGAGATCACATTGCAAACAAAAATTCGTATAGTCAAAGCAATGGTATTCCCAATAGTAATGTTTGGTTGTGAGAGCTGGACCATTAGGAAAACTGAGCCCAGGAGAATAGATGCCTTTGAGATGTGGTGCTGGAGGAGAGTTTTGAGAGTCCCCTGGACAGCGAGGAGAACAAATAGGTCAATCTTAGAAGAAATCAACCCTGACTGCTCCCTTGAAGGTCAAATAGTAAAAATGAAGCTGAAGTACTTTGGACATCACAGGAGAAGAGAGGATTCAATTGAGAAAGCCTTGATGCTGGGAAAGGTGGAGGGCAAAAGAAAAAGGGGGTGGCCAAAAATGAGATGGCTAGATGGTATTGTAGAGACAATGGGCAGAATACTGAGCGAGTTGAGGAGGATGGTGGAGGACAGAAATGCCTGGCGGACAGCGGTCCATAGGGTCGCAAAGGGTTGGAATCGACTGTGCGACTGAACAACAACAACAAAATAGGCCCCATACCTTTCACTTTTTTCTACCTTAGGCTCTCCCCTTCCTAAGCTTCCTAAAAAGTCTCCCCTGAAAATTGTTTAATCACCTCTCCTTCTCTAAGTGCCTCAAGAACATCATATGAGGATTGCAGAGACTTCTTGATTTTTGAATGCCCTTCCAAGGGAGCTGCACCTGGGATCAGTACAGCAGTTGCTTTGGTGCTGGTTCAAATGGGGTGCAAATACTTACATGCCATTTTGGACTTCTTATTTTAAGAATGTCATTGCTACAGTCCATTTTGAATGGCAACTGCCTCAGGAATTGTTTTGGCTGCACAGATCTACAGACATACAGTAATACCTCAGATAACATTAGTATCGAATAACACTAAAATCGCATAACATTAAGCAATCTGGGGGGAAGAATTGCATCGGATAACATTAAGATCCTATGGGATGCATCAGATAACAACCGCTAAAGCCTGTGTGGTTACAATGTTTCTCTATGGATCCCATAGGATTTTAACATGCATCGGATAGCACTAAAAATCGTATAGCACCAAGACTTGTGGAACGAGGTTTTAGTGTTATCTGAGGTTTTACTGTATATTGCTTTTATAGATACATAAAAAGATTCTATGGTTGTATCCCTGTTGGTCTTTCGTGACAATTAAAAAGCTTAATTGCTTTTACTTGGCAAAAACTTATGTGGACTGCAGCCCAATTTGCCATGAAGAGAAGCTTCAGTAGGCAGAAAGGAGGCAGGAATGCAGAGCAAGAAATACGAAACATAGTAGGAAAGCAAAAGGTGCTAATATAGTAATTATAAGAGTCGTGATCATGAAGCTTTGCTAAACAGACATTGGTGGGTGACAAGTACATCTAAGCATAGACAAGCAGATGAATGCACGTGTGTGTGTGTAGGGGGGAGTCTTTATCTAAGCATAGCATCCCTTTTCAAGATAAGAGACATACAACTGAATTTCTTGATACAGTAATACCTTGGATAACGATGAGACTTGGTTCTACAAGTCTCATTGTTATCCGGTTTTTAATGTTGTGCGATGCTTTGATTGCACAATGTTAAAAAAAAAGCCCTGTTCCCTTTTTGAAGAGGAAAGAGAAGAGGGCAATCAGCCTGGCTCTCTGGAAAGGGCAGTGGAAAGGGCATTTTGAGAGTCCAAAATGAGTGAAAAAAGGTCCATTTTTTCATTCATTTCCCCACCTCCCCAGCCAGTGCAGCAAGCCAAAACATCGGGATTTGAATCCCAAAGTTTTGGCTTGCTGCTCTGGCCGGGGAGGTGGGGGAACTCTAGAAACAGCTTGGATTGGGTCCCCTGACCTCCCCGGAGGTAGTAAGGGGGGGTGTCTGGGAGCCCAAAATGGGTGAAAAAAAGGACCAGGGAGGTCAGGAGACCCGATCCAATCTGTTTCTGGAGTTTCCCCACCTCCCTGGAGGCTGCAGCAAGCCCAAACATCGGGATTCAAATCCTGACATTTTGGCTTGCTGCACTGGCTGGGGAGGGGGGGGACTCCAGAAACAGCTTGGATCGGGTCCCCTGACCTCCCCAGAGCTGGGGGGGGGCAGAGAGCTCGAAATGGGTGAAAATATGGACTTTTTAAATCCATTTCGGGCTCCCTGACCCCCCCTGCCAGCTCAAGGGAGGTCGGGAGACCCGATCAGTGCTATTTCTGAAGTTTCCTCACCTCACTGGAGGCTGTAGCAAGCCAAAATGTCAGGATTCAAATCCTGATGTTTTGGATTGCTGTAGCCTCCAGGGAGGTGGGGAAACTGCCAGCTCGGGGGGTGGGGGGTGGAGTTCCCAACCCACAGCTGTGGGGTGGCTGGGGAAGCCAATGGGGATTACCTGTCAGCTTCCCTAGCCACCTGCCCCTGCCTCCGCAGCCGCAGGGTGGCTGGGAAGCTGAACAGAGAACCCCATTCACAGATCCTTGACAGATCATTATCCGATGCAAAATTTCTTTAGAAATATCCGATTTTAGCGTTATCCGATGCAGTCGTTATCGGAGGAATTGCTGTATAACTTTTGGTTCAGTGGTTTCTCTTTGAAACCTGTCTTCCAAATTCTTTTGTTTTAATATCACCCTTTTAAGATCAGAGATGATATTCTGGAATGCTGAAGAGCTCTCTTGTCTCCATGAAAAGAATAATGCTGTTTCTAACATCAGATTTATTATTTAGTGTAGAAACTGGTCTGCTTTACCCATGTGAAATACCTTTAAGGTGTCACAGACTGAAGATAACATTCATCGCAGTGGAGAATGAACTGTAATATTTTGGATTATATTAATGGACCTTATGCCAGTGTTTTCGGTGTTGATAGGAGAACAGAGTTTTCATCAGACTCTGCCCAAGGCTCTGCTTACCATGTTAGTATTTCTGTTGTGAAATCTGTCGTTAGGGATGTGTAAGCTTTTCCAGTTGGGTGACTGTGTATATCAGGAGTTCTCAACTTTTTTAAAGCCAGGGGCCAGATCATGCTCCCTCAGACAGCTTCAGGGGCCGGAGGGCCATTTTGCCCTTTCTCTACCACATGGCACTTCCAGGTGTGGTGGAGGTAGTGAAGAGGCACATGAAATGGTGCCACAGGCTGCAGGTTGAGAATACCTGGTGTATTAACATGTACATGCCTCCCACCCAACCAGAGCCTATGACAGAGAGTTGTCCAGGATGGGCTGTAGATTGTTGATGACACATTCTGTTGGTATAGCATAAAATATTCAGCAAGGCAAATTTGTGGTTATCACTCCTCCCCCCCTCTGAAATCACATATTTAATCAAGTTATTATTATTGCCTATTTGCAAGAATATTAATCTTTTCCTTTAATCTCCACAGCCTTCAGTTTCTCAACTTTTTATCTCACTTCTAAAAGCTGTTAACAGCTTCCATGGATATAGCTTATAAACTCAATAAAGAGGGAGGGGGTTGAAATATATTTGGGTCCAAATTAGCTGCACACTGTTTTACATGATACTCCTGTGTCTTCTACTGATGTGATCTTTGGCTTTAAAAAGCAGCCAGAATGATGCTGGATGGCCTGTGGCATTTTTGCAAACAGGTGCAGTCTGGTATCAGACTTCCTGAATAAATGAGAATATCTGAAGAAAGTGATTAGCCTTTTATTATTTCTAGAAGAGATCTACTGTTTTGTGACAAATGAATGCCTGTTTCCTGCTGAAATATATTGAGTAGGGTGTTTTGGAATTTAAAAAAATAAAAACAATGAAAAATAATCTCTCAGCCATATTGATGTGTTTTGAATGGTTTCTTGGCCACACCTCTGTCTTTCTTGCCATCTGTTTTTCATTATGCATCATGGCAAGTTTAATTTTATGACATGATCAGAAGTTCATGTGTTTTTGTGTCTGGCCAGGGTAACCTGCTATGGAAATAGAATAGATCATACTGCCAGTGACTCAATGCTGAGTGTCAGATGGCGGTTAACTAACCTGACAACCCTGAAAACTAATGGCCTTGGGTGCCAAAGTTCACAGAGAAGGGTTTATTTATTTATTTATTTATTTATTTATTTATTTATTTCCAATTTGTACTGCCGCTCAACTCTGAAGACTCTGGGTGGCTCACAGAACACAAAGACTAGTCACAATTAATAGTGATAAAACCCATTAAAAGCACTAACAAAAATCAAGAGATTTAAAAGATTAAAAAATTGAGAGAGAGAGAGTATTTTACTAAATTAGCCAGCAGGCCAGGGTTACTTCATCAATGGTGCCTCACACTTGTCCTGCCAGCCATGTCTTTAACCCTTTCCTGAAGGGCAGCAACTCGGTCTGGAGACGCAGCTCAATTGGCAGGAGGTTCCATAGGGCCGGAGCAGACACTGAGAAGGCCCTCTTTCTAGTGCTAGAAAGACATTCCCCTGTAGCAGATGAAACAATGAGAGAGCCTCTCCGGTCCGCTCTGGTGGGATGGACAGATGTTGATGGAGGGCAGCAGCTTCATCAATACTGGCCTGGGGCTGAGGAGGACTTTGCATGCCAAAAGGGCTCAGGACCAGAAAGCGACTCGTGGAACTGGATCAGTGGTATGGAGGTCATGATGCAATGTGAAAGCAGATGAAAGGCCACTGCATTATATTGATCCCAGGACAATCTTCATGGCTGATCGCTATGAGGATTGCCAATATTTGGATAAAGAAGAAGAAGAAGAAGAAGAAGAAGAAGAAGAAGAAGAAGAAGAAGAAGAAGAAGAAGAAGAAGAAGAAGAAGAAGAAGAAGAAGAAGAAGAAGAAGAAGAAGAAGAAGAAGAAGACGACATGTTAGAGTCAAACAATATGTCTATTTTTTTGGAGAGTGCTATAAGTAATCCACAAGTAATTACAGGTGGGTAACATGTAGTCCTTGGGGCAGATAACCACCACCTCCATCCAGGAATCCAAATGTACCCCCCAGCAGCCTTGCCCCAGGTACATTATAGGAGCAAGTCAAAAACAAAGTTGTTTCCAAAGTAAAATGACCAATGGGAATACAATTATTGTGTGTGCCTGTGTGTAATGATTATTAGGAAGTCAAGATAGTGTAGTGGATAGTGTGTTGTATTTGCTCTCAAACCCCTGTTAGTCCAAACCCCTGTTCAACCACAGAAGCTCACTGGAGGATGACACTTGCAAAATCACTCCTTAACTTCCTCACATATTATGAAAATCCTTCAATGGTCTCCCTAGGTTGGAACCTAATGAAAAATAAGAGATGAAAAAAACTAATCAATATTTTAAATAGTTTGTTATTACTTTTTGAAGGCATGTGTACATAGTTTTAGAGGGATAACAGATTTATGCCATTTTCTTTTCAATCCAAAGAGTATTTTAAAAGGCTTTTAAATGAACATTGTAATGAGTTTATATAAATCTGCATCATAAATGATAATGAAGTGAAGGGGAAAATATTGGGACTTTGGTTGTGAATAATAATTGTGTGCCATCAAGTCAGTTCTTACTTATGGTGACCCTTTCCAGGGTTTCCTAGGTAGGGAATACTCAGAAGTGGTTTCCCATTCTCTTATTTGGGACTGAGCAGATCGTACACGACTAGACAGGATTGCTGTGCTCACAGGATGTGCAATGGAGAACTGAACTCCAGCTAATTGCTATTTAGAAGAAACTGGTTCAACTTTGGAAAGAAATGAGGGGAGGTAGAGAAGTGACATTGGAAAAAGGTATTCTCTAAAAATTCAGGGAGCTTCAGTTTTGGATGGGTGGAAACCTCTTGAATGTTGGTTGATGGGTATAAATCAGAGCAGGAAGGAAAGTTATTCTAGTTTAGCTCTTTCCCTGTGAGTTATTCTGGAATATTATGTTTTTCTTAGACCCTACACCTATGCTGCAATGTTACTAATAGTTAAGGATTCAGTGGCTGTTATTGGGGAATTGCTTTCAAACACTCTTTTTTGCAAAATGGATTGGCTTCATTTCTTGTTCAATTCCCATTTTACATGATTATACCAAAATTTGCAAAATTCTTCATATTTCAGATGAAAGAAGTTGAGATTTTAAAAAGAAAAAAAATGATGTGGGAGAAGTCAAAACTGAGAGGTGTTTATTGACATGAAGGGTTTTGAGCTTTTCCACTATAAAAAGATTTTGTTTCAATCCCTGTGTATTCAAATATGTCAGTGGTTATTTGGGGTAATCAAATCCTTGTACTCCAAAATCATGCTTAACACTTGTATGACAAATTGGTATAATATATTCTTCTCCATGCTGGGAATACCTTTGTCTATTTACTTTGCAAAATGCAAATAGATGAGAATTTTGTTGCAGTTCCTTTTTGAAAAATTTGCTAATGTTCACAAATGCCTTTGTATTCAGGAGGGAACTTGAGTTTCTAAAAAAAAAGCCCTGAATAGATTTGTCAGTTTTAAAACAACTGTGAATAAATTTGACAAATTTCACTGTCCCTATTCATGACAATGTACTCAAGCTGTCAGATTTTACTCTTCCTGCATTGCACCCAAGGTATTACCCAAAAGGATAAAATAGCAACCTTAAAATATTCAAAACACTTCAGTGTTTCATTGGAGAGTTAAAGTCCAGAATAATTCAGTACATTCTTAGTTTAAAACTCTTTCTTCTTTTCCTCAGTACTTTATGCAGTTGTTTCTATTGGAATATGTCTCATACTTAGCTCTATAGCACAGGACAAAAATTTAAAGCTACTCTAATTAGTCTATGACAGGGGTTCTCAACCTAGGGCCTGTGGGCCGGATCCATCCCATGGTACCAAATAATCCAGCTCCTAACCTTGCTCCAGCCACCGCCACTGGTGCCACTTCCGCCACTGGAAGTGGCCATGGACCCATTTATGGCTGTCATAAATGCATATATGACAGCTGCGGACAACATTACGGCAGCTATAAATGGCAGTGGGGGCACCAGTCTGGCACCTTCAACTGTCTGAGGGAGTGTGACCCAGCCCCCAACTTGAAAAGGATTAGAACCCCTGGTATACGAGGATTGGTTGGTCAAAGTGACAGTGAATAGTGTGTGTGCATGTATGTCCTTGCTGGCCACACATACTAAAAGTACATAATAATAGTGTTGCTTCCCTTCAGAAATATTCAATTGCTTTTACATTTCCAAACTGAGTTCAAAATTGAACATTTTATAAACAAGCAAGGAAATAAAGTTTCACTAAAGGAATTACAAATAATGTTCTGCCCACAAATGTGGCTATTTAAATAATGTGGCTTTCAAAGTTAACATCCCCAAGCTCAGTAGCCTGCCAGTAGAAATTCTCATACTGTCATTCAGTCTTCCTAATGCCAGTATTATAACATGAATCACTAGAGCAATAAGTTTTCCCAATTATTTGCTTTTACTTTCAAAATACCCTTATTCACTGTTATGTTTGTGAAAGCTATGCCTGCCGGGCTGAGGATTATAACTCCATGAACCCACAGTGCTTTTCCTCCAGAAAGGTGCCTTTCATGGAAATCCATAACTCTGTTTTGAACTCACTGGTGTTTAAAATCACTTTGGCTTCTAGGGCCCTGACACTGGAATGTGGAAGTTTCTACTTTGCAATTTTGCAGAGGAGTTGAAAAAGGGAAATGTTAAGAAGATTACCAGTGTAATCCCTTATACATCTTCTTTGTTGTAAAATCCATTGAGTTGGGCAGTACACTCTCATATAGGTGAACATCTCTCTGGAGCTTCTTTTATTAATTATTAAAACAATGGCTTCAAATTGCAGTGCAAAATATTTTGCACAAATGTTAGCATAGATTTAAATGGTAAACCTTCCAAATGACAGTTGTCCAGGTGTAAATTAAAATTTTGTGACATCATGTTGGTTTGAAGACCTATCTTAACACCGATAAATGAGCACAGAGGATCCAGGATTCTAAACATTAAACCTCTGTGTTCATTTATCAGTGTCAATACACATCTTCAAGACTGTTGTGAAAAAAATTGCTAACTTTTAGCAAAGTCCAGGTTGAAAATTCTGCTCAACGGGTAACAAAAGGGCAGGTTGCCCTGGGTTGTCATGAAGTTTTCTGTATTACAACTTTGCTTTTTTTGTCTGGATGTGAACACTTTCTGCTGGCTTATTGTTCACATGGAAATATTTAATTAAGCTAGCCACATGTGTTGAAAGAACCTGTGTTCTTGGACTACACATCCCAGAAATGTTGATCAGCACAGACAACTGGTGAAGGCTTCTGGGACCTGTATTCCAAGAATACCTGGGGTTCCAGTGTGGGAAACCACTGCTCTCACACATTACACCCTTCACTGTCATTATCCTAAACCCTTTCCTTTCCTTGACCCTCCTGTTTGTTCAGTGACATAGTCCTGAATTGACAAGAAATGGCCATTTCTGAATCACCACTGAATCCATTGGAGTGCCAAACCTCTCACATTTTAAAATAAAAAGTCTGTTTTTAAAGAGGTGCTGACCGTAGGAGTATGAGTCTGAAGAAAATAATATGGAACCATCACATGCTTTCCCACCAAAGATGTCACCTTCCATGTGATTAGGACACAACCTGTAAATTCTCCAAAGGATTGATATTGGTAATTCCCAAGTCAGAAACTGAGACAAAGCACTGCAAATTGAAAGGCTACCAAAATAAAAATGTCTATTTTTTGAAAGAACCTTTGATAGAAGTCTTGGGGTGCACAGAGGGTGGCCTAGTTTACCGCATGGCCAAGGTGAGCCAGGTGGTTGGATTTGATAATAGTCCTTTGAACTTCCAGCCTGCCCCAGGGATGGAGTAGACCCAGCTATGAGAACTGCCTTGATGTAATTTTCCTTTCTACATAGGAGGCACAAGCAAATTATTGTTCTCAAGCCTTGCTCTCGGATGAGCGTTATATTCCCACTTCAGTTCCCTAGCGACTTTATCAACATCCCAAGCCAATGTCTCTTTGAAGATCCACTCCTTTTCTACCACCTTCTGCTCCCAGGGTCCATACCTGTGAAATTGTAGCCAAGCCTCGGCTACCTAGGAATCTTATCTTGGCAGAAGAAACAGCTCCAAAATCCTCTCTTCTCACTCCAAAGAGGAGGCATTGGTGTCTTTTAATATTTTATTGCAGAAATGATGCAAGTGATTAAATAATCCGTATCACAAAGCAAACTAATAGACTAACAATTAGCTCTAAAAATACTTTCCTTAAGAAAATAACAAAGTATCCCATCTGGGTACCTAATCTATTCTAACTCAAATACTTGAAAATAACAAAGCTCTAACTTTACTAAAAATATCAGAAAACAAAAACAAAAAAGTAATAAAACAAAAATACTGTAGCACTTTAAAAACTAACTGCTATATTTTTATTGTTAGCTTTCATGGATCAAGTCCACTTCTTCAGACAAGGAGCAAAACTTACAGGCATGGTTTATATACACCAAATGCTAAAAATCTCCATCTCTCAGTTCTCAGAGAAAGAGTCCCACTGAAATCAAAATATCAGCTAAGTATGGGCTAGCTGGTCCTCATACCGGTCTCTAAGTTTCCATCTGATATCTCGATGTTCTCTTAAGATAATGCAAACAGAAAGGCTCCCACCTTTCTTTTAGTTGGATTTCTTTAGTGTCTAAATTCAAGGGTTTTTATATCTTTTTGGCACTCTTCTCCCTTCCTTAAGAATGTCAGTTATGTGGGAATGATCAACTTTTCACAGGTGTCTTTCCATAAACATGATGTAAGATTTTCCTACAGGTTCATCTCACAGTGATGGACCCAGAATCCTATCTGTGTCTCCCATCTACCTTTTACCTTGGATGTGAGAGTTCAAAAGTCCTGGTTAAAGGTTGAGTCTGGGTGAAGTGTTTCCCTTCCTGGGATTCCCACCTCCCAACTCAAACAGGGTTAATGACCCCTGGCCCGCTAACAGGTGTCTGCCTGCCAGAGGCAGTAACTTAGTGATGTCATGTCTCTGGAATGTGGATTGGTATGAGCTGTTGATGTTGCTTCCCAACTGAAGTCAGAGCTTTCTTAACCTATTCAAACCCTAATACACATTGATATATAAAATGTAACTCAAGAAATGTAATGTTCCTTGAGTTCTTCATGACAAGATCTTCTCGACAAAGACATTCTTGTCCAGATGTAAAGAATTGTCATATTCCTGATCATGCTACCATTTGCCAGTTTGTTTTGGTTTTGTCAGATGCCAAAATCCAACATTCTGCCAGTGGCCTTCCAGGTCTATAGGTGGACTTAGTTCTTCTCCCTTTCCCCATTATAGTCTTCTTACTACATAAAAACCTTCTCCAAAGAGTTTTCCCTTAGAGCTGATTTTTAGGGTACATGCCCCCCCTGCAAGGTAGAAAAGAAGCCCCTTAATTCCATTTCCGCTGGCACAAGCAGTTCTGTCTGATGAGTAGCCACATTGAGTCTGTGTTGTTGTTCAGTCACACAGTTGAGTCCAGCCCTTCATTACCCCATGGCACACCAGGCTCCTCTGTAACCCACCATCCTCCAGGGTCTACCCAGATCCATGCCCATTGGATCAACAATGCTGTCTAACCATCTTGTTCTCTGCCACTAATATAAGGTAAACATAAGGTTATTGAGGGTCAAAGTGTGATAAGTAACATTGTGTTTTGAAAGCTAGACTTGCTTATGTCTGAAAAATTGTAGAGGTGTTGTGAGTGGGTGAAGGTAAGTGAAGAGAAGTGAAGAGAAGTCTTATGAGAGACAAACACGGATCAGGATGGCCAGCTGCAGCAGAAACAGCCTTCTTGGAACAGATGTTTGATCAAATAAGTCTACATATTACATATATGTTAATTTGATAGTGGGAGAAAAAACAAACAAGTTTTTAGGTCAGATAGCAAACACAAGGAGGTTATAAATATGACATCTTAGAAAAGCAGGTGAAAAAGGAGAAGGAGAGGACAGCATGGAGTTCCCCCCATATATCAATAAATTCAAGCAGTAATGGTCTGGGTGAGTTTTAAATGTGATTTTTCTCTGTGTTCCTTTAAAAATGCTTAAAAGGCTAAGAAATATTTTTTCTAATCTTTTTACTTTTAAGAAGGTTAAGGTTTTAGCATGCTTTTTAAGCATTTACCTGTAATATGGGTTCAGCTTATATCTGCAATAATTTCAAAATACAGTAAAACCTCATATAACACTAAAACCTGGTTCCACAAGTCTTGGTGTTATATGATTTTTAGTGTTTTCTGATGCATGTTAAAATCCTATGGGATCCATAGAGATACATTGTAACCTCACAGGCTTTAGCAGTTGTTATCTGAAGCATCCCATAGGATCTTAATGTTATCCGATGCAATTCTTCCCCCCAGATTCCTTAATGTTATGCGATTTTAGTGTTATTCGATACTAATGTTATATGAGGTATTACTGTACTTTATGTTTGGGATTTTTATCCAGAGCATTTTGGGTTCTCAACTGGTGCTCTCATTTTTATGTTTTATAGTGCCACAGTGGCTTTGTGGTAAAGATGCTGAGCTTGATGACAAGAAGGTCAGCAGTTGAAATTTGACTACTGGCAGTTCAGCCGGTCTGCAGTTCAAGACACAAGTTCTGCATGATGGAGTCAGCTACCATTGTCTGTCCCAGCTCCTGCCAAACTAGCAGTTCGAAAGCAACAAATTTCAAGTAGATAAATAGCTACTGCTTCTATAGGAAGTAAAAGTGTTCCATGTTGGCATTTTGGCTGTAAATGGAGATGACCACTGAACCCTAGACTGGCTTTTAAGCAAAGAGGACCTATTCAAGTTTCATATTTTAAAAGTATGTGCCTAAAAATCCCCATTTACTGTAAAGTGAAGTTAAAACTTTTTATCCACATGCCTGTTACATTGTTTTCAACAACTTTGATGTACTTTAGAAGCAGTGTAGAATAAAAGCTTGTAAAAGAGTCAAGCTGCTTTTTTCTTGCATCACTGCAGCATGGAAAAATCTCATATCAAGACACCCAGATGGTTTGAACTGTGACTGAACTAGAAAGGCATGAGCCCTCAAGGTGCAACCCATTGATAAAACAACACCGTCAGTTGGGAAAGAGCCTGGGCTTCTGGTTGCTCCAAGTTGTCTCCTGGTGAGGACTCCTTGTGAGTAACTTGCACAGCATCTCTCAAAAAGTTCTGATACTACAATGTCTTATAAAGCAAGGCATATGCACACACACACAAAAGCCATTTGTGGCATTATGGATTGACAATGTCAGCCACACTCTGACTTCAAGCCAGTCTAAGTTTAAATGATCTCTCATGGTCAGTTTCCAAGACCCCCACCAAATATTTTCTGCAGGACTAACCAAGGGATGTTTCTGCTTGAGATAGAATGGTGAATGGCAGCTTCACTTATTCACCTCAAGAGCCTCAGTACCCCAAACCAACCAAGTCATTTTGGCTGACAGTATACAAAAATCTGTGCTGCCAACTGAAGAATGCTGTGGTTTAGGTATCTGGCCATGGAGCCAGAGGCTTGACGTTCTGTTTCCTTCCCACTACGCCTCCCAAGAGAAGAGCCAGCTTGTGTGGCCTTTGGCAAGCTGCAGTCTCATGGTGACCCAAGAAGAAGGGAATGGTGAACCATGTCTGAGTGCTCTCTGTAAAAAAAAGCTCTGGAAAGGGTCCCAGAATTGAC
The DNA here is from genome assembly GCA_030440675.1 of Furcifer pardalis. Taxonomy (NCBI): domain Eukaryota; kingdom Metazoa; phylum Chordata; class Lepidosauria; order Squamata; family Chamaeleonidae; genus Furcifer; species Furcifer pardalis. The sequence goes on along the minus strand of CP126893.1, from coordinate 80,114,255 downwards.
ATGATGGCACACAGTTATTATAAATCATCTAGTACCACCGGGGCAGCAGTGGCTTAGTGGTTAAGAAGCTCACATTGTTAGCTGGAAAGCTGGCAAGTTGGCAATTCGAGACCCAGGTACTGTACTTCATGTCAGATTGAGCAAAAAATCCTTTCAACCCAGAATAATTTCTGATATGAAATTATTATTATTATCGAGTACCACTAATAGAATAACACCAAATTCTACTACAGTATTACCAGTCTTTCTCTGTTAAATAGCATCTTTTCCTTGCAGGGCAGAAGGACAGGGTTCCTGTCCACTCCACTAAAATCCCTGCACTGCAACAACCACATTTTGTATTCAAGCAATGAGAGCCACCTTGTTCACATTTCTCTACACAGAGGGGTAAATAATTGACTCTTAAGAAACTGAGATCAGGATCCAGCTCAGAGGAAACACTAACTACAGAGGAACCCTTTTAAAAAGAGAACATAATGAAATTCAATACTAATGGCTGAAGGCTCCTAAATGATCTCGAGTAACTCTCATTTGCACATCTTCACGATAAACCCTCACTGCATATTTCTTTGAATCATGCTTGCCACTTTGATGGTAATACAAGTTCTCCTTCCCTCTGCCTTCTATGTTGAAGTTTCACTTTATGAGTCATTATTGCTTCTTACATAAAAAAACTGCTTCTTTTTTCCTTGTAAAAGGTGTAGCTGATTAAATCGTAAGTAATTGCTTCTCTACAAGAACAGCATTCAAATCCCTTTCACTCTGAGCTTTTCAAACTGAAGGGACTACAGTGTGACTCATTAAATATTTGAAGAGAACCAGATTCTAGCAGCTCTAAGAAAATATAGTTTTTCCTCAATGTCCCTCCAAGTTAATTTCTCTCATTTACCTTGTGTGCCACATAATTAATGCTTCTAATTTTCCAGCTGGTTATTCAGTAAGAAGATAAATAGGAAGGGGGAAACGTGTAAGGATGTCCTTGGTATCAGCTGTCACCAAATACCCTCTGTGAAATACCCAGTGTGAGAAAGACAGTCAAAGCTGTTCTCTGTGGGATCTTTCTCTAAGCTGGTGCACTCCAGATGTCTTGGAGTACAGTTCCCATCTGCCATAGTTGACATGGTCAAAAATAAATGAACATGAGGTTTGGATTCTGAAACATCTGGAAGGTATCAAATTGATGAAAGCTGCCCAATTGTTCCTCCCCAGCATCAGGCACTCAGATTTATTGCCTGTAATCGATGTTGTGTTTGAGTGTTATGACTAAAGTCATCCATTAATTTGTCTAGTTTTTTGAAAAGCTATCTTGTCTGTTCCTACCTCGGTCCTAATAGCCCTGTCTATGCACAGAAAGGAAATATCAACTTGGTTGGGGAACCCAAAGATTCACAGAAATGCCCCCACGAAACAGAAAACCCCCAACAGCCCTATGATGACACAACATGACCAGTGGTTGTTGAATGCTGAATGACTATTGTGGACTGGCCATGCAAAACAAATATGGAAGGAAATATAATGGAGCATTTTAGAAGAAGGCAGGGTACCTTCCAGCAATGAACCAGATACTTGATATGTCATGGGTCCCATATACCACACCTAATGGTCACCACCATGTCTTGTTATATTAAATCTGATGTCTTGCTTGTCTATTGTGCAAATTAATGATAGATGTGACTTGTATATAAACACTTGCATCTTGCTTCTCAAGATGCATTCACAGTTGCCAGAATGATGGTTATTGCAACTTCTCTCTGCAGAAATATATCTGGATCCTCCTATCACTGTCCCTAAAATCAGTCATTAAATCTGCAAGTCAAGTTGTTGATGGTCATTGTCATGCTTGGTCCATGAAAGCTCACATTTAAATACAACAGTTAGTCTTTAAAGTGACACGATTTTTTTTTGCTGTTTTGTTTTGTTTACTCTCTGAAATGCCTGCACAGACTAACACAGCTACCACTTCAAACATTTCAAAAATAAAAAAGAAAGAATAGATTTGTTAAACAAGTAACACTTGACTAAGTGGCTGCCACAGCATTATACCAAAGTACTCACTGACTCACAGAGCTACAGAATACAAAATATCAAACAATGAGGATATGACACTGACATTTGAATGCCGTATTTTGTGTGATACCATAATTACAAATATTGCTTTCCCCAGTTTGATGGCTCAGTGATGATTTTGGCATATTTCTGTAGGGAACCTTTTGTCAGTCAGATAATTGAAGGAAAAGATAGACATGATCCTATCTTCTAGTTTGAAAAATACATTTCCTTTAAATTTCATTCATGACAAATCTAGGACATTTAATTTGCAAGCCTGCTGTTTGTTGCATTTCCTCTGCTTTGAAACGGTGGCCTTAACTTGTGGAGTCAATACAGAGCTTTGATAGTTACCACCTGTGATTTAAGAAGCATTGGTTTGTTTGGGCAGCATTGTTCAAGTAACTCCAGTGCAGATGAGGATTTGGATAACTACAGAGTATTTGCATAAAAACGTAGGACTCTGGCAGGAAATAGAACTTCTGGCTGTTATCTGTAAAAACAGGTTTTATATCACTGCAGTTTGTTAAGCAGAAGAAGAGGAAGATAGACTGGAGTGTCTGGAGGAATTTTTTTTTTATGAGATAGGTAGAGCTGCATAGAGGAAAGCTAGCAGAATTCATACACATAATCTATACCACTAGAATACACCAAACATCTATGTACATTTTAAAATAAGAAATAAATTGAAGTGCTGGCCAAACATCCAACAATTGCTAAGATCAACACAATTTTTTTTTCTTGCAGAATGAATTGCAATAAGGAGACAGCTTGTCTGAATTAAATTGAGAGAAACAGAACTGAAGGAAAACATTTGTGTTTGTGTGTGAGAGAGAATGAGTGATAAAGAGAGAGAGACTATGATTTCCTGTACTATCTCCTAAGTACACCGTATGTGTTGTCATTGTCGTTGTCTGCTACTCATAACCGAGTATACATCCCCGCCCCTACAAAAAAATCATTTTCACCAGGAAAAATGCCATTGGCACGAATTTGTTTAAGGTGGATCCCAGCTTTTCATGAAGGGACCCACACCCTATGATCACAGAGCCATCTCCAGTGGCACATATGAATGAGAAATGCAGGCTTTAACATTGGGACTGCAATGGACTGCCGCAGCCTTGAGGATATTAACAAGGTGCGCCTTCACAGCCAGTCCATCTGGTATGACCTCTTCCCCTTCCATGATCATTGGGAATCAGAATAGTGAAGTGGTTCCTCCTCCTCTCATTTTGCCATTGGGCCCAATATGATGGTTTCCAGTGACATTTCCTCCACTGAGGGGGCCATCACCCCACCTAAAGAGGCCATTGGCCCCTTTAGGGAGTCAGGTTATTTACCACCACATAACACTTGGCATTGAGGTGCTGGATGTACTGTCTACTTCATTATGGTAGCAGGATGTCTGGCCACACAAGTATGGGTGCAATACTCATATAAGCACCCTTGTGCTGAGCCACTGGATCCTGAGATCAGGTGGGAAGAAAGAAGGAGATAATAGAAGCCCGAGTGTTAAAACCACAGTACCCAATCAAAATAATCATGGAAGTTTCTTTAGAGTTCAGCTGGTGCCCAGAGAACTGGCAGCTTTGGTAAATGAAACAGAAAACAGTCCTCCCAGTGAATAAAAGCTTAGGGGTAATGGGCCAAATGTGGCTTTCACATGGAGAAAGGCTCTTTGAAATACATTTCAACATAGTTGTCTCGGTGTAAATTCAGCGATGACAGTATTTATTATAATTTTCATTATCATTACAGATGGCATAATCTGAAGTGCATTTCTTATCTTTTACAGCAGTGTTTCCTAACCTTTGGGTTTTGGACTTCAATTCCCAGAAGCCTAAGTCAGTACATTGGTTGATCAGTGCTTTGAGTAATTACCTTAAGCTTTTGGGAGTTGAAGTCCAATACCCAAAAGTTGGGGAACACTGTTTTAAAGGGTGGGGAAAGTGCTCAAAAGGATTTGTGTGCCTTTTTCTAATGTTTTGGTTTTCCAAATAATGCAATGTACAGTAATTGCTGTGCTCGGTCCTCAGTTTTCAACAGATTCAACATAGGCTAAAACCTATGGGGAGAAAACACGTTGTCAATTAGATGAATGCCAAAGACTGTCTCAGATCAGGACAAGATTCTAGCTAGACCATTTGAACATGACTGAATAGATGTTGAAGTGAAGTAGGAAGACCAAATTATAACCTAGTAAAATGGGGCTATCTGGATACAGGGCAAATTTTCTGTGAATGTGGGGAAATCAAATCAATGCAACATGTATATGCATGAAATTATGCCCACTAAGTATAAAAAAGAAGATCTACTAAATGGCCCTGATTATGCTGCTGAAGTAGCCTGCTTCTGGTCATTATTCTAACATCTAAACCTGTTTTTAACTTTATCTATATTTCATATGTGTCCATAGAAAGCAATGTTCTGGTATGAATAAAGGACAGTTACTGAACTTCCAGAAACATTAAAAGTAATCAAAATAATTATATCTCTGTCAAATTCATTTCCAATCTTTTCCAGGAGATTGTGCTTTTAGGCTAATGTACCAGGCTGTTTTATTATTATTTTTCCAGCTGCCTGCTGAGGTTGTTCAATAGTCTACCAAATCTTTTCAGCTGGAGGCATTTTGTAAAATAAACGGAGATTGCTCTGTTCCTATCAACATGTCTTTGAATCAACTTGTCACCTATTAAAAGTCGAGAAACTGACAGTAATCTCCATTGTAGTGTCTAAGCCATTGCACATTTTTAATAATTGATGGCGTTTCTCAATAGGAGGGCACTTATGGCAGCTGGATATTACATAAGCTGGGGATTCTACCCAGATAGCTATGTGTGCAATGGTGGAATTCCACAACATTTATGCTAGAGAAATGTAGCACAAAGAGGTCCAAGTGGGTGACTGAGACAACAGATGCCTCTAATCAAATCATGCAGTGATGATATGGCAATCTTGGATGAGAAAGCTGCATGACAGACACCCTGGCCAAATGACATTAGGTCAGTTTCTCAGTGCAGCAGCAGGCAACACCTTGGAGGGGCAGGGAGGCAGAGTTCAGTAGTCTGTCATGAGTCCACTACTCTCATCAGGTGCCACATCCCAAAGTTTGCCATGTTGGAATGTACTTATTTGAAGGTGGGTGCCTGGGACAGAATGGGTGTTCTGTTGGTGTGCCACATAATGCTTCATGAATCTGCCTTCCTCAGTTGACCAAGCTGATTTTGGGGGGTGGCACATTGGGGTCCCCTTGGTTTGTTGTGCTGGGGGACTAGAATGGCTAAGCTAAGACAGCTTTGTCAGGAGGGGCTCCATCACAACCATGGATCTGTCCCATGTGGTATATGATCCCACTTATGTTTTAAGTCAAACCAAGGAGCTGGCTTTTCTTGGCACCCTGTAGTTCCTTTGTCATGGACAGATCCTTACCTAGTGGGGTTAAATTCACTGAACCTCAAAGCCTCTGTAGATCTAGGAGCTGCCCCCAGGAGGTGAACAGCTCCTAATAGTTTCTTAATGGCTTTTGGGGGATTTTCTGTTGTCTCATAGGCAATCCTGTTGAAGCCCTGGCTGATCTCTGGAATGGAGAAATGGCCAGGGCAATGGATACAATGTCTCCTGGTTGTCTTCTTCCATAACTGTATTGGGAAGGGATAAATATTGTGGTATGAATGCCTTATTTTTATATCAGTGGAATAATGTCTGGAATCCTGTTGCTTAAAGTAGTTAGTTACAGCTAGAATAGCTGCAATGACTCAGTCATCTCCTCTATTGATTCAGTGGGCTGATGCTAGTTGAAGATTATTCCACTAAGTGACAGGATTGCATTCTTTCTGTTGAAAGAGAGGCATGGTTGCATTAATGTTATGGCCATCCCACTTATAGCAAACCACTCGTGCTTGATAATATCTCATCAGTAATATATATTCCTTCCTTCAGCTTTCAGCTACTCTGCAGCACATTGAAAGAGAGCTGCCTGAAATGCTTGCTGACAACACGACACACCTGCATGATGAGAGTATTGACAGAAAACAGTGGTGGAATTTTGAATTTCAGCATTGCTGAGATGCAGATAAATCAAATACTTCTCACAACAAACTTTAATGACTTGCTTGGTGGAGAAAAGAAAGCCACTTCAGGCCGACTTCAGTCAAAATCTTCATAGTTTAGAACTGACTAACAGGTGCTCAAGAGTGTTTCTTTGCATCATTTCATCACTAGCCTGGTTTTTACTTCTCCTGTATTTTCTGTTGGCTAAGGGAAATTCTAACATGCCACAATAGGACATTCTCCAATGTTAAGTCATGGGGCATTTATCATAACAAATGACTACAGTGAATTCTGGTTGGTGATGCCTGCTTAGAAAACAATGGAGAATGGATCTCTCTCTCTGAAATGTATTTCTTTCTGATGAAGTGTTGTCAGTTAAGAGAGTTTGGCTGCAATAGTTTTCTATTCTATGAGACTGCTTTAGTTGACCTCATGCTTTAAGTATTATTCATTTGCATATCTTTTCTCTTCCTTCATTATAGAAGAAAATAACACTCGTTGACCCTTTTTTACTGACATATCCAGAAATGTTTACTTGATTAGTCCTCCTCCATAGCTACTTAAAATTCACTACTCCTCCATGGCTACTTGAAATACAGTTATATTTCAGTAAGAGGTCTTTGGGATTCAGTTAGTATTTTAGGTTTCCTTATACATTTTCAATGACTTCTCTCCACTCAAACTGGAGCAAAGGACTTCTCAACAGCCTGCTATGGACACTTTGCAAACAAAAATTGTTTGCACCATATTGAAATTTGACTCCATGCTAGGTTGTTTTATGAGGTTGTATTTTATAATTTTTACTGTACGGTTGCTTTTTTGACTGTAAGCCGCCCTGAGTCACTTTGGCAAGTGGGCGGCAATATAAATCTGAATAAATAAATAAATAAATAAATAATCATTTGATACACCTTTAGCATCTGCTTCTCCTGCCTCAAACGGTGATAACCATTTGAGGCAGGAATAATTGCCAAATCTCTTTTACTGCAAGAATGTGAAAGAGTGAAGAAGTTATATATCAAAACTGTTCTGGTAATACCAGTTTTTCAAAAGAATTTTTCTTCATCAGGATATGATCTTAAATAATTGTCTGTAGACAATAAAATAAAAATAAAGCAAAATCATACACTCTGACAAAACATTTTCAAGTTTGGCTGTGAGCCTTAAACCAAGATAAAAATGTCTAAACATAATACATACCAAGAATTTTTATACGTGTCTATCAGCTTCAGGGAGGAGAATATCCTTTCATAATGAGCTTAAAGATGTTAAAACATATGGTACAATGTTGCAATATATATTGTGTGTTGAATGATTTCTTCATGAGAAACAACTATCTCTTAAAGCAGGGGTGCCCAAACTCCGGCCCGCAGGCCTAATTGGCCCCCTGCATATAATTAATGCAGCCTGCAGTGAGCATCTCGGCTTCTCCATGGATGATGTCATCCTGAGCATGCCAGGGGGCTCTCTTAGCATTGTGGATTTTGACTTGCAGGAGGCTCCGAAAATTCCCCCAAGGCAGTGATCGGCTTCAGCACAGGCTGCTGGGGAGAAAGAATCGAGTGAGAGGCTGCTCAGAGCAGCCTGGAAAAAGCACAGTCACTGCCTCTGTCACCACCACTGCTGATGTCAAAACTGTCAGCAGTGGGAGCAGCCTGCCTCCAGCCCCCACAGCTGTGTGTCGGGTGCGGGACTGACCCACGAGAAAAAAAGTTTGGGCACCACTGTCTTAAAGGTATAATAAGGAGGCAGAAATGGCTTGATAATTTAAAGTGACAACATGCTCATAAATGTAACCATGCACGTGATTAAGAAACAAGAAAGGTCCAACTCATTATTCAAACCTAATGGAACCAAAGTCTTTAGATGGTGAATATAAAATGCTTCTCTCTGCAACAACAATTTATCAATATTGGTTTTTCAAAAGGTTTAGGTTGCACAACTTCAAGAACTACAAACTTGAAATGCTCGTCTGTGTGATCCTCCTTGACATAGTGCTGTCTCCTGTTGGTATGACTACTTTTTGGCTTGTAAGGTCTGAGGACGTCATCTTCCCATACAATCTTGTCTGTCCACTGATATTGAACAAGGAAGATATTTTGTACATCTTATCTCCATTGAAGATGAGTAGATCCACATGAAAGATACTCTAAATTAGTAAAACTCTCTGCATCGGGAAATTTGTCCCCTTTTCTCATGTTATTCCACCATTGTTTAAAGATGTGCAATTTTTCCTTTTGCTGTGGTGCAATAAGAACTTCCAATCTGGGGGGAGGAGGAAAACAAGGGAGATACATGCACAAGATAAGGCCAGGAGCCCAACAGGCCCCTCCTCCATGGTGCCATTTCATGTGGAACGCTGCTCCCACTCCCTCTGCTGCCGCTGGAAGCTGTGACATGTATGGTTTCTTTTTTAAATGTAAACAGCTTTGAAATGGTGTTTACATTAAAAAGATATCACACATGGCACAGCTTCTGGAGGTGGGAGCAAGCGTGGCGGACCACATGAAATGACACTGGGGGCCTGATCCAGTCCGCAGGTTGTATATTGAGAACCCCTGGGTGATGGCGGGAATGGGGGCAGTGGTCCACATGAAATGGCACCATGGAGGGAGGGGGAACTGTTGGGCACCTGGCCTTGTCTTGTGCATGTATCTCCCTTTGTTTTCCTTTCCCCCTCCCCCCAGATTGGAGTTCTTATTGCACAACATCATGACCGGACTGACTGAGGTTTTAATAAGAAACTAAGTGTATCCATTTTCTTGAGGCTACACATGGTCCTCCAGATATTGATGGAATGCAACATCAAGGTTAGTGATGAGAGATGATGGGAGTTTCAGTACAACATCTGGACCACCAAAAGTTGTTTACCCTCTCCTTGTACTACAAATTGTTAACTTGCTTTTGTTACAGAGATGTGCAGCTGTGTCTAGCTCATTTAAGTGTAAAACACAGAAAGAAAGATTTCTATCTAGATTCTTGTAGACAATGGAAAACTATGATCTCCGATGGGAATCAATGGATGAAACATGAACTTAAAAGAAATTGAGATTTTGGTTTTATGAACCTATTTTTTAGAACAGAAACAAAACATAAAAGTATCTGGAAACAGTATGCACAAGCTGCTAGCAAGCAGGCCAAATTCCAGTCTTTCCCACAAAGCATCAGTTGCCTATTATATATTGGTGCCCACAGATCCCATAAAACAGCTTCTAAGATAAACACATTCATCTAATGTCTTTTATTTCTTATCATTATATTGCTCCCTAGGAACACTTTGAAATAAAGGCCATGTGAGTTGTTCTGTTAGCAGAATTGCTCGGTAATCCACATTGAAAGGGGAATTGGCCAGAACTGCTTCACAGTAGTTAATAACAAACACACATGGTTTTTAGAAAACCAGTTGCAGAAAACAAGCTGCTGAAACAATGACTTCGACTCCTTAAACTGACACAAGATATGCTTCCAGAAATCAAAATCAGTGTATGCTCAGTACATGGAAGCAATTTCTCTCTACTCCACTCACTGGTGTACTGTACTTAGATTTCAAACATTGGAAAAGCACAATAAAGAAAAGGGATGGTTTAGAATATGATATAATTGCACAGGGTATTTATCTCTCTTTCTGTGTAGGTGATATGATTTATGTTAGCCTGTGACTTCATTTTTTAAAAGCCACTCCTCAGTAAACCTGTTTTCTTCACTCCAAAAAATAAGGCAGAAGAATTTTAAAATATTAGAAAACAAGTATTTGGATCATTCTTCATTTTGCATTTCAGAAACTATCAAGAACAAACCACTGTTGTAAACAGTGTCCTCAGGTTTCAACCAGGGATTTATGCAGACTCTTAACCAGCAAAGCAACTAACCATTTGTGGAAATATTCAGCCAATCTATTGCTCCTTCTATTTAGTGTCCTTCTCCATCCAAGCCAATTATGTAAAATGCACAAATAATGTGTTCTGGATGTCGATAACTTAACCAAATTTAATGGGGACGGCACTGGAATTTTCACTTGGGTCCAGAAATATGAGTTATGAACATGAAAACCTAATCCTAAACATTTCTAGTCTCAATGCTAATCACATTGCTAACTCTTCCACTACTCTTCAATACACTGGCATTCTCAATGGGCTGAGAAAATAACCTGTGCATAAATTGATGCAATGTTTAAAAATCACAATGGAAGAAGGTTACATCTGTTTATCAAGATATAATAGCTGGAATCCAATAGTTAGCTACAACTAGAGTAGGCCTATCAAATCACTGTAATTTGCAGATGCTCACCACATCTCCACTGATTCAGTAATTGCAACTTACTACTGGATTTCAGCCAATAAATATTAGAAAACCAAAGACAAGTCCAGGCTAGACAAGACCCATTAAATCAGTGAATACTTAAGTAAATGCTATTGATTCAATAGTTTCAGTCTGGTTGGAAATTATGGTAGGTGAATTTGTCTTCTAACATGCAGCTATTAGGATAAATGGGACAGAAAAATGTATCAATTTCATATGGACTAATGGAAAACAGAATTGAATTAAATAGAATTACATTTGCAAATAATGTTGTCTCTGCTGAGGAGCTCATGGGAAGAAATTCAAAGCGAGTTTGAATTTTTTGTTTGAGACCCTGTATGTGAAGCAGGCAAAAATCATATACTTTTATATATTATAACTTTTATTACATTTTACCAAATTAATTTAGCCAAAACACAATAGTGTTATTAGACTAAATGTCACCATCAAGGAGATAAAGAGAAGGTGCATAGGAACTTCCCTCTCAGTCTCAATACATGCTACAACCAATCTCTGTACAGAGGCCAGCAACTCTGGATATAAGATAAGAAAAACTGCAATAAAAACTATTTTGGTACCTCTAAGATCTATTTCAGTTTAAGTTTTCATGAATTTCCAAAGGGTTCCTTCCAAGTCTACAGTTCTTCTTCTTCTTCTTCTTCTTCTTCTTCTTCTTCTTCTTCTTCTTCTTCTTCTTCTTCTTCTTCTTCTTCTTCTTCTTCTTCTTCTATTATTATTATTATTATTATTATTATTATTATTATTATTATTATTATTATTATTATTATTATTATTATTATTATTATTATTATTATTATTATTATTATTATTAAAATCAACCACTGGGTTCACAATTGAGGATTGGAATAAAATTAACAGTTCAAGCCCTAACCAAGGACCTAAGAGCTGTTAAGGAAAGCTGTCTGAGTATATATGAAGTCCCCAGTAGAGTTGTTTTTTGGAGAGTTCGGATGTTCAAATCAAATAAGTCCAAGATTTCCAAATATCTAGGGAGTCCTTTAGGTACTGCTCCATGGTCTCCAATCATTATGGGAACAACAACAGATTTCTTCTGCCATACACGCTCAACTTCAATTTGCAAATCACTATATTTTGTGATTTTCTCCAGTTGTTTGTCTTCAATTTGTGCATCTCTTGGTATAGCAATGTCAATAAACCAGACCTTCTTCTTTTTCACAACAGTTATATCAGGTGTGTTGTGAGGCAAATTTTTATCTGTTTGAATTTTAAAGTCCCACAGGATCTTGACTCTCATTCTCTAAAACTTTCTCTACTTGATGTTCCCAATGATTTTTACTGCATTCAAATCCAAACTTCTGGCAAAGTTTCCAATGGATAATTTTTGCAACCCTGTTATGACGGTGCAAATACAATCTGTGAAACTTTTAAAATGTATTAAGATTAAGATTATGGTTGTTGTTGTTGTTAAAGAAAAAACCAGTGGCTATTCTGGTAGAGTAATTTGCCTTTGGATTCCTGATACAGTATAAGATTGGGGGAAATGTATTCAGTATAGCTTTCTGACTTTTTTGTGCCATTTATAAGAACATACAAATTTTATTAACGTAGGATATAAAATAAAGAACTGCTTTTAATTCAAGTGTATATTCATTCTGCTATGAATTACAAATATTGAAAATGGAGATTATTTAAACCAGAACCTTTTGCACAAGTAACTGGAAAATAAACCCCTTCAAATTTAAAGGAATTGCACAGATATATACATGACTGTGGTGTTAATGTATCATCAGGCCTCGCTGAAACTTAAATCAACCTAATCAAATCAGTTCATGTCTTTTCTACTCTTGCATATGCAATCCTATTCAAAACATTATACTGATTACATTTACATGGACAATGTTATACTCCATCTACTTAAATAAGTTATCTGTGGTGGGGTTTTTTCTCCCAAACACACTCACAAAACTATTCTGATGCTTAAAAAAAAGATGCAGATCAGCATGTCTAGAAAGATGAATGGTTTCCTGGGGTACAAGAAATGATTCAATATCTGCTGCTACAGACTTTGCTTAATCTTATTCAAATGGAAAACCGTCATGTACTCAGAGTTGAAGGCAGAGGCTTAATGTTTTCTTAAACTAGGTTAGACCGGGGTCCTCAAACTCTCCAGGTGTTCTCAGGACCCTCAACCAATTCAGGGTCCTCCAAGTGCAGGTTGAATTCACCAGCCATATCCTCCTTTAATATTGTTCCTTGCCCAATGAGCTCATTCCTCCATCTTCTAATTTGGTTTTGCTCTTGAATGCCCTCAGGAATGTTTGTTTTTGCCATAAAGCTCTTCTGGGATCTTGAGGGTCATATCCATTCAGATTGCTTAGTTTTCTCAGCGTCTGCTACTACTTCTCTCCTTATCCTAGGTGGAGTGATACCAATAAGAGGGTATATTTTCACAACTGGTGTAGGTTTGAGGCATCCTGTCACTGCATGGCTTCATTAACAGCAATATAAACTTGTTTTGCATGCATGGATGTGCTCCATTCTGGAGCAGCATACTGTGATACAGAGACACTCAGGGCCAAAGCTGATGTATGCAGCATGGATGGTTGAGTTCCCCATTTATAATTTGTGAGTTTCCTGATGATGTTTTTCCTTCTACTAACTTTGACTTTGGTATTCAGGAAGTGATGCTTAAAGGTCCTGTCAAGCATCACACTGAGATATTTTGGTGCTGAACAATGCTGCAATTGGTTCCCTTGCCATGTAACATCCAACTCAGCCCTTGCTTCTTGGTTCAAAGATGGAAAGAAAACACTTCAGTCTTGCTTGTATTAGGCTTCAAATGGTTGATGAGGTGTGGGCGGTATGCACATGCCTCACCGCTGCTTCGGGAGCTGCATTGGCTGCCAGTATGTCTCCGGGTGCAATTCAAGGTGCTGGTCATCACCTTTAAAGCCCTACATGGTAGTGGGCCAGGATACTTAAGAGACTGCCTCACCACAAGAACAGCTGTCCGTCCCACCAGAATGAGCCAGAGAGGTTCCCTAGTTGTTCCATCTGCCAGAGAGGCATATCTCTCTGACACTAGAAGGTGAGCCTTCTCTGTGTCTGCTCTGGCCCTATGGAACCTCCTGCCAACTGAGGCAGTCTCTTAAGTATCCTGGCCCACTACCATGTAGGGCTTTAAAGGTGATGACCAGCACCTTGAATTATTATTATTATATTGTATATCTATTATATTGCATTTTCTATTGTATTTAATTTCAAACATATTGTGATATTTTGGGATTGCATAACATATTGTTGATTATACTGTTGATGTTTATGAGATGTTATATGTGTGGGTTTTGTGAGCCGCCCTGAGTCAGTTGCACTGAGTAGGGCGGCATATAAATTGAAATAATAATAATAAATAATAATAATATATCTCCAGATGGAGTTGCTGTCATTTAGGAAGATCTTAAAAACATGGCTGGCAGGGAAGGTATGGGGTCCTGATGGTACAATGACCCCAGCTCACTGGTTAGTTTGAGCTCTATCTCTCCCTTGGTCTGTTAGTCTTTTAATTGTTTTATTTTTCAGATCAGCTTTTAATTTGTGATTTGCTGCTGTGTTTTTAATTTTAGAATTTTAAGATTTTTATAACTGGAAACCTGACGTTGGATTGGTTTTGGTTTTATGATGCTGTAAATGGCCCTGGGTTGCCCCAGCGAGGAGGGCGATATACAAATGTGAGTAAATAAATAAATAAATAAATAAATCTGCTGTTATTTCCATTCATCATCATGTAGAGTCTCTGGTTCTTAAGGAAGCTGCCAATGACCCTAGTAATCTTGCTATCTCTGGTAAGATCATTTATTTTATGGAGCAGGACCCTATGATTGACAATATCCTACTCTGCAGTTAGGTCAATGAAAGCCATTCCCATAATTAGCTTTCTTTCAATTTAATGAAAGATGTTGTTCTGAAAGATGGAAAGTGGAAATTTTGTGTTTCTTTTGTCTTTCCTCATTTACATAACTTTCCTTTCCCTTTTTGTATGACAATCTGCCTAATAAATTTGCCATTCAATAGTGTTGCAAGGTGTTTCACCAATACAGGATGGTACAACCAACAAGGGCTGCCAGAGGTGAATCAGAACATGCAAGAGTGAGAATAGGAATCTTAAGAACTTTAAAATTTTTAATCTGTATTGTTCTGATGTTTTATGATGTGTTTAACCGCCCTGGGTCTCCTTGGCGAGGAGGGCGGTATAGAAATGTAAATAAATAAATAAATAATAAATAAATAAAATCTACACATCATCAGGCGGTTAGTAACTAACCTGACAACCCTGAAGTCTAAGTGCCCCGTGGCAAAGTCTATGGGGAAGGGTGATGGGTCCCAAATGGATTAAATCCCACTTGAATCCATCTTGATGGATGGCAGCAGCTTCATTAATACTGGCCTGGAGTCAAGGAGGGCTTTGTGTGCCAAAAGGGCTCAAAACCAGAAAGTGACTCGTAGAACTGGATCGGTGGTACAGGTGTCATGCTGCAATGCAGAAGGAAAATGGAAGAGTACTGCATTATATTATTCCCAGGACAATCTTCATGGTTTGATTGTCATGACGATAACCAATATTCAGGATCAGATACAGCACTTGAAGAAGAAAGAAGAATGTGTGCATATACCGTACATGAACAATGTTTTCCTTTTTTATTGGGGGTTTTATTGTTATTTTGTTAACTTACTGTGTATTTATCTTGTTTAAAATATATTTTGATGGGGTCTAATGATAAATTTTGTTTCTCATATACTGCTCTCTGCTTTCAAACTAGATTTATTTTCTGCTTCTATTTTTTGAACTAGTTTTTAAGAGTTCTTTATTGCTTTTGGAACACCAGAAACACTAATGGGAAACCTAAAATAAAAGATGCTTTCTATTTCATGTAAAACAAAATAAACTGCACACACACGGACACAAAAATATGAAAATTAAAAAGACTCTCTTGCCAGAAGAACTTGAAACAAAAGAAACAGAAAAAACTTGCTATGCACATCTCTACAACACACACATGATAGTGAAAAATGTGACATTGGAGGGACTGGAAGAAGATGCTTCGAGTTGAATAACTTCTGGATAGGTTATTATTTCCCTTCCATTCTACGAAGTGCCCAGATGAGATGACCACCAACCCAACAAGCAAGAGCAGTTGCACTTTTGTAGGAAAAGATTAAGTAAAGAAGAAGCATACAAAAGGCTACTGGATGTGGCTGGTGGGTTATAGAACCATAAGGTATACTTCCCCCACTAGGTGAGAGCCTTGTCAAGGTGCAGGGGCTTGAGCAGTCTAACTAGGGAGTCTTGCCCATATTATTTATTTATTTATTTATTTATTGCATTTGTTACCCCGCCCCAATCAGGAGAACCCGACTCTGAGCGGCTTACATCAAAATAAGAAATAAAAACATAGAACAATCTATATCAATAAAATCATCAAGAGTTAAAAGTCATCAAAGGTTAAAAACAATACAGAAACTACACACAAATCCCACATTCAGATCCAGGGGTGGCAATCCATTAAATAAGCCACCTAGTATGAGAACCCACGTTCCCGGGTCCCCAAACTTGTCCTGCCAGCCAGGTTTTTAAGCCCTTCCGGAAGGGCACGAGCTCTGTCTGAAGGCGCAGATCAGTGGGCGGGAGGTTCCAGAGGGTTGGGTTGCCCATCTCTGTCAATA
Source organism: Furcifer pardalis (assembly GCA_030440675.1). Classification (NCBI taxonomy): domain Eukaryota; kingdom Metazoa; phylum Chordata; class Lepidosauria; order Squamata; family Chamaeleonidae; genus Furcifer; species Furcifer pardalis. Next base: position 80,098,157 of record CP126893.1, on the reverse strand, counting down.
ATGTTATGCCAGGACTAAAACTCACCAAAGAGCCCTCCATCGAATCCCTTGGGCAACATGAAAGCGGAGAGGCATGTCATGGTCTGCCTAGCCAGCAGGTGACATGATATACAAATGGCTAAAAACCACATGCAGATGGACTTGATTTCTTGGGTCTGTTTGCATGTGCGGAATGTTGTCATGGAGATGTCTACCACTGCTCAGACTCCTCACTGAAACAATGACTCCAAGCTAAGATATACTTTGGGATGTGGGACAGTAGTTCATTCCTCACCAGAGGCGTAGCTACCGCCGTATCAGCCGTATCAATTATACGGGGCCCCCGGGCTACGGGGGCCCCCAACGGCAAAAAATAAAAAAAAATTAAAAAGAGCAAAAATTTACTGCGCATGCGCAGAAACTCAATCTGACGCATTGCGCATGCGTCAGATTGAGTTTCTGTGCATGCGCACTTTATTGGAGCCATTTTTGGCTCCAATTTTAAAAAATAAAATTTCGGAGTCGGAGCCGCAGCTTCTCAGAGCGGCTCCGATGGTGGCCCTCAGAGGAGGGCACCTCCCCTGGGGCCGCCCAGCTCCCACGGGCAGGTTGAGGCCTGCCCAGGCTGTCCGCTGCTGCCGAACCCCCATGGCCTGGGGACGCCTGGCAGAGTGCGCCACCGCCTCCTCTGGGTCCGGCGGTGGTGACGGCGGTGGCGACAGTTGCGCCTGCCTGCCTGCCTGCCACCGCCCCCGCCAGGCTGACGTCTGAGACTTGCAGGAGCGCGCTGTGGAGGGCACGCGCGCGGGAGGTGTGTGGGGCAAGCAGCTCCGGAAGAGGAGGAGGAGGAGGCTGGAGTCGGGGGCAGCGCGCCTTGCCATGCGGCCCCAGGAGGGTAAGTGAGGGGTTTGTGTTTCGGATGGGTGGGTGGTTTATGTGTGTGTTGGGTGGGTGGGTGGATTTTTATTAAATTTTTATTTTATTTCTTTATTTATTTTAATTATTTAAGTTATTTACGGGCTTGTGTTGTGGTTGTTTGGGTGGGTGGGTGGGTTGAGGTGTGTGTGTGTTTGTTTGTTTATTTTAATTCTATTCTATTTATTTATTTATTTTTATTTTTGGCCCCGCCCATGACGTCATGACGTCATGACGTTGGCTCCCCCCACGACGTCATGATGTCATGACGTTAGCTCCGCCCCGCATATAAAGGGCCCCCAAACAATTTTTATACGGGGCCCCGCCAAGGTAAGCTACGCTTCTGTTCCTCACTCATATAGCTACCCAGTTGGTTGCACATGGATAGAGATGCCGGTTTGGCAGCTTTATTGGCTATCTTCTCCTTGAGAACTTTGGTTCTAGAAAGCCCTGGTTTAATGTATCTTTCTGTGCACAGTCTGCCTTCTTTTGTGTAAAAAAAAGGGAGAGATACTCATGGATCTTTCTAATTTTGGAAGGGCCTGGATGGAGCCCCTGTAAGTCATCATGAAAGCCTAGACCTCGTCTTCTTCTGTAGGTGGGGTCTGTAGTTTGGCAATGATTTTTTTTTTTACAAAGGCAAGAGAAAGCAAATATTTTAGAATGCTTTGGTCTTCCTGGAACACAAACACTCTGCTATAGGCTTTATTAAGTTTCAAACATGAAGATGAGTCTTTTTTGTTTTGCATATTGTTCTGTTCATGCCTCATTTTCAAACATTTTGTGGTCCTCATTTTCTCTTGCTTCATACATGGCAGCCATTTTATGAAGTACAACAGCCCAAACCTGCTTTTTTTTTTGTATTAACTCTATAAGCAAGAGACTGGTGGGGACCCTACAGCAGTCAGAGGGCCATCACTCCCAAATCCAGGGCCCCAGAAATACTTGACCAGGATCTTATCCATTGACTGGAGTGTCAAGTGTCTCAGAGAGGAAGGTTCATAATAGGAGATGTCCTCAGAGGTCACTGGGGTAGAGTCAGGAGAGAGACTCCCTGATGAATGGGAAAGGCCCTAGATCAGGGGTTCCCAGACTTTTCACTCTATGGGCTGGTCACATGGTTGAGTGGACCGGTCACGTGGTTCCTCCTGCCATAAAAATGTGTCCCTCCTACTCGGCAAGCAACTCTGGGCGGCATACAATTCCATCATGAACCACATAAAACCCACCAGATAACTATAAACATTTACGGCAACATTTGCAAATGCACAGGCATGTTTTACTTCCGGAGATGGTGAGAGCACCACAGGCTGGGTGATTTAGTGTTGTGGGCTGGGTCCAGCCCATGGCCCATTGTTTGGCCACTCCTGCCCTAGATGAAGCAAGTAGGGAGAGGAAGCCAGAGACAAAAGTCCAGGTAGATGCACAGGACTTCCCAACTGAAACCTAGGAAGAAGATAAAGGTGAGCTGGAGTGTAGGCTGGAGGCTTACAAGGTGCTTTCCTGGAAGGAGATGAGCCCACCTGGAGCTCCTAGGCCAGTGTAGGCAAACATATGGTGTACTTGCCAGAGGTGGCATGCAGAACCCTTCCTGTGGGCATGTGTGTGTCATGGACAAGCCCCACCCTACCCTGTTGGTACCAATGGCAATGCCACTTCCTCACCCACTTCTCTCCCTCCGCCAATGGGAATACAAGAGGAGAGGCTGAAATCCTGCCTGGGAGGTGGGGGTAGGGGTGAGATGAGGCAACCAGATCCCCTCCATCCATCCCTTCTAGGAGGTGAGGAGGTGGCAGTGGAGCATGCTTGGAAGGGGGCATGCACACCTGACCATATGATTTGCCAGCATGGCTCAAGCAGCACGAGTGCGTACACACCCATGTGACGTTGCCAGGGGTGCACCGACAATGTCACATGGGTGTGTGGGCACACACAGTACCTGCCCACGTGCTGCCTCTTCCTCCTTGGGTGCTCGGTCTGTAAAAGTTTTGCCATTACCGACTTAGGCTATCAGAAGTTTAGAGAGACCTTAAGACTAAGCAAGAAAAGAATGACAGTAGTGATGAAATCAAGTCCCGTGGCAACAGGACTTGGAATATGCCATCCATACCACCCAGTTTGCCAAACCTCCCTGGTGCTCCTTGTATTCCCCACCCCCCATCACAGTTCCAACCCTAAATAAGGACTTTTAACAGGGGAGCAGTTTGTTGAAAGACCTGAGTGGGCTAGTGGGGAAACTGTACTGTACTTGTTGATGTTTGAAGTTCTTCATTGTCAGCAAAAGCACACTGTCCATTCCTGTAACATGGAAGAAGCTAGGCTACCCAGCTCCTTTGGAGGAGGGCAGTAGCACAAACTCTACCGCACAATAGCCATGTTATGCCAGTGCCCAGATTTTTGCTAGGATGTAAGATCTGTACATTGGAGGCTTTGTTGATATTTGTTACCAGTTCAATTCACTGTTTTCAGTTTTCATTTATTAGTTAAAGAGTGTCATTTTTATAGCATTCTTTCACTTTTTAAGGATTTACCATCTTTTTCATCTTACCAAATTTAAATCCTCGTGTAGCTAAACTTGACTCTTTGCTCTTTGTAGTATCCTTTCTTATAAACTGGATTTATTGTCCTACAAAGTCTAACATGAGTTCATGCTTTTATTATTTCAGGTCTAATTGAATTTATTATACTGCTAGCAGCTATAACCCAATACATAAATGAATAACTGCAAATATTATACTTTCATTTATTAAATATTCAGAGTTTTGTTCATTTGGGGTTTTTTTAAGTGAAAGGCACAAAAACAAACAAAATATCATTGAAGCAAGCATTTTACAGATGATAAACTAAAATGAGTAGCTCAGAAAGCAGCTAATATATGCATGTGAGACTATGTATTATATATAGCTATTCCTTCTCCCATTTTTTGGTATCTGTCTATTATATTATAAATTAATTTCAGGGTGTATAAATTGTGGTTACTGAAATAACTCAAAAGAGTGGACAGGTAACAACCAGAAAAGTTGAAAGTGTGTGCAAGAAAAATCAATAATTGGCATTTTAAAATAAAATAAATCATTCTTGGATTGCCTTGGGCAATTTTAAAAAATGTGCAATTCAGCCTTATCTCTAAATATAACTGAAAGACCCCGAAGCTATAAAATGCAGATAGAGAAAAGATAAACTAGCAAACTCACTATAAAGTGTCTGCATTTTTCTAGTTACAAGATATTACATAATTCCTTTCAGATTCAGAACAGAAAGATATACTAGTACTTCACAGTTAAGTAGCTGAATTTTGATAGGTATTGGAAATATAAACTGCCTATTCATGGGGGGTGGCATATAACCAAACCTCCCTACTTGAAGGGAAGCTTCTTTCGGAAGTTATTTATTGTGAATTTTTACTTTATATTTTTTTTTACTTTATATACAAGTATAGTGGGTGCAGTGGCTTAGTGGTTAAGATGCTGAACTTGATGATTGGAAGGACAGCAGGACAGCAGTTCAAGACCTGAGTACTGCATGACGGAGTGAGCTCCCATCTCCGTCCCAGCTCCTGCCAACCTAGCACTTCGAAAGCAAGAAATTGCAAGCAAATAAATAGGGACCACTTTGGCAGAAAAGATAACAGCGTTCTGTGCACTCCAGTGTCTAGTCATGCCTGCCACGTGACCATGGAAATGTCTGCAGACACAGACAGCGCTGGGTCTTTGGCTGTAAATGGAGATGAGCACTGAACCCTAGAGTCAGACATGACTGGCTTTTGAGCAAGGAGGACCTTTACCTATAATGGATGAATATAGATGGAAGCATACCTTAAATGTGGAGTGTGGCAGCCAAATTCAAGGCCTCGTATCATCTCCCCAGAGACAGGTGGTTGTGTTCTTTAACTGTATTAGTTTACAGACCTCCCAAAACTCACCTCTCTCACCTCTAACTGTAATCTCAACAAGGTTGGCTAAACTTTTCGGGCTGCAGGCCGGTCACGTGGTTGAGCAGGCTGATCACATGGTTCCTCTCACCAGAAGTGGAAGTAAAATGTGCATGAGCATGCATGATCAAAAGATGCTGACGTAAATGCACCTGTGGGTGTCATAAATGTGTTTACAACAGCCATGGGTGCACTTATGGCAGTGTTTTGTGCATGTGTGGGCATGATTATTTCCACTTCCAGGAGCGGCCAGATTACTAAGCGCCATGGGCCAAATCCGGCCCATGGACCATAGTTTGGGAACCTCTGCTGTATTATTTCTTCTCACAAAGAAACATAGACTGCATAAACTCAGTTGATGATGGTGATGAGGAGATACGACTTTATCCGTGCAGCAGACAGACATTCAGGATTGAAGAGTTTAGTTTGATATTCATTACCACCCCACACTACCCCAGTGGAAGTCTTAAATGACTGCAAACCCCTGAATTTGGTTTAAGTAGCTGAGCTGAAAAGAATTCACAATCTTCCCTCAGAAAAATTCTGTCTTAAACAATTAGTTTTCTTAATTTCTATGGTATAATTGTATTTCAGCTCTTGTTGCAAATGTGGGAGTCAGAAGTGCTTGCTTATCTAGTGCAAATCACCCTAAGGCAGTGGTTCCCAACAAGGGGTACACAGCCCACTAGTGGACTTCAATTCCCAGAAGCCTAAGTCAGTACATTGGCTGATCAGTGCTTTGGGGAAATGACTTAGGCTTCTGGGGATTGAAGTCCAAAAACCAGCATTTGGGAAACACTGCCCTAAGGTTTATTAGTAGAGCTGATCTACCTTCTGCCCAACTCAGCCTTGCCTCCATTCCATGAACACTGTTTACCTGTTCAAAACATCCTGGAGTGGTTGTACACCAAGCAATCATTTAGTGGAGACGTGACAGAATGAGGTATACACTTTGCTTTAGCTAAATTCAAGTTGGGGAATTTCTTGTGTACGAGTCCCTTCTTCACACCAGGTCCGGAATGTAAGCTATGTGGGCCACATGGTTTAGAAGAAATGAAACTTGTTGTGTAATTGACATGTCTTGCTGTAAGATCATTGGTTGGATTCCCTAAGGGGGAGGGCCAAAAGTGGACTTTATGGGAAGAGATATAACTCTGAGACAAATGCACACACATTAGGACATTCTCTGGAATTCAGTGCTTTTAAACTGCCCAAATGTAGATGCTGGGAGAAAGGAGGGGGCCTATGAGCTGTCTCTTGAACATGCAGCTTGCTTTATTTCTGTTTGAAATGCTTTCTAAGCTTTTCCTGGACTGTATCGTGAATCTTGCTATGCTTTCAATATATTTCTAAAATACCTGAAGAGACATGGAGTGATTACTTGACACGCTACCTGAATCTACACTAGTTTCACATGCATCCTTTGCTCACTACCTAGACTTTCAGAGTGACTGGGCACTCTGATGGGAAAAGCTCTGAACTGCTGGGTCTGATCTGGACCAGGAAGGCAGGATCAGGAACAATCCCATCACCAGGAGGGTGGAGGACTACCGGGTCCTACCTGGGAGTAAGTGGATTGTTGCAGGAGACATCGTTGTTTCCAAGTTGAAGGCTTAAAAGCAAAGAGATAGTCCAGTTCATTGAAACATGACAGCAAAACCCAAAGCAATTATTCTACAGCCATGCCTAGGTGGGATTAGCATCTTAGTCCTGCTACTTTTACTGCTGTTGTTGACAGAGTCAAATTTTAATTTAGGGAGGAAGATAAAGATGGGGGTGGGTGGGGATCTTATTGGAAAAGGACCTATTTTAATCCTCATTGACTTTTTAAAGAATTGAGAGGAAATATGAAAAAAATAGAAATCAAAATGTCTTCCTATCCCAATAAGATTATGGTGGTATTTTACTAAGGAACATTCCCCAGCAGCCATCTCTGTTTTCCTTAACAGACTGTGAAAGATTTAGTCCAGACTTCTGTTCTGATCATGTCATGTCTGTTTGCTGCTGCCTTGTGCAGGAAGAGACTAAGAAAGACAGATGCTTCAATCTTCCAGCCACTCGTCACTTTGCATAAACATCACATAGCAGAATTGTGATGCTTTCTATTACAGAGGAAAGGGATCTTTGGTACCCCAGTTAAGGCTGGAAAGAGAAACAGTGGAATACTGTATCTGGGTTATATGACAGTTAATTTTTATTTATTTGACTTTTATCTAATTTAATTTTATCAAAAACCAAAACATATATTAAAAGAATCAGTTAGTTTCATAATATATAGACACAGCAAAAATAAAAGAAAAACCTCTATATCAAATTGAACTCTTCTATACCTGTTAGATACTTTTAATCCCCAGGTGTAAGAAGAGAAACCTTTACCTTTAAGAAGACCTACTGATTACATCCCTATCTCTTAATACACCTTGTTTCTGTATTGCCTACCTTTCCTGATTCATTAATACTTTGGGAGTATCAGCACTGTTATTGGGCAGTGTGCCCTATTATTTATTAATAGGAAACAGGAAGAAGTTATTGACAAATGATCTGGTTACTATGCCAAAATTGTCATGGTTTGAATACTATCTGCCTCAATGGAAGGGTGGAATTTGTTACTCTGCTTCAGGCAGTAAAATGCCTTGGGTTGGCCTTGCCTCTGGTAAATTGCAATTCTCCCCCCCCCCCGGGGGCATTTGCAGACACTGGCTCAGCGCTACCATGTGGGATGGCAGTTTGAGCCTCTTGCACAGGTAGGCATTCTGTTTTGCCCGAGCATGAAGATCTCCCTGGCTGTGGTGTGTTTCTGTATGGTCTTTGCTTTTGATTTCCAACTGGGTCCCTCAGTTTTGGCTCCCTACTTCATGTTTTCTTAATCTTGACACACCTGTCCACTTCCAAGCAGGGGTTTGTACTGACCCCCTCCCCCAAAGAAACGTTTCTGGAAAAGGGTACAGATATTGGTATACGATATGGGCTGTGGTTCTGTGACTTCCTTCAGCCTATGTCTGTGCTGAATTTGAGTATTTCTGAGTATCTGCAAGGGGAAAGCCCAATGATAGAGTTTCCTTTGAGGGGGGCAATTAACTTGTACCAGTGGTTAGTTTGATAGAGTGCTGTACTGTAGTAAACCAGGGGTCCTCAACCTTTCAAAGGTGGGCCCTGGGTCTCACTCCCTCAGACTGTTGAGGTGACCACCACCCCCACACCAGCTCAACTGTCCGGGGAGTGTGGTCTGGCCTGCAGTGTGAAAAGGTTGGGAACCCCTGCATTAGATGGAATTCTAATTCTCCTAAATATAGAAAAAATAGATGCATATATAACTGGAAAATGCCCAAATAAGAAGTTAATTTTTGGTAAAATCTTCATTTTGCAGATTACAATTCTCCCAAACCATGATTTATATATATATATATATATATATATATATATATATATATATATATATATATATATATATATATATATATATATATAAGATTCTTACACTCTTCTTTTAATTTGTCAAAGTTCAATATTTTCAAATCCTGTATAATGTTTGATATGTATATTCCCAAATACTTAATATAAGATTTTAGTTTAATCCCAAACTTCTTTTTAATCCCTGCTATTTCTTGATTATCATTATTAAATAGAATTATTTCCATTTTGCTCCAATTAATTTTTAGTCCAATTATTTCTTCAGTTTTTTTAGGCGTTTTGTATTAAGTTTATAGATTCACTTGCACTGAGATTTGACATCCTTTGCTAGAGCAGAGGTCCAATTCCTACTGATGTCAACCTATTTATATGGTCCATATCTTTGTGCAGCTGCCAGAACCCCTTCTGCATGCACTCTGAAACCAAGGAGATTTCTTTATAATAGGAGATTCAGGTCTGCACTGATCATTCCCTTGCCACCAGGCAATAATATCTAGCATTACAACTGCAGATGAAGTCATGTCCAAACAGCTACCATGTAGGAGGACTCTAAGCCCAGACCAAGAGCTGAGACTATGACTGGACCTTACCCAAGCCCAAATATGGAGGTGGAGCCCTTATTCTACAGTCCAAAGCCTCCTCACAGGCAACCTAATCAGGGAGAGGTAGTATGGAATGTTGTGTGCTCTAGATCAGGGATGGCCAAACTACAGCCCGTGGGCCAGCCCTGGCCCATGATATCATGTGGCCCATGATGCCCTTGCCACTCATGGAAGCAGGTGTATTTACAGTAGCCATAAAACGTGCTTGGGCATGTGTAAACACCTGCCGTAAACAATGCCATAATTGCACCCACAGCTGTCATAAATACTTTTATGACAGCCACAGATGCATTTTACAGCAGTGTTTACGGCTGGAGGAACCACATGATCGGCCCGCTCAGCTGTCTGGGGAGCATGGTCAGGCCCACGATGTGAAAAGTTTGGGAACCCCTGCTCTAGATCCACAAACAACTGATGTACAGTATTATGGTCTATGAAATAACTGCACAGATACTGCCTTGTCATTGTTGATACAGTATATCCATAAAGAAAGACAGTTGCTTTGCATTGTTCTGCCACAATCAGTTCCTGCTGCGCATATCCTGGCAACTCCCTTGGTGATCCTGGTCCCTTTGCCTACAACATATTTCTATAGTATATTTCCACATCACTCAGGGAGGGTAAAAAAAATGGCACATCAAAATGGTGTTTATAGAAATGACCCTAAAATGTCACACAATTCACTGTATAATAAATATATAATACAGTTCATATAGAATACATATATTATACATGAGATAAGATAGATTTTTTTGTAAATGTAAGTTAAAATGCCTCTCTCTCCCTTGTTTCCCTGGCAGCAACAATGCCATAAGAGCTGGAGTACATAAAACCTCCTTAGGGCTTTGCAACAAATAGAAACATTAACATGCCTACTTCTAAAAATAGACGCATTTGGTACTGCTCATCAGGTTTCTACTTGGCTGTCCCTGTTTTCTGTGCAGAACACATTCAACTGTAAAGACACAAGGATGCTGTTAATATTTTACAGTGTTTTTAAAAGCATTATTATAAACAGTGGATTGTTGCACAGGATGCCACAGTTCCACCCACTTAATTACTGGTATGTTGGACATACTGCAGAATGTATCTGGAAGCGCTGAAAGCCCATTTTCACATTGCATCAGATCAGAGGGTGTTATGTTGTTAATGCAAGCTAACATCCTTGACTCTGTAAAGCAACTAAAGGGAAAGGAAGTAATGAAAAGTGCCAGGTACAAAGAAGGTCAGGGAGGAAGGACAGTTAAAGCACTCTGAGGCATCTGCTGATCATCCCAAATCTTTGAATGGAGCATTCACACCTCCAAGTAACAACAAAAAGGGACCACTTGATCTCAGTATGATAAAGCATGATTCCCCCTCATTTTATTGTGATGACAAAATTGAGGTTTAGGGCAGAATAGGCAGGGGAAAGTGGCATTACAAGGAGTTACCAGATTGGATATGGTTGCTGGGACATTTGTGACAGAGGAAGGAAGGTGTCCTCCACCAAATTTTGAGTGAAGGTTCCCCACTTGGTCCATAAAACACTGTTGCATGTATACACTTAAAGATGTGCTCCAATTCCTTATGTGTAGCACCGGTCATTACTCTAATGATGGAAATATAAAATATGGAAATTACTTGTACTGTATTGACCACAAAACATCTGGAAATGATTGAATATGTTGCATCCATGTCAACACAGCCGTTTGAAATCTATACCTGCATGTCTGGCTAAACTGTCCATGGTAAAATTGCAGGTGAAATGTGCTATGCAGAGCATTCCAAGGTTGGATAGAAGTATCTTCCAAGAATTTGGCAAATCCTCTGTATAGCTGTCACATACACAATTCAAGAAGAAATCCACACTGAATTCCTTACTACTTCAAATTCCATATACTAATTACATATCAGGGGAAAATTCTTGTCTGTCATTCCTTGTCATGCAATGGACCTCATGTTAGAGTATAATGTGACAGGAAGAAAAATGTAGTGGGTTGAAAAGCAGTGGGGTGAAGGAAAGTTTGATATGAAAATTACATAATAGCAACTCCCCCTCCCCCCCGCAACCTCGATCCAGTTAGCATTTTATTGCACTTGCTTAGTTTATAATATCACTCCCACTGAGGAATAATCTCACATGCCTGACTATTAGGTATCGTATGTTTCTAAGAGGCTACATCTTCTGAAATAATGATATGCAATAGTTGATATTATATGACACCACTATGTTTATGTTCAGCAAAGGTTAAGTGCATTCAATCAGTGGCACCCATGACCTTTGAAAATATTTTAGCCTGAAAGTACCATTGCTACTGTTAGTAAAGACCAGTCCCAAATATAAATTATCAAGCGAATTAGGATTATCTGGACCAATTTGAGTCTGTCCTGGATCATAACTGACATACTGTATCTGATTTGGTTCTGGAAACAAATTAGGGGCAGCTTAATGCATTTCAGTAACATCATGAAGACTAATGTGACAGGAGAAAAGTCTATCTGGCAACAACTAGAGAAGGTCCCAATGTGCACCTTATGGCACTTGTGTGATCACCATTTGATGTCTTGGCTAAATTTCTAGAAGCCATAAATGCCAGGATTTATTACTCACTCGGGGCACTCCCAAATAAACAAATAGTGTGGCAGTGGCAGATGAAAATATAAGAGGTATTTTGTGACTTTTTATTATCATGTCAGAAGCACACAAAGGTGCTTTCTGTGTTGAAAGGATTTTTGCTGGAGGAACTCCACTCAGGGAACACCCAAATGAGGCTCTTTTCACGTCCCCACCAAAGTGGTCCCTATGCAATTTCTTGCTTTCAAACTGCTAGGTTGGCAGGAGCTGGGACAGAGATGGACACTCATTCCATCATGCAGTACTCAGGTCTTGAACTGCTGACTTGCTGACCTTCCAGCTAACAAGGACAGCTTCTTAACCACTGAGCCACTGTAGTCCTTACTTATGCTCCCACTGCTTACAACCTCTGCCATTTTGTGATCCATTAACACAGTCCTCCCTTTCCAGATCTTTGCTACAAAGAAAGACTTTTCCTGAACTGCCAAGACTGAACAGCCAAAGCCAGCAAATATTTTTTAAAAAAAAATGGAAAGAAAATAAGCAGCTTTTGGAAGCAATTTTGCCCCAGACTTGAAAACTGCCTGTCTGCAATTTAGCATAATGAATTTTCTCTTTGCAATCAAACATGTGGCCAAGTTCCTTGTAAAGGGGCCTGCTTCCTTACCTCTGCCACATGTCATACCAGCTTGTAATTCCCCTTGAAAGTGGAATGGTACCACAGAGTTTTCAAAATTCAATTTACAGCTTGAATTCGAGACTTGAATCAGACAAGGTCCAGATTGCTTTAGAACTTAACCAGGGTCTGTGGTGCCAAATAAACATTCAGAGTGAATTTGGGATGAGGGTGGTGTTGTGGACAGCACTAATTTGAAGATACCTTGGATACCTTGGATTTGTTATTCAGCGAGGAGTCCTTGCATGTGTAGATGTCTCCACAACAACATTCCACGCAACTTCTGTCCACAACAATTTGTCCCTGGCAGTTCTTTTCCATGTTGGTCCAACATTTTTCTTGATAAAATCTTCCCATCTGTGAGGTGGTCTTCCCCTTGACCTTTTGTGATCCCTCGGATACCAATTCATTATTCTGGTGCTCCATCTATTGTCACTTGTGTATGCAACATGGCCATCCCACCTTAATTTGTTTGTCAGATACTCTGTTACTCTATATCATCATCATTATTAAAACCTTTAATAATAGTTTAATGTAGATGAAAAATATCCATCTTTTCTTGTTATTTAAAATAGCTATTTATGGTAAAGTAATGATTATGAGTAGGCATAATGATTTGGGAAGAAATATGTAATCACAATAAAAGGGTTTAGTTTGTGAAATAATCCCTGTCAGTGTGAGTGTAATTGCTTGAGTAATTTGAATTAATTACTCATTATGTAGAGATTCTAAAATATTAATGCATGGTTGTTTTCATTATCAATTAATTTTATGAGAATCATTTTATTTCATAAAGTCTCCCACAGCAAGGCCATTAATCCAAATGCAGTACCCACATTTCCTCAGGCTGTAGTCTTGCATGCATACATGCACATACAGTATTTCATAATAAGAAAAACCTCCTCTAACTTTGCTGCTAGGTGAAAAAAGCTGCAATACTATCTGCACTTACCTGGGAATAGGTCTTCCTTGCTTAAAAGCCAGTCATGTCTGACTATACAGGGTGGTGCTCATTTCCATTTTCAGCCAAAGAGCCAGTGCTGTCTGCAGATGTTTCCATAGTCATGTGGCAGGCCAAAGTGCATGGAACACTGTTACCTTCCCCCCCAAGTGGTGCCTATTTATCTACTTGCAATTTCTTGCTTTTGAACTGCCAAATTGGCAGGAACTGGGACAGATGACAGGAGCTCTGTCATGCAGCACACTGGTCATGAATTGCTGAACTGCCAACCTTCCAGTCATCAAGATTGGCATCTTCACCATTAATGAACTGCAGCCTTAACCTGGTACTAAGTAGCATTTAATTCGGCATGGCTTACTTCTGAATAAAGATGCAAAGGACTGTGTTGAAAGAATGCCAAAATCAAAGGAACACAAAATTGTGGAATTTCTGCTCCTTATTGCACACTGCAGTCATGGTAATCCAATGTTTGCTCTGTGACAGAAAAAGAAAAAAAAGAGCATACAAGTTGGGGTGGGGAGTAGTAAAATTAGAACCAAAGGCTATCAATTAAAACAGAGTGATTAAAATACAGAATTTTGTATCACATATATTGTGCTTTGATAAAGAACATGTAACCAGTGGTGGGGTCCAAAACATTTTACTACCTACTCTGTGGGTGTGGTATGGTGGGCGTGGCCAGAGGGAAATCACTGTGTTATTTCAAAACTTGGATGGGTGGGGCCAGCCAGAATTTCTGCTACCAGTTCTGGTGAACTGGAACAAACCTGCTGAATCCCACCACTGTATGTAACTCAATGTGTTTCCGCATTAAGCCATATAGATAAGGGCCAATTGGCTCTGTGCCCTTTAGATTATGTTTCAGGTAGTTTGCCCTGAATCCAAGACCTCATGCATGTATTTCTTGATTTTGTTAAAAAAAACATTCTAGTGTGTGTAGGATGAAACTAAGAGGGGTGCACAGTGCCCTGATTTTATGATCTATCCACTGTAATCCCATATAGAAACCATCCTTTCACAATCACATACAATCATACATACATATTCAATGCTAACAGTGTAACATTTCAGTCAAGTTGTGTAAATTGAGATGAGTAACAGAACAACAAAGATTATTATGGAATGCAAAATGGAAAGAACAAGGCAAGAACCCTTTTCAGTCAGGATTCAGGCCCGGATATGGTACAGAAACTGCACTGGTCGCATTGGTGGATGATCTCTGGAGAGAGCGGGATGGAGGTCATCCGTCTATCCTGGCTCTTCTCGATCTCTCAGCAGCATTTGATACCATTGATCATGATATCCTTCTGGGAAGGCACAAGGATTGGGGATCCAGGGCACGGTGCTGGCCTGGTTCTCCTCATTTCTGAGGGGCCGGACCCAATCGGTATGGCTGGAGAATGAGAGGTCCAGTCCTAGGCTCCTCCAATATGGGGTGACTCAGGGCTCGGTACTCTCACCTCTCCTAATTAACATCTATATGAAGCCACTGGGTGAGATCATCCGTTCCCACGGGGTAAGATATCATCAATACGCAGATGATACCCAGTTGTACATCTCGGCCCATGGGGACCCAAGCGGTTCAGTGGAAGTCCTTTCCAGGTGCCTGGAGGCTGTCAGGGTCTGGATGGGGGAAAACGGGCTACAGCTGAATCCCGGCAAGACTGAGTGGCTATGGGTAAGGGGTCCTGTGTTATCTCGGGAGCTGCCAGCTTTGGTTCTCGATGGGGCAGTTTTGCCCCAAACATACCCGGTGCGTAATCTGGGGGTCCTCCTGGACTCACGACTACTGTTCAAGGAGGAGGTGGCAGTCGTGGCCAGGAGGGCTTTTGCACAACTTCGTGTAATATACCAGTTACGCCCACTCCTAGACCGGGATGCCTTGCTTAAGGTCACACATGCGCTGGTCACCTCCAGACTTGATTATTGTAATGTGCTCTACATGGGGCTGCCCCTGGTGACCATTCGGAGACTACAACTGGTCCAGAATGCGGCTGCTCAGGTGGTGATGGGGTGCGGGCGTTATGCTCGTGCCTCACCACTGCTTCGGCAGCTGCATTGGCTGCCAGTATGTCTCCAGGTTCAATTCAAGGTGCTGGTTATTACCTTTAAAGCCCTATATGGTAGTGGGTCAGGATACCTTAGAGACCGCGTCACCCCAAGAACTTCTGCCCGTCCCACCAGGGCGGATCGGAGAGGCTCGCTTAGGATTCCATCGGCTAGAGAGGCAGCCCCGGCCCTGTGGAACCTCCTGCCAATCGAACTACGCATACAAACAGAGCTCCTACCTGTTTGGAAGGGCCTTAAAACCTGGCTGGCAGGGCAAGTGTGGGGATCTAAGAATGTTGGATCTCATGCTGGGTGGCTGATCTAATTGAGTCAGCCACCCCCCCCCCCCCCCGGCTCTGACCTATTGCTGTTTTGAAACTTGTGTAAGTATAATTTTTAAAGTTTAATTTTTTAACTTAATTTTAACTGAATTTTTAGCATTTTAACATTTAATTAATTGTAGTCTTAATTGTAATGGATGAATTGAATTTTAATATGTACAAGGCTTTTTTGACATTGGCGAGACAACAAGTAGCCAGAAATTGGAAAGGTGATATGAATTTAGAAATTGGTAAATGGTATGTTGATGTTTGGGATATGGCATTAAATGAAAAACTTACATGGGAACTAAATATAAAAAGGGGGTTAATAAAACAAAATAGATTTTGGGACATTTGGAAGCCTTTTTTGCAACACACATTGATGGATAATAAAGGAGAAAAACCTGCTCCGAATACAATGTATTTTTGGCAGAATGAATGAGTTGTAAAAGGAGTGGCTGGTAGACTCAAGGACTGTAGTGCACTGGGTGGTAGGAACCATGTACAAAATATTAAAGTTGTAATATGGTGGTTAAAGAGGAGAATGGATATAAGGATGAAAATATATAGTATAGCAAATGTATAAAAAATAACGTTTGATTACATTATATTATATTGACATGTATTTTTTTTTCTTCTCTCTTCCTCTTCTCATTTTTTTTAACGTTGTAGGATGTACGTGGGAACTACTTTTTTGTGTGTGTGTGTAATTGTTTCTTTTATGTTTTGTAGACTGTTTTGTTGGTTTATTTTTAATATTGCAAAAAAAATAAAAAAAATTGAAAAAAAAATAATATGTACAAGGCATGTTGGAGTGCCAGATTGGCTGGATATTTACTATGTACTGTTGTTTTAAGTCATGTCTTTTTTGATAGTGTTGTAAGCCGCCCAGAGTTGGGTTTACCTAATTGGGGCGGGATAACAAATTGGACAAATAAATAAAAATAAATAAGATCTTCACCCTACAGTCCTGAAAAATGATGGGTGGAGCAGATATATCTCCAGAGGAGAAGCCAAGTAGCAGCTGAACCCGATGATTTCATGTATGACGACCTTTGTCTGAGCACTCCCTGGTAAATACAAATGTGAAAGATGAGTCTGAGCTATTGTGTGCATGTAAAATACTTTGTTGTTCAGTCACACAGTTGACTCCGACCCTCTGCGACCCCATGGACCACTGCCCGCCAGGCACTCCTGTCCTCCACCATCCTCCTCAACTTGCTCAGTTCTGTGCCCATTGTCTCTACAATACCATCTAGCCATCTCATTTTGGGCCGCCCCCTTTTTCTTTTGCCCTCCACCTTTCCCAGCATCAAGGCTTTCTCAAGTGAATCCTCTCTTCTCATTTGATGTCCAAAGTACCTTAGCTTCATCTTTACAATTTGACCTTCTAAGGAGCATTCTGGGTTGATTTCTTCTAATATTGACCTATTTGTTCTCCTCGCTGTCCAGGGAACTCTCAAAACTCTCCTCCAACACCACATCTCAAAGGCATCTATTCTTCTGTGCTCAGCTTTCCTAATGGTCCAGCTCTCACAATAAAATACTACAAACACACTAAACCATAAAAGGAACCACAGAGGAAGTAGTAACTCCTATAAACATGGCTCCCATCTTGCTCAACTGCTCACACAGGAAAACACTCATCCAAATCCTTCAGGAATGAAAACGTAGATGTCCCTGGCAGCAAAAAGCACCAGATGGATCCAAATGAGCCTTTGTATCATGTTATCAGTATATTTTGAATACATCCATTTTACAAGCCAAGCAAATCTCACCATATTTGATGGTACAGTCAGGTTCTGTGACTCAGAGAATGTTGGTTTAAATTCCTGCTTGGCCATAGAAATTCACTAGAGGATGTGAACTAGTCCCTAAACATCTCACCCACCTCAAAAACCTTATTAGGGTCACTATACATGGAAGTGACTTGATGGTTCAAAGGAGTGATGGTAAACTTTTTAGAGACCCAAGTGCCCAAACTGCAAACCCACTTATTTATCGAAAAGTGCCAACACAGCAACAGGGGAGGAAGAAAGCGCTCCCATTGGACTGTTGGGCAGAGGGGTGGGGTGAACTCTTTGCTGGGGGGAGGGAGGAAGTGCTCCCATTGGGATACTGGGCAGAGGGGTGGGGCAAACTCTGTGCTGGCGTGACTGCATGGGTTCCCACAAAGATGGCTCCACATTCCACCTCTGGCACACATGCCATAGGTTTACCACCACTGGCCCAAAACAATAACAAATATTTGACATTCATAAATTTACTACATAACACTAGAATCTTGTCATGATTGCCTTTAATTTTTTGGAAATTGACCAACCACAATGACAATACATGTTCTTTAATGTTTAACTCTCTTTGCCCACCTTCAAACTTCCTCTGCAATTCTTCTCTTTTTGTTCTCTTCTAGCCTGTAGCTCCTATACCAATCCATATAAGTGTACATGTGTGGATACATATAATATGATGCCTATAATGTGAACAAGATTTCTTATTAACATGGGTGGTGCAGCTGTCACATCATTTATTGTCTCATAGTGGGCAATCATCAGGATTGCGCCAGTGTGCCCTCTTCTGCTCAGATATGCCCACCTAGAAGGGGACCGATAGTCTATGGAAGACACACAACAAGGTTCAGAGATGGTATGAAACTCATAACAAATACTATCAAACACAAGTGATAGGGCCACTATTTTCTAGCTATGATGATGATGCAGCAGTTGTGCTTTTCTGCTTTCCCTCCACCCAAAGAAGTTTTCGACCCAGCAGAAGATTTCCATGTGGTGAAGATTTTTCTGATATCAGACTTAAATGCTTACATCAATGAATAAATAAATGATCTGCCCAGGATGACAATAATACATAGACATAAGGTAAAAGGCAAGGACCCAGTTTATGAGGGAAAGGTAAGACTCTAGTAATGTTTGTGTTTCTGAGTAAACACAGAAATAATATATAATTGAAAAAACATCTAATGGCATAAGGCCCTCAGATAAGTCCTTAACCAAGCCTGATTATACTGGTTAAGAAACTCCACAACACTCCATGGCACAAGTACAACCTAATAACCTTACACCACTTTTGTTTGACAAGCCATTCCATGTTTCTTGTGAGGTTCCATTACAACACAGAATAAACTAGTGGGAAGATTTGGAAGGGTAGTCTTTTTCTCTTAAACTTTCTGAACAGGTTCCCTTGTTTTTACATCTCTTTTTTAGGACCTTCTGGCAAATCCTCGATTTTATAGCAGGCTTTAAGAAGCCTCATGATAATCAACAGAGGAGCTTAAAGGAGATAAATCAGATTAAAACTGCCAAATCCAATATCCCAACCTTTCCTATGTGAATAATCCTTTATCTTATCTTCTTTTTGAGCAAGGGGGCTCATAAATCACTTATTCTTTTCGCTCTATGAGTATAAAAATGTTCCCTCATGGGCTTCATTAATTCAGCATAATCTTGGCTGCATCTGCTTTCAATCTCCTGCCAAATAAAAATCTCTTTTATTGTATTTTACCAACGCCTTCTTTCTGTAAAAAGAGGCAAAAAATTATTTCTTAATTTGCAGTTAGCTTTTTCCAGTGCCTACTGGAGCAATTGGTTGGTTCTCAGACATCTGTCATCTATAGGATTTAGTGATAGAGGTTTCACTAAAACTGTAATATTATAGGTAATACCATTTAAGAGAGGCAGTGTGACCCTTTCCCCCCCCCCGTGATTATGCTCTACAAACACCCTTTCTCTAGTTATTATGTCATTAAAATCTGTCACATCATGTGTTCTTTAAAAAAAACTGGTCTGTTGATTTTGTTTTGAAACTTAATCCTAAATGTATATGAAAGTTAGTACTGTATTTAAAACCCATGTCCAGCACAAGACATCAATATTTTATCTTTCTATCAGAATCTGAAACATTATCCTTGAATATGACTATGCATTTTTAATTCATCTTTGGATGAAGTCTAAAGAGGAGCACTGGCCTGAGTGTGGCTTGGTTAGAAAAATATTTTGTTGTTTGTTAGTTTTTTTTAACCTAGCAATTTGAAATTTAATATCATGGCAGTATTGGGGTTTGAAGGACAATCAAATCTCAGCCAGTACACAGAAAGAGCCTCCTCAAAGATTGTAGTATTTTTTAACCAAAATTGGGCGTACCCTGATAATGGCCACCTTGTGTTGCCAGCTAATCTTTCTCACACAAGGTCAGGCGAAAGCAACTGCAGAATGAACTCACCCAAAGGTGCCTTCATTTTGCCAGTTTCATTACTGACCTTGACATGGAAAAGGAAGAAGAATCTCAGCCAAACATTGTACAGCCAGTTATGCCCTGGAAAATGACACTTCCTGGGTCATCCTGTTGTAATGAAGGTCATGGGTCTAAAGATGGTTTACAGGTCACACCAGCCTAACAACCTTCCAAATCTTGTTTGAAAATACATCCCGGGGAGTGGTCTGAAGTCACCTGGTACAGTCATATTACCAAAGGTAAAGAAGAAAGCCAGAATCTGGATGAAAGACTGCCCAGCAATGTCATGTCTGCCATCAGAGTTTCCAAAAAGAAATGTATGATTCAGGCAGATCAGTTGAAATTCTGTTTGCACAGTTAGCTGATGAAGACAAGTAAAAATAAATGATAAAGTAAGGCTCCTGCCAACCTAACAGTTTGAAAGCAAGAAATTGCAAGTAGATAAATAGGGACCACTTCAGTGGGAAGGTAAACAGCTTTGGGGTTTGTCTAGGTATGCCTGCCACATGTCCATGGAAACGTCTGCAGATGGAGATAGCACTGGCTCTTTGGTTACAAACACTGAACCCTAGAGTCGGATATGACTGGCTTTTGAGCAAGGGCAACCTTGACCTTTATTTTTAATGCTGATGATATCTCCAGCTATAACAACTTTTCAGAAATAAATGCCAATTCTTCCCTGCCCCTAGCTCCCAATGCTCCTGTGACATCCCTTTTACCATGGGGGACCCTGTAAAGGGACTCAGGACAGGAAGAGTCTTTAATTTCCAAAAATTGCTGATACAATAAAGTGATCCCAGCAGCAATAATATGAGAAATTAAAGACTTTCTAATGGAACCTCAGGACATTCCAGTGTGTGTGGTAGAGTGGTGGTGGAGGAAATGTTTTAATTCTAAAAAGTATTTGGGGCAAATGATGTTACCAGCCTTATGTGGCATAGCTGCATGAATGGGATTTCAGCCAATAAGTAAGTGTCTGGCAGGGAGCCACATTACCAGCACATTAGATGTCATCTTGGAGGAATTTTATATAGCTCAATTGTGACTTCTTTGGTGCATGTATATAGGTTTGTTCTAGAGCTATGCAACTAGCTTGGCCAAATGTCAAACAAAACAGGCTAACTTGGATCAGGTTCAGATTTGACTGGCTTGGTCTGAAGTTGGTCCGAAGAGGATCTGGATCCATTCAAAATGCTTCAGATCGATGTGATGATTTCAAATACTATATCCAAGTCAGGAAGTATATCTTCAAAATGTTACACATGCACAGCATGAGGCAAATTCCCTTGGTGATGTGATGAGGAGAAGGAAGTTGAACTGGAGCTGGCTCCTTGCATGCTGCGACTGCCAATCCCAGATAGTTCTAATCACAGTTCCTGTGGGGAAGGATCACATGACATCACTGAAGTTATACATTATATGGCTGTTTGCTCTTTTGCTTTTCTTAAACAGTTAGCAGCAAATCCTTTAAAAATAGGATCAGGTCCAAATTTGGATCTTTACTACAACAGGGCTCCACCTTTTCAAATTTTAATCTGAATAACGTAGCCAAATCACCTTTATGCCTTTAATTTGAACATCTGTTTGTACATCTGTTTATCTTCAGTGATGTTCGTCCATTACCCCCATCCACCCAACACAGCTCCCAGTCAGGGCTGGACAAGAATTTCAACAACACTTTTTGGGCTCAGTTTTGAAAACAAATGTATTGGGATCTGGTGGCAGTTTTGTATTCACTTCATTCCTTTATCTTCTCAGCATCCAGTCTTCAGCCCTCCCCTACCCCAAATATTTCCCCAATCCTTCTCATTCATTACTTTTATTTCTTATGTGAGTGTGTCTCTGTGTTGGCTGCAGTACTACTTTAGCAGTTCTTGTAGTAAGGTAAAGGTTGCCCTTGCTCGAAAGCTAGTCATATCCAACTCTAGGGTTGAGTGCTCATCTCTGTTTATAGCCAAAGAACCAGCACTGTCTGCATCTGCAAATGTTTCTGTGGGCATGTGGCAGGCATGACTAAACACTGTACATGCACAGAACACTGTTTACCTTCCCACCGAAGTGGTACCTATTTATCTACTTGCAATTTCTTCCTTTCGAACTGCAAGTTTGGCAGGATGTTCTTGGAGTAGACAGTGATATAATGTTTGCTTAAGCCTATTAATGATAACGTGCGTAAGAAGGATATTTGTGGGTTGGTTTAGTAGAGTGAGAACTCCAGTCTCAGACACTGCAAAGCTCATTCATAATGGGTTTTTAAAATTTTAAATGAAGTAAATATACAGTACATTACCAGTTAAAGGAGAACCTTTTCCTTCAATCTCAGTCAAGTCAATTTGTCAAGAATCTTAAATTACAAAACTACACTGTTAGTAGTCTGTTTCTATGCTAAAACTGTGGCTCCCTGTAATATTTAGTTGGTGAACAAGTCATATGACAGGGCATGCACAGATATTCCTTACTCCTTGGGGGAAAAGAGTACTAAAGAGAAAAATACGATAAATGCCATGTCACACAAGCTGTTTAGCTACAAATTATTGAGGAAGTGACTCATTGCATACTGCCACTGCCAATCCCAGACAGTTCTAATCACAGTTCCTGTGGGGAAGGATCACATTACATCACTGAAGTTATACATTATACAGTTTGGTTCAGTGGTGGGCTCCAAAAAAATTTAATACCACACTGTGGACGTGGTATGGTGGGCATGGCCAGGGGGAAAGCCCTGCATTGTACCTGAATTAGGATTACTGTACTTTATTTCAAAATTTGGAAGGGCAGAGGGGCCAGCCAGAATTTCTGCTACCAGTTCTGGCGAACTGGTGCAAACCTGCTGATGCCCACCACTGGCTGGGTTAGATGAAAGCTTTGACGCGCTGCATAGCTCACCTCTGTATAATGTGTTCAGCATGAGGGAAACTGTGTGAAGCAACAAATGAACAGAAAATGAAATGCTACCAATCTGAGCAATTGGTGGATTTAATGGGAGAGTCTGCCAATCTTTTATGTTCTCCTTAAGCTATTAAACAACTTTTCTCACAGGGAAATCAACAGCAGCAACAAGAACAACAATATCAGGTCAAGGAAAATGGATTCCAATTACCAGAGAGGCTAATTCGGCCTTTTGCCCTTGGAAATTTTGTCATTTGTTGTCATTTGTTGTTTTACTTTCCATTCTTTAGGAGGCAAAAACTGCTTGCCTTTTTTCTCGTTAGGATATTTTGTTGATATTGCCACAGACACATTTAAAGCCTAGGGCAAATCTGTTACAAAACAACAGAAGAGTGGGTTGTCCTCTGCTTATTAGCACAATTGATTATTTCCCCTTTGCTTATTATGAAATCAAGCAGGCAAGCTGCAAAATCAGATTGTTTTATAAAGAGCTTGAGGGAAATGAGTGGGGAATTTCTGTGAATTAATCCACACATAACATCTCCAAATTGAACGCAGATGTCCCTGCCTTGGTCCTAACACCCCTACATACTGTAGCGGCACTACCAAAACAAAGGTAGAAACACTGCCAAAATCCAATAGTACAGCTCCTTAAAAAACCTGTTTTTGTACACTCTGATTCCAGTCCTCTAAAATTAAAGTTTAGTTTTCATTGCTGAATGTAAGTTATAAAGCATTTTGTCATAATAGCAGTAAGCTATCTTGCTAGTGGTGTCAATGTAAATATAAAACAATCCATTAACTATTTAAAAAAATGTTATTATTTTGTGTCCAAAAACAACCAAATACAAAATAAATAACCAAGGGGGGGGGACATCATTGAATGCCCCTGTAAATAATGTTGTTTTTAGACTTTAGAAAAATATCTAGAGAGGGGGCTTGGCACAGCTCCACTGGCAAGCTGTTCCATAAAGTAGATGCCACCTAGTTATGCTCTTCTCCTAGTTATAACCTTCCTTGCCATTCTTGTTGTCAGAACTCACCTCTGCATACTCTGAGAGGACCAGGTAGTGTAAGCCGTAGTAATGTTATTAGTAGTTCATAAAATCCAAAAAATCCTATCCCCAAGTGACAGAGACTCCAATATTACCTCCACAAATTCCCTTAGTACAGTCAAACGTCACATAAAGAGCACCTCGCTTAAAGAGTAACTCGCTTAAAGAGCAGAATTTTCTCTGAATGTTCGCTTCACTTAACAAATAAAACCAACCAAAAACTCACTTAACAAATAAATTGGAGTTCGCAATCCCCCCCACAATATGTCATTTACAATGGTGTTTCGCTTAAAGAACAAACTCGCTTAAAGAGCAATCCTGTAGAACACATTATGCTCTTTAAGTGAGGTACAGCTGTACTCTTTAATATAGTTCAGCTGGTCCTGGAAGCTTAAATTCATTTAATATTGTTAGATGTTCCTATGCTGTCACTTTGTCTATGCTGGGCAGTGGCCTCCTCACTTTGTCCTTTATGTCATATCCACTGGGGAATTTTTGGCAGAAGATAGAGGCACAGTAGATGCTGAGAAATTATGTTTTTTTCTTTGTCAGCCATTAATAATTTCCATCCTCTCCATGCAGCAGACTTACTGTCTCCTTGTTCTTGTTCTTGTTAGCTGAAATTTCTCTTTTTGTTACTGTTAATCTCTCCTTTTATTCTGAGCTCATTTTGGTCTTTAGCCTCTCTAACCTTTTCTCTACAGGCTTTGGCTACTTGCTTGTACACTTCCCTGGTGGTTCACCCCTGCTTCTTTGTACATTGCCTCTTAAAATGTAGCTCATCTGAAAGATATTTATGCAGCTCATTTATCTTCTTCAGATTTCTCCCTGCTTCGTTTCTCATATAAATTGTTTATGATTGTAACTTCAGCATCAAAGCCTCAGGAAACTCCTATCTGCTGTGGACTCCTTTCTCTCTCAGTATTTTTGACCATGGGAATCTTGCCCAGTATTTCCTATTATATAGGAAATAATAGTTGTTTTCAGCAAATACTTAGCATCACAAATACTATCTTTATTATATTTGCAATGGTGTCCAGATAATGTTTCCATGATGTTCAGATAAAAATATATGTTTAGGAAAAGTCTGAATAAAAAAGGTCCGTGCAATGTTTCATGAGCACTGTGTCAACCCAGCTTTCTGCTTTGATCAAACTGTTTTAACCTGCGCAATACTGTCAAGTGTTGATAGCTCCTGGGATATTGTGTCACTCAGCTGATATAAAATTATCTGCAAAAATAAATACATTGAGTGGAAGCTGGGTTAACATATTTAATGCATTCTCTGGGATGTTTCTTACAGCAAAAATTACTTTAACTGAATTTCCCATAGGAATGCATTGAATGCAATTTCCCATAGGAATGCCTTGGAAACCAATTAATCCACTCGGGTGGGGGAATCCACAAACTGAACCACTATTTTCTATGGAATTCCTTTTGCTATGCAATTTTTATGTTAACCAAGTTGTTTGTTAACCGAGGCTCCACTGCATTTGTGATCAAAATTTGACAAGGCAAAAAAATCAGGAGAATCTGAGTAATAAAATATTTTACATCTAAATATAGATATACAGAACAGTGCAAACTCCAGGAACAACTTTTTTTTGTCTGTGTTAAGTTTAACCCATCCTGCAAACCCACTCTGTGTTTGAATGTAATAGAGCAGTTGATGTGATTTGACAGGATTGGAACAGCAACTACAAGGAGAAAGGGGGAGTATAAATTAACTAAAGAACTAAATAAAGCAACTAAAAGTGAGCTTTGTTGCATAATAATTCCATAGGTGTTGCTCAGTGGACAATGAGTCGAATCAATACTTCCCATCATAGTAATGTTGAGCTGCTTCAGCGGGTTATCTGTGTTAGGCTGGCAGCTTGCTTCCTATAAGCAAATTCCCACTATAATTTGTGTCTTTTCTCCTCCTGCAAATGCAACCAGATAGGTTCACTGAGCAGGAATTATGAGACTGCATGAAGAATCCAGTGAAAGAAAAATGCAAGCATCCTGGAGATAATGACCTAAATCCAATGCACGGTTAGAAAGAAAAACAGTGCATCTCTGAATTTCTGTTGCATATACCCAATACCCAAGTAAAAACACCTTGTGCTACTGGACAAGACAAGCTATGCCAGCTGTTTCCTCAGCTTTCATTATTGACAAGATAACCCCAGTATCTGATTACATGTACAGGTACAGTCAAGCATTGCATAAAGAGCGTCTCACTTAAAGAGTAACTCGCTTAAAGAGCAGAATTTTCTCTGAATGTTCGCTTCGCTTAACAAATAAAACCAACCAAAAACTCACTTAACAAATAAATCGGGGTTCGCAATCCCCCCCCCCCTCAGAAGTCACAATTGGTCACTTCTGATGGTGTTTTGCTTAAAGAGCAAACTCGCTTAAAGAGCAATCCTGTGGAACACATTATGCTCTTTAAGCGAGGTACAACTATATATGTATTTGCTTCTTTAAAAAAGTTAGAAAATGGGGTGGGGGGGGGGAGAGACAAACATACTACTTTAAGATTGTGTGGGAGAAAGCCATATTGAGAAACACCCTGATTTTTAGTGCAGTTGAGAATAGGGATGTTCAAAGTGTGGCCTCCCCAAAACATTTGTAAAGGCTCCAGGACCCACTTCTGTCCCACAAAATGGCTAAAATATGCTTTCTGCTCTTGGAATGGAGTTTTATGCTCAAATTGTCTAAATCTTCTCCACAAAACATCAATCACAAACCAGAAATGGGCATTAAATTAATTCATTTATTAAAAGTAATTAACAAAAAAAATCTTAAGATTGATGTGGCCTTTGGCAGGGTTATCTAAGGGGAAGAAAATTGTCCCCAGACCAACTTGATCATCCACTGTGTACAACTTGGTTTCTGCCTGTGCTACAATGCTTGGCATTTGCAGTGCTGTAACTCACCTCTAAGAAGCACGTCTGGCATAAACTTTTACCATTCCTTTGGTCTCTTGTTTATATAGTTTATTTCACACTAACCATGACCTGTGCATACCTTGAAGAAGTGATCATGAATCACAAATGCTTGCAGGTGGTATTATTTTTTTAGTGGTGTAATAAAGGGATCAGCAATTTGTACTTGAGGTACTGGTATTTTCCCCCCCAACTGGAGTATTTGGAAGGAGGGAAGATAAGCACTCAAAATGCACAAGACTACAAGGGACCTACATGTATAGAAGTAGTGATTAGTTTTCTTATTCTTCCTAATACATCATTGAGATCACACTAATTCACCAGTGCTGTGCTATAGATCCTGAACTAGGGCTATTCATAGGTCTCCTAATCAATATGTCAATTTGGTCTTTTGATTGAAACTGTGTTCAGCCCAGAATGACATAACTCCCCTCCATCTGGTCCAGCCTTGGCTCTCACCAGATATTTGTACTTCTAGTTATTTAAAACGATCACATATATTCTTGAAAGAGTTGACTGACTGCTGCAGCTCCTCAGGTGTGAGAGCAGGTGATGTAGTATCATTGGCATATTGCATTTCCATTATCCTGTTTGCACTGGTTAGTCTTTTGAGTGTAGTCTGGCCAAACTGAAGAGTCCTCCATCGAACCGGATATTTAAACTCTACACCTGTGTTGTTATCAGGTCTTTCGTATTGCATGGCAGCCATGTATAGGGCAAAGAGGGTTGGAGCAAGCATGCAGCCCTGCTTCAACTGGTGGGTAATCAGGAAGGCATCTGATATGCTGTTTTGATGTAGAACCTTTCCTGACATGCCATCATGAAGCACCTGGACTTTTAAAGCAACAAGCACAGAAGCTTCATCAAACCCAACCACATCCTCCACCATCTATTCAGTGTACTGTGTGGTTGCATATTCCATGCCAGGATCAGTTTGTGGAGTCATCAGAGACACATCCACCAGCTGAGAAAATGACCTCTAGGAGAAATGTGTGCTTGGATACAAGTAGCAGCAGCCCACCTAAATAACTTTGGGGAGGTGTTATTCATGTTACACAAAGTCTTGGAAAATGGATACATATCTTAAACTGGTAGCTGACAGGCCCATGGGGGAAAGATTGTCCTTAAGCAGATGCATGGAGCAGAGAATTAACAGAATTATTCAGCACTTTTTGGACTAACGGCTTTATAATAACATGAGCTTTTATGGATACACAGTGAAGGATGACAAAGAATGTTTTTGGATTTGACAGTTTTAGTGGGAAAATTGCATACGTGAAGTAAAATGCATAAATACATGTAGAATCTATTAAAATGTGTACAGACTCCAATATGGGAAGGAATAACAGTCTTTCAGCCTGGTATGAAACAAGTCTATTAAGAAAATCCAAGTGAGATTTGAAGAAATGCAGTGAACTCAAGACCAAGAAACGTGTACCAAGAAACGTGTACATTTCTGCATATCTGTTGATTTAGACCATGGGTCACCAACCTTTTAAGTTGGGGTCCAGACTGGTGGTCCTCCCACCATTTTTGGCTGCCATAAACACATCTGTTAGGGCATTTTGTGTATTGTAGAAAGATGCCTGCCCACTGAGCTACTGTACTTTTAAGAGACTAGACACACCTGTTTGCAATTGAAGTATGAGCCAGCAGAAGCTGAGCACAGTTGCTAACAATTGGGACATGAGTCAGGACTCAGCACAGCTGATGCCACTTTGGGAGTGAATCAGCAGAAATTACACTATATCAATAGCCCACTTGGGATGGGCAAATCTGAGGAGAAATGAGAGGAGAATTAACAGAAGAGATTTGACTGATGAGAGACGTGCTGCTGGAAGATCTGCTGAAGAGGAAAACTGCAAAGGTAGAGAACTAACAGGTACTCTTGAATTGCTGAGGAAAGCATGATGACTAGGCCTTGAGGCATACTGCAGTCAGTGTTTGCTATGGCAGGACTCTGTGTATGCTCTCTGGACTTGAACTATCAAGATACAAGCCTTCAATCTGCTGTGGGGCTTGAAGTCAGACTGCTACCTGTATATAGTTCTGTACATTGTCAAGAAAGACTGTGTCTGTTGTTTGAGTTTTCCCCTCACCCAGAAGTAAAGTGCATCATTGTTTCATTAAGACCATATGTGTGTATTGAGTGATGTTGCATAGCTAAGTGCTATCTGCTACCATAAACACACATACGGGTCACAAACGTTCACAACATCCACGGCTGTCATAAACGAGTCCGCAGCCAATTCCAGCATCGGTGGTGGCAACAGTTGGAGCGAGGGTGGGGGATGGAATATTTGGTGCTGTGGGACAGATCTGGCTTGTAGGCCATAGGTTGGCTACCCATGATTTAGACAGTGAGATGGGAGGGAAGCTAAGGCAGAATTATTAGCTGAGATGATTACACTCAATACCAGAGTCTGTTATTCAATGCAAGCTCTGACAATATTAGTAAAATATGTTCAACCTAGAATCTGGAAAAATAAATTCAGGATGATGCTAAAACAGTATACTACATTCTTCTTGTCTAGTGACACTTTCAAATTCTCGCAGCATACCTCATCACTACAAAAGAGACCTCTTTCACACACATATTCTCTCTCACTCTGTGCCAGTCTGCTACACAATCTGTTGTCACACTTGGACAGACTTTAAGGTCAGGAACAAGTTGCTCCCAACAAAAATAGATATGACTTGAAAAAGTATTCTTGATCCAATGATTAGAACATTTAATTATGTTGCCTTAGGTCTGGCTTTTGGTTTCCCAAACCTTTGATTTGATTTGAGTGGGTGGCAATATAAATCTGAACAAATAAATAAAATAAAATAAATAAAAGAGAATCCAATTGGCATATTCTAGAATTAAAAGATTCTAATGTTCTCATTATCAATGGTAGCTTATCGCCTGTTGTATTTTAGGAGCATTGGATATAATTTTCTTATCTTTTATATCACTTCTGTTACTATAAGATTTATTGATATTCCAAGTATTTTCAGTCTCATGCTAAGGGAAGTGGCAAAGACATAGGCTAGCTCTTCTCCCAGAATGCACAGTGGGAAATTGGAATCCCTTCCCCAAGTTCTGCAGCCACCCACCAAACACATTTAGCTCCAGTTAACAAGCTATGGCTGGCAATTCTCACAGGAAATACAGTGGGAAACCGAACTCTGAACCTCTGCCTTTGCAACTAACTTACTGAGCTATCCAGCCAACTGTAAATGGAATATAGCTGCTATAATTCTCAGCCAAGTCTCTGGCATAAAAACTATCAGTCTTCTCAGGAAGCACTGAAAAGTGGATCTATGTTATTCCTGTTTGCTCCTTTTTATGCTGTGCATGTACCAGCAGTCTTAACAGAGGAACACTTACAGGCTGTGTACCCAACAATCATTCCTTTTGACCTCTGGCCTCTCACCTCAAGGGTGGGTCTCATGATATATCTTCAGATGGTTGAGCAAATCAGGAGACAGTTCAGCAGAGCAAAGTATGTAAAGTTTGTTTTGAAACAAAGAATTGTCACACCCAGAAAAACACCTTGGGAGTAGAATTAAAAGCATGTGGCATTAACCTATACAATAGTGCCCCTATCTATAGGGCTGGGTTTTTGGGCTTCAATTCCCAGAAGCCCACGTCAATTCCCCAAAGCACTGGCCAGCCAATGTACTGACTTAGGCTTCCTGTGGTGCATGTGTCCCATGTTTGGAATCACTGTTGTAAACCGTTCCTGACCTGCTGAAGACAGCTTTGTTCATCAGTGTTTCTGTCTCACTCCCTATTTAAACTGTGTAAGGGTTAAAAAGAAGTATTTGCTATTGACAACAATTTCTCCTTCTCTCCCTTTAGGCCAGTCTCTCAGCTTCTGCTGGTTATGAATAGCAGATGTGAACAGCTATTGTAACATGAGGAGCTCTCATCTGACACCTTTGTATTCTCTCAAGCAATTTAGAGAAGAATATGGATCTGAAGTGTCTTTCTTAGTACTCTTCATTTTGTGAACCCTTTTTTCACATGATGCCACAGCTCAATGTCTGCCAAGTCCTTAAAAACCTTGTATGAGTGGGAAGAGCTCAAAGTATAGCTTTTGTGTGTGTGTGTGTGTGCTTTTAAATGGCTTCTTCATATTGAAGTGCAAGAGAATGCCATAGAGAATTTCACCTTAAAGCTTCAAAATACTATTATAAAACAGCATTTGATTTTCCCTCTTGCTTGCTTGAATTTATCAGCTGATGCTGTCTTTCATTTCTTCTGTTATTCTTTCCTTCTCCTCCTCCTTCTTCTGTGAAGCGCCAGAAATATAACACAGTTTCAAAGCTGTTTGTCAAATGTTTTCTAAGCAAATTGGTTGTGTGTTGAAATCAGAAGTGATCTTTCTTTGCTGATGGGCTTCTCTCTTCCTAAGCCAGCTTCTTTCACCTACATTCCAACCCTTCTCCTTTTTCTTTTACTCTGGTGGCAGAAGTCACGCTCCCTACCATCACCCCTTCTTCATCCTGCCAAAACCACAGTCGCTGCTTCCTTCAGCCTACCGTCCTGCAGATCATACACACTCTTGTATTCATGATCAACTGTGCAAGGCTGTGAACACTGAAAAGTAAAGAAAGCTGACAGGGAAAAATGATTTGTTTGAAATTGGGTGCTGGGGGAGAGCTTTGTGGATATCCTCAACTGCCAGAAAGATGAGCAAATTATCCCTACTGCAAATCAAACTCTCTCCGGAGGCAAAAATGACAAAGCTGAGGCTGTCATATTGTTGACACATAATGAAAAGGCAAAATTCACTAGAAAAGACAATAGTGCTGGGAAATGTTGAAGGTAGGAAGAAAAGAAGACTAAATACAAGATGCATTGACTCCCTAAAGGAAGCCACATTTTTGAGTTTACAAGAGTTGAGCAGGGCTGTTGAGGACAGAATATTTTGAAGATCACAATAAGTCAGAGGTGATCTGACAGGACATGACAGCAAAAAATTGATAGATAGGATTGAAGATGATTAGGAAACATTTGGAGAAGGGTACTGCTGGAATGTCTGGATAGAGATGTACTGTAAATCCTTGCTTATTTTGTCACTGAACGAAAGAACAAGGGCATGGTGACTTCTTTGCTTATTGCCAAGTTAATGCAATTTCTGTCGCTTGTGAAAATTGTGTAAAACTACAAGAGCAGTTGCCTTGTTGCTTATGGTTTTAAAAATTAGAAGCATCCTTTTAAAGCAATCAGAAAGTTCCCCTGTGCAAACTTCCTTGCTGGTGGAAGCCTAGAAGGAGAGAACATAGAGACCTTAATTCAAAACAAAAAGTTAAACTTGCCTTATGTGTTTCACTTTTAGTGTTGCACTGAATCCTTCCCACCCTGGTATCTGAAAGAAGTTCTAACAGTAGGAAGGCTTGGGTTGCTGCCTATCCAAGAACTCTCCCAGAGCACATACATTATGGGCAGTGGATCAACCTTCTCTTTTTCCTGATTTTTTTTTTATCATGTCACAAGCACACAAAGGTGCTTTCTGGGTTGAAAGGATTTTTGATGGAGGAACTCCGCTCAGAGGACACCTGGATGAGGCTCCTTTCATGTCCCCAAGATCTTTTTCCACAAAAGTTGTCCCTATTTATCTATTTGCAATTTATGCTTTTGAACTGCTAGGTTGGCAGGAGCTAGGACAGAGATGGGCACTCATTTCATCATGCAGTACTCTGGCCTTGAACTGTCGACTTGCTGACCTTCTAGCTAAGAAGGAAAGCTTCTTAACCACTGAGCCACCACAGTCCCTTCCTGATATTGAAACTCCAGTCCTGCAAATGACTTCTCTGGGGCTGGGAAGAGGATCAAAATTGGCATCTTCCCCTGCTTGGTAGCAAAAAGGAAATCTTCTGCCAAAAACCCCTCTCTTGGGTCATATCAATGAAGTATTGGAATAAGTGAAGGGGTCCCATTCCTTTCTGAAGTGCCAATGCTTAGAATACTGGTAGGTACTGAGCATCATCAGAAAATCCCATTGGTTCCATTCTTTCACATCTTTCCCTTAAGGCTCTATGCAGGCAAGCAATTGTAAGAAATCATAAGGCATGCATGTGCCTTGTTCAAATTGTTAGTGCTTGCGATTCTGGGTAGCTTCCCAGATTTCTTTATCTGCTGCCAAACTGCTTATGTGGTTCCAGAAAGGGAAAAGGGTTTCCAGAAGGAATGAGTAACATTTACCCCATTAGTCAATAGATGATAGCAGAGACCGTGAAAGAGGAAGTGTGGGCGTTTTAAAGATAGAAGCAAAAAAGTTAGTTTATGGCAATCGGGTCAGGTTGTATCTTCAAGTGAAAGATAATCACAAAAGAGGGAAAAAATCTCCAAAAACCCTCTACAGAAATTTATTTATTTTTATTTTTTTAAATGCCCCAAATATCAATAGTGAGTTATAATGCTGCTGTTGTTGATGACATCATTAGCACCAGCAGTTTTTTTTGGCAGTGCTAAATAACAAATAACAAAACAAATTACAGTTTATAGTAATGTTCCAAGCTCCATTTAAATAGACATAATCCACTCATATTATAAATGTTATCCTATTTAAATAGCTCCAAGCCCTCAGTGCCTAAGTCACAACTGTGTAATATAATATGACTAAGCTGTTGAATTTTTTATGGGCTTCAGTAAGATCAGCTTCAGAAATTCTGATCATTTGGTAACACATATTGTCACCTTCATCTTTTGCTTTCTATGCTATCGTAAGGCATAACAATAAGAGAGAAATCACTGGAGTATTTGGTCCATTTTGGCCAAGTTTATCCCAACAATGTATTCCCTTGCCTTCTAGCTTTTCCCTCCCTACATTTCATAGCCTGCCTTTTTCTCTTCTCACCTCTTAATGTTACTATTTTGCTCACCTTCCTAACCACCAGCGTTGTCCTTTCTTTTCTACCTTTTATGAAAAAAAAGCAGGTGAGGCTCATATTCATTGGCTAGAATGAATTGACTTAGATTGACATTCTCTGTGCTCTATTAGGTTGGCAATTATATATGCCCACAAGTGTAATGGCCCTGTCATTACTGAACAGTTTTCTGAAAAGTATAGGCAAACCACTGTCCTGGAAGATAATTGCCCATATTCTTAAAGTATGTATTTACAGGTAAGAAAATTGTTGTGGTAGATGGTGCTTATTTAGAACAGTGAACTGTAGTGACAAAGAAGACTTGCCACATCCCCTAAGAGAATCTGTAATTTTTTCAGCAGCTCTTATCTTTTACATTTAGAATTCTTTGATAATATTTCAAGTGTAGCTTGGGGAAAAAGCTGGCTTGAGACTCAATATAAAGAAAACCAAGATAATGGCAACAGGCCCTATCAGTCCCTGGAAAATAGATGGGGAAGAAGTAGAAGCAGTGACAGATTTTACTTTCCTAGGATCAAAGCTCACTGCAGATGGTGACTGCAGTCATGAAATAAAAAGGCGACTGATTCTTGGGAGGCAAGCGATGAGAAACCTGGGGAACATAGTGAAAAGTAGAGACATCACATTGCAAACAAAAATTCGTATAGTCAAAGCAATGGTATTCCCGGTGGCAATGTATGGTTGTGAGAGCTGGACCATAAGGAAAGCTGAGCGCAGAAGAATAGACGCCTTTGAGATGTGGTGTTGGGAGAGTTTTGAGAGTCCTCTGGACAGCGAGGAGAACAAATAGGTCAATCTTAGAAGAAATTAACCCTGACTGCTCCTTAGAAGGTCAAATAGTAAAGCTGAAGCTAAAGTACTTTGGACATCAAATGAGAAGAGAGGATTCGCTTGAGAAATCCTTGATGCTGGGAAGGGTGGAGGGCAAAAGAAGAAGGGGGCAGCCAAAAATGACATGGCTAGAGGGTATTGTAGACACAATGGGCACAGAGCTGAGGGAGTTGAGGAGGATGGTGGAGGACAGAAATGCCTGGTGGACAATGGTCCATGGGGTCGCAAATGGTCGGAATCGACTGTGCGACTGAACAACAACAAAAGAACCTTCTATCCACAATGAACCTTCACCATGGTAAATTGGGGAGTCCGGTGGGGAACAGTATGGATTATGGTTATTCGGACATAAAAGAGTACCGTCAAATAATATAATAAATACATTGACTTGCATTATATAATGGACAGAAGTTTTAACCAAAGCCTCAAGTATCTGTTAAATATTGATGCAATATGTGTGCTGTTCCCAATATCTTTGTCTGCTGCAGTTCTGATGGTGTTATTTCAGAAATTTGCAGTTGGTTATAATATTTTATGAATTGTTGTTGCTTTTCAGCATTGCAAACTATAGTGTCAAGTCTAAAAAATTAGGAACTAAGTCCTTTAAAAATGTAGGTGAGGTAACTCCTGGTTTTTGGATTTCAGGAAGCAAAATCACAGCAATTGGCTATTATTTTAGATTTTGGAACAACTCAAATCACTAAAACTAATAGGGGGAGCTGCTGGTGGTGGTGGTGCTGCTGCTGCTATTGTTGCTGTCATCATCATCATCATTATCAATAACAAGTATTTCTATGCTGCCTTTACACTATTAGGTATGACTGAATGTAGCACATAAAAGAACATCCTTTTCCAAGCTCCGTTTTCATGGAGGATGCCTGCTCTCTATAAAAACTTTCTCTATTCATGAACAAAAAACTCCACTGAGGCTGTTACTCATGTGATAAATGTCAGTACGTATGTAGAAACAGCTCCCTCTTCATGGACCATGATTCTTCTTCTGTGTCTAGGTCAGACATGAAACTGCCAAAATGAAGCCACCTTTTGGTGAATTCATTCCATACTTTCTTTTGACTGACCTAGTGTGAGAAAGATTAGCTGGCACAAGGTGGCTCATTCTGTGTACCCCATGGGCCATGCTAAAATGTTTAGACATGAATTTCTACTTTTCACAGCAGCATCTCATCTTCTGCTGGAGCTAAGTGGCTTACATCCCATAATGGATTGTGTATGGATGTCTGGATCCCCATCAGTGTTTTGGACAACACCCACAATATCTGACCATTGGCGTTTTAGTCCAATACATTTGAAGGAGTCCATGTTAAGTTATCCTGAGATAAATAAAACAGCTGAATAAGTGCTTCTTTTCTATTATTATATCTCATAGAATTCCATTGTTAGTTGTGTAGCTCAGTTTCACAACATCTTGAGAACCAAAATTGCTCTTCTCTCCTTTTATCTAGTCCAGGGGTTCTCAACATTTTCACACCATGGGCCAGACCATGCCCCCTCAGACAGCTGAGCAGGCTGGACTTATGTTATCCCCCCCCCCTGTAAATACTGCCATAAAACATGTCTGCGGCTGTCGTAAACACATTTATGACACCCATGGGTGCATTTACGAGTATAGTAAATGCATTTATGACAGCCACAGGTGCATTTACAGCTGTTGTAAATGTATTTACGACAGCCACAGGCACATTTATGGCTGTCGTAAATGCATCCACTTCTGTTCCTGATTGAGGCAGCAGTGGTGGTGCAGGCCACATGAAATAGTGATGTGGATCGGGGCCAGCCCATGGGTCATAGGTTGCAAACCTCTGATATAGTCCATTACAAATGGAGTCTCTGGACTATCACCTCCCACTTTTTCCTGTCTCTCTTGTCACAAAAAAATTGTAGGAAGAAAAATTATCTCCTCCACTTTATTGAGAGAGAGAGAGAGAGAGCACCAGAAAACAATCCTTAGGGCCGAGTCGGTTCATTTGGTTTCTTGTCTTTTGATTGTTCCATCAGACATTTTCCTTCCTCGGACATGTTTCTTTCTAAAGAAAGTAAGTTTAGTGATTATTGTACAGTATCTCCAACTTCCTGAATGTTAACAAGACCAAATCCAAAGTTGTGGTTTTTGGGAAATGTTGCCCCAAATATAACTGGTATTTAGATAGATAACCAATAGAACAAACAGATTCATTTTCATATTTAGGTGTGGTATTTATGGACTCAGGGTCTTTGGCTAATCACTACAAACAAAGTTCTAGAAAGGCTGCAGTAAGCTCTAAAATATTAAACAAATTATTTAGTTACAATCACCCAAGTTCCCTGCTCCCCATCTTAAAGGTTTATAAGGCTAAAATTATTCCAGTGTTAACATATGGTACAGACTTGAATTATAACAACTATGACTTACTTGGACTTGCTCACTTGACATCTGGAAATTTATTTTGAAGATGAGTCAGTCTTCAGGCAGATCACCTAGACCTTATTAATAAGTCAACATGAACAATAACCTATATTCTACATTCTGACATGGACGTGTGACATGCACCAATTACAAATGGGGATGAGGAGCAACTTCCTCAATGACATTAACTTATCCCTCTCTGTTTGGAAGTAATTACGTGATACTAGCTGAAATTATTGATGGCCTGTTAGCCTGCTGTCATGTCTAAAATTATGGATAAAAACTAGTGTTACACCAGTGGATGTCTGCTAATGTAATGGCCTTTTCTCTTCCAATTTCTTTCTTCTACAGTGAATGAAATTTGCTTCAGAGAGTTTCTAAGCCCTCTGGAGCCAGTTTTAAGAGCACATTGGGGGCTATGGAAGAGATAGTTACTCCATTCCACTTCTGCTGATAGAAGAAGCTCCATAAATAAAATGTTACCCTTGGATCTTTTTTAAATCTATTCTTTCAGTGACTGTTTTATAATTTGCAGTTACTGCATGCAGTGACTAGATGGTATTGTAGAGACAGTGGGAAGAGAACTGAGCGAGTAGAGGAGGATAGTGGAGGACAGAAGTGCCTGGAGGACAGTGGTCCATAGGGTCGCAAAGGGTCGGAATCGACTCTGCAACTGAACAACAAAAAACAAAATATGTATAAGTCAAAGTCAAGGTGTGAGAGGAAGGATTTCAAAATTAGCAAAAGTAACTTTGATTTTAAAAAACTTTGCCGCTGCCGCCGCCCCCGGATAATTTCAGATTCATAGTACTGTATTACTGTTTCTTGCTGATTAAAAAAGAGAATGTGTTTTCAAAAGAAGAGAAAGGAAAGAAAAACATGAACATCGGCATTCTAATGGGAAGAGAGAGAAACAAGAGAGAGGTACAGTTGGATCATTATGGAAATGGAGAGAGCTGTTTGAGTGATCACACACAGACTCCCCATCTCTCTCTCTCAGCTTTGCCCTCTCTGTGAAGTAAGAATTTAGAGGAAAAGATGTGGAGTTGCAGTAATTCTCTTGAGATTCCATCCTTATCATCTCACAACCTGTCATGTTTGAGTGTATGTATCTGAAAATCGGTGCCAAGAACAGATGCTATTTTGCCCACCCACTGCTCAATAGCCTCTTTACTGAGCTAACTGAAGTTAAGGTATTATTGGAGTGCCCTTAGGTTGTTTTACTGGAAGACTTCAACATCCACATGGAAATGCTTTGATAGAAACAGATCAGTTTCATGCCCTCGGTGACCACACTAAGGTTAAATAAGGATATAATTATGACTATTGGTCTGCCTCAGCTGATATCTGATCCCATTAATGCTCCAAGGCATGCTCTAGATCAGTGGTTTCCAACAGGGGGTACACAGCCCATAGGTGGACTTCAATTCCCAGGAGCCTAAGTCAGTACATTGGCTGATCAGTGCTTTGGGGAAATGACTTAGGTTTCTGGGAATTGAAGTCCAAACACCAGCATTTGGGAAACACTGCTCTAGATAGGTTTTCTGGTCATTTGGATGTGGAGGAACTATCTGTAATTACATTGTCATAGGTGGGTCACTATCTA
Source organism: Furcifer pardalis (assembly GCA_030440675.1). Lineage (NCBI taxonomy): Eukaryota > Metazoa > Chordata > Lepidosauria > Squamata > Chamaeleonidae > Furcifer > Furcifer pardalis. The sequence goes on along the minus strand of CP126893.1, from coordinate 80,059,911 downwards.
CTGGTATTTGGGTACAGTGGGACATTAAGATCCTATAAGGAAGGGTGAATAAGATGACCAGCCACAAAATGCTTATGGATCTGAGTGGTTTCCTGGTGGTTCTTGAAGAGTTCCTTGTAGTCTTCAACTGAAGCCCTGGAATTGTAAAATTGCCAGGGTGGTAGATATGATTGCTTCATGGGCCTTCCACTTATGGAGTAGAGGCAAACTACTCTTCTGATTTCTAAAGGGCTGGCGTGATGAAAGAAATAGGATAGTGACTGGGGACAGTAGGTCTGAAGTGCTGTTGTAGCGAGTTGTTTTGAGCCAGCTTTGGTAAAGAATGAATTACTTTGTTACAATGGCATCTGTAGCCAATACTTTATTCCTTTGGCTGATTGATAGCATTGTCTAGGAGGACCTATGAAGCTCTATACAGCTTGGGTTCTAGTTACCTGAAGGAACACATTTCCCTGCATAAGTCTTTTCCTGCATACGTTTATTTTATTTAGTTCTTTGTTATATTAAGTTGCTGTTATTTTTTAATGTTGTTTATTTGTTTGTACACCACCCAGAGCGGGAAATATCCCAGATGGGTGGCATAGAAATATAATTAATAAATAAATATGAATTAGTAAGTCTGCCTTCTTCTTGTTTGGCTTGTTTTACAGGTAAAGCTAAAGGTAAAGGTTGCCCTTGCTCAAAAGCCAGTCATATCTGACTCTAGGCTTCAGTGCTGATATCCATTTATAGTCAAAGTGCCAGCACTGTCTGCAACTGCAGATGCTTCCGTGGACATGTGGCAGGCATGAGTACACACCAGAGCACACCGAACTCTGTTTACCTTCCCACAAAAATGGTACCTATTTATCTACTTGCAATTTCTTGTTTTCAAAGTGCTAGGTTGGCAGGAGCTGGGACAGAGATGGGAGCTCACTCTGTTGTGCAGCCCTCGGGTATTGAACTGTTGACCTGCTGACCTTCCATTGTCAGTTTCAGTGTCTTAACCAGTAAGCCATCACATTCCTGCAGCTTGTTTTATACAGGCTGCTTAAATTAGTTCAAAGGCACAGTCTTATTCCACAGTTAGCATTTGTTCATGTTATGCCTGTGTAGTGCTATTACAAATGTGCCAACTAAGCTGAAAGCATTTTTGAAATGTATTGTCTGGGATGAAAAAAGCAATTATTTCTTCAGATTTTTGTAGCACAATATCCTTGGAAACCAGCAATTACGGAATCACAGAGGCATCAAATTGTGTAGAAAGGTGTTAGCATGTGTTATTTCTTAAATAGCAGTTACATGAACTCATAATCAATGGGTATTATTAAATGGTAAATTGTAACACTTAACAAAGCAAACAGCACAGGCAAAAGTTGCTGTCATTCTTACTTCAGAGTGCAATTGTTGAGCTGGTTAACAAATAGATTTGTAAGAAATTAGAAACCGAAAAAGATGACAAACATGAGCCAAAGTTACTTGCCAAGGGGAAGGATTCAGCAAGTCTGTTTTCAGGAGTCTTTTAAAAACTGAGAGGAAGGGGGTTTGGCATCCCTCCTGCGGTAATGCATTTCACAAGGCTGGCACCACAATTGACAAGGCTTGATTTCTAGTTATTGCCTTTCTGGCGTCTTTGGCAATAGGCGGATGTAATCACCAAGCCTGGGATGACCAGTTCAGATGAGTAGTTACTTTTTGGGAAATGCACTCTAACACTTTTTTCTGTGACATATCCTATAGATTAAATTATAACTTCTTCAAAGTAGAGGGAAGGGAAGGTGCATTGTGTGATTATGGAGTATAGGGGAAATAGCACCTAACCCAGAGTGGATATGTGTTTTAATATTCGTACAGTATTTATATTCTCATCTCTTAAACTCCAATTGATCTGGTTTCTGTACTCCAACAGAAATCAGTCTGGGATAAAATCTCTTCTTACTTTCTAGACAATGACCAAAGTTTCAACCACAAAGGCCAGACTAAATGTTACATTGAAAAAGAGTAGTTTTAAATGAGGATTTTAACACTTTGTCAACATGCCTCATTCACTAAATTTTACTAGGGCCCTAGATAGTATGGCATTCTATTACCATAACTGACCCTGCTCCCTTCTTCTTCTGTCCTTTGTTTTATCATGGAACAACTGTTAGAGAAAAAGACAAAATAACTGTGTCATGCTTTCAAATTGCTAGAATGCAGAACTCACTATCTATAAAACACTTCACAGCAATATGTAGCTCTCTCCAGTGGTGGGATTAAAAAAAATTACTACCTACTCTATGGGAGTGGTATGGTAGGTGTGGCCAGGGGGGAAGCCCTGCATTGCACCTGAATTAGGACTACAGTACTTTATTTCAAAACTTGGATGGGCGGGGCCAGCTGGAATTGCTGCTACTAGTTCTGGTGAACTGGGGCAAACCTGCTGAATCTCACCACTGGCTCTCTCCATTCCAAAGTAAACACAAGAGCTTCAGTCTTTATCAGGAATATATCATGCCACTGCCCACACATTTGTTGTATGCCTTCTTTCTTTCTTTCTTTCTCTCTCTCTCTCTCTCCTCATTTGGTGGCCAAGGCACTTAAGATTCAACTTCACTATGTGTCCTTCCAAGGAGCAGTCAGGGTTGATTTCCTTCAGGATTGACTGCTTTGATCTCTCAGATGAAGTAGACTTGATTCATGAAAGCTAACATTAAAATATAAGTTAACATATAACAGCTACAGCATTTTTGTTTTGTTTATTCTCTGATATGCTTGCAACACAGACTAACACGGCTACTATTACAAAAAAATTAAAACTCAATATACTGTACTCCCAATGAACATTGATGGCCCTGCTTTCTTCTGTGACCCCATGGATCACAGCATGCCATGCTCCTCTTCCATTTGCCATTCTCCATAGTTTGCCGAGATGTATGCCCACTGTGTCAACTATGCTGTCTAACCATCTCATTGTCTGATACCCCCTTCTCCTTTTGCCTTCAATCTTTCCCAGCATCATGGTCCTCTCTTCTCATTGAGTGGTCAAAGCACTTAAGATTCACGTGAGTATGTGTCCTTCCAAGGAACAATCAGGGTTGATTTCCTTTAGGATGGACTGATTTGATCTCCTCGCAGTCCAGGGGACTCTCAAAAGTCTTCTCCAGCACCACAGTTTGAGGGCATCTATTCTTCTGTGTTCAGCCTACCTTATCATCCAGCTTTCACAGTCATACATCACTAATAGGAAGACCTTTGCTTTAACTATGCAGACCTTTGTTGGCAGGGTGATGTGTTTACTTTTTATTATGCTGCCTAGGTTTGCCATAGCTTGCCTCCCAAGGAGTAACTGTCTTTTTTTTCCCATGGCTCCAATAATACGGATTAACTATAATATCTTGCTGGACCTTTATGACTGAGGAAGGGGAAAGGGGGGGAAATCTCCCATTGGTTGTTGAAAATAGCAGCAGTATATCATGAAATTCTGGAACACAAATTATATCTGGATTTGCTTGACATTTCAGGGTTCTGATATCCTCTAAGAGATGTCCAGGAATAAAAAGATTGTAGATTCTTCAACCTGTTTTGAAGGGAACTCCTAGCCCCTTTCCTCTGTTGCTCAAAAAGGAGAAATTGCAATTTGCATATACAGTGGTACCTTGCATAACAAATGCATCATATAGTGAAAAATTCACACAATGAAGCATTCGTTATGCATAACACTCTCTCTCTCTCTCTCTCTTTTTTTTTTTTGTTATGCGGGGGTTTTGGTAACCGGGGTATACCCACTTAATGGGAACCCTGGTTAATGCACATTTTTTCCTGTTAAGTGAGGCATCTCCAATAGGGAACCACATTGTGAAAAAAACGGCATAGCGAAGAACTCCGTGGAATGGAGTTTTTTCGTTATGTGGTGTTCTACTGTAGATTCTACACATGAGCAAGAATCATAGAAAATCTGGGTTTCCCTTACATCCTAGAACATCCTACTTAAAAGCAGAATCTTTTCCACTTTAGACATCTCTGTCACCAGGGTACACAGAAAGAGCCGCCTCAAAGAGTGTGGTATTTTTTAATCATAATCGGGTGTACCTTGGTAATAGCCACCTTGTGTTGCCAGCTAATCTTTCTCATACTAGGTTGGGCAAAAGGAACTGCAAAATGAACTCACCAAAAGGTGCCTTCATTTTGGCAGGTTCACATCTGGCCCTGAATAACAAAGCTTTAATTTGTTTTCTGAAGGCAAGGAGTTGTGGGGCCTCCAGCAGGAGCTTGTTCTATAATGCATGGGCTGCTACTGAGCAGACCCACTTTCTAGTTGCTGATTTCTGAGCCTCTCTTGGGGTTGGCACCCTCAACCATGCAGTCTCAGCAGAACTTGTATGATGGACAATCAATGGGTGGAGGCACTTCAGCATGTAACAAGATCAAGACCATGAGGCAATTCACCTTTAGCCAATTTTCAGAAAGTCTGAAGGGAGAAAGCCTGCTGAACATGAGATGGAAGAAGGTTCCAAAGAACAAATCCACCACTAAGAAGACCCAGTTCCTAGTAGAAGCCTTTTGTGCTTCCTTTGGGGTTAACGCCCACATCCTCCAATCCTGTGAGGACTGAATTTTCTAGACCCAAATCATTTAAGATGATGGTCTTTCAGATCCCAAGGTCCTAAACTTTATATCTTAACATTAGTACCTTGAATTGAGCACAGAAGCCTACAGGCAACCAATGGAGACAGGACAGTGTCAGGAAGATATAGTTAAATCTCCATACCCCTGATACGAGCTCAACAGCCACATACTGAACCTGCTGCAGCTTCTGTATCATCTTCAGAGGAAGTTCCACATGGAGAGTTTTACAATAATCGATTCTTAAGGTTACATTAACTAGTGTCTTGAGAAATGTCCTGTTTAGGAAGGGGTGAAGCTGGGCTATCTGCCACAGATTGGGGGGGGGGGAGGCAGACCTGGCCACAGAAGAAATTTACTTTTCCATGGAGAAAGCCAGATTTAGAATCACAACTCATTATCAAACATTATATTATGAAAGTATTACCATGCATGTTGAGTCATGGCAGTTGCATGAATTCCTGATTAGGGGTTTAATGAGTAAAAGAAGCCAGGCTTCCATGGCTTGAAGCAAACCCATGCACAACTTCAATTGCTCAGCTACTACATTACATTAACTTATTTATTTTTAGCCTTTATACCATCCAACTTGGTAAAAGCATTTCTCTGTGAAGTTATTAAGATGTAAGATCAAAACAAATTCACCCAGAAAAAAGATTTGGGGATTTGGAAGAATGAGGTATTTTAATATCAAGTCAGGACTGCAATTTGTACTCTTCTTCTTCTTTCATGTCCTGATCAAACCCTGGACTGCCAAAAAGAAGCCACTTTCTTCACTTTGTCATTGGCCAAACTTAAGTTCTCAGTGGTGCATGTTTCTAGCAGTAATTGGCAGATCAGTAAATGAGCCAGATTTTGTATCTCTCCACATTCACACTGTGTGATGTCCTCCAGCAGCCCCCTCTTGAACATGTTGGTCTTGCATTTAGGAACCCCAACCCAGGGTCCTCCAAGCAACATAGGGGAGGTTGAGTTCCTCAGCCATATCCTCCTTTAATGTTGTTCCTTGTCCAGTGAGCTCCTTCCTCCATCTTCTGGTTTGGTTTTGCTCTTGTGTACCCTCAAGAATGGGACTGCAGTGTCTCAAGTGGTTAAGACACCGAACTCAATGACTGGAAGGTCAGCGTTTGATTCCCGAGTACTGCACAACGGAGTGAGCTTCCAACCTAAAAGTTCAAAAGCAAGAAATTGCAAGTAGGCAAATAGGTACTACTTAGGTGGGAAGGTAAACAGTGTTCCATGCCTGCCATGCATCCATGGAAATGTCTCCAGATGCAGACAGCATTGGCTCTCTGGCTGTAAACAGAGATGAGCACTGAAACCTAGAGTCAGATACAACTGGCTTTTGAGCAAAGGTGACCTTACCCTCAAGAATATTTGTTCTTGCCATAAAGTTCTTCCTGGATCTGAGCTACCAGACTTGAGGCACATATCCATCCAGAGGATGGCGAGGGTAATTCTCTTGTTTAGTTCTCTTGGTGTCCACTGCTGCTTCTCTCCTTATCTTTGGTGGAGAGATGCCAATAACATTTTCCACTCTAAAAAGTAATTGTCAACATTTCTGATATAATGCTGATTTCTACTCTTTACATATGATTAACAAGATATTGGATGGCTATATCAATCTTGTAAGTTGGGGAGAAATGCTGAATTTTTATTTGTTTACTGTTGAACTAAAAGACTCACAGTTTTACCAATTACTTATCTATATTGCAGCAGCTCCAGACGAAGGATTTTGCAATCCATATGCTCAGATCATGCTGTTCGCCAGACGGGCTGCATATTTTTAAAGAACCAAATTGCCAATCATTAGTTTGAAGAAGTTTGAGTGCAAAATCTCATGAGGATAAAATCTAAACCATGAGAACACTGAGAAACAACTCTTCAATTCTGTTGCTGCATTGAAGGGTGGATATTAAGAACACCTGTACCATAAGTTTAAATGCTCTGTTTAATTTATATTCATCCAACACAGAGATAAAGAAATTAATCTGCTCCCTCTGGATTGTGCCAATCTTCAGAACGGTATGAAAGCCTTCTGATCCTGGCATTCTTCAGTTCCTGCAATGCAAGTGTTGCTGCCCTTTTCCATTCTGCAGAGATCTGCGTGTATTTGGACAGAGAAGGTGTGTAGTTAATAAGCCAATAGAAAGCAGGCTCCCTCTCTTTAGTACTATATTACCAAGGGGCAACAGCACAGATGTGTAAATAATCAGATTAAAAGAGTCTGGGACATAGTTCTCTCTGAACATTTAACTCAAGATCTCTGGTGCGCAAAACACATCTCAAATTCAAGTAACATCAGTGCACCCTGGTTCCCTTCATTACTCATGTTCTTCTTTGTTTATAGACAAAGAGCCAGTGCTGTCTGCATCTGCAGATGCTTCCATGGACATGTGGCAGGCATAACTACACACCAGAGTGCATAGAATGCTGTTTACTTTCCCACCAAAGTGGTACCTTCTTATCTACTTGCAATTTCTTGCTTTCGAATTGCTAGGTTGGCAGGAGCTGGGACAGAGATGGGAGCTCACTCTGTCATGCAGCACTCGGGTCTCAAATTGCTGACCTGACAGTCATCAAGTTCAGCATCTTAACCACCAAGCCACAACAGTCCCATTTATGTTCATCTACACAGAAATAAACATTTCAATCCTCCTGTAACACTCAATGGATTGTAGAGAACAGTATCCTGGCCTAACTCTTCTTCAATGCTCCTGTTCTCATAGGGGGGGGGAAATGAAATGCCAACTTTCGTGACTATCAGCTTCATAACTTTAAAGCAAAAACGAATATGGAAGGACTCTAATTCTACAGAAACACATATTATATTTGAAAAATCAAATCATAGATTCCCTTGCCTCTTTCTTTCCAACTTTCTCCTTCTCTTCCTTCCTGCAAAGCTCATGGTTATAATTTTATCCTAAAATTGTGTTTTGAATTACAATAGTTTGTTACTATTCTAAATAAACCTTTTAAAAAAGACTCACCCACTACCAGTTCTTCAAAAACTGAAAATGCCATTCAAATAACAGTTGGTGAATGGAAAGCCTGAAAGGGCTACGTTGAAGGAAGGTAAATCCTGATTTGATCTGTTATTCTGTGGCTTGAGGAACTCCTTTCTCTCCTCAAGTTGGTAGGGCTTACTTTCTTCTTCTTGCTGTTTGCAAAAGAACAATTTTGGATTTTCATACAGGAAGGTTGCACACAAAGTAAGGGTTGTGGAGTGCTTTAACTGTGCAGGATTGACTGGAACTTGCATATACTGACCTGTGGGGCAACACATGGAAAATAATCATGTTAATTTGTAAGTCTTGACAAATTGGGGTATGCATGCAAATTATTTTTTAAAAAGGGATGCATATGTTTTTAAAAAGTACTTCAGCATCACAGTCTCTTGCAAGATGTCTTAAGGAAGTTGGGAAACATTTGCAGTGTAGCCTTGTCTGTGCCAAGACAGCTTAATTGTTTTAAAACAACAGCAAGATTGTTTCACATTCTCACTCTGTGATTCTCGGGAGGCTGAATTAGTACAGGAAATGGGAATGTTTACAACTGTGGCTAAAACAGGTTCATGCAACCTCTTAGAAACACCATTGATTTAGTCATTGATTATTTGTAATTGGCTGTTCCTATTGTGGAGAAACAGAAGAAAATTCTTCTGCAGGAATTTAGTTCAGCCAAGCATTGTACAATATGTGGTCTCACAGTACCATTTGGAGAAGAAGAAATTGCAGAGACTTCATTAACATTACATTCAGCTCTGATTATATAATGATGCAACACAATCTGTTTGGTTGCTAGTCTAGTGTTCTTAAATCTCCTGATTTACCATTTTACCAAAGGAACTATGTCAAGATGGGAATTTGATTATAATGGCGACTGTGAGAAATTAATAAAGGAAGGGACCTACCAGTAATTGTATTTTTTAAAATAATTAGTATTAATTGGTGTGTGTGTGTGTGTGTATGCGCACATGTATGCACATGACAGCTATTAGCAATACACTGATCTTTGAACTAAGCAGATTGCATAATGTCCACTACAGTGGAAATTCACAAAGCTGTCAGCATACATGCTCATTACAGCCATAGTGAAACACAAATTATCTTTGTTAACTAATTCTACTAATTTCCCATATGGCCATCTATTTCTACAGAGAACATTTACAGGGTAATTAGGTTTGATTGTCCCTGTTATTCATAGAGGCAAAAGTTATTCTCAGCAGGTCTCCTAAGGTAAAAGAATAATTTGCTTTTATTTCATGAAATCAAAGGAAGTCTGCATCAGATTCAAAATTAATGGCTGAGTTTATAGCAACAGTTTAATAAAACAGAAACAAAATTAGGTAGGCATTTAAGAACCAGGAATAAGTAATGGTTTATTTCACCTCAACACGGTGCTTTTGTATATTATAGCTTTTAAATTTATTGACTATTTGAACGCTGAAATGTTCAGAAGGGCAGTGATTTCATACAGCTTTGTCTCCAGAGAGAATACACAATTGCTATGAATAGTACAAATAGTTTATCAATAGAAATGCTTATTTTGGAATTGAGCAGCCCCATATATCATGCTCTGTGTAATGGAAGGATAACAAACTTCATGAATGACATTGGTAGTCCTTAAAAGAATCATCTTTTTATTGTTTCCCTTCATATATTTTTCAGAAACAATCTCACGAAACCATTTTCATTTAGGAACCTTGCAAAAGAAGGAAATAGCTTCCTAATGTATCAGATTGATTGACTGTAACGGTTAAATCTTCTATTATGTTGCTGCAAAACCAACAAAAAGTCATATCCCATTTTAACAAGCTTTTGTTTTGCATAAGCCTGCAAAGACACTAGCCTCGGGGCTAAGCTCTCCCACTCCTTCAGATGTCAATGAAAATGTGCAGCTCCCACAGGCTGGTGATGTTCTCTGTTTCAGAGAGCTGATGCTGAGGGTAACTCTCCTATACCTCAGGATGTCTGGGGTCCAGAGAGGGAGATTCTGTCTTCTTCTGGAGGAGGCAGCAGTGCCTTCACTCCCTTCCCAGAGCACAGCAGATGAAGAAGGACAGATTGGGAAGGGACCTGTGGAAGAGTGTCAGATCTTTTCTTCTCTGTGACTGGTCTTCTTCTTTTGTGTCCCAATCAAACCTGGACTTCCAAAATGAAGCCACTTTCTTCACTTTGTCATTGCCCAAACTTAAGTCCTCAGCAGTGCACATTTCTGGCAGTAATGGCAGACTAGTAAATGGTCCAGATTTTGTATCTCTCCACGTTCATTCTGTGTGTTGTTGTCCACCACCAGCCCCCACTTGAGCATGTTGCTCTTGTATTTAGGAACTCCAATCCTCAGCCTATTCAGGGTCCTCCAAGTAACATAGGGGAGGTTGAGTTCTTCAGTTATAGCCTCCTTTAATGTTGTTCCTTGTCCAGTGAGCTCCTTCCTCCATCTTCTAATTTGGTTTTGTTTTTGTGTACCCTCACCCCATTCTAAAGACTGCAGTGGATCAAGTGGTTAAGATGCTGAACTTGACAACTGGAAGGTCAGAGTTCATTCTCAAGTACAGCACGACAATGTGAGTGCCCGTCTCTGTCCCAACTCCTGCCAACCTAGCAGTTCAAAAGCAGGAAATTGCAAGTAGATAAATAGGGACCATTTCGGTGGGAAGGAGCATTCCATGCACTCCAGTGTTGAGACATGCCTGCCACATGTCCACAGAAACATATGCAGACGCAGACAGTGCTGGCTGTTTGGCTGTAAACAGAGATGAGCATTGAACCCTAGAGTAGAAAATGACTGGGTTTTGTGCAAAGGTGACCTTTACCTTTTGACTCTCAAGAATGTTTGTTATCAGCATCAAGTTCTTCCTGGATTTGAGCTGGTGGATATGAAGTTCATATCTGTTCAGAAGGTGGTGAGGGTCTTTCACATGTTTAGTTTTCTCAGCATCTGCTTCTACTTCTCTCCTAATCTTAGGTGGAGTGATACCAACAAGAGGGTATATTTTCTCAACTGGTGTAGGTTTGAGGCATCCTTTCACTATCCACATGGCTTCATTAACAGCAATGTTAAATTGTTTTCCATGTGTCGATCCACTCCATACTGGAGCAGCATACTCTGCTGCAGAGACGCTCAGAGTCAAAGCTAATGTGTACCATGTGGATGTGTTTGAGATCCCCATTTATAGTTTGTGACTGGTCAGTGCAAGAGTACTGGGCAGCTGCTCTTTGGCAGCATTCCTAAGCAGAGACATTACTGGGATGATATTGGCAGTATGAGACAACTGTGCACTTGCCATCCCAGGCAGCACCATCTGAGGTCACCTCCTCCGTTTAGCTAATGGCAGGGCTGGCTCAGACTAGACCACTTCATCAGATCTTAGATGGAAAGAGGAGAGGCAAAAGGTGGAAATGTTAATGATTACATTCACAGCAGCAATTTAACAAGCAAGTACTAGGAGCTGGCAAGGACAACTTGACCTAGATAGGCAGACTCAGGGATGTTTCTAACAAAAGATGTTTTGAATAACCCAGCTTTTGCAGTTGGGGGAAAAGGACAGAAAGAATTTAACTACTGTATATGCTGGTGTATAAGACTACTTTTTCCCCCTGAAAAACATGCCTGCAAGTGGGGGGGTCATCTTATATGCCGGGTGCACTTCAGTTGGGATAGACATAGCTGCCCATAGTGGTCTCCCAATGCTCGCCCGGTGCCCATAGTGGCCTCCCGATGCCCGCCTGGTGCCCATAGTGGCCTCCCGATGCCCATCCACCTCATTCTGCATACCATCCAGTATTGTGCAGTATCCAGCAGCGAGACAGGGGTGCCAGCCTTTTCAGCGTGACTGGCCCGTTCTGCTCGGTGGGAAGCAGCGGTGCTCCGCCCCACCCCTTGTCTACGCAGAGCTCGCACTTGCGCACTAGTGCCGGCCACAGGGAGATGCTGAAATCAAATCTGATGTTCTTTTATGTTTTATTTGGTGTGTGGAAGGTGTGCGGAAGAGGGGGTAGTCTTATACGTATATAACAAACTCTACATTTTGAGTGGAAATGTCAGGGGGTTGTCTTATACACCCAGTCGTTTTGTACCCCGGCATATACGGTACTGTGACAGGGAAGGATAACTTCCAAATATTGGGTCTGAGTGTGTTGTGCATGGCCCCTTCTAATATTGGAAGACTTCCTGTGCCCAATAAACTGTCCCCAGTTTGTTGTTGCTGTTTTATAAAATTCTCCCCAGTCTCTTTAAGAAGAAATGGAGGTGCAATTTTGCTACATTTTGGAAGTGGGGGTGGCTTATTTCAGACTGTTAGGGACTTTCTCCAAAACAGTGAGTAGATGGTTTTAAAAAGCAAAGGTGAGGAAGGCAAAAATGGTAACAGCAGCAGCTACAAAAAATTAAAAATTAAATACTGTAAATAAAAATCTATAAAGGGAGGAAAGGGACTTCTTTTTAAAAACCAGAGAGGTTTTATTTAAAAGAATATTGGTGGGATATATGGAGTGCAGAGTGCTGCTGAGCTTCTTTACAAGGAATACTGATTTGTGGGCTGCATATCTCCTCCACTCCACCTATTCTAGGTGATCTTTACAGATAGGCCCAAAGGAAAAATGTAGAAAGGCATGAATTACAAGGAATAAAAATTTCCTAAACAGGAACATGTAGAGAAATAAAAAAACCTTTGTTCTTCTTTAAGCTGCAGGAGATATAGTCAAGTCTTTTGATTAATTCTTTTTCAGCCATTTCCCATTGGAATTGTCTCCAGGTTGCCACAATATTCTGCACCATTTTTGTTGTTCAGTCACATAGCTGAGTCCAACCCTTTGCAATCCTATGGACCACTGCATGCCAGGCACCCCTATCCTCCACAGACTGCTCAGCTCTACGCCCATTGCATCAACAAACCATCTCATCCTCTGCTGTCCTCTTCTCCTTTTGCCTTCAATCTTCCCCAGCATCAAGACCTTCTCAAGTGAGTCCTCTCTTCTCATTTGGTGTCCAAAGCACTTTAGCTTCACCTTCAATATTTGTCCTTCCAAGGAGTAGTCAGGATTGATTTCCTTCAGGATTGACTTAGTTGATCTATTTGCTGTCAGGGTACTTTCTAAATTCTCCTCCAGCACCACATTTCAAAGGTGTCTATTCTTCTCTCAGCTTTCTTTACGGTCCAGCTTTCACAACCATACATTACTACTGGGAATACTATTGCTTTGACTATGCAGACTTTTTTTGGCAGAGTGATGTCTCTGCACCATAGGCCTGTTTTTCACTTCACCATTCCATGCCAACTGTTGTTTTGATGGGCTTCTGGGCAGAAGGGCAGTCTACAGCCCCATCTTCTTTTGTATCTAGGTCAGATTTGCAATTCCAGTCTAATGTGACATTTATACTACTGACTTACTGGTCATGGGGATCGTGATCACTGAGTAGTAAGGGTCCTCTACTGTCTATTGTAAACATTTCATTGGGCCAAAATCTTTTACAGTCAAACCTCGCTTAACGACCAACTTGCTTAGTGAAAAACTCACATAACGAGCAGGTTTTTCAAAAAGAGATCCGACTCACATAATGAAAATTTTTGCTATGCAAGTCGGGCTTTCCCTATGGGAAAACTCACATAACGAGCATTTCTATGGGAAAAACTCGCATAACGAAATTTTTTCGCTATGCGAGTTTTTCCATAGAAATTTTCATCATGCGAGTTTTCCCATAGGAATTTTCGTTATGGGCTCAAACCATCATACACAGATGATTCACAGATGATTCTTATATGATTCTACAGATTGCATCTGTATTTCTAGATCTTCTGTTATATTACTTTTTGAAGTGGTAGCCATATTAGTCTGTGCAAGCATAACAGAGAGCAAAGAAAATAAAAAGACAAAAAGCGCTGTGGCACCTTAAAAACTAATTCCTGTATTTTAATGTTAGCTTTTGTGGATCAAGTCCGCTTCATCAGACATAAGAGTGGATATCATGGTCTACATTCATAAGTGTTTGGTATAGAGACCCATAGTGGCTGGGTGAATTATTGGCTCTGTAAGCATTAATTTCCTCCTATACTATGTTTGCCCTTTCACTCTTCGATCAGTTATGCTGCAAAGAGAAAGCTAATTTTAGCATGTAGACAATATGCTCTAATGCCTGCAAACCACCTGAATTATTTAATTTCATTACCCAAAAATAAGCTGAAGAAGTCTTTGCAGCTTGTTAGTAAAGCACTAAGTATTCTATCTATGTGGTGTTTCATTTTAATTAAAATCTAGGCTTGGACAGAATTATTCAACTAATCAATGCACATTCTTCAGAGATCTCAAAATTAACATAGAATGTCACTTTCAAACACAACAAAGGCAGAAATCCTGTTGCTTAGTGTAGTCATTCACACTAGAGTAGGCAAATTTGAATCAGTGAATTTATGGAGGAGTTGCATCACTAAATCTCCACTGATTCAATGTCTTATTCTAGTAATAATATTCTACTTATTCTACTAAATAATAGGATTTCAGCCAATAATTAATGTGCACTGGACAAACAGTTTTTTTCCTTTGGGATCAAAATTGCTGGAAGAAACATCAACAATTTAAGATATGCAGAGGATACCACCCTAATGGCAGAAAGTCAAGAGGACCTAAAAAAGCTCCTGATTAAGTTGAAAGAAGAAAGTGAAAAAGCTGGCTTGAGACTCAATATCAAGAAAACCAAGATCATGGCAACAGGCCCTATCAGTCCCTGGAAAATAGATAGGGAAGAAGTAGAAGCAGTGACAGATTTTACTTTCCTAGGATCAAAGCTCACTGCAGATAGTGATTGCAGCCATGAAATAAAAAGGCGACTGATTCTTGGGAGACAAGCGATGAGAAACCTGGGGAACATAGTGAAAAGTAGAGAGATCACATTGCAAACAAAAATTCGCATAGTCAAAGCAATGGTATTCCCGGTGGCAATGTATGGTTGTGAGAGCTGGACCATTAGGAACGCTGAGCACAGAAGAATAGACGCCTTTGAGATGTGGTGTTGGAGAAGGGTTTTGAGAGTCCTCTGGACAGCGAGGAGAACAAATAGGTCAATCTTAGAAGAAATCAACCCTGACTGCTCCTTAGAAGGTCAAATAATAAAGATGAAGCTAAAGTGCTTTGCACATCAAATGATTCACTTGAGAAAGCCTTGATGCTTGGAAAGGTCGAGGGCAAAAGAAGAAGGGGCCGGCCCAAGATGAGATGGCTAGATGGTATTGTGGAGACAATGGGCACAGAGCTGAGCGAGTTGAGGGGGATGGTAGAGGACAGAAGTGCCTGGCGGACAGTGGTCCATGGGGTTGCAGAGGGTCAGAATCGACTGTGCGACTGAACAACAAATACCGTAGTTATTTTGCACTGACAGATTTTTTAATCAGATGCATGCATGACGGTGTGAGCGCCTGTCTCTGTCCCAACTCTTGCCAACCTAGCAGATCGAAAGCAAGAAATTGCAAGTAGATAAATGACCACTTCGGTGGGAAAAGACCTTGGGGACATGAAAGAAGCCTCATTGCTGGAGAAACTCCTGAGTGGAGTTTCTCCAGCAAAAGTCCTTTCAACCCAGAATAATTTCTGACACAAAATTATTATTATCTGACGGGCCAACTTTAAGGTGATATAACACTGAGTGGAACAAAAGCTCACAAAATCTTTTTTGTTAGGGGCAAGAATTTCTTGACTTGACATAATGTCAAAAAGTTGATCAATGTAAAAATTTGTGTTCTTTTATTAAAATGAAACAACTAGGGCTCTTTTCAAAAGCAGCAGCATTCACCGAAAATGTGGGATTTTGCTCAAAATGCATAACCTTTTGCAACATATTCACACCTTTTCACACAGTACAAGTTTACTTATGTGAAATACTGTACACATTTCTATCTAAAGTACAATTTTTTATGCAAAAAACATTTTAATTTTTTAAAATAAGTTTTTACATGTGAAAAATCACAGTCTCAGCAGGGGACAAAGATGGTGGTGGGTTTTTTTTGGGGGGAGGGGGCTGTGTGTGTTATAAACCACAAGAAATAGGTGTAGATTTACATCCTTAAACCAGACTCTGTTGGTTTTGCTACAACAGAACAACAAACCTTCACCTCTGTAAGTATCTGCTGAACACATTGCTCTGTGGTAGCATCTCCCTCAGTTTAAAAATCTTACATGAAGTAACAAACAACAAGTCAACTGTTATTTTTCCCTAAAAGCATTTCATATATTTCTCTGGAATTTCTCTCTTTTTGCTCTCTTGACACCTTCCATTAGTCACTATAATATTTTCTTCATTTCTGTTCCCATTTGAGAGATCCACTCAACTGAAAATTGTGTTTGGTCAATAGGTTGTAAGAATATTAGCAGTAATCAAATATAAAGGCAAATTGCAGCATTATTGGAAAAATATTTCTGTATGTTTGATGTAGCATTCAGCTTTTCTTTAGATTATATTATCATGACTATTCATTAACTATAATGAAATAGCTACTTTGAAGAGAAAGGGTTGAATGTCAAGAAAGGGCAGTACACTGCATATTGTTAATCATTGAATTGCTGCTATTTTGTTTTACTGTTAGCAAGGCAGGACACAGCCTTGAAAGCTGATTTTTTGAAAGTAATTCAGATCCATTATTTGTTATAGTGTTTTGAAAGTAATTCCTGCTCTCATTAAAATGTTGACACAGTAATTTGCTACACAGCCAGGTAAACTGCTGATTGTTTTAGAATTCGTGACATAACAACACAAATGAAAATACTCATCAAGATGCGTTAAGATACTTAAAGTAATCTTTTTCTACTCATTACATTAACTGACCTTATAGCACACTTGTTGCTCTACGTCTAACAGAAACTAGTTGTTTCCAAATTACAATTTTGAACAGGAAGAAGAGGCATTTGGGATATTTCTCTTCATCAGGTGCCCTAACATTTGTGGAGTAATTTACTGCTTTGCCTCAGATAGCACGATTTCCTGATTATGCTTCTTATAGTATAGATAGAACATGATCAAAAATAATAAAGAGAAGAGAAAATGCAACAACAGACTTTTCTGCTGGGAAACTATGGGGAAACCTACAAGGCCCCTAGTTTATAAGGAGTCATTTTCCACACAAAGGTACAGCTGGAGTTTGTGGGGAATGAAAGATATATAAAGTAAGACTGGCTGGTGCTACTTTAACTGACTCAGAAATCTAGTTTAGGTTCTTCAAACCACAAAACAAAGACCCAGTTTCAGTTTTCTGCTCCACACCTTAAAATATGAGAATGTAAAGGGGAGGTTTTAAGCTTTGGAGTGCCTTCTATAAGACTTTGGAAACACCACTGCTGGTATCCTGGTAACAGACTTGCAGAGTCTTTGTAGCACATGCTATCTGACTTCTGGAAACAGGCACTAGGAAGCTACAGCAATATTTCAGAAGGAATGTTAGTCAAACACTGAGCCCTCGGCTACAAGATAGAATAGAATCCCTTTGCAGTTGGCTCTTATTTTTTAAGAGTGCAATATCTCATACATTACTATAGAACTCATAAAATTTTAAATTAATATATATAACATTTATTCCCTGCTAAACTACATATTGAGATTGCATATAATCTTGTAACTCATATCTGCATTGTAGGAAGGGATGCATTAATCTAAACAAACAGTTTTTCAGTTCTGGAACATTCACAAAAAGAAAGATAATAAAAGTAGGAGAAATGGTAGGCAAGGGTAAAAGATATTACAATTGCATAAAGTATGGGTTTAGCACCATGAACCTTAATCTTTCTGTGTCAGCAAAGCTATCAATAAACACCCAGAGCTGTGCAAGGTTTAATGAAGAGTTTATTTCCACTGCTGATTTGTTTATCCATTTTTCTTCCTTGCTCTCACTTTAAGATTGAAGAGACACTAATTGGAGTTGTGATTTACTGTATTGTGTGTTTCTGTGTTTTATAACACTGAATATAGGAAAAATACCTTTAATACCGATATGGTTAAAAGCTACCCATTTTTTCTTTTAGAATATGGAATCACAGACAGCCTAAATTGATTATTTTAAATTGGTTAAAACCACATCTTAGAAGCCATGCAAAGAAATATGAGTAGAGGGAATATATACAATACAGTCAAACCTCGCATAAAGAGCGTCTCGCTTAAAGAGTAACTCACTTAAAGAGCAGAATTTTCTCTGAATGGTCGCTTCGCTTAACAAAACAAACCAAAAACTCGCTTAACAAATAAATCGGGGTTCGCAATCGCCCCCACAATTGGTCACTTCCGATGGTGTTTCGCTTAAAGAGCAAACTCGCTTAAAGAGCAATCCTGTGGAACGCATTATGCTCTTTAAGTGAGGCACAACTGTATAGAGAAATGAAGTAGATTGTGATATACTAATAGACCTGTAGAGGCAGCTGTAACTTACTCTTGTACAAGCTATTTTGACTCAGATCAGTATTTCCCAATGAAGATTCTGAATCAAGAGGTTTTTTCTTGCTAAGACTATTCAGTTTATTGGCCAAGAACCAAGCTGGGCAGATAACATAGATCTCTCTGAGGTAATGCACAATAATCCATAAAACCAAACACCTCTTATAGGATTTTGATAAACAATACTCAGCATTTTGTGAACTCCCAAACTGATGGTTCTCACATCAAGATGTTTTCACACTCTGATATTCTCTTTCACCAGAAGACATAATTCCTGATGTATACAATATACAGTAATACCCCGGGTAACGCGAGTACCGTATAGCATAAAAACCGCATAACGTGACAAGATTTTTGGGAAAATCTTGTATCGAATAACGCGATTTTCACGTTATTTGGAACAAGCGTATGTGGGGGGGAGTTGGATTGAGTAGAACATCTACCCAATCCAACCCCCCAGTGCCTGTCCCCATGATGTTTGGAAAGGGTACAGGGATCCTTACCCTTTCGAAACTTCGAGTTGCGAAAGGGTAAAGATCCTTACCCTTTCGCAACTTTGGGTGGCTTGCAGGCTTGCGCGCGGCAGTTAGGGCAGGAGACGGGGGTCTTTCCCGTACCTTGCCCTAACCCCGAACGACACGCGATCGCGTGCCTCCCCGGGGGGAGGGATTTCGGACAAGCCGAGCCTTGCCTCGGCGTGGTTTGTCCCTGACGTCAGGGCTTTTTTTTAGCATTGTTCGATCAATGTATCGAACAACGTTAAAAACCGGGCAAAGTCATGACTTGTGGAACCATGTCATAACGTTGTCCGGGGTTCTAGTGTAATGCAAAGTACATTGTTTTGTTTTGTTTATATAGCTTCCTGTTCTTCTCCCCACACATGAAGATATCTCTTTCGGTCTGAAAGTGATAAAGATTCCCTTGTGGTTTTATATAGAAGGCAGAAAATGAAACTTTTTTTAATCTCACTCTCTTTAATGGGACATTTGAGAAGTTGATTAAGGGACAGAACAATTTTACTTTTGGTTGACCATAAGTAACTGTCTTTGCTAGGGAGATTTATCACAATTTGGTCTGGTTGTAAAATTTGCTGCACTTTGTTTTGTTTGCTTACAGAAAGTTCTTGTTTTTTTGTGTTCTCTAAAGGGTCTGGTGGCATTTTCTGAGCTGTTAGCCCCTTGTTGTAGGTTGGCTGGAAGTTGTGAAAAAGTTAGGGACAGTGCCAATGTATTTATCTGTTCCAATTTTATGGAGATGATCAAATATTGGTAGGAGCAATTCTGCAGAGTTTAGACATGCATCCAGCAGTTGATTGGTGATAATTTCCAGCTGAGGAAATTATTACTGTGCTGGGTGTATGTTCCCCTTGTTCTTTCTCATTCTGGATTTTTCTGGTGGCAGGGCAGTTATAAGATTAAAAGATTTGTTACTCACATCCCTGGGCATCTGTTGGTTTGCTGGCTGAAGAAAGACTTCCATTCTAATCTGTCTTTTCTCTCTTTTCTTCTTTCTTGGTGCATTTCCCCCTTTTCTTGGGGGGGGGGGAGTGTCACATCAGGAAGCCTTTTCCATTTCCTTTTCTTGCTCCTGGGTGGCCGTCTGTGTTTGGTAGGCATGGTTGGGGCTTGGGGCAGGAGCTCGTGAATTGTGCTGCTAGCTATTGGTCATGTTGGAGGCGGTCCCCTCCCCACACATGAGCTAGTGGGATATCTGCTACTTATAGATAACAAAGATAATATATAATACATATTAGTCTGTGGTACAGGCATATCAGAAAAGAAAAACAAAAACAAAACAAAAACCCTGCAGCACTTTAAAAACTAACTGCTATACAGTCAAACCTCGCATAAAGAGTGTTTCGCTTAAAGAGTAACTCGCTTAAAGAGCAGAATTTTCTCTGAATGGTCGCTTCGCTTAACAAATAAAACCAATCAAAAACTCGCTTAACAAATAAACTGGGGTTTGCAACCCCCTCACACACACAATTGGGCACTTACAATGGTGTTTCGCTTAAAGAGCAAACTCACTTAAAGAGCAATCCTGTGGAACGCATTATGCTCTTTGTATAATGCGCTCTATGTATTTTTACTGTGAGCTTTCATGGATCAAGTCCACTTCTTCAGCCAAGGAGCAAAATTTCAGGTATGGTTTACATACATCAGATGCAGGGGTCAAGATGTTACAAAGGAAGTGGGTTACCAACAGTGGTGGGATGTCAAAAATTTTACTACCCCACCGTGATGTCATCACAGTGTGGGTGGAGCTAACATCATGACATCATGACATTGTGGGGGGAGCCAAAGAAAATAATAATAAAATAAAATAAGATACAAATAAGCATGCACGCGCGCACACACACAACACAACACAAGGATAGCAAGGAGGACAGCAAGGAGGCCATGCATATGCGCCAAGCACTGTAGGTATGCATGCACACCAAGTGCTTGGCACGCATGCGCAGTGGGGAAACCAGTGAAAAGGTAAGCCCCAAAGGTGGTTCCCCCCAAAAGCTGCTACCGGATCTCCAGGACACTGGGAAAAGTTACTACCGGTTCTGGCAAACTGGTGAGAACCTGTTACATCCCATCGCTGGTTACCAAACTGTAAAGCAAAGAGCAATCAAGCAGAATGACAAGACAAGTAAGCATATCATTACAGCCTCACACAGCTGGCAGCAACAAATGATCAATGGCTTGTTATTCAGATTAATTCTAAATATCAGATTAATTCTAAATATTCAGATTAATTCTAAATTAATTATAAACATATATAGATAATATAAGGAAATAATCATCTAGCCTACAAGAGACAAATGCTAACCTATTAGTTTAACATTTCTTATTCTAAATTATTTAATATTGCTGCAACACTCTGAAGACATGTTTACAGTAACTATAAATCCAAACAGTGAGTTATGTTTTAAGATGATCAAAGGCTTACCCCTTTGGTAATGGGAATTGCTTCAGAGAAATGGATAAATCAAATTGCACCTGCACATGGCAGTCCTTTTACAGGCAAATGATACATTTGTATTGAAAACCTGGTATGAATGTTATACAGCAGGGATTCTCAAACTTTTCAAGCTGAGGGCTGGGTCATGCTCCCTCAGACAGCTTCGGGGGCCAGACAGCTATTTTTCCCTGCCTGGAACTTCCAGGTGTGGCGGAGGTAGTGGGGGTTAACATGAAATGGTGTTGCAGGCCACATCTGGCCCTGGACCATAGGTTGAGAACCCCTGTTATAGAGGAAACATGTGCATCATCTTCATGAAAAAGATACATTTCAAATTATATTATCACTATGGTTTAGGTGTATGGCTGTGAAGCCAGAGGTTAGGAGTCTGGTTCCTCATTGTGCCTCATAGGAGAAGAATCAGCCAGTGTAGATGTGGGCAAGCTGCACAGTCAGAAGACATCTCTAGACAAAAGGAAAGATAAACCACTTCTGAGTATTATTTGCCTTAAAAACCCTGGAAAGGATCACCATAAATCAGAATCAACATGAAGACACACAATTATTATTAATTATAAGATCCAACAGAAATATAGAACATATCAAATACAGGATGCTCACAAACATGTACAGAGAATATTAATAACCCTCAGACCTTCTGACAGTTTTTGACATGCCTATTTTCCCATGTAGTTTAGCTAATTTTTAAATTTCAAGACTAAAGAAATTAACCGTTGCACAAACAAAATGGTTTCTTTGCTCAGGGGTTAAAAAAATTCCTTTGGGTGACTACCTTTGACATTTGGCCTTGGACGTAGTTGTTTCTATATCCTTGGGATATGGACAATTAGGAATTGTTTTCATTGCTTTGATTAATTGTCCACAATCTCTGTGGCTGGACAGATGCTTGATACAATTCCATCCAAGATTATAAGTAGTCCCCCTGTATCTGTGAGAAATACATTTGAAGACTTAACACAGATGCCTGAAATTGTGGATAGTAGTGAACCTTGATATTTCCTGTGAAATATATCCTGGAAATTTTGGGGCATTGCTGGCAGCTCTCTCTATTTCTTTCTTGAACACAAAGCATATCACAGTTTGTCTAAAATGGCTTATGCAGTAGCATTTTCCCATTAATAGAGATTATGGTTAGCTTGATGGACATAGAAGGAGCATCTCCCAAAAGTGGAAAAATTGTGAGCATTTTTGGTCTTCTCCTGAAATGATGGGTTGCAGCTAGCTAATCTTTCCTATCCAAAAGCATTGCATTTCAAACCTGCTGATCAGTAAAATGACCCAATGGTTCTTTTTAGGACCACAAATGACAATAATTTCTATTAATATAGAGAGCATATCTTCATCTAGAGCGGAGTTCTTAGTTTCTTTTTTTTAAAAAAAATATTTATAGTTTTCTGACAAAAGAATAACGATACATCAATACAACAGATACAAAAAACCACAACTTGAGTTACAAATCAATTTTGATTACATCCTTGTTAAAAAAATACTTTAACTAAAAAAAATCCATAAATCATACATATAAACCACCCATGTGCTATATACATTGTCCAGGAATTACAGCAATTCATTTTCCCCAAAAGTTAGCTTGTTCTGGTACAGGTTTAATTCCTTTATTTTTAACCATCACATGTTCCACAAATCTTTTCCAAATACTCCAGAATCTATTTTCATGAACTATGCCTTTTCTAAGATTCAGCTCCCATGTTAGTTTATCATTGAGTGCTAATTGCCACATTTCTTTGTACCAATCTTCTATTTTTATCCTTAGCTCGTTTTTCCATTTTTTTGCAATGCATTGTCTAGCTGCTGACATCATTATAATCAGTAGTTCCTTATCATCATTACACATCATAAATTTATCCAAGTTTGTTAATAGGACTGGTTCCGGCCCCAGTTCAAGTCTCTGTCCAAACATTTTTTTAAATTTCTTTTTCTATTTCTCCCCAAAATTCTTTCAGTTTATTACAACTCCACCACATATGTACATATGTTCCCATTGATTGCTTACATCTCCAACAAACATTGCTTATCTTATTGTCTATTTGGTGTAACTTAACTGGGGTCAGATACCAGCGCCATAACAATTTATAATTGTGCTCTTTAACCCCTGTGCCCATACCAACTTATTGTATTGTAATGTATTGTATTGTTTGTAAGCCGCCCTGAGTCGCCACGGCGAGTGGGCGACAATATAAATTTGAATTAATAAATAATAATAATAATAAATAATAACCTGTACTGACATGGTTTTCATGATTCTTCTTCTCCAAATTTCTTGCCACTTTTTTCCTGAAATTGCTATATTTAATTCTTGTTCCCAGCTATTTTTAAAAATTTCTTGTATATTTCCTGTTTTGTTTAAAATTTTGTATAACTTGCTAATAATCCCTTTGATACCCATTTTATCTTTTCTAATCTGAACTAACATTTCCTCAAAAGCTGTCGGATCTCTTTCTAGGCTTCTTTCATGTATAATGTTTTCATGTTTTCATTCCATTTATTTATCTGAAAGATCTGGAACCAATTTAATTTCATCTGTAAAAAAAGTTCTTTTCTTTCATCACTTTCTTTACATATTTTAGCCCAGTCCTTGAGCAATAAGGTTTTTTTGTCTATTAGTACAGTCTTAATACTTCCATCTATTCTTATTGGGAAATTATTAAAATCCCCTATGTCTAAAATTGGTGAAACCCCCGGTGCCATGTGTTTTTTTACCCTATTCCATTCCTCCATTGTTATCTTTAAAAGTTTGTTTTGTATACCTTTTTTACCTATTTTATTTCCTTCCTTACTTAAAAATGTTGCTTTACCCATTTGAGATATTTCTTTCATCTCGATTCTTTCCCAGATCACTTCTTCTTTCATTAATATTTTAATAACATTCCTAATTTGAAAAGCTTTATAGTAATTTTGTATATTCGGTAATCCTAATCCCCCCTCTTTCTTAGGTGAGTACCACCGTGCCTTAACAATCCTCGGCCTATAAACTCCATTACAAAATTTATTTATCATGTTCTAATATTCCTGAAGTTCTTTAACACTATGTTTAATTGGTAATGCATCAAATAGGAAATTCAATCTAGGTAACAACATCATTTTTGAAAGGGCTATTCTACCAAACCAGGACAAGTTCAGAGTTTTATAATATATTATTTTCCTCTCAATTTCTTTCTTCACCTTCCCATAATTTAATTTTTTGAGATCTCCAAATTTCCCTGTTATTATTATTCCTAAATACCTTAATGAACTTTTAACTTGAATTTTAAATCTTGTCCTAATTCTGTCTTGTTCATTTATTTCTCCATTGCAAAGTATCATCTCTGATTTTTCCCAGTTTACTTTCAAGCCTGTAATTTCTCCAAAAATCTTAAAATGCTGACAAATTTTACCTAATGTCTGGGTTGTTTGTTTGACTATTAATAACGTATCATCTGCATATAAATTTATTTTATTACCTTCTAAGCCAATTATTTCCTTATCTTGACAAACGGCATTATGCAAAAATTCCGTTGCCAATATAAATATCACTGGGGATAATGGGCATCCTTGCCTTGTTCCTGATTCTAACCTTATCCTTATTTCCTCTGTATATTCCTCATTAACCTTGACTCTTGCAACTCCTTGCTGATATAGTTTGGCTGTTACTCCTTGAAATTTATTTCCAAATCCATATAAATTTATCATTTCATGTATTGTCCCCCATTGTAATGAATCAAATGCCTTGAATATATCCAATGCTAAAAACCCAATTTTTTTTTACATTCTGCTAGGTCCATTAAATCCAATACCTTCCTAATTAAATCACTTTGCTGTGAAGAGAAATGTAATGTTCTTTTTGAAGTGGTGGCCATGTTAGTCTTGGAAAAGTTATTATTATTATTTTGGATTACAGCTTCTAAAATTTTCCAAAGCAGTAACTGCAGTCCCAAAATATAACTGCACACATCCTGTCAGAATGACAATGTAACTTAATGAGTGGTGGATAATCATTGTTCCTAAGTGAGAGAATTGCTGTATTCAGATCTTACACCCATTATTTGCATCAAACAACCCACATACTTTCTGGTGGGTAAGCCCTACTGAACAAAGCAAATTTGCTTCCAAATATGCATAGGTTTCCACTGCTTTCCTCCTTTTTTGTATGTATAAAGTGTTGTGTTCCATGAGTCTTGGTTGAAAAGGCCTGCTTCTCAGCCATCCAAACAGATGGACATATGTCCCTCTCAAAGGTATAAAAGGAATAATAATCATGGATATGAACTTTGAACATTACATGAGTAAACTCTGAATGCCATGCTAAGCAAACATTGTGCATTTGGTTGATAGTCAACCATAGTCAAGTCTTTTAAAGGCCTATAATTAATTAGATAGTCTTGCAGGTTGTGATTTATCTGCTGACTGCAGCTCTTTGTACTTTCTTAAATCAAATGCCCACACTGTCAGTTGTCCAGAATAAATTTGTTAGGGCCAACATGTCAGCTGAATGATAGATCAGAATGTTCAGGTTGCCTCTTTATTTTTCCAAAGTAAATGAATCCTCCAAGCACCGTATCACTGAACTTATAATGCTCCAAAATATAACAAAAGATTTCAAAGAATTTCCCATCCAACTAGGTGGAGAAAGTAGCTAAAATGTATCTGGCTTTTCTGTTATATTCACAGACAATGAAGGTACATCTCTTATAGACTTTTATAATCTATATATGGAGTGTAAGAAGAGTCAGGCGAACCCTGACTAGAGTAGTGAGCCATCATCCTCAGCAACCGGGTACTGAAAATACTCCATCCTAGCTCTCCTATTGACAGGATGCTGGCCAAAGAGATCAAACAGAGAAACCTCCCAAATATCACGAAAGCTGTTGAGGAGAAGATAGTGGAAGGTGGGAGAAAAGTGTGGTAAGAGAGAAGTATAAAAGGGGGTGCTGAGAAGACTGAGGGAGTAAACAAAGAATGTGGTAACACAGATGCAAGTAGAATTGGGTTACTTTTCCCATGGGGGACTGGCAAGGGAGAAAAGGAGCTGAGGTTGTTCAAGCAGGGAGCCCCATGAAAGATACTAGTGAGTGTAGGATACATACAACCCAAGAAGAAAACCCCAGGTAAGAAAACTTGGTGGAACCGACAAAGGAGGATCTTTGGAATGTACTAGTGAGAATGGTGCACCTTATGGCAACTACTGCCAAGGACCCCAAGCCCTCCTATTGGGCATAATGAGCCTAAAAGGAACATCTCCATTGCCAGAGGACTGGAGAGGAATCTTGGACTCTTGAGAGAAAGGCAGATGCCAAATGAGAAAATTGGAGAGGAATCTAAAGACTTTACAACTAACTCTAAAGTTTGGGCAGGTTCCTAGAACTCATTCTGTGTAGGACTAAAAGTTAAGAGTCATTAGCCTTCCTTATGATTCAACAAGGAGATAAAAGGTGCTTAAAAAGTCGATGAGAGTTAGAAAACTGCCTCTTGAGGAATGTGTGGATAGTTCTACATTAATAGAAATAGTTAGTTTTTGGCAAAACACAAGTGTCAGTTTTTCTTCATGGAAGGAATGGGATTAAATGGCTCCACCAGAGGTGGATCAGAGATTTTGTTCTTGTATTTTTATAGCTCTCGGACATATAGTCCACAGCAGCTAACAATTCACCATGGAAATCAGCTTGCAAAAGTTACCCTGTTTAAGACTGATGACATCATCAGACATGGTGAATTTTTTTACACTAGATTTTTTTATCTCTTCTCCGAACGACCTTAGGCTCCTGCATAGCCACTTTCAGGATGCTGTTAGAGGCTACAGGATGGCAGGGGAGATGTGTATAATTACCAAAAATAGCTGTTGCCAGTAAAGTCCATATCTCAGACATTTTCCATCATAGGATCCTCAGGACCTTTGGGACAGAAGTTGGACATACATAATTTCTGGAAAATTACTGCTGCTAATTATTTTATCAACCTTATTTATTTATTTATTTATTTATATTTATAATTTACATTTATATAGCCGCCCACTTGCCACATCGTGATTGGACTATAGCCGCAGGTGGATGTTTTTGCATTATAATGTTTTCTACTATGATGTGTGTTGTTCTACTGTATGATATTTATTGAACCTTATTGCTTTGTTGCACTACAGGCCATGCCATTTTGATAGTACTGTAATGTGAATTGATGTGTAATGTGTACTGACCTACTACAGTAATACCCTGGATAACAATTTCACCAGATAACGCTAAAACCGCATAACGACGACAAATTTTGGGGGAAGATTTGCACCGGAGAATGTTCTTTCTAGCATTATCTGATGCATTGTAATAAAGAAGTAAAGGAGGCCAAAGCTCCTCTCCCTGCCACTTACCTCCTTCCTCCCCCCCCCCACCCCCAGCAATGGGGTGCCGTACTGCCGAGAGAATCCACCCCAGCCCTGGCCCTGCTTACCTTCAAGCCATCACAGCTGCTGCTCCCACCAGGTTCCCCAGGCAGCCCTTTTCACTGAAACTCATGCAAGGGTAGCGTGCACGAGCCTCGCCCATGTGGAGTCATCCTACCTGCTCTTTGCTCCGACTGAGCTAGGCTTGACCAGCTGATTGCAGAGCACAGAGCTATGCCTCATGGCAGGCAGAGGCAGCCGAGCGCCAATGCAAGAGATCAGAAAATGGAGAGGAATGGTTGCCAAGGCAGCAAGAGACGCATGCATCGGATAAGGCTGAAAATCGCATAACATTAAGACTCGTGGAACCAAGTCTTAACGTTATCCAATGTATTACTGTATATGATATTTATTGTACTTTACTGTTTTGTTATATTGTATGCTATTGTAATTTTATTTGCACTTTAATAGTGATATTAGGGGACTCTGTGAGCCGCTCTGAGTCGATTGAAACTGAGGAGAGTGGGATACAAATCTTAGATAGATAGATAGATAGATAGATAGATAGATAGATAGATAGATAGATAGATAGATAGATAGATAGATATAGAGACAGAGAGATAGAGATAGATAGATACAGATAGATATATTAAATATAGAACTAGAAAATGACAAGACAAGGGCGCCAAGAGGGGGAAAATACAAAAGTTTGAATAATGGGGCATGGTAAGGCAACAAGTGTTCAGTCATTACAAAATATTTATGCTATAACTTTATCAAAAGAAACTTTCAAAAAAATATTGTATCTGAATATTTTAGCAGCATTATTTACAAGCCTATCCTGCTTGCTATTTCTGGAAAATTATTGATATTCTGTGCTAGGTTCTCCACTGCATCAATAGGCAGTGTGCTGTGCCAAATCTAATCTAATGTCCTCTAGGCATTTTCCATTTATGTATGTTACATATCAGAGTTTCATATGAGTTGTGTGTTGTGTCCATGCTCAACCAACAGTAAGAATAATGGAAAAGAATACAGTCCACTTTATCTGAGTTTTCTGCTGCAGCTGTTATTTTACAGAGGAGGCATGAGTGCTGGCTACACTCTCAACACAAAGTCTCCTGCTCTTCTTTCTTTGGGATGAAGCTTTAAAAATATATAGGACATGACGCAGCATGTGAGGAAAGTTTTGAAAAGTTATCCTTTTAGAACACAACTCCGAGAAACACTCAGTTAGCATAGCGATTCTCAGTACGGTATTTCTTCTGTTTTAAATTCCAAGTTGAGTTCCCTTTTTGGGGTCAAATGATATATATGTTACTATTTTGGACTACCAGAATTTGCTGATTTGGACACTCTGGGAGATGAAGCCAAAATGTAACATCCTAAAGCTCTGGCAAGGGATCACTAAGACACAAAACCCAAGCATTAGTGGGTTAGTTCTCCCACTTGTATCATTGCTTAGACTCCTCAGATGAAATCTAATCATATCCTTTAGATATTTATCTAAAATAGTGCTTGATAATTACATGGTATCAGGTCAATTCCAATTTTGGGTAATTCTTCACATGACTCTCTACATATAAAGCATTTTACCAGTCTCTCTTAGGGCCTTTTGAAACAGCCACATTGTTTAAGACAGAGATTCACAATTATGGTTCTCTGGCCTAATGCAGCCTGCGGTGACAACTAATCTGGCCCACAGTGAGGACCCTGGAGCCGCCGCCACCTCCACCCACCTCCACCGCCACCAGAAACACCCCAATCACACCAGAAATGCCAAAATAGTTTCTAAAAAGAAGGGTAAAGCTAAAGGGGATGCACAATGTGCGCCCCTAGACTGAATGCACCCTCCAGCCTGTGCTTTTATGGACCCTTCAACATATATATATATATATACAACCTCCCAATTTGTCCCTCACTACCACCCCCTGAAATTACCCAGAAATGTTGCTAAGGAGCATCATCTCCTATCCTAAAAGATTTCAGACATGTCAGTCTGAATTACAGTAGGGGCATGGAATGAATGGGTTTAGCTCTCCATTCCACAGTTGATTTAGTAGCCCTATTTTACTGGGATCTAAAACTCATGTTCCTGCTTCTATATGCACCACATCTTTAAGCATTCCAGAACAGCCCTGGTGGCACAGTCAGAATGTACTGCAGCCAGAATGTTGTGAGTTTAATCCTGACCAGTACTCAAAGTTGACTAAAACTTCCATCCTTCCGAGGTTGGTAAAATGAGTACCCAGCATAGGGGGGCTAATTACTAATTGAACTGCCCAGAGAGTGCACTAAGCACTATGGGGCGGTATATATGTGTACCGTATATGCTGGGGTATAAGATGACTTTTCCCCCCTGAAAAACATGCCTCCAAGGGGGGGGCATCTTGTACGCCGGGTGCACTTCAGCTGAATTGAATAAAATACAGTAATATCTCGGATAACGTTTACCTCGGATAACGCTTAAATCGCATAACATTAAGCAATCTGGGGAGGAGAATTGCATCGAATAACGTTAAGGTCCTATGGGATGGATCAGATAATAACTTTTAATATCAGATGATGAACAGGAGTTTGAAGGCTTTTAAAGGGAAACTGTCATGCAAGCAAACTTGCTAGGGACTTGCCTTGCACTTGTTCTCTCCCTCTATTTGTTATCTTCCTTCTATCATTGACAGTTCCAGTTTGGTTAACAGATTAGAAAACAAACAGCATGGCAGCTCCCATAGGTTTGTTGTTCCATTCAGCTTTAGTGAATTAGCCTCTGGCATTTACTATTGGCTGGTATTAATACAGGATGGGAAGGGGTCTTAGCCACCCTCACACTATTTATGAACATTCCTTTGGGAGCTCAGCAAGGTCTGACAAAGGGGGCGTGTCTCCAGAAACATGTTACCATTCCTGTGGTTTTGCTGATCCAGTGTTTATACTCTTGATGTGCCTGTCATACTCCTATGTTTGTGAGTATCATTTTTATCTCTGATTTACATATCTATTTAAAAGGTTTTACACAAGGAGGTGGCGCCTGCTGTGTTTCTTCTTGTCTTCTACAGTGTGTTGCCAGAGTCCCTTTGGGTTGTGGGCTGCCTGCCTGTGTTCTTGAGAAGCATCTACCAGTCCATAGGGTCCACTTGGAGTGTTGCTTGCGCTGAGGAGGAGAGGAGTGTGTTGTCTTTGGTGAATTACGTTTAATAAATTTGGACTGTTTTATGTTTACTGTACATATTTGATAACATACAGCCTTGTGACAGTTTTTTTACATGTCATAAGCATTTGAATATAAATTAACATGTTTAAATCAAATCTGATGTTCTTTTACATTTTATTTGGTGTGTGGAAGGTGTGCGGAAGAGGGGGGTAGTCTTATACAGCGAGCATATAACAAACTCTATATTTTGAGTGGAAATGTTGGGGGGTCGTCTTATACGCCCAGTCGTCTTGCACGCTGGCATATACGGGTAATTGCTTTATTACTTGATTACTTGGTTGATACATGCTTCACACGTCAACATACATAGTTTGACATGGCAGATAGAAGCATCTTCTCCTTTTGTTTCTGATCCCATGCCAGTCCCATCCAGGGCTTTGGAGGTGTTGGCCTGAGCTGGTCTTCCCATCTGGTTTCTGGCCTTCCTCATGGTTGCTTTATGACAAGTGGTATCCACTTTGTGATAGCTTTTGTCCACCTACCATTTTTGAAGCAGCACACATGCCCAGTCCACCAATGCCATTTAAACTCAATTGATGCTTGTTTTGCACCTGATATTTTGCATAGTTATTCATTTGATATTCGATCACCCAGGGCCATAGCCAGTATTCTAGATGTGGGTGGGTAAATATTTTTTCAGGATGGGCAACCAGGAGTTTGAGAGTGGGCAAACTGTTAACTCAGGGTGCTTCAATACTTTGCTCTAATAAAAATTTGTTCATTTGTTTACCAGTATTCTTTTTTTTATTTATTATTTTAAAAATGTTTTATCCCACTCTTCATATTGAGGCCTTTGGAAACCATTTGGGGCCTATTTTAAAACTATGTTTAAAATAGAATGGCTGAACGTTCGCCATGCCTGAGTCAAAGTGCTGCAGCACATAATGATGGGCTGGGCCCCAGAATACCTCAGTTCAAACTTCCACTTGGCCATAGAAGCTCACTGGGGCAGGGGTAGTGCTGAGAAAAATGTGCGTCCCAGGAGAACCAGCCTTTGTAGTCATGGGCAAGCTGTATTGTCCCAGAAGAAAGGAATGGTAAACAAAGAAAACCCTGGAAAAGGGTTGCCATAAATCAACACTGACTTCACATCACACAATTGTTATTATTAGAGCACAAAATAATCCAGATTTAATTTGGATATATCTTAAAACCCTGAAATGGTTTCCAAATCAGATTGAGGGGAGCCCCAATCATGGTTGAAAATATCCAAACATTTAAAACATTACAACATTGAAACATTGAAGTTGCTGGGCTGAAACTAAGATTGGGATCTTAACAATAACAGCATAAATCCAATGTAAATGTTTTCCAGACAAAATTAACACAAACTCAAACTTTGTCAAATTGTATGTTGTTTCAATGAGTCAAAACTCTTTGGAGGTCTAATTTTATTGCTTCATTGCTTTTTGAAGCTTTTGCTTAATCTTAATTATAACTCAAGAGTCACGACTGATGTACATTTAATTAAGTACTTAAAAGAAGGAGGTGGGACAATTTGGATTTCAGAGAAAGACATTCAAACCACATCCACAATAAAAGAATCATTGCTGAAAGACTCTGAAAGGATTGAACCAAGAAAACCTGTAATTTCCTTGCTGTATGATGAATGAATATATGTAACAAGTCTTTCTCTTTTTCCAGCTACCAGAGAGGAACCTATGGAGACAAGCAAAGAAAGGGTAACGTCAAAGCCCTGTTTGGAAGATTCCAGAAGCACTGGGGAAAAACACCATTTCAAATAAAATCCTTGGCTAGGCAGAACTTGGATTATTCTGGTACAAGAATATATCCCAACATGATCTCTCCTAAACATGTTGGGCTACAGGCATTATCATTCCCCACCAGCATGCCCATGTTGGTTGTGATATGGTAATTGTAGACTATGCTGGTTAAGCTATGTCAGTTGTAGACCAAAACATCTAGAGATAGATGTTCGTTCTCTCTTACAATTCAGTGAGATTAAAACAACAAGGTTTCTTATCTCTGTTTATAATCTTATTTTCACCGATGCCTTTGGAAAAGGGCAGCTGTTCAGTTATGGAGTCCTCACTCTGGCTTCAGTGTCTGGCAACCATCACCATAATTAAAGTAGGGTGGTCAAATCTTTGACCCAAAGTACCAAAATATAGGGTTCTCCTAAATTTGTTTGGGGGGAAAACGTCTTCCAGTTTTTTTTTCATACTATTCCTTCTTGACTGAGATCCCTCTTCTGTAAAGATAGATGATTAGAACATGTGACAGGTTGTTTTATAAAACACAGAGAATAATCAGATGCAGAAGACAGCCACCCCTCCATTATCACTGTCCTCACATGCAGTGGTAGCTTCAATGATGGAGAACTGCTATTTCAGGGGTTTAGCTGTGGTAGCTTCAATGAGCAAGATCACATAGTCAGGAGGATATGGAACTGGAAGCAGAAGGGGATTCAATATAAGGCAATGTAAATTATTCACAGGACATAATCTATTGTTTTGCATGCAAGAAACACGGTTTTAAGAGGCAAGTACCGAAGATCTAAAATCCTCCAGATCCCACAGATTTCCCCAACATGGTGCTTCACAAGTAGGTTGTTATCTGTCTATTTATAGCATTTTTATCCTGTTTTTCCCCTTAAATGTGTTCTAGAATACTTACAAAAACAAGTGAAATATAAACAATGTATACAATCACAAAGAGCATGAAATAAAGCAGCTGCAAAAAAGACTGCAAGAGTAATAGGGAAATGCTCATTTTAAAAAGCCATAGCCAAGTGGTTAAGGCAGGGGTGCCCAAACTATGGTCCATGGGCTGGATCCAGGCCCCAAAACAAATTCATCCAGCCCATGAAGCCCTCGTTGCTCCCAGAGGCGGAAGTAAAATGCGCCTAGAAGGGGCTGTGTTACTTCCGCGAGCAACAAGAGCTTCGCAGGCTGGATAAATTGGTGTTGGGGGCTGGATCCAGCCCACAGGCCATAGTGACTGGCCCCCTGAACCACGTGACCGGCCCACAGATTGAA
This sequence comes from Furcifer pardalis, assembly GCA_030440675.1. Lineage (NCBI taxonomy): Eukaryota > Metazoa > Chordata > Lepidosauria > Squamata > Chamaeleonidae > Furcifer > Furcifer pardalis. The sequence goes on along the minus strand of CP126893.1, from coordinate 80,026,367 downwards.
AAGTGTAGGCACTCCTGGGTTAAGGCCTTCACTTTATGTTTATAAGGCAAAAGTCTTTGTTCTTCTTATGACAGAATTTATAAAGAAATAGATCTCAGAGTATTGTCACATTTATAGTAGTAAGCAATGGTTTGGATCAGATTTAGCTATTACTTAGAGTATACCTTTTATTTATTTATTTATTTATTTATTTATTTATTTAGATTTATTATCCCGCCCCAATCAGGCGAACCTGACTCTAGGCGGCTTACAGAAAATTCATAAATTAAAACCTTGAGGTTCGAAATTACTTTTAAAAATCAATTAAAAAAGAATTAAACCATGAATTTACAAAGATCTAAAAAATTTAAAAAGGTTAAAAAGTTTAAAAAGATTTAAAAAGTTTAAAAGAGTGAGGGAGGGGTGGCTCTCCCATCAGATCAGCCACCCAACATGGGACCCCATATTCCTGGAGCCCCACACCTGCCCTGCCAGCCAGGTTTTTAGGCCCTTCCGAAAGGGCAGGAGCTCTGTCTGTAGACGTAACTCAGTTGGCAGGAGGTTCCAAAGGGCCGGGGCGGCCACGGAGAAGGCCCTCTTTCTGGTGCTAGAGAGATGCGCCTCTCTAGCTGATGGAATGATAAGAGAGCCTCTCCGATCCGCCCTGGTGGGACGGACAGATGTCCTTGGGACGATGCGGTCTCTTAAGTAGCCTGGCCCACTACCATGTAGGGCTTTAAAGGTAATAACCAGCACCTTGAATTGCACTCGGAGACATACTGGCAACCAGTGCAGCTCCTGAAGCAGTGGTGAGGCATGAGCATAACGCCCGCACCCCATCACTACCCGAGCAGCCGCATTCTGGACCAGCTGCAGCCTCCGAATGGTCACCAAGGGCAGCCCCATGTAGAGCGCATTACAGTAATCAAGTCTGGAGGTGACCAAAGCATGTGTGATCATGAGCAAGGAATCCTGGTCTAGGAGTGGGCGTAGCTGGCGTATTACACGAAGTTGTGCAAAAGCCCTCCTGGCCACGGCTGCCACCTGCTCCTCGAACAGTAGTCGTGAGTCCAAGAGGACCCCCAGATTACGCACCAGGTCTGTTTGGGGCAAAACTGCCCCATCCAGAACCAAAGATGGTAACTCCCGAGATAGTGCAGGACCCCTTACCCATAGCCACTCAGTCTTGCCGGGATTCAGTTGTAGCCCGTTGTCCCCCATCCAGACCCTGCCAGCCTCCAGGCACCTGGATAGGACTTCCACTGCATCAATTGGATCTCCACGGGCTTAAAATCAAAGGTGTTCTAGCCATTGCCAGTATGTCAAAAATGGACTGAATGAAGGAAACAGTGGTGTGCCTGGTGAATTAAAGACAGCTTGGGGAGTTATGATTTAACCTTGAAGTGGTTACTCTGTTCCTGGAAATAAAATATCCCAGCTTGGCCATAATCCTCGCTTCAGCAGTGGCCAGGATAGTATTGACTTAGCTAAAGTTAGTGTGGCAGCTTTACTCATTCCTTGGGATGCCTGATCTATCTTAATTATTTTCCTATGTTCTATGTAGATCTGCCTTCAGAAGTGTTCATTTTCAAAAAGCCTCATCAGGCATGCTTTTTTTGGTACGTTAACTGCCAACTCAAGAACAGGCTTTTAATAGGGAAGGTTGTGTTTTTCACTGTCTTCTGATGCATTTTTAAAATAGTTTTGTTTGCAGTCATTAACTGTTTTTATGTGATAATAGTGTTCAATTTTAATGGTATAGCATACTGTAGTTTTTAGCTGCTTCTGTTTTCAACCATTGTGTAAGCTGTCTTGGGTCACTTGTTGGGAGAAAATGGAATATAATTTAAACAAACAAATAAAGAGTATTGATTTTAATGAGTCTGGTTTAAATATGAGCAACCGAGAGCAAAAGTGGAAGTAAGAGCTGATAAACCTCTTCTGACTATGTTATACCTTGAAATCCTTGGAGGATTGCCATAAGACACAATCAACTTGACAGCACATGACTATATATAAAGTCTGGGTCTAACCCAGAGGCATTGCCTTGGCAGAAAATTCTTGCAGCCTGCATCCCAGCAATGGAAGATGCTAAGCTTGTATGCTTTGCCCAGAATAGTCCAAACTGAGGCATAGTCGAATTGATGGGAATTCTTACCAGTTTGTTTAGATCTGTGGTTCACACAGGGGGGCAATTCAAGAATGAGTTATTAATCGTTAATGGCCTTTTAGGCTTCCTCCATGTGAATAAGAGTTCACTTTTTTTTTAATAATAACAATTATATGTCATAGGGGGTGGGCATCAGGATTTTAAAGATACTTAGGTGGGGCATGTTCAAAAGAAGGTTGGGAACCACTGGTTTAGATGTAATGTAGAACTCAAAAGAAGACTACCATCGAAAACAACCTTTAAAGTCTTTGACATGTGAATACACAAACCTATGCTCTTTTTAAAAAAAGTTCAGTATGTGTTGGAGGCAGATATATGAAGCAAGTTTGAGGTTATGACAAACTCTGAGAGGAACCCTTTCTCTGTTGTTATTGTTAAGGTGATCTCTTTCCCCTCAGATAAGTATTTTCTCTGAGTGCTTTTGCCCGACTGATTTTCCTGTACCCATGGGAACATAAGAAAAATTGTGCTGGGCCAATTCCAGTCCAATAGTTGACTAGTCTTTTCCATAAACTAAATAAGTAAGTTGGCAAGGCTTTTCTGGGAGATTCTCAGGAAAGGCATGACAGCAGTGATCCTCTCCAGCTCTTGGTTTACATCAACTCTGCAGCTGCCACTGGCCATTGCCAGACCTCCTCTCTGCAAATTTTTCCCAATCCTTTTAAAGCAATTTAAACCTATGGCTACTGTTGTAGGAAAGAATTGAAGACTGAACGATCCATATTCTTTCCGTGGAAGAAACAGAACTAATCAGTTGTCCTTTAGCAAACCTTTCCTATCCTAAACCTGCCAACTCCACTTGAGGTATGATTTTCCTCAAAAGTCCATTTGTCTATTATCTCTTCTTTTAGGTATTACTGTAGGTGTTTTAAAATGGTTTGTACAGTTTTGCACTTACAGCTTTACAATCTCACCACCTAGTGGAAGAAAATGGGAAATCTGTGTCCATGTTTTGGAGTAGATAACATAAAGATACAGATATTGAGTAACTTGTACAGTAATACCCCGGATAATGATTGTACCATACAGCGCTAAAACCGCATAATGTTACAAGATTTTTGGAAAAATCTTGTATCGAATAACGCGATTTTTAGCGTTATCCGGAACAATCGTGGGGGGGAGGGGTTGGATTGGGTAGAACATCTACCCAATCCAACCCCCCCAGCGCCTGCCTGCACGATGTTTGGAAAGGGTACGGGGAAGATCCCCCGTACCCTTTCCAAACACCGTGTAGGCGCGCACGTGTCAGATGGGGGCTGGGGAGGCTATGGAGATCTTCCCCGTAGCCTCCCATCTGATACACGCACGCCCACCCACGGAGAAGCCGACACGGGGGCTTTTAAAAAAGAGATGCTGTTGCCGGGACCCTTCGCCCCACCTCCTTCCCCCTTCTGCCTCCCCCTCCCACCACCAGTTATCCGACCAGTGCCGCTTTGGGGGGGGGGAGTTCAGACCCTTGCTTGGTGAGGGGCGGCGGCGGCGACTGCGGGGCTTTCCCTTCTGGCCAGATACCTGGTGGTGGGAGGAGGCGGAGGAAGGGGGAGGAGGCGGGGCGAAGGGTCCCGGCAACAGCATCTCTTTTTAAAAAGCCCCCGTGTCGGCTTCTCCGTGGGTGGGCGCGCACATGGGGGCTGAGGGGGCTGAGGAGGCTACGAGGAAGAGCTCCCTTCTGCGCTGTGTCCGAAGCCCAGGGCTATGGACACAGCCCACAAGGGCTGCTTCTTCTGAAGCCCTTGCGGGCTGTGTCCAAAGCCGCTGGGCTTCAGACACAGAGCGTGCACCTCGCTAAGAGCCCGGGGAGATCCAGGTGACGGGCGCCTCTCTACGGGATCCCGCCAGGCTCTTAGCGAGTCACTAAGAGCCCAGCGGGATCCCGGAGAGAGGCACCTGTCACCCAGATCCCGCCGGGTGCTTCGGAAGAGTGGATGAGTTAGAATGGGGGAATAATCATCATGGTGTTTCCAAGGCACACCCGCGCTGCGATCCTGTCAAGAGGGGGGGGGGCTGGCTCAAGCGTTTGTTGTTGTGGCGGTAGCCGTTGTCTTTGAAGAAGATGCTGCTGCCGGTGGTGGTGGTGTGGATGATGAGGATGATGCTTGCCCCCCTTCCTTCCTTCCTTTCCCTCTGGCCGGGTGGCTCTACCTTGTCTGGTCTGGGGCTCTGCCTTGTCTGTTGTTGAGATCAGAAAGGGAAAGAGTGGGACTAGAGCCAAGCGTAGGCTCTCTGCTCAGGCCGCGAAGAAGCTGGCGTGGCTTGTGGCCAGCTGTTTCTTTTGTGTCCCGATCAAACCCTGGACTGCCCAAACAAAGCCTCTATCTTGGCTTTGTCATTGGCCAAACTTAAGTCCTCGCCGGTGCATGTTTCTGGCAGTCATCGGTGGACCAGTAAGTGTTCCCAGCTAACTTCCCCTCTGTCCCCTGTCCTCTCCCAGCATTCACTGGGCTGGGGTTGGGACTCGCAACAGCTCTGATCTGAAGCTTAAAGCTGGCCGTGCAGCTGTTTCAACACTAGCAGCTGGGATTTAGTGCGGGAGAGAAAAGTCCTCTCTTCTCAACCTTAAATTCAGACGATGACAGCTTTTCATCCACAAGGCAAGGCAGAGCCCCAGACGAAATCCGAATGACCCCCTCCCCTTTTCTTGGCATTTCTCCCCAAGACAGGGAAAGGAGGGTCACGCCGTCCAAAGATTGGGCACCTCATAGAACCCACTTTGCTTTTAAAACACACACGGCACCAGACTTCCCAGAGGTTGGGGGTGAGGTGGACGGTGGGACTCGATTGCATAAGAGAGCCGAGGCGAGCTGGCAGCCTTCTGAAGAGCAGAGGAGCTGTCTCGGCTTCTCACACTTCAGTCTTGGCCATGCATCAGTGCGGGGGGGGGGGGAGAGGAAGGGGGGGGAACCCGAGGGCCAGGGAAGCGCCTGCCTCTTGCTCGGCAGTGCGTTCGCCAGCAAGGCTCACCTATTGATCCGTCTCCCCTTCTTCTTCTTCTTCCTTTCCCTCCCTCTCTGTCTGTCCACCCCCCACCCACCCCCCAATCGCCTGCCTGCCTTCCTTCCTGCCTCCTAGGTTCGCTCCACTGCCCCTTCGCTCCTGCTGAGGCATGTGTGCCTGTGTTTGTATTTCTAAAGGCTTCTCCCCCCCCCCCTGCACCCACTGCCTCCTGCTCTGGCTGTCTCTACCATGGATGTCCCGCCATTCCTTGCAGTCAAAGGTTGCTCCTTGGCGCAGTGAGCGAAGATCATGCGGGGATTGCTAATGGCTCTGCCAAGTGTGAGGCTCTCCCTCTCGGCCAGACCATGCTGTGATCTAGACTCTGGGGCCGACACAACAACAAACGCTTGAGCCAGCCCCCCCCCCCCCTTGACAGGATCACGGCACGGGTGTGCCTCGGAAACACCGTGATGATTATTCCCCCGATTCTAACTCATCCACTCTTCCGAAGCGCCCTTCCACTCGGCTTGTCTGAAATCCCTCCCCTGGGGGCGGGGGAATTTCGGACAAGCCTTGCCTTGCCTCGGCATGGTTTGTCCCTGACGTCAGGGCTTTTTTTTAGCGTTGTTCAATGTATACCCCGGACAACGCTAAAAAACGGATAACGTCATGACTTGTGGAACCAAGTCATAACGTTATCAGGGGTACTAGTGTATTGTTCTGCCTTTCTTTGGAGCAGAGGCAGTATTTCAAAGAGCACTTGTGCATCCTAGCCTGTGGTAAAAGAAAACAAAGGCTTGTTCACAGTGTTGCTCAATAACAACCACCACCAAACAGAAGGTTATTATGCATGACAATTATTTTCATGAGGTTGATCTATATTGTGGGAGCCAGCCTGTCAAACGTTCAAGTGGAAATGCTTTAGGCTTCACACTGTATGCATTCAACAAGTGCACATACTAAAAAGGAGATTCTAAACCTGTAGGAGTGATCCACAAAAATAATAAGGTATTATCTCTCCCCCCCCCCCAATTATACTTTTGGTATTGGGAGTTTACAATTATGTGATACTCTGTGAAGAGACTGCAGGGAAGGAACAGTTCACTTGAAGCCTGAAAGAGCTAGTAAATCAATTTGTCAGGTGACATATTGGAGTACTGTATAATGGTGGTAGAAAAGGAGCCTGATGCTTATGTTAAATGCTTCTGAAGAATAATGAGGGTTGTACGATTATCAAGCTACATTACTATGGTTTCACTGTAACAGGCAGTTCTTCAGTTTAGTCTTTGCTAACAAGGCAAATACTCTGCCCACAAATACCCCAAATAGAAAATAGGTTAAGAAGGGCACTACAGCTATGAAACGTCTCTCACTGTGAAATGGAAAACTCCTGATGTTCTCATTAGCAGTAGCAATTAGAGTTATATACCACCCCATAGTGCTTAATGCAGTCTCTGGGCAGTTCACAAGTTAATTAGCATCCCCCCAACATACTAGGTACTCATTTTACCATCCTTGGGAGAATGGAAGACTGAGTTATCCTTAGTTCCATCAGGATCAAACCCACAACATTTTAGCTGCAGTGCAGCAGTTTAACTACTGTGCCACCAGGGTGCATTGCTTTCAAATTACTTTTATTTATTTATTTTAAAAATATTGCCATCACCCTTTCCCCAAACATGTGTGAATTTCAAACATGTATTTTATGGGGTAGTCCAGACAACAACACTTTTCCTGTGCCATCCTTCTGTCTTCCCCACTGCTATTACTTTTCTTTGTTAGGAAATAAAATAGTCCTTCATCTGCCAAAAAAAAAAAAAACTGAGGGAAAACAGAGCCCCAGGAGATGGGAGGAAGAGTTGAACAGTAGAGAATTGAACACATGTATGTGTTGCTGTAGACATCATTGTATTTGCCCAGCAGGGAACCCACGACATCCCACTCCTGATGGAGGGGACAGGTGAGACTACAAGAGCCATAATTATTTAATGACAAATTCCCTGAGAAAAATCTGAAGAGGGCAAAAAATTGTCTGGGGAAAGTCATACTTGACTCATTCAAGCCTTGACCTTCATTGTTCTGGGCAACAACTATAGTTCAGGGGAAAGTGTGGATGGCTCATCTAGTCTTGCTCCTCGGCTTTATTCTTTGGATGAAGTGTGGCCTCTCTGCTTCACCTTCTCCCAAAGCGGCAGGTGGATGGCTCTGATTTTCCCTATGGTTCTAAAAGCCTTGAGCTACAGGTAGCTGATCTAACCAAATCCAGTAAATGTATCACTAGGCAGTCACCAAAAAAACCTCTCATATTAACTAATTTGCCCATCTCTGCCAGGATGACCATGTCAGTCTATTCAGAACACAGTAATTCTGCTAACAGTTAACCAAAACATGGGATGTGATGATTGTGGGAATATATTCTAACACACTGTCTCCCAATCTTTGGTTTTTGGACTTCAATTCCCAGTAGCATAAATCAATTTCCCAAAGCACTGATCAGCCAAAAGGTGCCTTCATTTTGGCAGTTTCATATCTGGGCTAGACATGGATGAAGAAGCAGCCAATGTACTGACTTAGGCTTCTGGAATTGAAGTCCACCAGTTTGGGAAATGCTGTACTAATATATCCTACTTGAGTGGGCAACCTCAGCCAGCAAAGAGACATGTAGTGGGGGCACCAGAAGAGAAGCAGCCTTAGAATGGGTTGGGCTTACATAGCTGAAGTATTGCTCCCAAGCCAGGCACAGCAATGTAATGACTAAAATATGTCATGTACTCACTCCAGTCCTCCTGCAAACAACCAGTTTCCTGTGGCTCTGTCTCCTTCTAACCAGCTGTGCTTAGTCTCACAGTGAACGATTTGATGGCTCGGTGGCTTGTCACTGCAACATCTCTCAGCCTTAAGGAAGTGCTCACACCACTCTGGGTTCAGTTAATAAGGAAACTGCCCACACACCATAACAAAAAGGAAAGGACCGCCATAATAAGATGAAAGAAGAAAAGTAAATAATATACTGGTTGGTGCATTCCACATGGGCTCATCTCATGCATGGAAATGTAATACATTTGTTTTAAAAGTAGGGAGAAGACATAACAATTGCAGCACATTTTCACAAATTCTGTGGAATACTTAATGGCAAATAGTTTATGCAAAAGCAAGGAACACTGCTCTTACATGTGATTGCTAGCACCAACTGTAGGCTGATGGAATGAACTGGGCTTGTTAAGTCAAAACATCTCCAAAAGTCCTACTAATTTAATGAGTTTACTGTAGCTGGGACTAATAATTACATTTAACTGACACAGTTCCTGCATTTTTATTGTAAAGATTCAAGTATTAAACTCAGAGTCAGAAAAGTGACATTATAAAGGTGATATTTTGAGTCCCAATAATAATCACTTGTTTTCCATACACTTAAAAGCATTAGACTTCCAGTTACTTAAAGACTGTCTACATTTATTTTTATTTTATTTTTTTAAAAACACACATTTGTATCATATTTGACAGAGTTGAAATTGATTTAAATTGGCAAAAATGTAAGCACAATTATTTTGGCCACCAAGTGGTTTATTTTAAAATTCCCACCAAGGCTCATTAAACTGATATCGTTGTCCTTTGTGTTAGTTTGGGCTGTGTGCCCACTTGTGTTCATGTTTCCCAAATAAACTTGCAGTGACAGCAGGGACAGACCACAAGTGATCAGTGGAAATGGGTGCCAGTTGATCAGCAGCGATGTAGGGACACCCACACCATGTGACTTGAAATTAAGGTAAAAAGACCCAATGTTTTCAGCACAGTGTTTTCCTACTATATACCGTAGTTGTGCCCTCAGTGAACTATTCACTGTCATTAGTCAAAGCATACAGCTCCCATTTTGTTAGGTGTAAGCCCTAAGTCCTCATGTTAACTGATTTTCAAAACACGCCCACTTTTGTGGATCCTAGGATGAAAAAAGCAATAGAAATAATAATTATTTTATTACATTGTTTCTTTGAGATACCTAATCTCTACTTTAAAAATCCAGGACCTGTGGCTGTGGTGGCGTTCTCTACACGAACAGCTGCTCATTAAAACTGTTAATACATTTTTATATGGGCAATAGTTCATAATATGCAGATGTTTAAACCAAAGCAAAGTGTCTGCAAAACAATCCCTAATTCTTCAAGCAATTTGAAAGAACGATTCTGAGTACATAGTAGGCGGACAGCAAAAGTTGTTCTCAACTTCACAGAGTGATGCAAGAGCGTTCTAAATGGAGAAGGAATATATTACAACAGAAAGCACATTATCAAAATGTATGAGTAACAACATGACATGGAAGTTAATTTCTAAGTAACAGTACTCTCAACACCATGAACCTAAAATGCACTGGTATTAATTTCAAGCAAATCTAGTGATGCAATTACACACAAAAAACATGTAAAAGAATCAAAGTAACTCAATATCAGAACACATAGCTATTATGGCCATTAATATACCTGAGGTCATCTTAGGTAATCAACAGATATAATAGTTCTAAAATTTATATAGAACTACCACACTCAGAAGCTGTTTGCGCTGAATTTGCATTTTCACACACACACACCCTCCATGGGGAATATGGTCCAAGATGTACGGAAATTATAGAAAGCCATGCACCCTGTATTATAGTGCACATACCTGAGGCATACAATCAGGGGTGAGGTGGAAATGTCCCCACAGATCTTCAGGTAGGCTCATGAAATGGCTCCAGTGGAAACACATTAATTAAAATACAGTTCCTTATTGTCATTATATTGTAGATAGTGGTCTCTAGTGGCCAGTTCTAGTAATGTGTCTTTAAAATGCATCTTTATTGAATCTTTACAATAAAATATTACATATTTCAGGGATTTTTACTGAATATATGTGGACTGTGATTAAGTGAAACCATGGATACTGGACCTGTGGATACAGAGGTGACCTGTAATGAATTCTCACCTTCTGGATCAAATACTCATTGCAACTAGAAATCTCTATTTTGCTAAGCTTGTCATGTAATGTGATTTGCCAAAAAAAAGAAGTATATGTTGTTTTTAAGTTGGACACATTTTTTTTAAACACACACAAATGATAGGGCACTGACAGTTGAGCTGGGCAATTTGCTTTCTTGTTATTTTTCCTCTTATTTTTTTCCAGACATGGGGGATTAATATAAAATAACAATGGCACACTCTTGATTTCTTCTTAAAAGGCCAATGCGGGGACACTGATCTCTATGACAGTATTTCTGTCCTTCCTTCTTCTCCTATCATTTCTTTTCCCTGGATCCAAAATCAGTGATATTAATACTTTGATGATTAGATCAGAAACTTCATATTATTTGAAATGCAGAAATACCCATGATTCAGTTTATTTTATACATTTATCTGAAGACAGTACATAACTCTAGTGGGGTCATACACATAAGGCCATATCTACAAATATTAATATTTCATTTCTCTGAGCTCTCAGTTGTAGAGCCAATATTTCACTGATCTTGTCTTGCTTACAACTATTTTTGTTTAAAAGATAAAGGCTTGATTGTTGATCTGTCAGGATCTGTGAGGATGCAGAATAATAGCACTAATGATCAAGTAGGACAAATACACCATCAAGCAGTCTTTCTAATCTGGGCAGAAAGGTCAGTTGATCTATTTGCAATTCTCCCAAGAGACATGTTTTGCTTAACTAGTCTTCTGTACCATTTAATGAGGATGTTAAGAACTACTTAATTACATTGCTTTCCCCACACCTCAAAATGGGCAAGTCCACTCTTCAGTCACTTCCTTGACAACCCTTTATTCTTGCTGATGTCTACGAACAGCTTTTCTCAGTCTGGAATCTCCAGTTTCAGCTGACCTACACCATCCACCAAGTCGAATCAACATGGTCAATGGTAATAGACAAAATGAGCTTGTAGTCCAAAGCTATACTTGGGAGCCCATGGTTAGAAAATAATGCATTCCAAACTCCTCTGAACATATTTCAAAGAAGCTCAAGGTGTGCTGGAAATGACAAGAGCCCACTCAGTCATAGGATACACAGTAATGGTTTGTTCTGCAGCTTGCTCTATGTTCTTCTTCTTCTTCAGGTACAGTAGCCGTTCCTGATATTTGCTATCATCGTGGCAATAATCTTCTTGTTTTTAACTCCTCTGAACAGTTCATCTTAGGACATGCCACACCAGTCTCTCAGGTTCTTCAGCCATGAAGGCTGTCTACATCCATGGCCTCACTTCCCAGGGATCTTTCCTTGCAGAGTGAGTTTGAGTAGTCTATATTTTATGTTGTTCCTCATGATATGGCCAAGGTATTGAAGCTTTCTTTGCTTAATGGTCTTAAAGAGTTTTTGTTCTTTATCCATTCAGTGCAACACTTCTACATTAGTCAATCCATGATATCTTTAGCAGCCATCTGTAGATCTACTATGGGACTCCTGCAATGTTCAGGAAGTCTAGCCAACGCTCAAGGAATGTAGGAGCAGTATTCAAACAACTATGCACTTACCAATGTGTTGTCCCTCTCCTTCTATACCCTTTATTTCAGGGGTACTCAAACTATGGCCCGTGGGCCTAATTAGGACCATGTATATCATTTATATGTGACCCACCCAGACTCACCGTGGACTGCCCCTCCATCACCCCCACTGCCTGAAATCAGCGGCAGCAGCGGCAGCAATCACGCCTTGTCCTGGCTGCTCCGAACAGCCTCTAGTTTGGTCCCATCCCCTCTGCAGCCTTTGCCAAAGCTGATCACCATGTTGGAGAAATTTTTGGCGCCCCCTTTGTTTCAAAATCTGTGGTGCTAGGAGAGCTCACTGTCATGCCTGGAAGGATGTCACCACAGCACACCAGGTTTACCCTTCCAGCGCTGTGGATTTTGAAACAGAGGAGGCTCTGAAAATTTCCCCAATGCGGCAATCAGCTTTTGCAAAGGCTGCAGAAGGGATGGGACCGAGCCAGAGGCTGCTCAGAGCAGCTGGGACAAAGCGCGATCACCACCGCCACAACTGCTGACAACAAAACTGTCAGCAGTGGTAGCAACCTGTCTCTGACCCCCTCAGTTATGTGTCAGGGGCAGAACCAGCACGCGGGGAAAAATGGGCACTTTATATTCTCATTCTTGATTGCCAAAACTGTCCCATTTAGCAGTATGTTACATCCCAAAGCCTTCTTGTTATGTTTGAGCTTTTATTATCCTCATCATCATGCCCATTTGTCATAGAATGAAGGCAGCTGTTGTCCAAAACACATCTAGGGGTTGAGTTTAGGGATGGTCACCAAGGTGTGAAATTCCTACTAAACATTTAGCCAACATACGTTATGGAACATTCATAAACACAATGCGAGGTCCTGAATTGAAGAACAGGTGCATAAGAACATCACAATTACTGCTCAATAAGAATTGATTTAATCCTAAGGTATGCTATTATCTTTTAAATTGCCATTACTTAAGCTCTGGTGTACCTTAGTATACTTTTATAAAGGTACTTCACCAGCCAAGCAATCCAAATAACTCTTCATTTATTTCTCATCATTTATTTATTTTGTAGCTTGACTGATCAATCAAGAACACTTCTGCAATAGAATAAAACTCTTCCTTTCTATTTCACAGAAGCATTAATGATCACTCCATGTAGATTTTTCTGGGGAAAGAGATAAACTGTTGAAGTAAGACTAAAGTACTGCAGAGCACTGTTAGAAAGCAAATCATATTTGCTTGTTCTGCTTGTTCATCTGAAGAGTTTCCAGATGAAATCATTCTGTCTGAAAAAGGAGGTGGGTAAAGGAATGGTTGTCCTTAGCTTGGGTAAAGACATGCTTAAATTCTGTCCTTGTCTGCCTTCAAAGTCTCATCACAGATCTTTTTGTCATACAGATAAACAGTCAACAAAAACATGCGGTAAGAAACTTGAAAATATCCCATGGGTTTTCATTAGCATAAATCAATAAACATACGTTTCTTCAGGGCACAACAACATTTAGCTGTGAGAATCTTACTGGAATCATGCAGCATAAACTGGCAATCACATAAGCCCTCTCTCTGTGTGTGATCTTTGGATTGTCTGTCATGCACTTGGACGTGCCTGGGCCATGCACTTGGCCACTAGGCATGAGACAGACAGGTAGAGAAATGCAAAAACAATAAACAAACACTCCTTCTTCTGAGATTACCTGTACATGCATGGTCTTTCGGAATAGAATTTTGACATATGTTTTAGAAAATGGTTCACGTATACTGGTCACTTTCTCCCGGGGGGGGGGACATTTTGAGGGCCCCAATGCAGAACAAGCATTTGATCTGGATTTGAATTCCATGCCAATACAGTAATTGGAAATTATGTGTTACAAATTATATATTGTGCTAATTTACAGTGGGCTTTTGAAAAAAGAGGGACTGCAGTGGCTTAGTAGTTAAGATGCTGAATCTCATGACTGGAACATCAACAGATCAGCAGCTTGAGAGCCAAGTACTGCAGGACAGAGTGAGATCCCATCTCTGTCCCAGCTCCTGCCAACCTAGCAGTTCAAAAGCAAGAAATTGCAAGTAGATAAATAAGGACCACTTTGGTGGGAAAGGTAACAGTGTTCTGTGGACTCAAGTGTCTAGTCATGCCTGCCATGTGACCACAGAAACATCTGCAGACACAGATAGTGCTGGCTCTTTGGCTATAAACAGAGATGAGCACCACCACCCCCTGTTCAACTGGCTGTCGAGCAAGGATGATCTTTACCTTTGAATAAAGAAGAAAAATAATTTCCCATTTTGCTTTTCACTTAATAAGGCCCATGTTCTTTCAATTTTTGACATTACATGTTAAGTTTTGGTTTGTTGTTTTATTATCCTTCTGATCCTTTCTTAGATCAGTGACTGGCAATCCGAGATAACATACAGTAAAACCTCGGATAACGTTAAAACCTGGTTCCATAAGTCTTGGTGTTATCCGATTTTTAGTGTTATCCGATGCATGTTAAAATCCTATGGGATCCATAGAGATACATTGTAACCACACAGGCTTTAGCGGTTGTTATCCGATGCATCCCATAGGATCTTAATGTTATCTGATGCAATTCTCCCCCCCACCCCCAGATTCCTTAATGTTATGCGATTTTAGTGTTATTTGATACTAATGTTATATGAGGTATTACTGTACTGTTAAAGCCTGGGAAGGTTTTGTGCTCAAATAAACTCTGATGTGCCAACTGGACAAAAAAAACCTTTGGTTTGCTAATTGCCTTTATTTCCTTTTAAAAGTAAAAAGTAACTAAAGCTTTTCATTGCAAATGTTAACAAGTTAACCTGTGATTGTTCTCTGATGTATCTTTTCTTTTAAAATAAAATGTTATGCTAAAATGCCAAGTTTTGGAAATCTCTCATTGGTGTTTAGTCTCTAATGTACAGTTTCAATTTGCCTCCCAAATGAGCACTTCAGGAGATTCCCTACACACATTTAGCTCTCTCTCTCTCTCTCTCTCTCTCTCTAGAAATACAGATCAAGTCTTGGAGAATGAACTAAGAATGGAAGCTCATCTAAAGCCACTGGAAAGAATATTAGCAAATATTAAACAAGAATATACATTTTTTTATTCAGTTTGTCTCCCTCTTTGCAAAGTAATACTACGAGAAAGCCCAGCCTTCTGTTTTATTAGAATTCCATCTGCTAATAAGCTTCATCTTCAGACTGAAATGTTTCTGTGGGCCAGAAACCCCTCGTCTTTTGCTAGCAAATTGGAGCCGCTTAAAATCCATCACAATTAATTAGGAAGTTAGGATAAAGAAACAGAACATTCAGCTCAAGATATCACAAGATGAAGTAAATGAGATACAAGATACTTTCAGAGTGAAGGACTCTTCACCACAGCTGTCCTTGTGTGTATTATGCTTCATTTAATAGCAACGTCTGAAAAATATATTGCAGATTCATCAATTGCAAATCCTTTGTAACAGGTAAAAACATCTTTAAATTCATTTTCTTATTCTTATGAATCAGAATAAGGGAGTAGTCAGTGAATACTACTGATCAAAACATTGATTTACTAACAAGTTTTAGATTTTTAAAAACTGCAGTTTGGCATAACATAACATAATTTCAGAAGGAAGCAGACAGTTAATAGGTGCTATTTCAGTTAACATCAAACAAATTTCTTGCTTTACTAGAAACTAAGGATGCATCTTGATTAGCAAAAGGCCCTACATTTGCATTAGTTCTGCTAGATTTTGAATCAATTCAAATACCGAGGGATACATAATACACAGCTGGGGTGCGCATTACCTTGCTGAAATGTAGTTTATTTTTAAACACTTGGCAAGGGTCATTTATTTTGTACTAATTCCTAAACATTGTATTCTCTTGCTCTGTAAAGTTTGCCAGATTCCCTGCAGCCTGAAAATGCCCCTTCCCCATCCTTACTATTATAGTATTATGATAGTTCAGCTGCCTCATCTGGGTGTGTCATGAAATGACATCTTTTTCCTAATGTTCTCAAAGCTTGGAGAGGACCTGGTCTTAACTAGGCCTCAAAAATCCGTTCTTCTCTCTGTCTCATATGACTACGTGTCACAAGATAGCTTGTTTTCAGTTCAGTGTTTCCTGTATTCTTATCTCTAGGCTAGCTGTTTTGACTATTAGAGAGCACACTATTCTTTTGTTATGAGAAAGTTTTCTCTGTACCCCGATTGGTTTGTTTGTACCCTGAATGGATTGTTTTTGGACTGTCTGTGGTCTGACTAATGTTAACGAGCTTACTTACGCTTTTCTGGATTATCCTTTAAAAAACTTACTACAATAAATGTCATTACCTTTAAAGCCCTATATGGTAGTGGGCCAGGATACCTAAGAGACCGCGTCACCCTAAGAATGTCTACCCGTCCCACCAGGGCGGATCGGAGGGGCTCTCTTGTTACTCCATCGGCCAGGGAGGCTCGCCTCAAGGTCACTAGGAAGAGGGCCTTCTCCGTGTTCGCCCCGGCCCTTTGGAACCTCCTTCCAACAGAACTGCGCCTGCAGACGGAGCTCCTCCCCTTTCGGAAGGGCTTAAAGACATGGCTGGTGGATCAGGTGTGGGGACATAGTAATGTAGGTTCCCATCCAAGATGGTTGATTTAAGGGCACCCATCCCCCCCATCTGGTATTTGTATTGTTCATCATTTGGTTTTTAGCTGTTTTAATGTTTTTAAATTTTTATGAATGTTTATGAATCAAGGTTCTATATAGTGCTATGATTATAGATTACTATGATGGTAATTTATGCTGTAAGCCGCCCAGAGTTGGGTCTACCCGATTGGGGTGGGGTACTAAATGTGAACAATAAAAAAATAAATAAAATAAATAAAAAAATAAAGCAACTGATTTTTTTCTGAAGATTGTCTCTTTTTTCAACAAAGAATAGCACACACACAAGGCCTAGCTACCTAACCTCCCTTATTTCTTTCATTGCTTCATTAACTGAGCAATGTAAGAGTTCTTTTAATGCAGGCTGGTTCTCTCAGAAGGCTGATAAGGGCTGTCAGTTGCCGTAATGAGACAGGGGGCTCAGGAACTGGAAGGGAGGGGCCCTTAACTGCAACAACCGGATTCTTCCCTGAGTGGAGTTTCTTCCACAAAAATCCTTTCAACCAGAATAATTTCTAACTCAAAATTATTATTATTATAAATTCCAAAGAATTGTTGTAAAACCAAGAAAGTAAAATAAAATTTAATATATATACCGTATTTTTCAGACCATAAGATGCACTTCCCCCCCCCAAAAAAAAAGTGGGGGGGGAGAGGGTACGTCTTATGGTCAGAAGGTATGGCGTGGGGCTGAGGCGGTGAGGCTGGAAAGGCGAGCGGGGAGTCCCCGGTTGGCTTCCCAGCCATGCCGCCCCTGCACTGCTATCCCCACTTGAGATGTGGGGAGGAATGGGTGTGTGATGGATTCCAGCACATGATCAATGCTTGGGTTGGAGGGAGAATGGGTGTGCTCACCCATTCCTCCTCCCAACCCAAGTGCCGATTGCATGCTGTGATAGATAGGTGCGATCTATCCCAGTGCACAATTGGTGCTTGGGATGGAGGGAGGAATGGGTGTGTGCACCCATCCCCCCAACCCAAACGCTGATCGCACACTGGGATCAATTGGCACTTGGGATGTGGGGAGGAATGGGTGCACCCATTCCTCCCCACATCCCAAGCACCGATTGATCCTAGTGTGTGATCAGCGCTTGGGGTGGCATGCCCGTTTCCCCCAACCCAAGTGCCGATCAAGCATTGGGATGAATCAGCGCTTGGAATGTGGGGAGCAGCGGGTTGTGCACCCATTCCTCCCCACATCCCAAGTGCCAATTCATCCCAGTGCTTGATCGGCACTTGGGTTGGGGGCACGTGCACCCATTCCTCCCCACATCCCAAGCACCAATTGATCCCAATGTGCGATCAGTGCTTGGGGTGACATGCCCATTCCCCCCCAACCCAAGTGCCAGTCAAGCACTGGGATGAATTGGCACTTGGAATGTGGGGTGCAATGGGTTGTGCACCCATTCCTCCCCAGATCCCAAGTGCCGATCAATCAAAGTGCATGATCGGCGCTTGGGTTGTGGGGAGGAACGGACACGCGTGCCAATTTCTCCAATCCAAATGCCAATTGTGCACCCAGTTATTAGAGCTTTTTAAAAAGCATTTTTAGAGTTTTTACAGTTTTAAAGTGCCGATTGCATCTTATGGTCCTGTGCACCTTATGGTCTGAAAAATACAGTATATTACTATGTGTCATGCCTAGAACATCTTAGTGAGAGCTTCATTCCTATCACCTTTCTATCTCAACGTGTTTCTGTAACAAACATGATCTTTCTTTTTTTCTGTTACTCAGAGTATGGCT
Organism: Furcifer pardalis; assembly: GCA_030440675.1. Taxonomy (NCBI): domain Eukaryota; kingdom Metazoa; phylum Chordata; class Lepidosauria; order Squamata; family Chamaeleonidae; genus Furcifer; species Furcifer pardalis. Next base: position 80,008,431 of record CP126893.1, on the reverse strand, counting down.
GCGATTTCTTTCCAATGGGAGAAGGTGTTCCTTACAAACCATTCTGATCTTCCAAAGCACAGTCCAAAAGTTAGTCTTAGCTGCTGTTTCTGTGCTAAAAACTGCTACAAGCTGCTTGCCTGGGAAATGAAGTACACCTTTGTCCTGTCTACTTCATGATCATGATTTATACAAGGGAACATAGAGCAGTAGTTCAAAATGCAGCATAAGCCAGGTGAATCATGTCATCTCTTGTCTATCATGAATCATGCTATTTTGCCGTTATCACAGAATGAGGTCACACCACCATTCATTATAAAAACAGCTGCTGAAAGTTATAGTAAAACCACAAAAGAAGTGATTAAGGTACAAGCTTAAGACAACATATTTTCCCCAGAACTGCTATAAAAGTAATTAATTAGAAGCAACCCAGTTGTTTGTATCTAGTTCAGTGGTTCCCAACATGGGGCCCATGCCCCACAGGAAGACTTCAATTCCCATTAGGCTAAGTCAGTACATTGACTGCTCGGTGCTTTGGGGAATTGACTTAGGCTTCTGGGAATTGAGGTCCAAAAACCAACAGTTGGGAAACACTGATCAAGTTACTTCCACTGCAGACACATTATCTGTTGCATACATGAATTATCTGTTGCATACTGAATTATGTGACTCAGTATGTCACTGACAATGCTTATTGTGATCTCTTAACGAGGCAATTTGTTTCTATAAGTTACACATTTGTGTAGCTATGCAATAAATTTTTTGGCTATTAAGATTTTTTTTAAAAAAAAACTCAAATTGAGAGATAAAAATGATTATCTGTTCATCTATTTCATTTTTAGTTGCAGCCTTTGATCCAGAAGTGCAGAATGGTTTGCAAAAAGGGCCTCCCACACCTGCACAACTTGCAGCCCAGTGGTATAAACACAGTGAATCTGTTCCATGGTAAGGAGCAATTCTAAGCAAGCAAGGTATGAGACAGGATGAGGCCCCATTGATTTGCTACTTATGTGGTGTAGTTTTGTGTTCTGTTTGGGAAGGTAGGGTTGGTTGGTTGGTTGGTTGATTGATTGATTCAATTTGTATGCTGCCCACTTAGCATACGCTGACTCAGGATTGCTCACAAAAATCACAACATATGAAACATTACAGTACTGTACAATAAAATATAACAATACAATAATATAACAGTGCAATAAAAATATCAATGCAATAAAATATAACAATACAATAAAATGTAACAGTGCAATAAAATGTAAAAGACCAACACATACATAGACAACTGTGGCCAAGGGACCATCATCTCCTGAATCAGCCACCAGCCCTCCCCAGCTGTTTCTCCTTCCTCAGGTTGGGTGGGTGAGGGACCAGGGTCCAGCAGCAAGCAGGTTTTAAATAGGCACCAGTCCTCCCCAGCTGTTTCTCCTTGCTCAGGCTGGATGGGTGAGGGTGGAGGGAATGTGGTTCTTTGGCCATCTAATCCCTGCCACTTGCTACCAAAACAGAGCCACACCCTTTATTCTCCTCTGTTCTCCTTCCTCATTCTACCATTTACAGGTAGTTTTGTTCTTCACTGCAGTGGCTTAGTGGTTAAGACACTGAAATTGATGACTGGAAGATTGGCAGCTCAAGACCAGAGTACTACACAATGGAGTGAGCTCCCATCTCTGTCCCACCTCCTGCCAACCTAGCAGTTCGAAAGCAAGATGTTGCAAGTAGATAAATAGGGACCAGTTCGGTGGGAAGATAAACAGCGTTCCATGCACTCCAGTGTTTAGTCATGCCTGCCACATGTCCACGGAGACATCTGCAGAAGCAGACAGCATTGGCTCTTTGGCAATAAACAGAGATGAGCACTGAAACCCTAAAGTTGGATATGACTGGCTTCCAAGCAAGGGCGACCTTTACCTTTACCTTTGTTTCTTGCCTTGTTCATGAGCAAGGCCTTTCTCATAAGGAGCATTGGTTACAAGCAGAGATGGAAGATGATGCTTATTTATTTGTTTGTGGACAATAACTCCCAGAATACTCCAAATGGCATGGTGACCAGATGGGGGGTATACCAATGCTGTCTGGGGGTGTCTTAGCAGTTATAACTAAAGGGGGGGTTGTCATGTCTCTAGTGCTGAGGAGGCTTTTCTCAAGCAGAAAGCAGTGGACTCCTGGATGGAAGAAATTGCCCCTCCTGCTTCTTGAATCACTCCCCTCCTTTTTTCTTCCTCTTCTGGCCCCTGGAGTGGAACCTGTTTCTGAATGGGAATGAAGGTTTTGACAAAGTTGGAGTGCCTTGAGAAACATTACAGACAGTGCTTATCCAGGTTTCCAGAACAGCTAAAAACCTTTAGAATGGGGATACCCAAACTATGGTATGGGCGTGTTTTATTTCCACTCCTGGGAGCAACGAGGGCTTCAGGGGGTGGATGAATTGGCATTGGGGGTTGGATCCAGCCCATGAACTGTAGTGACGAGCCCCCTGAACCACCAAGTTTTGGCACCCCTGCTTTAGAACAAAGGCAGGCAAATTGTTGATACTAGCTATTGTCAGACTACAACTCCTTTTGCCCTTCACCATTATCTATGTTTGGTGGTGCCAATTGACTTTGTCATTGGACAATATGTAAAGAAATACATGTTCTCTACTTTTGCTTTGGAATTTTATACATTTATTTCCCCCACAAACAGGACAGATAGCCACCAAACATCACTTTTTTTTAACCACCTGGCCCTGAATTCCTGCCTTCTAGTTATTTTTTTCTTCATATAGCACCATTATTATTAAAAGCACATATAAATCACAAAATTAATGCAATTTCTGCCCCAAATAGCAGAAACCTACAGCTATCTTCTTACAAGTCCTACTTAGTTCACTGGGACATACTAGAAGGAAAAAATGCCTAAGAAGGTGGTCCAAGTAAAACTAACAATGCAAAGATGATGAGAAAGAGCTGGGTTGGTTACAGAAACAAGGAAGAGAGCTGTCTGGCTGCTTTTAATTGCATGTTCCCATTACATGGCTCTTGGGGGACACCATATTTGTGTATTTATAGTGAACAGGGAATCCAGTTGGGAAGTAAACACAGATGCCTCCTGTAGCACTTTGAGAAGGCATCTGTTATTTTTTCCTACTTTAGCTCATATTTGCCCCTGGCGACCAGCTTTCCAAACAGAATTGGGAAATAAGTTATCCTGATTTCACTTCAGACTTCCAAAAAACAAAAAAATAAAGTGGATGTCTCAAAAAATCCTTCACAGCAAACAAGCAGGAGGTATGTATGGGGAGGGAATTGGATTAAAGCAGATGGTTCTCACACTGATTTGGAGAGAACAAACAGATTTAAGTGATTTACATAAAAATCTGCATCTCATCACATTCACATGTACATATGCCTCATAATGGTGTCTAGCCTCCTGATTATATTGTTGTTGGCTTTTTTGAGACATTGAAACCACCTCACCACATGAAGGTATGAATCTGAGAGAGGGATTCACAAAGTTTAAGAGATTGGACAATTTACCTTTTTTGGAGTAGAATTCCTAGAATCTTATCCTAGTGTCCATGCTGGTTGACAGATTCTGAAACTATAGTAAAATTTGCAAACAAACCTATCTTTTCCCATGGTTTAGTGAAACAGTTTTAGTAATTAGCAATTTATACTTTTATACTTCCCCATAGCGCTTAGTGCACTCTCTGGGAGGTTTACAGAGAATTAGCATTTTGCTCAGAACATGCTTGGTACTTGTTTTATCAGCCTTGAAAGGATGGAAGGCTGAGTCAACCTTGATCCCTGTCAGGATCAAATTCATAATGTTTTGGCTGCAGTACAGCAGTTTAACCATTGCACCACCAAGGCACCACTTTTCATGATGTGAAATCCTTTAGATAACTTTACTAAAATGTACTCCATGTGTTGCACTAATTTTATATTCATAATCTTCAGATTCATTAGTTTTCATTGCAGGATCCCACTACGGATGTCTTCAACAGCACTGAGTCTTAATATTGTTGTTATAGATGCTTGGTAATGCTCCAGGTTTATTAATTATTACATTTAATTAGCATAAAGTATATAAGAGGTAAGAGGAGAGGGGGAAGCAATGAGATTTTTTGGGTTCATTTTGTTCATGGCTTTTTTACCTCCAGCTCTTCATAAATCAGTTGTCTTCATCTTAAAGAGCAACTTATCTTATTATCTAAATTACATAATTGTAGTAACTATGAATGTACAGAAGCTGATAATTTTCCCCAGTTTATCCCAATCCTCTTTTCTTCTCATAGTAGTGATTCTCCTGAGAATTGTTGATCAATTCCCCCCCCCCCGCCATTGCCAGCATACCTCACATCTGGGTGAAAATGGACTATTCACAGATGACCTTTCTGACACAATTTCCAGGGAAGGAAGCTCACCAACATTTTATATAACAGGCTCATTTCAAATAACCAGTTTATTGACTTATTAACATTAACATGTTGCCCTTGCTAATGATCTGTTTTAGCTGCAGAGCTGGACAATGCTCAGTCAAACCCTTTATCATCTAGATCAGCATTTCCCAAACTGTGTTCTGCGGAGCACTGGTGGACTTCAATTCCCAGAAGCCTAAGTCAGTACACTGGCTGATCACTGCTTTGGGGAACTGACTTAGGCTTCTGGGAAATGAAGTCCAAAAACCAAAATTTGGAAAAACTGATCTACATGATTCAAGGGAGACATAAGCCCTATCTAGGCATTCACCAGTTTCAAGACATAGGGGAGATAGAAATGCACATGCCAGCTCTTACTCCTCCACACCTTCTTCTTTTTGGCAAGGAAGTTCTGAAGATAAAGAGTTAGAGTACTAATGTTTTGGTAGTTGTTAGACAGAGATACAGCATCCTGTAGAAACAGCAGAATCAGTTAGGCTTCCCAATCAGATAAAGTACATCTTCTCCATTAAAATAGAAAATGTGGGGAGTGACGGTGGCCAAACCTCTTCATCTCCCAGTCCTTAAGTAAACGAAGTGAATAGATCACTAGATTGAAAGTGACAATTTTTTTTGCCCTCCAGTTTTGGAATTCACAACCCATTGTGCCTTGCCATGCTGACCCTGTGAGGTGAAGGTGATGCCAGTTCCAGCCCAAAATATGGGTGAGTGGGTTGTTTATTCTTGCTCTATCTTCAGCCTGTCTTGAATTTGCATGCCACCAGAATTCAGAGTTTTCAAAGATAGAGAACAAACACACAAAAAAAGAATGAACTGAGAAGGTAAAGAAGGAAACGGACAGAACAAAATACAAATCTAGTGATTTGTTTGATCGCCAGTCCTGCCAACAGTGTTAGATAGTCAGACTCCATAATATAAGGCAGTGATTTGGAAATGGTTGCATTGAGAAAGGGGGTTGGAGGGAAATCAAAGGAACAAATGGTCTAATACAATTCCTCCCTGCAATTAAACACACACAGCCCTCCTCTCCATGGAGCTCGATATGAGTGGGAGGATTATCAGCAGCAGAGCACAAAGGCTTCCACAAGCCAGCTTGCACAGCCATCATTTCTTTTATAAAAAGATTAATAACAGTGTGTTGGCATGAAACATGATATGAGAAGCAGCAGCCAGTGTGATGGAATGGTTAGAATTGGGGTTCCTAAACTTTTTGGGGTGTGGGCTGGTCACATGGCTCAGGGGGCTGGTCACGTGGTTCCTCCCACCAGAAGCAGAAGTAAAACGTGCCTGTGCATGTGCAAAATGCTGCTGTAAATGCACCCTTGGCAGTCATAATTGCATTTACGACAGCGTGGGTTCATTTACAGCAGTGTTTTTTGTATGCATGGGTGCATTTTACTTCCACTTCTGGGAGTGGTGAGGGTGGAGCAGGCCAGATGATTTGGCATCATGGGCTAGATACGGGCCATAGTTTGTCTATCCCTGTGTTAGAACGTTGTGTTGGGTTCAAAACCCAACTTTGCCACAAAGCCTACTAGGTGATTTTGAGGCACTCACTATAGCCAAGCCTAATCTATTTTACAGGATCATTGGGAGGGTGGGTGGGGGGTACAACTTTGTATGCTTCTCCTTTCACACTGGGTGTAAATTGGAAGCATGCCCTGAAGGTATTACTAACATTCATAGAATATTTTCTATACCTCAATGTCTTTAAGACTGCTCCTACCTTTCTGCTCCTCCTTTATCAGCTGCTTTTCCTCCTAACTCTGTCTTCTGGTCTGCAAAGACAAATACTGTATGGGTGATACAGCTGTATAGTACATAAAAGGAAAGCATCCAGAGGGACCATTTTTCCCTTTCCAAGGAAAGGGCTAAGACTGGCCTTTCACCATTGCCCAAAAAAGAAATACGATAACTGGATTCCAAACCCCTCTAATAGTTTTGAGGATATGTATACTTAGTTCCAGCTCTTTTAAGGAAAAAGGGATTCTAAATACATTATTAGGAAGAGTGCTGAAAAACTGAACCAAATTCCTAGAAGAAGGCTTGTTTTCTTAAGTACCAATTAGATAAAGGTAAAAGTCTGCCTTGCTCAAAAGCCAGTCGTATCCGACTCGAGGATTCAGTGCTCATCTCTGTTTATAGCCAAAGAGCCAGTACTGTCTGCATTTGCAGACATTTCTGTGGACATGTGGCAGGCATGCCTCAACATGTGAGTACATGGAATGCTATTTACCTTCCCACTGAAGTGGTATCTATTTATCTACTTGCAATTTTCTTGCTTTTGAACTGCTAGGTTGGCAGGAGCTGAGACAGAAACGGGAGCTGACTCTGTCATGCAGTACTCAGGAATTGAACTCTGACCTTCCAGTTGTCAAGTTCAGCGTCTTAACCACCTGAGCCACCACAGTCCCTTTCTGTGCAATTAGCATGGTACTATTCAAGAAGTGAATCCATCACTAGAGAGGTCTATTCAGGCATTAGGAACCTGTGCATCTTCACCTCAGGTAAAGAAGAACCCTTGAACTCTGATTCCTCCATTTCTTGCCATGGAGGCTGATGAATCTGAAAAAGGGAGAGCTCTGCTATACATGTACACCCCCACATGAGCTATGACTTTTTACTCCCATCCAGCACAGATGGTCCCTAGCTATTCTGTCCCATGTACTTTGAAAGGCATGGGGTGGGTGTGTTTTTAAGTAACTCTATCTTACTAGTGACCTTGCCCGTGTGCAGGCTTCTCCTTGTTAATAGGCAGCAGAGAATTGGACAGCAGCAGCAGTGCAGCCTAGGTAGCTTGGGTGTCATGATCTAAATTTCCCACTGGTGTCATTCTAGGCCACTATGCTCAGTTCAAAGGAACGGGCACCTACCTAGGTCAGAAAGAAAAGACTGGGAAAAAGCAGCAGAGGTTATCAGGATATACAGGTGCTTTTCATCAGGTCCAGCTCAGCAGCTATGTACCAGAACTTGGAAATAACATTAGAAATAATGTGTCAGTTCTAACCTTATGCTTTTTGTTACCGTTGTTTTGGACCAACACCAGAAAAAGCTCTTTAAAAATCAAGTGGTTCAGTATGTTTGAAGTTGGTTTACAATTCCACCTCCACGAAGGGAACAGGTCGTATGCTACCCTCTCAAAACTAGATTCACACTATATACCAGTAATCTAACTTTGGCCCTGTAAATGTATTTGGGCTGTAACATCCAAAAACGTTAATTCAAACTATTTTTAAAAAAATAGAGTTTTAATAAACCCAGGAGTGGTATTTGAAAGCGCTCGTATATTGCAGCTATCATCCCACTTGCCTGGTTAAAGCTAATATTATGCAGTTGGAGCAAAAGGAGGGGGAGGTTTTTAGTCAGTCTTTGGTAAGATCAAGAGAAGAAATAGTTTTTACTGCTCACAGACAGCTTACATACGTAGAAGTGCATGCAGGTTCAGCTTAAGTTCAAGCAGTTAACTTATACTTCTGGAGAAAAATACCTCCAGGAGCTTATAGGTGAAGCTACTTTGTTCAACAAAAAAGTGATAGAGAAGGCAAGAGAATGTGGTGAAGATTTACATGTCACAGAATGCATAAAGTAGGATAGGTCCCTTCTGGAATGGTGGTATGCAAGGTTACAATATATTCAACAAACACCGCCAGCATTTTATGATGTTTCTAAATCCTTCTGGAAGATGCATTATGCTGGCTGGTCACTCCATGGTACACTTATTTTGACATACACCATAAGAAGCTACATACCTAGCTAGAACCTCATTTTGAGTCTAACTCATCTAAACCAACTATTTCAATGATACAGACTAATCCCAAACAGCTTGACAGGATTGTCCATAACTGGAATATATATACAGTATACACCACTGTATGCTCTTTGCCTGTTGGTGATATTTGAAAATAGAATGTCATTTGGAGCAAAACCCACCAGCCAAGAGACTCTGTGAAAAATATCAGAGATTAAACAAAAAGAAAAGAAAAGAAAACACACACAAAAGGTTGTGGCACTTTAAGGACTAACTGCTGTATTTTAATGTTAGCTTTCATGGATCAAGTAGACATAAGAGTGAGGCTTCACGGCATCAATTTATACACATTAGGTACAGAGGTACACAATGGTTGGCTAGCATAACAGACAAGTATACAAATCAATTTGGCTTTTTACAACTGGTAATAGCAGAATATTTCTTGAGATTAGTTGTGAAGCTTCACCCTATTGAATTACAAATGGTTAGTTGATGGATGCAAGACAAGCATTGTGACATTACACATTTGCTAATGAGTTTATTGGCAATGGTGTGAATTCTTCCCATATTCTGTGAGGTAGTCTGAGGCTGTGGATGAGAATTCTACTGAAGTAGGTTCTGTGAAGGTGGTATAATATAACAACATATAGCATAAATCATATGTAGCAGTATATAACAAACTGTTAGCTGTGGTGTACCAAATATGATAATGTCCCAGAAGCCCTTGACTAATATTTAAATAAACCTTTGAGATGTTTTTGTTTTGTTTTTGTCTTTTTGTTGTTGTTATTGTTGGCGTTTAATTTCTGATATGTTTGAAACACAGACTAACATGGCTCCCATTTTCAAATTTTCATCTGTGAAAGATGTAGCTGAGATCATTTACACATAATGTCTATAAAACAATAGTTCTGAGTCTGGCGCTTCTGATGATCTAATGCTCTAACTTCCAGAAGCTCTTGGAAGGTCTAACTAATGCTCCTGAGTTCTGTAGCCTAAATACATTTATAGGGTAAATTTTGGGGTTTTGAAAGGAATGTTTATGGCCATTTTCTTTTGGAGATGATGTGAAACCTTTAATAACAAGCTAATTTTCCTAGGGCTAATGTTCAGCTTTAATTAATTTTTATCCAGTTCTACTCTGTACCCAACCCTAATCCTAACCCTGTGTTTTGTGTTCTTAATTTTGTTAGTTTTTCCTTCTTTGTGTGTGTGTGATGCCTTCCCTATTTGACTGATTTTTAAATCAATGTTTATTTCATTAATTTGCTATGTATTTATTCCATTAAAAGGGTGAATTATGTTGAATAAGGTTATTGGTTGCCCACTGGGAGCATTTTTTTCTCTTATTTCTTGAAGAAGGGAGATATTGGTTGCCTTGGTGAGTGAGTGTCTCTTTGTGCCAATCTGATAGTGTCAATCTGGCAGGCTGTTCACTTTCTTGCCTTTTTTTTTCTATTGTGTTGCCAAGCCTCAGAAGGTCTGTTGTGTTGGGAGCACTGAGTACTGAGACTGTACTTCTCTTCCCCCCACCCCATAATTTTGGCTACTTTATTACTTTTTTAATTAGTTGGCAAGTGACTAAGTTTCTATTTTCTCTGTGCCTAGGACTGCTGGTAGGAGAGTATTTCAGGTTGGGGGAATATACTTGTGTGTCCTCCATAGGTCTGAGGAGAATTATTTCTTTTTCATGTACTGTTGGCTGCTTTTGGGGTTAATTGATTCTTTGTTGACTTGCCTGTGCTTTTCCGGTTATTTTTCAAGGATTCTTTAAAGCTTTTGAAGTGTCAAAAAACATGAGGAGAAGGAGAGGGAGAGAAATGTGTGACCTGAAAGAGCCTTTTCCTTTTGTGTAAAACAAAATGCCTAGTGAATGAAAAATAGAAAAACAAAAGAGGAAACTGTAAAAGACACTGATTCAGAAGCAGTGTGGAAAATTTCAATGTGCACCTCCCTACTCTATCACTATCTTTACATTTATTTCAGGATTAAGTGGTGGTCATCACACTGGAGTGGGGAAGGCGGAGTATAGGAAGAAAGTTTGGCAGATGGAAGACTTCTCAAAGATGGAATGGGAAGTCAACAACAAAATGGGTATTGAGGTAGGAGGGGAGGAATCAAGCAAGGAAGCTGAGGAGGAGACCCGGGGTGAGGAGGGGATGCTCTGGAAGGCAGGAAATAATTCCCACCACCACCACCACCACTGATTCAGCTGGAGTCTGTGTCTGCTGCAGCAGCAGATCTATATACAGTAACCACATTCTAGGTCAGAGCAAATCTAAGCAAAGTGTCAAGCAAAATCCACATGGTGGCTGATGGATTCTGAGGTTTAAGAAAATGGGAGGGAGGAGTTGTCCTGAGGAAACTGCAGAGATTGGCCTGGGGTCTCTTGTGGTCTGTAGGCAAAGCCAAATTATTATCATAATCTACTGAGCGAGAAGAAAGTGCTTAAAGTTACTAACGTTTTGCCTAAAGCTCAGTTTTTCTCTTTGTAATCTGGTCTTCTGCACTAGTGCAGATATTATTTCATTGCTGGACTGCTTTTTTGTTGGCCACTGAAAATTGTAAACGCATTAACCATAATGATCCATTATTCTCTTTCAATGATTCTTATGAGATCTGTGTCTGTTTCCCACCCATAACAGGCAGCAAAAAGAAAATAGACTTCTTTCCAAGTACAACATTTCCTCACTAATAATATAATAAAACTTTTTTTTTAAAAAAAATATGAACTGAGTCAAGTTACGAACATGAGGCAAGCTCATATACAGCAGTGCATAAGTAACCAACAACAGGCTTAAATTGGGCCAGTGTAGTTTTTTTTTATAAAAGGGCACATGATGTTTTTTCTTTAACAATTGCTGAGAGCAGGAGTGCATGAAATGGCTTCTTTGCAGAAAATTTCTCTGGTAGTTGCCCTCTGCACAGAGTATACTTACAGTCAGGGGTGGGATTTCAAAAATTTTACTACCCCACCATGATGTCATCACAGTGTGGGCGGAGCTAAAATCATGATGTCATGATGTCATGGGCGGAGCCAATGTCATGAGGTTGTGGGCGGGGCCAAAGAAAAAAATAAAATTAAAATAAGCGCACACGCGTGCACACACACATATACCTCTCAACCCACCACCCACCCACAACTCAAACCAGTAAATAAATAAATAAAATTAAAAATACATTAAAATACACCCACCCACCCCAAACACAAATCAACCAGAGTTTTTAAACCAGAGCTTAAAGCTTATTCTGGCTAATCTTTCTCACACTAGGTCAGATGGAAGGAACTACAGAATGAACTCACCACAAGATGGCTTCATTTTGGCACTTTTCAACTTTTTAACAGTTAAAGAAGTTAGGTACTAAGTCTTTGCCTAACCAGTTCTCTAGGATAATATGCCTTAATGTAAATGTAAAACAGCTGTACCTCCTTAAGGGTTCTCCAATTGGGGCAGCAATTGGAACAGCACAGGTGTAGCTTATTGATGAGGTAACTCCAAGACTTTGCTTAAAAACCCCAAGCCAGGCCACCAGGCCAGCCAGCTGCCAGGCATTTTTAGGAACTGCGGTAGTACGTCAATATAGGTAAAGGTATTAAATACACATTAAAATACACACAGACACACCACATCCAAAGGTGAGTCACTTACCCTGAGGAGCAGGCTATAGGGAGCTTCAGGCTAGCAGCTTCTCTTACTCCTCCCCGCTTGGGAGGACAGAAAGGAGACCGTGCATACACGCCAAGCACTGTAGGCGTGCATGCACACCAAGTGCTTGGCGCACATGCGCAGTGGGGGAACCAGTGTAAAGGTAAGCCCCAAAGGTGGTTCCCCCCAAAAGCTGCTACAAGTTCTCCGGGACACAGGGAAAAGTTACTACCAGATCTGGTGGACTGGTGCGAACCTGTTACATCCCATCACTGCTTACAGTCTGTTAGTAGTAGTGCCTGGGAGTGGCACATATTGCATCATGGATAAATGGTTATGCGTACCTTTAAGGGACATTCCAAGAGGATGGCCAGCTACTATGGGTTAGCAGTAATGAGTAAGCCTCTGAGCATAAGAAGAGGCACACCCAAAGCCAAGTCAGTCATCTTGATGGGTCAGTTATCTTGATGGCTCGGTAACTTTGATGGACCAGTCACTTGGTGGCTTAGTCACTTCGTGCTAGTGACTCTGTGTCGGGGAACACATACAGCTTGACTAGTTGTTTCTGTCTTGGTGCTTGTTCCTAGCCACAAACTCTGCAAAGCTGTGCTGCAGAAGAGAAATCGCCTGACAGCATTTCTCCAAGTCTGCAAACTGTCTGCAATAAGCCAACAAAAGACCCTGCTGCATTTTACAGGTAGCTTACTGAGAAAGCAGAGCAAAGGAGCTGTGAGCTCAAAGGACTATATATATTTTGTATATATATATTGTATATATACTGTATATACCGGTATATATTGTATATATACTGTATATATATTTTGCTGAATGCTGAAGTCAAGCCTGTTGTTGTTTTTTTCATCACTATAAATATTTCTGCACCTCTCCTCGAGAATAAAAAGTCTGTTCCTTAACAAGAACTGTTGCCTTTTTTTCTGGGCTCACAAACCAAGATTAATAAGCAGAGAGGCCACGGGTGTGGCACTTGCATGCACAGCGGCTAATTCCACTTTCAATCCACTGATAAGGTTATGGGCCCAGGCACTAGCTGCTAGACCACGCCCTACCTGTGTTTGGAGCTCTAAGGCTTGTGCACTTACTCTGGAGGTGCGAAGATGGCTGTTGCTAGTTTAAACTTGGTTCCCCAGCTTGATAGTGGCAACTCCTCTGCATGGGCAGTCAAGTGCTCCTTGCTCCTCAAGAAGGAGGGGTTATGGGACATTGTTGCTACTCCTGTAGACCTGGTTGCCCTTGACTTGGCAAACCAGGATGACACCTGGACAGCAGAGTGGAACCAGGAGGCTATCTCCATAATTGGACTCACCCTGGCTGACTCTCAGCTCATCCACATTCGGGGAGAAGACACAGCTGCTGCTTGTTGGCAAGCTTTAAAGAAGCTATATGTTAGAAGCACAGTCAGTGCACAAATACAACTTGCCAGGAGGCTGTTAAGAACCCAGCTCCCTACCGGAGGTAGGGCAGCCAACCGTCCCACGTTCTGCGGGGCAATTCCATTTAGGGTGGGGGAGTTCCAACTTACCCTCGGTTCGAAAATCGTCCGGACCTCTCCCGTTGCGTCACGGACGCACCTGTTTCCCCTCTGCCCGGCAGGCAGTTAAAGGCTCCAATGAACTGCG